>CM060990.1:138596852-139825602 GCA_030765065.1 Deroplatys truncata | reverse complement strand
TATATATATATATATATATATACACACAAGAAAAGGCAATATTGATAGTAACTGAAATATATTTTACATGAATGTGTCCTGTTTAATCCCATCATTAGTCTAACTACTCGCTTTTGTAGCTTAAAAATAATGTCTCCCCTGTCAGAACTTCCCCAAAATATTACACCAAACTTCAATAAACTATATACATACGCAAAATATAAATTCCCTAAAGTGCTTAAGTTTATTGCTTTGTTAATAGTTCTAAATACAAAACAAATTTGACTTAGTTTGGATGCCAGCTTTTCAATATGTGTGTTCCACTTAAGATGTTCATCAATCGATATACCCAGGAATGTTTTAGATGGTTTGTAATGTACTAATTGATTGTCTATTTTTATTTGTAGTTTATAATCTTTAGGGTTTTGACTGTGACAAAAAGACATAGCAAGAGATTTTTCTTTATTTATTATTAATTTATTTTGTAGAACCATTCCTGCATTTTTTGCTCTATGAGTGTTATGTTAGTTTCTAATTCTTCTTTATTTGTATCCAAAATATCAATGGAACAGTCCTCTGCATATGGTACAGTATTGCTAGGTTAAAGATAGGCTGGTAAATCATTAATATACAACAGAAATAAGAAAGGTACTAATACAGAGCCTTGTGGAACTTCACAGGGCATATGTTTGTTTCTGAACGATATAATTCAAATGTATGAGTATAATTATTTTTTTCTGCTATTTCAATCACTTGTTTACGTTGATCTAAAAAGGACTTAAACCAGCAATTTGCTATTCCCTATATTCCATAACATTCCAATTTCTTTATCAATATCTCATGATTAACTAAATCAAATTCTTTAGAAAGATCTAGAAAGAGCCCAATATTATATTCTTTTTTGTCCAATGAAGTATATACACTATCTAGAAAATTATATATTGCTGTCACAATTGATTTGCTTTTCAAAAATCCATTTTGTGCCGACAATAATATGTTATATTTTAACATGACTTTCTCCATATTTTTGAAATGGAAGACAGCAGTGCAACTGGTCTATAATGTTCCATTTTTTTCTTATCTCCTTTTTTATGTAAGGGAATTATTTTTGCAATTTTCATGCAGTCAGGGAACACACCTGCTGACAAGGAGGCATTGAACAGGTAACAAAGAGGAGCTGCAAAGTGTACAGAACATTTTTTTTTAAAAATACAGTCCGGAATCTCATCCACTCCATGGGAGATTTTGTCTTTCATACTTTTTAATACGGTAATTACTTCTTCTGTAGAAACAGGATACATGAATATTGTGTTCTCATTAATAGACATATGTGCATTAGTCCAGGGTTTATCACTTTTTCCTGAAAGGTTGGTAACTATATTTACGAAATAATCATCAAACATTCTTGACATCTCAGCAGGGTCTGAGACTACTTCATTCTTTCCGTTCCTAAGACTATATGTTTGGTTCTTAGATGTAATGCCTAGTTCTTGGTTAACCACCTGCCACATTGCTTTTGTTTTGTTGTCAGAACTTTAGATGAACTTGTCATATTTGTATCATTTTGCTGCTAACAATACATCTCTATAGATGTTTTTGTAATTTACATAGTACAGTCTAAAGCTTACAGAATGAGTTGTTTTGTTTAATTTGCTAAGAAACTTTAACCTTTCTGAAGATTTTTTAATGCCTTTAGTCACCCAAGATTTGTCTTTGACTCAACTACCAAAACCAAAACATCTACAAAGCTGTTACCACATTAAGAAACTGAAATACAAAATAGCATGCAAACAAACACACTCATAAAAAACATCTCACCAACAAACAAACAGAAGCAGGCAAATACAACTAAACAGGAGTGTACAAACTGAGATGTCAAGAATGATGTAACTTCTACATTGGCCAAACAGGAAGATCATTCACCATCAGATACAAAGAATACATAAAAACCACATCCATCAAGCAGACAACAAGCCTAATTTCACAGAGCACATACTTACAAAAGATCACAGTTAAAAAAAACATAAACACAGGCATAGAAATACCACACAGTATGCAAAAAAAAAAAAAGATACTACACATCCTCAAACAACTTGAAATTTAGCACAAAACTATTTCCTAATTCCATACTGAACTGCCATCTCAGCTTCAAATTTCATATCCTATTTCGTACTATATACCCATAACACACCTTCCTCCTCCTACTCCCAACCAAAGCTAACCATCCTTTAATGAATCCAAGACCTTAGTCAACCAACAACCAATGAAGGTGCATGAGTAACCCTGCAAAATGGTCATCCAGTGTTTACCAAAGGTAAATACAATACGCATGTGTGAATGTTTATTTTTCTAGGGACAATGGACATGTCTACAAATCCACAAATAAAATCTAAAGTATTACTAATCAATGCTCACCATATATTATAGTTACAGATGGAAATAGTTCTGAGCAGCATTCTATTAATGTTCTTGAATTACCAGCATAATGCTCAAATTCCTTATTAATTGTTTTAAATATTCAGAAAATTTGGATAAACTGTTCTTTAAGAATAAGTCTTTCTGCAGCATATTATTTTATCTTCTTATACCTTTTACTTTCTTAATACTTTCACAGTTTGCTGAATACATTATTCATTTGAATCATTATAATTAATAACAGAATATTGTTGGGAAATAAGCACAAATGTTTTGACATCACTAAAGAAAAGTAAATGCAACACAATATCCTATTTATGGTTTTTTTTATCATGCTAATTAAGCCGTAAATGGGTATCACATTTCAGGATATGATATGTTTCAAATCACCACATTGTAAAAATGCATTAAAGATAAGATCTTCCTTACACCTACCAAATATTGCTGGCCTAAAGTTTATTACTACTCTTCTTAAGCTTGTTATCACAGACATAGGACAAGGAAGTAAAGTCGCATAAAAGGCTAAGAAAACAATCTGGCAAGGAAGCACTTTAACTTTACCAAAAGAACTGTATTTTGTGGGCATAGAAATCACTTTCCTAGATTGATATTGCATGTACAGTTTAACCAGCAGCTAACAATCTTTGCAGCAGAAGGTAAAGAAGAATATCTTAATGCTGGGTCATGTTGCAGATGCCATTATATTTTGCTAATAAAGGAATTCTCAACCCAATTTAATGAGGTTTTATTGCCATTTTATTTAATTTCCAACATTGTATCACCTGCACAGCTCTAAAGAAATATCACTTTAAAGTTGTGCAGCCTGCTTAGGAAAAGCCATAGGTTCTAACTACATGTTGTAAACACTGACTCTTATTCACAGTTGTGCAGACATTAACCCAACCAGATAACTCCAGTAACCATATACTACTTGTCTGTTAACCATGTGTTTTAAATAGAAAAATGCTGGATGTCTGTCACAGAAAAATAAGAATAAGACAGCATAAAATCAACTTAAACTGAAACTCCTGAGGTAGAAAACTAAATTACGAGACCTTTTAATACATTTTGTAGCATATAACTTGTAAGCTAGCAAGTGAATTTAAATATCTATATATACTCCAAATTTTGTTAGACAGACAGTGTGAAGATGTTATCTTATTTCTATTTCTAAAGAGCAAATTGTAGAGCTTTCATATGTATAACAGCATTATTGGCAAATCAATATTTTCTTTCTTTTGCTCCATTCTGTGAGAATGGCCATGAAAATGTCTTACACTATACTGTCCAATATGGTATGAACACATAACTTAAATAACATTTAAAATGTTAGTTTTATTAGAAGCAGTAGTAGGCCATACCTTTAGTAATGTTGTAATAACTTTCTTTCTTTTTTTAGGAAGCTGTCCGATATGTGCAAAGACAAAAATCTGAACAAAAACTCCTTCATTTCATTGAAACTGAATTTGTGTTTCAAGACATCAAACAGAATGAAATCAGTAACGTAAAATCAGAGGTGAGATCATGAAATAGAAAAATGGAGTTCTCATATACTTATAGATGATAAGATGCCCTATGTGAATATAAAAGCTGGGGTTGTATATGCATATGGAAGGGCATTATTATTTATTTACTCAGCATGAATATATTTGTAGATCAGGGAGGGTTTTAAAGCTGCATGATTTTAAAAATCACCAGTATATGGACCTACACTGGGCCTAATCTTTGTGGGTCTATAGGAAATATAAAAATCCCAAAACAATGGGTAATAAAGGCATAAACCTTTGAAGTTTTTCTTCAGTATTTGATTGATTCATTGATTTTCCTAAACATGCATATACCTACATTTAAAAGATAAGAGGATGACTGGGACTGCATCTTGTTCTTGTATTTCATGGAATAATCCTTGTTTGGAATTTGTTCTCTCATGAAAACCATCATCTCTGATAATGAAATCCAAAGGGAAACTTGAATCTAACGTCTTTCTTTTGTTAGGGAATGCTAGGAATTCTGAACAAATGTATTGTACTGATGAAATTCTAACTCTTTTCTCATTAACTTTTCATTGACTTCCTCAAAGCATTAGTCTCTTATCAAAGTATTTTATGGTAATACTACAACAGAATATTTTGAAGATTTGGATAAGCTATTGCATACATACTTAAGTTTGTACCATTTTGAATGTTGCCTATGGAATGCAAATGTTGCATGATGGTGATCTGTCCCATTTTATAACTTGCCAATTCTCAGGTTGACTGACAAGGATTATAATGGCTTAAAGCATTTAGAACAGTCTTCAACAAAGTCTGATGGTCTTCTGTATATAGAGAAACTTATTTTAAGCTGATCCTCTTTGAAATGACAAAATCATTTTCTTACCTTACTTTTCCCCAATGACATTCCTCCTGCATATGACACAGATATTCTAAGTCACTTCCACTGCCTTTGCTCTTCTTTGAACTCAAAACAGAAGAATATGTTGGAAGAGTTGATTTTTCTCACTTAACACTTCAGCCCATGCCATTCTTCAGGACACAAATGGCACTGACATTTCTTCTAACCTGAAAACTTCAAATTGCATTCATATACATAAAATTCTCACTCCAAATGATAAATGAAATTAGAAAGTTCCTACCTCTGCTATTTTACCATGCTTAAAAATTACTATGAATTCATGTATCAACCTTACAATTTACAATTATTATTAGATAGTAGTAATGCTACTTTTGTATTAATAGCCAGTTGTAACAGTACATTACTTACACTTTAATTATGAGGGAGTAGTTCTGGGAGCTCTTGCTCCATTTTCAATCTCAAGGGTTTGAGGTTGAAAATCAAACAAGTGGTAATGCTACATGCAGTTAGATAGAACTGAGATAATATCCATCTAAAACTTATCCAAATCCTAATTTTAGAACTAACATTTTCTTTTAAACATACTCTACAAAAATAATTACAATTTTCTACTCCTTTCTGCCAATTGGTCAGCTAATAACATCGATACTGGAACAAAGCATTTTTGAGGCTTTGAAATAAAAATGCAAGAAATATCTTCAAAAGGATCATTCCTGAACTATTTACCATCATTGACATTTTTTAAGCTTTGAAAATGTATTTTTGTCTTTATTGCCATCTGAGTTCCTATTTCTAAATGCATAAATGCCAAACAGAATGTCTATCATTTTACTGGAACTAATATGGAGTTATTGCTGTTAGAACAAATTTAAAAGGTTAATGATAGGTGATCAAAAGAAATGGAGAGATCTTTCATATTATGGAGGATGATTCAGAATAATCACAACAAACTATCATGTATTGTAGATTGTTTCAAATGAATAATAACTAGACACCTTGAGCATGCCAACCAAGGCCTTTGGTAAGTACTATTTACAAACGGAAAGACAAACTTATAAGAATGTGACATAAGAGGACTTAGTTTAAATTATATAATTTAATTACCTTACATAGTTTTGATAATTTTAACCAAAATGAATGTGAAATTATTAAAGTTCACAAGATATCATTCAGATTGCTCCCAAATTTGCAATGTTATGCACTTAGTTACAATATAATGGCCTTTATTCATCATTTACTTTCATTAACATTTATCAAAATTAAATAAAAATATACTGAATTAAGACATATCCACTAACTAACAAAGATATATTCCTAGAAGCATATTGATGTGCAAGAACGCAATAGGACAGTGATGCAGCCAGAATTTGCTTCTGGGAGAAATTTGAACAATTTTAGGTAAGCAATATTAGGGTCACCTTTTCTTTCCATCTGTAAGTATGTTCACATACTTGGGTTTGTTGTTTTTCTTCTCAAGAATTTGGAGTATGCCAAATTCATTCAGAATCACTACATTTGAATCCAGGCATCAGAAAAACAAGCTGGCCTTTGGACTGAGGGTTAGTGGCAGCTTGCAATAAAGGACTCAAGGGCATGTGCCTTTCCTTTAATTTTGAACCATAAATACCTTTAAAAAAATTTGGCATAAACTGTCAAGTAAAAAGAAAAGATTATAGAATTTTAGATGAAAATTCTGAATGCTTCAGCACCTGTATTGTAGCATACAAGAGAACTGCATGGTTTCAATAGCTTCTCAGGTGAACACAGATAACTTAGTGCGTGTCTGTGTGAAGAGAACTGGCCGGGGCACATTCTCCTTGTGTCTAGGCAGTAGCAGGTCAGGATACTTTGGTTTAAAAGTTGTTATGATGGGCAAGAGGATGATAGGGGTGTCACAGGTAGCCTTTCATGAAGGGCACACAGAATCTGTGGACTTTCCTTGCACACTGTCCTCCCTATCAGAGCATCTGCAAGAGGAGCTTCCCTAAGCAATTTGTCATGAGATCTATGTTATTACTTCCAATAAGCTGTTTGCTCCTTTGCACCAGTGGCTTATGTGGCATCTAAACTATAAGAAGTTCTTCCACTATAAAGACATCTCAGCTAATGTATCCTTAAATAACATTATCTTTCATTAGCATAACAGTAAACTTAAATAGTTGGTGAGAGGAAGATCACAGAATGGACTTCATCTATAAATAGTGTTTATTGCATCCAATGTTACATTTTACTTTTGTTTTTATTACACTTTAAAGCCTCTTTTCCCCAAAGAATATCATAATATGATGGACATTAATGTTGTTTAAATATGCTGCTTAATCCTATGTATTTATATTCATTGCTGACAATTTTTACATTTAGTTTCTAAACAAGTGTACATAGCAAAATTATTAAAGATGTGAAATGCATGAGAAACTTTAGTGAAAGTGAATTATTTCTTTTAGTAAACATGTAGTATGTAGTGAATGTTTTATGTCATATAAAAATTGAATACCAGTATGTAAAATTAGTTTTGAGTATATTTTTAAGGAAAGTGAAAGTTTTCTTTTTTTGTGGGGGAGACTTGGACTATTTTTGCAGTGCAGCATGACAAATTCATGTGCATAGATTCTCTGGAGTATTATTTTTATAATTGTGTCCCACCAACTAAAATGTTCAAATTTTCCACCAAATAGCAGTCTTCAGCATGTTAAAATACATTTTCACCAACAGTAAAAATCAGAAATATTAGATAAAAAGGGTTTAGACACTACTGCTGTAACATATTTACTGAAGAGTAGTTTATGAACAACATTGCAATGTCAACACAATGTAGTTCACATAACTGGTAGTAGTTTCCTCTCCTCTCCAAAAGAAACGAATAAGGTAAAGACTCAAGAAAGCCAATAGTTCCCAAACTTTACAAGCTGGTGCCCCCCTTTGAAAATTCTGCAATTCTCATGCTCCTTTATTTGTCATTACAATTATTGTTCTCTTAAACACTTATTTATACTTGAGAACTATGTAGAATTAATCAAAGAGCTTAAAAATGCTGCAGTAGTATAATAAGTAACTTTAACACCAGCCACAGGGTAATGCTTGAAGCAAGAATGGAAATGGAAATGAGAATGTAACTGAAATAAGGTTTATCCTTTGAATACCAAAGAACATTCTGAGTAAGTTTTGTGAATACTTTACTCTATTTTGTAAAGTGCTTTTTAATAGTGCTCAGTTACGTCAAATTTAAAAATCCCAGACATGTTTCTGGGAGGATCCTCCCCACCATCAGTTGGTCATTGACTGGTATTCCTTCCTGGTGCCATTAGCCGGCTCTTCCTTTGGAGATGTGCTGCTGTCTAGCTTAACAACTGCAAGTTGGATGATGTCATTCACTGCAGATTTTCAAAGTTCATAATTTTGTCCTGCTTTTTTATAATGAATATCTTTTCCCATATGTTGAGTGTTACTGGCTTCTTCTATGTGTTTCAGTAGTTTGATGTCATGTTGTATATTGTGGTTGGAAGTTCAAATATGGTGTGCTTTTGTGGATTTTTCTATGTTTTTGTACTTGGCATTTCTAAGGTATTCCTTCATCCTAATTTCCAAGTTCCTTTTTCCAATATATTTCCAATATTATCATATTCTTGGCAGCTCATTTGGACATTCCAGACAGCTTAGTTTTTGGTGTGCTGTAAAGCATAGCTCAGTAAGTTCCTGAAGATGTATTTCTTTTATGGTGCCAGTTTTACATTGAATTCCATGAAAGCTTTACATTCCAAAATTTCATAAATTTGCAATTTTTCACAGCTTAATACACAGATTATTATTATTATTATTATTATTATTATTATTATTATTATTATTATTATTATTATTATTATTATTATTATTATTATTATTATTATTATATAATAATAATAATAATAATAATTTTTATTTGCCTATAGACATACATCCAGTAGTTTCAAGCACTGTCACAGATTCAACCATATACCTTTAAGGCAAATACATCTGTGAGAATCAAAACATCTACGGTTTTCTTCTGATTGCTTTGGCTTTTTTACAGCACACACAGAACATAAAATACATAGTGCACCATAATTTTAATGAGCTATGTCAAACCCTTGTTAAGATATTAATTTTTTTATTCATAATAATCACTTTCTGATATGCTAATATAAAATACTCCTTTGAACCTATAGTTTATTGTTTAGCTCCCAAATTTTTAATTTGAGCTTAATATGCAAACCTAAAGAATTTTTGTACAGGCATTTTTTAATTTTAAATACTTTAAGAGAAAAAAGTTTTTTGTATACATGTTATTGAATTTTTCAACTTTTTCAATGTGAATAATGGAAAAAAATTAATTTCAATTGAACTTTTTATTTTTAACTAGTGCACAGTAATTTTTAAATCCATAATTCCTGAAGCTCTCCTGCAAATTTCAAGCTCTTAAGTTATAAACCATGGTCCAAGGAGCAATTTGAACAGTAAAAAATTCTGAAAGAAAAGGAGTTGAAAAACACTGAGTTTAAAGTTCAGTGCAGTGCGTAATCTAATTGGTACAGGACCAATTAAATATCCATTTTGGCTTTAAAATTGTAGGTATTAAAAAACCAAATGTGTAGCATGAAAGTACAAGTTATAAATATAACAAAATGCAAAAAACAAAAATAAAATTTTTTTATATCTTTTACCAAATTTTAACTGATGCATTGCCTTAACAGACAGTGAATATATGAAAGAAAATGGACATATACACAAGGTTGCCACACAATATGCTTTTTAAAACAATTTAATTGACAAGATGATTGTAAAACATAAAAAACAGAAAATGATATCAAGAAATAAGTACACATGGTTGTTGATATATAACTGGCACAAAACTTCTGGAATCGTGACCTTGATTGCCACCCCAGCTGCCGAGCCTAGGAATGGTTTATGTTTAGCTTAATCAATGAAAGCGATATAATATCTTTGCTTACTCACTGTGCATAACACATACAGTCTGCATAGAAGGTGTCCGCATCTTGTAATTTCAAAGAGAGCAGTACATAAATAGTGCTTATTTTATATTTGTGATATTTATAACTGTGGCTCCTACGTTTTCAAATTTAAATGGTAAGGTATTACATATTCAAAGCAGGGAAATAATTGCAAATGTCCTCGACTTCATGAAGCAAGAAGCAGAGATGAAGGAAGAAAATATATGTTTACCCAAGTTCCACAAAACCCTTAAGAGAGTGAAAGAAAGAGTAGCCAAAGCAACTGGTGTTTCACTGAGTTCCGTTTCCAGAGTTCCCAAAGATAAAAAAAACCATATGCATGAAAGAGTACCATTTGACACACCTGTGAAGAAACATAAGGTCCCTAAACATATTACAGAAATAGACGATTTCGACAAATGCGTCATTTGGCGCACGATTCACAATTTCTATGTGGAAGAAAAAACTGTGCCAACAATAAGCAGATTGCTCATCAATCTGAAAGATGTCATTAATGTTCAAGCTTATATCAGCATAAATTTTCAAGATCCTGCTACAAATCTCAGAAAAATTATAAAAGATTTAGGGTTCAAGTGGAAGAAAACGAAACCAAATAGCAGAGTTCTAATAGGAAAGCATGACATACGATCTCAGCTGGAAGAGTAACTTACTCAGAGGTACAAATTAGAGGGTCAAACTATAGTGTATGAAGATGAGTCGTACATACACAGCAGTCATACAACATCTAAAAGTTGAAGTGACGATAGTGAATTAGGTTTTCAGACACCTGTTGCCAAAGGGCAAATACTTATTATCGTTCATGCTGTTCATTCCAAATGCCCTTCTTTTACAAGTCGCAACAAAAAACAGGAGATTTTCATCAAGAAATGAATACAGAAAATTACATGAAGTGAATCAACATCATGTTGACACCTAATATGCCTGTTGGGTCTATTCTGGTTATTGACAATACTTCACAATGTGGCAACACTCAAATTGACAAACAACCTACCTCAAATTCCTTGAAAGAAGAAATGAAAACCTGGATGCTTAGGCATAATATAGCTTTTGATGAAAGCATGAGTAAAACAAATATAACTTAGTTAAAGCCAACAAATCCCTTCAGAAGTCATAACTCATAATACTTGGCCAGATATTAATACAATATTGCCATTAATGTACTTAGACTGCCACCGTATCACCCAGATCTAAACCCAATTGAATTAATCTGGGCTGATGTCTAAAACTAGGTGGCCTGCAGAAATATCACTTTTAAACTAAAAGATGTGGAGCAGTTATGTTGCCAGCGATTTGCAGAAATTGGAAGGTCAGAATGGGAAAATGTATGTCGACATGTTGAATAAATTAAGAATCATTATTTCAAAAAATACGGAATTGCAGAAAATCAATTAGAAAAATTCTCATCCATGATAATGGCGCAGAAAGTAGCGACAGCAGTGATGATGGCAAGGATGTGAGTGATTCCGCAGAAGAGGAAGGGCTGTCAGGTGTGGAAGAACTGGAGGCAGATGGTTGACAGTGTTTTTATATTAAGGGCATTTTACAGCGGTGGATTTAAATATACTGTATATAACTATAAATTTATCATGTAGTGCAGTGCATAACTGGTGTGCGAATATTTGACAATGACTGTCCCGCGCACTCCTGCAGCATGCAGACAACCAGTCACCTCCTGATCTGGTATGTAACTCGCTTCATAGCTGTCATTAAGATTTTCACATGTCTAGAACTGTTGCGCCAGTTATACCTCTGAACTACAGCAGATTCACTTTTCATCCAAAAGTATTTTTTAAATTTTAAACCAATTTGTAATGAGGAGAATCCTCCCAGAAACACATTTTTTTTTATTTTTAAATTTGATATAACTGAAGCATACGATGTGTTGCCATGTTAAAAAGCACTTTGCAAATTTGTTATACTTCACTATATTTATTAGTTTATTTTAACATTCATGTAATCTTACATTAACAAAATTGCATGCTTTTATGTTGAACAGTAGGTGACATAAGTTGTTCCATGGGTAGCAATTTTCCTCAGCTTGTTATCTGAGCTATATCATCATGTATACAGGCATGCAAGTCTTTTGGGTATTTCATGTCATGCCTAAAGTTGAAGACATAATCAACTTAAAAGACTGTGTATTCATGTTTATATGATGGTCTAACACATGGTAACAAGCTGGAGACAACTGCTACCTTTGGAATGACATATCAGCTGTAAAATATAATTTTATTAATGTAACACTACATTTAAAAATAGCTGAAAGTGTAAAGAAAGCTTACTCAGAATGTGTTTCGTAACATTAGTTTAAAATTACAATTAGTTTATTTAATTACAGCCCATATAAACATAAAATATAAAGCTGTAACTTCAGTTCTTTCAGTTCCCCAGTTCCTTCAGTTCCCCAGTTCCTTCAGTTCCCCAGTTCCTAAGGAGTTAACAGAAGCTTAAAAATGAACATGTATTTCAATTATTTCCACTCACATCAGGTAACCTGAAAATGTTTCAAAGGAATTTGAATTCAAACATACAGAAACAAATCTTTCACTTTCTATAGTCTTTTTTAAAATGACATAATACATCTTAAAAGAACACACAATTACAGTGAGATGGACAACATGTTTTTCTTTGTGGTTGTTGATTTATATATTTACTGAGTTATTTCATAGTCAAAAATCAATAACTAAACAATGAGGGCAAAACATATATTTCTAATGCTAAGAGTGTCCTAACTTCTGCACTGAAGCCTTTAACATCAAGGCACTGAATAGGGATTTGAATTGAATGTTGAGTCATTTGAGGCACTGTGACTTCACTTACTTGAAATATTATTGTAAAATATCTCAGAAGCAATTAAATTCATACATAATAGCCTTGTCTACCAAATGGTCAACATCCTTCTAAGAGAAGAGAAATATCAGCAAGAAAACCAATCACATCCTTACATTCTTTGTTTAGCAAACAGAATGGTTCCAACTCTAACCTAGTAACAGTAAAATAGCAAAATTCCAGAAACATAGAAGATCAAAGAAAACATAACCCTTGTACGCAAGAACTACAATGGCAGTTCATTAAATTTGCATACCATCCTCCTTAAATCACAGTTTTATTAAAATATTCCAGAAATGCAACATAACTTTAGTGCCACAAAACAAATATAATATGAATCAGATTCTGCTTCCCCAGTATGACATAAAGTACCACAAGAACAAAAATTGGACATATATGTAATAAACTGTGTGAACTGTAACCTGGTGCATTTGGGAAAAACAAAAAGAAACATAATTTTCTTATTACTGTTATTATTTTGTATTTCCTCAAAACCAGGGCACTATTAACAAGTATTAAACGATTAGTTAATTTTTGAACTCTGTGTTAATAAAATTTGTGGTTTGCTTTAGACGCAATTTAAATTGAGGAAATTATGTAACAAGGGCATATAACAGAGAGTGTCATTCTGCGATAAAAATACTATAACACAAGTGGTGAGCATAGTTGTAATATAAAATATAATGTGTAATATAAAATAATCTGTAGGTTATCGTAGTCAGAAGTCGAAAATATTAAGCGGAGATGAAGTGACACAACTCCTGAAAACTGCGCCTGATGAAAAATGTTTATTACAGAAGAATGCTCTTATATTTGGGATATGTGGAGCGTGTTGTTGGGAAGAACTGTATAAATTGACAATTGATGATGTTGAGGATGTATATTCAGCATTTATTGTGAAGATAAGGGAAACAAAAACATATATAGAAGTTTTGTGATTAGTGGTCAACTAAATAATGTTGATTTGCTTGAAATTTGCAGAAAGTACTATGGTATTCGGCTTGGTATTACTTGCTGCAATAAGTACTTTCTGTTTTATTTAAATGGAAAATATCATGCACAAGTGGTTAGCATAAATATGTTTGGGAAGATTCCAAGTAAGATTGCAGAGTATTTGAAGCTGGAAAACGCCAAGGATTACACCAGGCATTGTATGAGACATTCTTCTACTACTTTTCTTGCAGACAGCAGTGCTGATGTTCTTAACTTAAAAAGACATGGAGGGTGGAAATTGAATACTGTTGCAGAAGAATAATAGAAGAAAGTGTGGAGGGTAAGAAGAAAATTGCTGATCTATTACTTAGGGAAGAAAGTTCAATTACAGGCAAAGTTGTGAAAAACATACTTCTGATAATAGAGAAAATGTGCCTCCAATAAGTATTAAAAATTGTAATGGTTGTAATATTACAATAACTATCAATTAGGGGGGGAAAGTTTTTGTTTTAATGCACAGTATTATCAAGGAAAATAAGATACAGGTGATCATCATTAAAATGTATTTTACGTTTTGTTGAATCTGTATTTTATGCTTTGATAGCGTGTTTTATATTTTATTAGAATATAAAGTATGTATAGGTTGTTTTTTGTTGGTTTTTTTGGCCTAGTAACTACAAACTAAGGCATCGCTAAACTAAAGCATTATTATAGTAGTAGATAAACAAACTAAAAATGTATAAATGGTTAGCAAAGGAGAACACAGGGCAGAACAATACACTTAAAGTTTGATGTGCTATAAAATAATAAATAGCATAGGTAAAGACCTGAAATGACCAACTAGATTATTTTATTCATTGACAACACAACTCTGCCTTATAAAATCATGAAAAGTTCAGTACACCTATGTAATATAAATGTTAAATGGCTGGAAAAAGTTTATGAGATGGTTGTGGAGGCAAAAATGATGTATGGTATAGAAATATGGGGATTAGATAGAGGATGGGAATGTATAGATGTGGTGCACAGGATGTTTTGTAGAGAAATACTAGGGCTACCGAAGTCAATTGTAAGACAGGTAGCACAATTAGAGATGGGCAGGGTGCCAACTAAGGGGAAGATAATGGAAACAGCTTTGAAATTTTGGTTCAGAAGTTTAAATCTAGGAAAAAGTAATGTGTTAAGACAATGTATTGAATACCAAGAGAATAGCTTAATGAATGATGGATGGGTAAGTAAATTACGGAATATTTTGGAGAAAAATGGGTTAGGAGATATATGGAGAAGGAGAGAAAATAACGTAAAACATTTTTGGAAAAAGGCAAGGAAAAGACTGGAAGATATAGAAATACAAATCATGTTCAGTGAGATTGCCGAAAAGAGCTCATTAGTTTATTATAGGCCAATGAAAAATACATAGGGTAGGGAAAAATATACAGACATAGTAAATAAAGAAGAGAGAGAATCTATTGCATGGTTAAGAACCGGAGCATGGAGGCTAAAAGGGCTAAGACAGGGTATTCCTCAGAACCAATGTCCGATATGTGGTGGTAATGAAGACATTGAACACATAGTATTTAAGTGCCAAGGAACGGAAAATTGGAGAAAAGAATTTTTTAATAAGAAGTGGTTGAAGGGGGATAGAAATACACTTATAATTGAAATGATATGCAAGGACGCTAGAAGCATTGGACAGTTTTTGTGTAAAGTAAAAAATAAATGGCTTTGGACAGTGGAAAGAGAAAAGTAAGAGGTAGTGCATCTTACTTTGAATGGAAAACTATAGTGAATGTGTGATGGTTAAGTAATCAATAAATGAAAAGTGAAAAAAGTGGAAATGGGACATGGAAAAAAAAAAAAAAAACGAAAAAAAGAGCAAGATAATTTAGTGACAAGAAATTGTAAAATGTAAATAAACTGTAGTGATTGTCTACTGAATGAGTGACCAGGTCAAAATGCAGTAGACAATCAAATTTGTAAAACTCTTAGCACAATAAAATACTATACTATACTATAATACTATACAGTACACCTAAGTTTACTTGCGGTTTTATGAAAACATAAACTGTGACCCATCTTGCACCACATACAGATTAGAACAGAACTTCAGCATATTTGTTGTAGAGCCGAATAAGTTATGCATTATAATTCATAATTTAAATACTGCCAGTAAAATTTAGTCATATACAAAAGGAAATTAAGTTAAAAGCTTTACAAGAACTGACTTGTTCAAATAAAAGAATAACTTGAACACAATACTCACAGACAAAGATTACATCAACTCATCTCCCTGAGTTCCAACACACTCATTACCAGAACCTGATTCTGTTCTGGCCCGTTCCATTCTGCCTTGAACAGCTCAGGTTGTATTTATTGTTAATGATCTAGGTTACAAAGATAACCATGCAGTTATATCAGTATGTAGCTTAAAGTCCACTAATAAAGAAATTATGATATATATATATGACCAAATAGTAACTTGTTTTACTTATTGTGAAAAAAAGAGTATGAAAATTTATAACACCCTTACAAAACAGTACATAACATAATTTCCACTAGGTTGCAGTCAACTGACAATAATCTGAGCATTGTTGAATGTGCATGAACGTCTGTTATGAAGCTCTGAGAGTCTCTAATAGTTTGTTCACTGAACTAGTGTTTAAATATAGCTAACTCGGTGCCGCCTCAGGGTTCTGCAATCCCTCTGGTTCCCTTAATTATAATATTTATTACACACTAAGTTTGTACATTTATGTAGCTATATGCACTACCTCGCCAGCCAGTGTGGAGACAGGTTGTTTCAAATTCAGCTTGCAGTTAACCATGTGTTACCATGACAAGTGGAGGATTGATGCCAACATAGGCAGAAAATTGTGTACAATGTAAAGGTTGTTACCTGTCTGAAATGTATCAGCTGCAGCAGTATGTTCCACAACAGCTGTGCAAAATTAAATAATGTGCAAATATTGGACAACAACAGTCAAGTGCTGTGAGATTGTTGCAGGTATAGAATGTGATGTCTGTGATTCTGACCTTTAAGAAGCTCTTAATGATATGACTGGCCCAGATAATAAAATTGATATCTGTGTGGTGAAATTTATACAAAAGCAAAAAAATAGTGCAGTTCATGAATTAAATGAAAGACTTAAACTATTAACTGATCATGTTAAAGGCTCTCATAGCTCAAAATAATCAGTTGCTGTTAAGTAATAAACGAGTGATCCCAATAAGTGAAGTGCAAGAAACTTTAAAAATAAATGAAGATGTAGGATCAGATGATACTAAAACATGCAATAGTCATTTTGAAGTGAATTCAGTTATTGATCGCTCTGACAAACATGTATTTATAGCACTCAGCCAGCTAGCAACTTGAAGGCAATGATGAGGGTGTGCAACTAAACACTGGTAAAAAGAATGAATGGACTGAAGTTGTGAAGAAAAGGGTTAAACGTCAAATTGTGATAGGGATTAAGGAAAGTGTTGGTAGTGGTGCTAACTCACTATGTCTTTATTAAAAGGTACCTAAAATGACTGATCTCCATGTATATCACCTTGCTCCTTTGACTACTCATAAAACAAGTTGTCCAAAAGCTAAATCTCAAAAGTTATAATCCAGAAATGCTAAAATTTACACTTCTTTCAAACTAAGTGTTTATGAGGAAAATATTCATCATGTATTAAATCCTAAAAAGTGGCCAAAATATGCTGAATCAAAAAGCTTCTATTAACATGAATAAAGATCATATTAACTTAACAAAAAACATGGTTTAAATTTTCTGTTTTGGAGTGTTCAAAACCTTCTGAACAAACTTTATTATTTAACACTGTTAATTGTTGAGCAAAAATTTGACATTTATAGTACATTGGCTAAGTGCCAACCAAATAGCTCTAAGTAATATTCCTAGTTGCTCTTTGTCAGATTACTATTGTAGATCAAACAGTAAAATGCATGTTGGATCAGGTATATACATTAAAGCAAATTTACTAACTACTAAGTTTAATACTTCCAGCTTAAGTTATTCATACACATTTGAAATTTTGTCTACTTTTAATAATGATTTTAATCTTCATTGTGTGACTATATATTGCAAGCCTGATAGAAGTAATGCATGTTTTGAAATGTTTTTATCCAAATTAAATGAACTTTTTAACACTGTTTTTAAAAACAACGTGAACAGAAATATTGTTCTAACAGCAGATTTTAATATTGATTTTGGAGTTAGGAATAATCAGGTTCTCAATCTTTTTAACATATTTGACAGTTATGGTGTAAGGTATATAATCCATGAACCAATGAGTCCTAGATGTAACGATTCAGGTGGAACTTGTATTCGACAACATTTTGACCAATATACATAAAGATGCATTGCATACACTATACCCACATTGGTTTCTGATCATGATGTGATAGCTCTTAATACTAACATTTTAAGTAAGAATATATCAGTCAAACTGGCTAATTCTAAAACTGGTTTTAAATGTTTTTTAATACTCTTATTATTTATTACTTGTGTTTCTTTAAAAGCAAATAAGTTGGATATTGCTGTATAGGATAGTTGATGTTAATAATAAGGTCAATTTTTTCTTTCAGCTTTTATTGAAATTACTGACAGACCCTTTCCTTTAACTCTTCTTGACTCTAGAAACAATGGCAAATTTCTTGATAAAAAGTGGTAATCTGATGAGCTCCACTTTTTAAAGAACATATGTTGTCATTATTATGAATTGTACACCAAATATGGCCTTAGTGAATTAAAGGCCGTGTACACAGAACTAAATTATAAATATAAAAGCTATTTAGGAGTACAAAAATGAATTACTACACAACCATTATCAACCAATTGAATAATAAATCTAAATCAGTATGGTCTGTGATATCAACAGTTAATAATGCTTCTAAAAAGAGACATAATCCTCCAGACATTTTAAGTGTTGAGCAATTCAATCCCTTTTTTATTAATCAAGTTGAGTATATCATGAATAATACAAGGGAGAGACAAAATGTTACTCCCATGGTCCTACTGAGTGAATTACTGCTGCCCAAGTGCAATTTTAAATTTGAGCACACCATTGTTCAGCATGTTTATTCTGCAATTATGTTCCCTTAGCAACAGCTCTTGTCTTGATGTTTACTTTCTTAATTCTAAAATTTTAAAGTATATCTATATGTAAACCTATAACCATTTATACAATGAATGTATTGAATAGTTGCATTTTTCCTTATGTGTTTGAACTTGCTAAGGTGATTCCAGTTTTTACAAATGCTGACCCATAGAATATTCTAATTATAAACCTGTAAGCATTATTATTACTTGGGATTACATTAAGTAAAGAAGTTATAAATTATTTTGAAAATAATAAACTGTTTTGTTCTTTTCTTCATCTCAATTTGGACATAGTATAGTGGATACAGCTATTAATTTTATTAGGAGGATTTTTTATTCAATTAAAATGGTGACATAGCAAATGCACGTTTTTATGAATTTTCCAAAGCTTTTGGTACAATATCTCCCTATATTCTGATATTTTAAAACAAAATCTGTATTTTTATGGTTTTGTTGATTCTAGCATACAAATGTTGAGTTCCTATCTGAAGAATAGATATAAATCTGTGTGTTTAAATGGAAAAGACCTGAATTTAAGTATGGCAGGTTTGGTGTTCCCCTGAGTTCTATCTTGGAACTATTTTTAATTAATATTACTGATTTGCCCTATGCAGTTTGTGATGAAAACCTGAAATTATATCTTCATACAGATGATATGATTGCAAATGTTTGTAGTAAAACCCATGACTCCGCTGCCAATAAAGTAGGGGGCATTTCATTAAAAATACAAGAATGGTGTGTCATCAACAAACTTGATCACAATTACGATAAGACAGTAAATGTATTTTCACTCAGCCATGTTTCTGATATTTCATCAACCAAATATCTGGACATTCATCTTGTTTTTGGGTTAGGCTGGAAATCTCACATTGATGGCATAGCAAATAAATTAAGTAGAGGTATTTTTATGTTAAGAGTTTTAAGTTTTAAAATTGATTAACAAACATTATTAAGGTGTATTATAGTCATGTATACAGTCACTTAAATTACAGAAATCTTCTATGGGGAAACTACCCTGGCACAAATAAACTTTTAGTCTTACAAAAATGAGCAATTAGGTTAATCTGTAGAGTACCACCAAAAGAACATTGTAAACTATATTTTATATAGCTCAATATTCTTACATTTCCATGCATTTATATTATCAGTTGCCTTTGTTATGTCAAAAAGAATTAAGATAGCTACACCAGATGTAATTCTGCTCACAATTATCCCACAAGTAGTAATAATAATGTCTATTGTAAAAAGTATAAATATAGTAAAACCCAAAAGAGTCATTAGTGCAGTCATTAAATATGTTTAACACTTTACCTGATAATATAAGGACTCTTACAATAAAGAACTTTAATTGCTGTGTACGAATGGTTCTATCAGCAAATCCTCTTTATAATGTATGTGATTTACCTTTATGTCCAATGGTAATTTTAATTATTTTGACAAGTGCTATACATGTCAAATGTCTACAGCAATAAAGGGTCTGTCTATTTATCTACTTTAGAATAAAGACTGTAGTCTATTTATGCAATAATATCTTCTCTAGCTATGTTTTCTGCTTATAGTATTGCTTCTCAAGCTATTCCCTCCAAATGTATATTGTCTTCAGAAGCATGCCCACAAAAGTGTTGCTCAATTAAAATTCATATAACTTTCAACATCTTCAAAGTGTAGTGTGTTAAATGAAAAACTAAGTTGATAAATAATTGCAAAGAAATACTGTATTATGATTATCTTTTTGACTGGTTTATTACAGGAAGATACCTCCTGACTATTAAGAGTCACCATCTTAAAGAAAATGTAGGTTGCCTGAGGCTTTCCTATTCTTTAAGAAGTTGGAGTCCATCTTGCTCAGCTAGTGTGATTTGTGTTATCACATTTTGGAAGGGAAATATGTGCTTGTGAAAACCGTTTACTGTTTTTCTGAATGTGAAAATATAGTGACAAGTACACTTTGAACTACTGAATACCATACTGAATCTTTTCAGGCCACTGTTTGTGCTGAATTTACACAGCCAACACTTAACTAATGCTTTGATCTGAATTAGTGGAAAATAATTAGATAGCTGCTTATTATGCAGGTAAATTGTCACCACTGAAAACTTTGTTGCTTTTCTATAAGCCTTCTATGCATTACTCAAGCAGTTTTTCATTGTTGTGGAAAACAATGAATATAAATATCTTGCCCTCTTGAGAATTTACAAACTTGTAGGATTAAGAGGTTTTTTTGTGAGCTTACCATTATTACTTTAACCATTGTCATTAGTATCTGCTACATGAAGTGCATCATCTCAAAATTGAGATTGCTTTGTGTACAAAAGGCCTCTGAATTTATATTCTGCTAGTGATACATATTTAATGTACTAGGTTTAGTAAATGTTTTGATTCTCTCTCCTTAAACTGAACCTTACTGCAAGCATTCTGAAATGATGCTCTCCATGTACAAGATTGTCAAATATGGGATTATAATAAGCTAAGAATTTGTCATAACCACATGTGCCAATTGAAATTAATTTTATGTTTAAGAATTGAAATATGTATTACAACTCTAATGAAATAGTTTTTTTTTCCCCTGATAAGCTATGGAACATATGGTCTGCACGGAAATACTGAAATCATTTATGTGCTAATGTTTTTTGTTTTTCTACCTTTCTATTTTCTAACTCTATTGATCATAACCTATTGTTTTACAAATTGATGTGATTATGTTGCTGCATTATATTATCATTGATTAAGTCTTAATTAAAGAAAACTGCTTTTTCTTCTGACATGCATCAAGGGAATATTCTAGGCACTGTTTGCTACCTGATTTTGAATTCCAAATAAGTTTTTGCAAATAACAATGAAAGAAATACAGTGGAGTCTTGATTGTCTGGCATATTTTTTATTAACGCACTGTTTTTTCACAGTACATTTCAATGCCCAAAATTTATGTATCAATACCAGAATGTTTCATTTTTATTCTTTATAATTAAAACAACTTGTATCCTTGAAAATCCTTCCAATAGGGGATTTATTTTCTTTCATTCCAGTTTCACTGATGTTCTGGTATTCACTTTTCATTTTTATCTACAATTCACTGCCAATAAGCAATCAGGATTCTGCTGGATTTGTAAATGTAAACTACAATGTGCATTATGCTCATATTGCTTTTGATTAAATCATGTATTTAGAACACATGTATAACTAATATGTGCTACATTAAATCCTGTTTATATACACTAAACTCTACATCTTTCTTTTTCTCTCACCCTAATCTTTTGTTTCTTATTGGCACCTGTATTTTTCTGCTACAGAAAGATACTTCTGTATATTTGGTCAGCATAGATGCCTAATTTACATTTAATCTTTGTTTTAAATTGCATTATTTATTTTTATTAGTTCATTTTTATTTATTTATTATTTCTGACCAATTTAAGATACTTTATTCCTCTAAAAATTAAAGGTAATAAAACTAAAGTAATGATTTTCTTTTTTACGTATATGGTAATTTAAAATCTACGGCATTTAAAACTACCATGCTACTCCTCTAAACTGGATGAGATATGGCCCAAAGTGGTTTATAGATTTATTACAGGCAGCTGACTCTTCAGTTAGGTTTGCATTTTGTTTTGGACTGTATGACCATACACATTCTTAATTGCCTGAAGAATTTGATGTTCTTGGTGCCTCAAAACAATTTGTTTAAAAGTTTTTTCTTGATGAGGAATAAAAATACTGGGATTAAAGTAATTTTTGTATAGAGCAAAAGCAGGATCTAAATCATGTTCCAGACACAGATTTTAAAATGTGTATACCTTTTGCTTTACAAAAAGCACATTTTCTTTGTTAATATTTAAACACAATAAATAGCTTTATAAACATTTCATTCTTTTGAACATCCACTTAGATACACCCATTGCTAGGAAAGAAAGCTATACTATTAATTCAGTAATGAACATATGATTATTATATAAGCTTATCGCAGAATATGATGCTGAAAATGACAGTTACTTCCTCATGGATATTTGTGGTAAGTTAGTACACAAACAGAAACTCTGTGTGCAACCTTTTACAAACAGTATTGAAACAAGTGTTTTACGTAATGCCATACCTCATATGCTAACATTATGTCTACTTGTAAATAAGTAAGCCAAGATTCAATTTATCAGGCTAGCTGCAGTGGTGAATTTTCTTCTAGAAAACAGAATAAATAAACACTGGTAGTTTTAGATGTTCGTTAACTCTGGGTTTTCTGCATCACTATTAATTCATTGCATTCACTGTGTGAAAAAAATTATATATATATAATGATAGTCAGAATGAGAAATAAGCAACAACAACAAAATTTAGGATATCACACACCTTCACTTACACTTTTAAAACTCGGGTATGTTTCGAGAGCAATAGTGAGAGCGAAGTTGTGTGACAAAAATTGATTCAGTTAATTTCTAAATTACTATAATCTTCACCGTTACTAAACTTCTTTCATTTTGAAATTCATTAACTATCTATTTGTCAAAATATGAAATGATAATCTTCATGGATGAACTAGTGGCTTATATTTCTATATTAATACTCAGCCTTCACCAGTAGTCTCAACAGGTACCCTTTACTCTGGAGGTTTTTATTTTAAGCCATTAACACTCAGAGGTCTATTTATAGACTGTCAAAGATATTCATTTTTACTCAAAATGCATAAATTCTCAAGACCGTTTGCAATACATATTTGATCAACAATGTTACCTAATTATGTAACAAAATTATTGTTTTTGAAAACGTAGAATTATGTGTCATTTGTTAATTGTCATTGGTTAGCTGTAATCAGCTGCAGCTCCTGGCGAAAAATAATATTATTTTCCCTTATTACATTTCCCTCACTAATTTTTCTGATTCAGTAAAATTAATGATTAAGGTTCTTGTTATTATTTCACAAAAGCAAACCACTGTTGTATGCATGCTTAATAGTAAAAATATAAGCTGAAAGAAAAGTGATATATTTATAAACAGCTAGATGCTTGTATTACACTCTCATGTCAGCACATGAAAACATTGTTATGGCATATTACCAAGTGCACAAATACTACTACAACAGTAAGCAAATATCCGCTACATATATTCCCCACTTTCAGATCTTTTCTTGGGAAAATAAAACTCAACTATGGTTAATGATTGCTAAATGTATTCTCTGAAGAGAGGCTTCTGCATAAATACAGCAATTTTAATATTGTATCATATATTGCTGTAATGTTTTACAGAAATAGTTTTGCAATTCTGTAGTAAGAGAAAATAAGAATTATATATACAGAATCCAACATTGTTTATCTTTGGATTGTGTTCAGAGAAATTTCATATAATTATATTAAATTGTATTCAACATGATTACACTGGATACCATAAATAATGATAACTTTGCCATCGATGATGAAACAGTTGATGTACTATATTGCACTGAGGAGAACATCCATGAAAGGTACTTGCAGAATCAGTAACTACAGCATCATATGAGTATGGCTTAGTTTCCAATATAACAACATACCTTACACATCTCGTAGGAAATATTCACCCTTATGTATGCAACACTGAATACTAGATGTATGCATTGCAAATATATGAATAAACATTATTGTGTAACTATATGTTTAAAGAAGAGGAAACCAACAGATCAACTTATGTTGTGAATGTACTCAAGTGGGAAAAAAATAAGAAGAATCGTACATTTTCAGAACATGTGACTTAAATGTAACTTAAATGCAATGGCGGCTGCTGCATAAGAGCATGTGAACACCTTAGCTTTTGACACCTTTCAGTTTTATTGGTTATTATTTCTTTGAATGTTATTAAACGTAACGTATATGGTAATTTAAAATCTACGGCATTTAAAACTACCATGCTACTCCTCTAAACTGGATGAGATATGGCAATACTGCCACTAGCACTTCTTGACTTGTACACGTTTCAAGGATCTTCTGCTCATGTGCAACTGGTATGGCGTAATTACCTTATGGGGCCAATTCCATACAGGACATGCACATGTGAAGAAGTGAAGCTTTTTCGACACTCTGTTTCAATACTGTCACTAAATTTATGTCAATGCCACTAGGTGATAGCACACTATGGCAGAAGTTAAGGTCACTGTAGCAGAAGTAGGTAATGTGCAGTACAAGCTTGGAAACTTCTTCTGGTTTCTCCTACCATCCATAATCTCAACTACAATTAACTTACATATTACTTTGTTCTTGCCCTAATATGGTGTACTTAATTATACACATAATGACAAACATTAAAAAAAACTTTCTTTTGTCACACGAGTTATGCATTATTATTATCATCATCATTCATTGTTGTTGTTGCCGTTCCTGTTATTAAGAGCCACTGCAGTTATATAAGCTTGTTCATAATCACAACTATTATGCAACATATGCTATTTCACATTTTCAGGGCTGTCTGACTAAAATTTTGTGAACACCCAAAATGTATACTAACAAGCAATTGCCGCTTAAATGGTACATCAAACTTAAGTGTTTGAAAACAAACATATACAAAGAACATTTTATAAATGGCAAATACTATGAAAGAAAGTATTTAAGATAATGAGTTCTACATGTTCTTTGCAGTAAGCTTTTGTCTCTTTTTTCTCCTATTTGTATAAAATTCAGTGAGAATAAAGAGAATGTCCCAGCTTGTTTACAGAAAATTCAGGATAAACATTCTGTCAGATTAATAATCTTAAATATATGATATTATAATCAAAACTGTTATAGCTAATTTGAGAAAATTAAAAATAATGACAATCTTCCTACAGTGCAATCAGATAAAGTGGCAATGCTGTTAGCGGCACAGGGTCACAGTCACGCGCCGCTTTGCACCTGAGACTCCAGTCCCTGCTATTGCGCTGTTTTCCTCATACATCAAAGTCCACTACATGATCCTAAGGTTGGTGTTTGGTGTGCTGTGAGTGCAGCTAGAATAATTGGCCCTATTTTCTTTCACAAAGCAATCAATGCTGCATGGTACCAAGCCTTAATTTTGGAGCAGCTTTTCCTCAGTTGTAAGATAGGTGAATGCATAGTGTATTTCAACAAAATAGGGCTGCAGCTCATACAGCTCAGAATTCTTTGGATGTAATTGTTGAATACCTTTGCTGACAGAGTGATCAGTGTAGGGGTGTGACCCACTCGATCCCTAGACCTTACACCCTGCGATTTTTTACTTGTGGGGCAATTTAAAAGACAAACTGTATAACCAAAATCCCCAAAACTTACAAGTACTGCAATATAATATACGGAAGAAATGACAAACATTTCTGAAGGGGAGCTGCATTATATGAATAATAATCTGTTAAGACACTGCAATGCCTGACTTTGAGCAAACGAAGAACATTTCCAGCATCGTATTTGAAAAGTTAAGCAATATAAGGGACATTCAATATTGTAATTTGCAAAATAATAATGGTGTTAGTTGGCCTTGTCCGTTCATCCTATTTGTTTCAATGCATCTGCCAGTTCGCATGACAATGAAGTGTTGGCAGGTGAGTGGCACGTGCCCATGAACCAGGTGCTGCTAGCAGTGTTGCCACTTAATCTGATGGCCCTATATGTAAGGGGTTGTTTGCTATGAAGAATCTGAAAATCTTCACTTTGCATCCTTAAAAGATATCTGCCATAAGTATGAAATTTGACACTTATTAAAACTTTTATTTTTGAGTTATGCTGTTCACATAAGCATACAATCACCTGCACACATATCTTTTTCTAAATATCATGGTTTTACATTCAGGGACATTCAAATTTTCAGGTTGAATGTAACACAGCCTCTAGTATTGGAGAAAGCAAATAAATATCTTACGTTTATATTATGTCTTTCTAGTGGTCTTATTCAGTGTTCAACTTTTTTCTTTCTGTTTAATTTTCACCTGCCATCTTTATTTATATGTAGCTAGATGCTCCAGCATGCATCTAGCCCTTCTTTCTACTGCTCAGACAAGGAGAATAGCCATTTGCTTATGTTTACTTTCCTCATATGTTTTAGTAACATTTGGCAGCATATCTTGACTTTACCTTGTAAGTTTTTTCTTTCTTTTCTTAATGAACACTGAAAATAATAAAACAGTGCAAAATAAAGCTCTAAATGAAACACGAAACACACTGGGACACCAAGGTTGGGCGATGCTTTTAATACAGTTACTTAAGTGAATCATAACATCACTCCAGCCATCATGTGGTTCTTTTCCATCTCTTCCCTTCTACATTATAAACACCTCTCAGGGATGTTCCCTGAATTATAGAATGATCACCTGATCCACAGGTCTGATTGATTAAGATGAAGCACCTGGTGATGCAACTGGGATTATAAATGTGGACATTGCTCCTGGCTGGACCAATGGAAGTACATTTCACTACTTCTGAAAATATCGACTTGCTGGAAATACTAACTCTAACCTGAAAAAAATCATTTAAATAAAGAAAAATCTGTAACCAGATAGCAAGATATGAAAAATATTTTTCCATGTACACAAAAGCTTTACAACGTGATTACACTTCAAATGAAAAACTGGAAGAAATTAAAACATTTTCCAAGAATCACATACTATTTGACCATGGAGAGATAATGGTAAATTATAATTACATGTATTAATTTATCTTTAAATAATCTGTCATATGCAGCCTCTTGTAAAAGCAATTTTACCTTCTCTTTTGATCAAGATGAACTCAAGGTTTTCTTAGACATACTTTCAGGGAATAATAGCCTTCCTTCTGAAAGTTTTATATTGTTGAAAAGGTACAATAGCAAGTGAAAACTTACTTAGCTTTAGGCCATAGAGAGATATGGAATATTTTGGATTTTATTAACAATCCTCATTTTCTTGGCATCTATTTAGAGTTGCCATATGTCCTGAAAAAATGGGATTTTCCTGAAAATGGAAAAGAGTCTTTTCCACATGGAAAAGAGTCCCAGCCGATTTTCAACAAATCCTCAAATTTTCTGAATAATGAAAATCTGTTGTTCTTGCATTTCTGTCAATGCTAGTGCCATGCTATAGACAACTCACTGTACCATTACTACGAGAACTATCACCAAAGAGAGTAAGGTTTGTTACTACTATATTCTCGTTGGCTAGCGCTCAACACTGCTACTTTGTTTTCTTGCCGTAATGCCATTTTTTGACTGTATATGTTACTCTCTCATGTTTTTCATAAATTTATAATAAACATAGAGAATCTATACCTGTAACTGAATTTTGTTGCAAACATTCTAAAAGAGAGGAATCGCCTAAATTTTCTGCCTCTTATTGTGAAAGATATTTTAAACAAATAGATAACTAAGCCATTGTTAAGATTTTTGATGAAGAAGCAAAGAATTTCTCTTTATATCACTTGTCTCGATTATTTACAAAAGTGGTTATATTCTTTCACTGATCTCAAGTGTTTCAATTGATTGTCTTGACGGAAGTGCCAACTTGGAGTGGGCATATAGAAGGCACTGTTAAATACTTATTAAGCATGGTTATGAAGTGGATCACTCATTAGCATTCAACCAATCAGTGTGTTTAATAAACTTTGTGAAAAAACTAGGTACTGACAAATGGGTGAAATTTTTTGGTTCTTATGAGAATAGTGAGCAATATTCTGAAGCATTAAAGATTGCCCATAATGCATGTATGGAAAGAATTTTCTCCGTGATGAATGCAAAATGGACGGATGACAGGAATAGTCAAAATTTAAATGCATTGGAGCAATTCTGATGGTTCAATATAATTTGAAAAGCATGCCATGGTTGTAATTTCATGAATTTCTGATGCAAAATAATGTGTTGCTGACAAAATATCATCTTCAGAAAAACATGACTGGTGTAAGACTAAGAATGATTAATAAAGCAACAAATTTAGTGATACATTCAAATATGACATTTGTAGCACTTGCACATACATACATTGCAAAGCTTGTGTATGTATTTTATGACCATGTAAAAATTCAGTAATAAATTTCAATACTTTAGGATAGAGTCCTGAACTCTTGTCTCACCTGTATAACAACCCTACATCTATTTATATAACTTTTTATAACTAGGGATCTTCAACTTTACTTCAGTATCCAAAATAATTGCAATATTGGTTCTTGGACATAATTCACATTTCATAATGTTTCAACTACTGAAAAATATTAATGATATTATGACATCAGCTAAACGGCGTCTAATTCAAATATGAATTATTCTCACCAATACACCACAAAAGAATGAGAGGGGCGAACTTAACAGTAACTTATGAAGTCACAGCTTACCCTGATTTATTTTTAGTTTATAACTGACAGAACTAATATTGGTATCTCTCTGTCGAATCATGTTAATACTGTTATGGTTATAGCAACAACCCAAGTTTACTAGGGACAACCTCATTTTTGTTAAAGAAAGAATCAAATGCTCTATTGAACTATCACAATTAATTGTATTGAAAGCAGACATACACAGTTTTTCCCTTTAAAATTATGTAGTGCAGAATAAATTAGGAGAATTAAAACACAAAAATTAAAATTAAATTGAGTTTTGTTTGTGGATACTCCTTAACTACTATGGTCCTTAATGTCCCATTCTGTATTGGGTGTGAAAGATCAGAAATTTTGCTCATAGGCCTCTACCAGGCTTGAGGTGCTTTTACATGCCGTAAATCTATGACACTGGATCACCCAACTGTACTTCCCCTCTGAAGAAAGCCATGCTAAGGTTTTTTATGCCCAAAAAAAATCCATCGCCCTCCACCAAGTTTGAACCCAGAATGTGAGTGGAGGGGAAGCTAAAGAGGAAGCTGTATTGCTTTGGTGAAGCACAAGCAGAATCAATATATTTTGGGTTTACCTTCCAAACTAACCAACAGCTGATACCTATTTTGGGGGTGGAAACAATAAATGAATGACTTACAGTAAAGACCCACTTAATCAAATTGCACTTAAGTGATACCCAGCTTAACCAAAACAGTAGAGGAGGAGAAAAAAAAGTAAGAAAGAATGAATGAACGGAAAAATGCAAGATGCTCAAATCCACACCGGCAATGTTACTGTGACAATTGGCAATGTTCATTTGCTGCAAACCTAGCTTCCAATACAGGTACTTGGTATTTGTTTGCAGTTAATTCTCATGCCTATCCCACATTTCAAGAAATATTATACCATTATAACAAGTTTTAACTGCTTGCACACACATTTAGTGCAGAAGCCCACTGTAATTATACTGTTGGTGTTGGTCAGTGTGGTTTATTTGTGATTAAGGTGCCAGCAGGTGTGAGTTGAATGCTTTAGAAATTTTGAATGGAAAATATGGGGAAGATGAACAAGGAGAATTTACCTTTGTTAGCAATAATGGGCAGAGTGTAATAGATTTTGTGTTGTGGCCTCCTAATTTAGGGCATATTTTAAGGAATTTTAAGGTGTTAAATTTAAGCTCAACTAGCGGGCATTATCCACTGATTGTGGAGTTTATGATGCACACAGCACAAGTAAAACACAATATCTAAGAGTGGAAAGGTATTGTAAAAAGGAATATATTAGTTATAAATGGAAAGAAGAATTTTGTGACACATTTAAACAGACTCTAGATTCAAATTATGGAAAGATATGTCTATGTGGAGTAACATTCATGGTTAAGAACAATCAAATAGAGAGTGCAATGGATATCCTTAATACAGTTACGCAAAGGGCAGGAGAGGAAATGAAAACAAAAGAGAGGGTTTACATAAATGATAAGGACTGGTTTGATGAAGAATGTAGGGTATCAAAAAGACAAGTAAAACAACTGCTGGTTAGGTGGAGGGAATTAGGTGATAGAAAATCTAGGGACGATTATATGCAAGGGAGGAACTCACATAATTTCTTGTTAGAACAAAAGAAAAGGGACTGGAGAGAAAGTAATGAAAGGAATTTGATAAAATGTCTAAATTAAAATAATGTTAATAAGGTATGGCAGGCTCTTAAGTCGACCTATAATAAATGTGTAACTAAACCCAATATTGAGCCAGGCAATGGATGAAGTATTTTAAAACATTATATGGGGAAGACAGGAGTATAGGAATTATGGGATTTCTGGAAATAGGGAATGTTTTTGTAGAGATATTGGATGGTGAAATTAGGAATGAGGGAATACTAAAACAAGTTAAGTTACTGATGAAAAATAAAGCTACTGGAATTGATGGCATCCCAACAGAGTTTCTTAAGGAGTGGTGTACTGAAACAGGAAGAGTGAAAATTTTATTAGATTTATATAATGTAATTATTAGAAAGGTTTATGTGCCTAAATGATGGAGGGAAGCTATCATTCATCCTATATATAAAGGCAAGGGTAATGTCGATAAACCTAATAACTACAGAGGTATTGCATTACTATCTAATATAGGAAAACTTTTTGTGGGCATTTTGGCGGCTAGACTGCAAATTTGGGTTGAAGAATATAATATCCTTTAGGAATTCCAGATGGGCTTTGGCAAGGGAAGGAGAACAACTGATAATTTATTTATTATAAAGACATCAACAGACAAATATTTAAAAGAAAAAAGGGGTAAGTTGTATATGGCCTTTGTAGACTTGGAGAAAGCTTATGACCGAATTGAGTTACAACTTCTGTGGCATAAATTAATGTGTAAGGGAGTAAGTCAGCAATTGGTGAATATTCTTAAAGCATTGTATTTTGAGAACACCTTCTGTGTAAGGGTAGAGACAGGCTGTGTAACAAGAGAAATTCAACGAAAGAAAAGCCTCAGGCAAGGATGTAAGTTAAGCCCAGTTTTATTTAATTTATACATAGATGATGTCTTACTAGAAATTGGAAGGAATAATAACTGTGCACCAGTAATTAACAACATCCAAATCCCAGGACTTCTTTTTGCAGATGACCTAGTGGTAGTATCTATTACAGTAAGTGGTTTAAAACAGTCATTACAAGCAATTGATGTATATTGTAAAGAATGGAGTTAAAAGTGAACCAAGAGAAGACACAGATTGTAGTATTTATAAAGGGGAGAAAATTAAGCAAATATGAAAAGTGGAAGGGAGAGAATAAAGATTACAGGGTAGTGCATGACTGTATTTATTTAGGAGTAAAAATAGATGGAGGTAATAAATGGGAGAAACAAAATAAGTTTGCATTGGCATAAGGTAAAGGGGCGATGGCAGCAATTAGAAGCTGCAAATATACAGTTCCTAATATAAATGTTAAATGGCTGGAAAAAGTTTATGAGATGGTTGTGGAGGCAAAAATGATGTATGGTATAGAAATATGGGGATTAGATAGAGGATGGGAAAGTATAGATGAGGCGCAAAGGATGTTTTGTAGAGAAATACTAGGGTTACCGAAGGCAATTGTAAGACAGGTAGCGCAATTAGAGATGGGCAGGGTGGCGACTAAAGGGAAGATAATGGAAGGAGCTTTGAAATTTTGGTTTCTAACTTTAAATTTAGGAAAAAGTAATGTGTTAAGACAATGTATAGAATACCAAGAGAAAAGTTTAATGAATGATGGATGGGTAAGTAATTTACGGAACATTTTGGAGAAAAATGGGTTAGGAGACATGTGGAGAAGGAGAGAAAATAACGTGAAAAAGTTTTGGAAAAAGGCAAGGAAAAGACTGGAAGATATAGAAATACAAAACATGTTCAGTGAGATTGCCGAAAAGAGCTCATTGGTTTGTTATAGGCCAATGAAAAATACATGGGGTAGGGAAAAACATATAGACATAGTAAACAAAGAAGAGAGAGAATCTATTGCATGGGTAAGAACCAGAGCATGGAGGCTGAGAGGGTTAAGACAGGGTATTCCTCAAAACCAATGTCCGATATGTGGTGGTAATGAAGACATTGAATACAGTATTTAAGTGCCAAGGAACAGAAAATTGGAGAAGATAATTTGTTAAAAAGAAGTGGTAGAAGGGGGATAGAAATATGCTTATAAACAAAGTGATGTGCAAGGACGCTAGGACCATTGGACAGCTTTTGCGTAAAGTCAATAATAAATGGCTTTGGACAGTGGATAGAGAAAGGTAAGAGGTAGTGTGTGTTACTTTGAACGAAAAACTATAGTGAATATGTGATGGTAAAGTAATCAGTAAGTGACAAGTGAAAAACAAGTGGAAATGGGACATGAAAAACTGAAGCAAGATAATTTATTGACAGGAAATTGTAAAATGTAGATAAACTGTAGTGATTGTCTACAGAATGAGTGGTCAGGGTCAAAGTTCAGTAGACAATCAAATTGTAAATCTCTTAGCACAATAAATAAATACAAATACAAATTAGCATTGAACAGAAACTCGAAGTTGTTAGCAATACAGTGACAGTGTATGAAGGAGGTAAGAAAGACTACAAATTCGTATTTAAATCTTAACAAGAAATATTAAATGGTGGCACTATCAATAAAGCAAAACGTTTTGTTTTTAGGTTACCTTTTGTTTTGTGGAACAAAGCAGCAAATCAACACCAACATATATAATGTTTATCAAACCGTGATATTATATAGCTCTCACAAGAGTTGCAAGAAGAAAGTTCAGAAAAAAATTACTGATTGTATGAAATAGTTCTTTGGGAATACTCTACTGCATATTTTAATCCTGTACACAGTAGAGGTTTTATACTAAACATTATTACATCCATTTCAAATGTAATTATTTTCTTTCTTTCGCTGCTTAGTCATTAGGTACCATCAATTATATTAAAAAAAAATGTGTTATCCAAAACGATTCTGCCCCCTTTAGTTCAATTAAGCAGGGTTCTGCTGTATCCTTTTAAAGATCATCAAAATCTGCATACATTAAAAAATGACAAATGAATTGGTAGCAAATACATTGGCAGCAAAATAAAACAAAACAAAAAAAAAGGCTATTTTCATTTATAAAGCCATGTATCAGAAGGAGATGCTAGACTCAGGGTAACATAAAGAAATCACCATTGTAATCTGCATACTCATACTTCTTATATTATGTGCATGAACATGACTGTGTTCTGGAAATTGTAGTATAAAATGTTTAATTGACAGTACACTTTAGAAATGCTGATATCAGGGAGGGCCAGGGGCAATATTCTACATTAATTTCTATATCATATTCCTTGAAAAACTAGGAGTACATACAGAGCATTCTAATGGTACACAACAATGAACATCACATATATCCCCTTACACAAGCAACTGTCAGCAAATAATTATATAAATTGATAAATTGATTCAGTGATATGCCCAGGATAAGAACCACAATTATTATTAATTCTATCCTCTCATACTTTATTCATGACCTATGCCAGCTGGGTCACTAGAGCCCTATAACTTGGCTTTGTACAACCCTCAGCTCCCAAACAGCCTGCAGACACCAGTCCCACTTCCTGTCCAGGATTAAAGAACAATGTGCTTGAGTTTTAATTAATTTAATTTGTTTATTCACCATCTGATTTCAGTACAGAAATATTGGCTTCATCAATTTTAACCAGAATACAAACATAATAAGAATGAACAGTAATAAAATAAGTGATACCCTTACAAAGAAATCATGACAAAATATGAATTAGATAATTACACAATAATACTAAATCTAATAGAGACCAAACAAAGCCGCAGAAGACATAAACTAACATTAGTACTAATACATTTAAATGTAATATTAAATATCTGATGTGTTACACTCACATGACTTAAGCACTCATGCACTTAAGCACTTCATGAAGGTAAGGACACCAGAAAGTAAATAAGGTGTAAGGGAGTACATTGAAAAATATTCTTTTTTCTATGAAATTGGTAAAGAATTTCTTAACTTCTTACAAAATAGAGAAAACATACATTCCATATCTTATTATGCTCTGATCAGTGAAGGGATAATACCACTATTTTTCGATTCTCAATACTCATTACCAATACTGATTTTTAAGCAGCAATACTCGACACTCACTTTATAAAAAAGTTCACTGAATTATGTTCTTATTAGTAGTTTTCTGTGTATAAATGCATGTAACTGATTTTTTAATCAATGCTAATTCCGAAATTGTTCCTGTTTAACATTCTCCAATTAGCAGCAATGTTTTTATCTTGATAATTCCACAGGTTATATATCCCTATTGTTAGTCAAAGCTAACAACAATAATAATAGTTTATTTCCTTCCCTTTTTATGTAATTATATTTTGTGCTGGAAACCTTCTTTTAAAGAATTTTCTTTCCATAGAAAAACAAATACTAGCAATCTTGAAAATATGAATAAACATATATTTTACATGAAACCAAACAACTAAAAATAATGTGTGTGTTACACCATTATCCGATAATAATTAATTACAATTAGCCATATAACATTCGGAAACACAGTAAGTTTGTGGATTAAGCCTCTCTACTACCTACCCTAATGCATTAGCATATATGTATATGTTTAATACAAAGGTTTGACTTTTGTAAATGCTAACAGATGGAAGGAAATAGCAAATATTTCCAAGCGCTATATTATCTCATGTCTTAAGTTCCGATTCTTTTTTCCTGGATTCACAGATTTTTGTCACTGGAGTAGGTAAATGTAATGGCTGAGAGTGAGTCACCAAGCAGGATTTTGCAGAAATGTGGTTTAGTGCATTAGCTAAATCAGCTTCATTCACAACTCAGTTAAAGCTGCATGTTACATGAGTACCTCTACTCTTCCCTCATTGTTTTGCATGTTTTCATTTAGATACAAGAGGACTATGCAATGCTGCATTGATTCACCCACAGTAAACACAGTCAAGGTCTATCAAGAACTATAGCCCAGCAACTCTTTGGAGACATATGCAAGGCAATAATGTGACATCTCAACTCCTTTCATTCTTTATCTAGCATAAAGTTAAGTGCAACAACCTTCAATAAAAATTTTAAAGTACTGAAAAAGTACCAAAAGTTTATCTCAAAGTATTAGATATACTTCAATATCACCAAGCATCAAGAGTATCGAGGTATCGATGGTATCAAGGTCCCATCCCTCGTTCTGATGTATCGTGTTTAAATAGAAACCAAGTTATAAAATCTTCTGCTTAATCAGCAATTGGTTGTGACAATGAGGAAACTAGATTTTGGATGCTTCAAAATACCTAAATGAAGTTGTAAAGCCTGCCTACTGTGAATTAGCAACTGTGCAAACACACTAATCAAAACTTGTAAACATTAGCAATGTCCATTTAGAAATCAGGTTAAGTGCAGAAAAATAGCTTGATGTATGGAATGGAAGTGTCAGTCCAGAACTCAAATCACTTACTCCCACTCACTGTAAATTCTTGACTGCATATGTAGCCATACATACATAGGAACCACATTTCATTTAATTCAGAAGTGGTAGCATGTGTTTTCAACTATCGCCCATTTATATGTGTTTTTATGCTTTATAGCATTCATAATATTCTGTTATTGTAGATTATATAGCAGAACTTGTTAATCTAGGCTGTTCAGAAAAATTCCTCTTTCTGCAGTTCTCTGACGTTCGTCTATAGATAAAGTGTTGTCACACAAAAATATTCAGTTTACCTTTTTACACTATTCTACAAAGATGAAACACAAAATGTTATTTTCACATTCACTAGTTCCCTTGATTTACTTGAATTATCATGTTCCAAAATTATGTTTTAGATTTTCTTTTGGTTAAGTCCAGTTTTAGTCATAGCTTAGTCAAATCAGCACTTAAAAATTATGATCATTGGCTAATGGTAGAATTCAGCAAATAAATATCAGTAATGCTATTTATAAGCTTTTGTCTCTCAGGTGATGAGATCAGCAGATATCAGTGATAAAATAAATAGGAGCTCAATTACTGTAGTTATGAGTAATATCTTTACATATTTTAAACACACACAGACTTATGACTGACACTGGCATGAAAAAAACTTTATCCATGATGCAGGCTAATAGCATTAAAATGAGACAAAATCCTGGTGCAGGATTAATGCCATTGCATTGCATGCTGCAGGCCTGAGTTTGAATTGCTGTGGTGCTGTTTGAATTTGTGCCAGGCTGCTGTTTGGTTTTTTATTTCTTGTTTATCCCCTCTCAGATCTTAGAAACAGTATTAAGGGCATTGGTGTTTTAGATTCCCAAACTCATTTGTACATTCATTTCATACTTTCATTCACAATCTGATATGACATACCAAGTTAAAGAAAATTAAACTTACAGAAAAAAAAATTATATTAAACAGCAACCACTCAAGAAAATGAGGGCACAGTGGTATCTCCTTCAAAAAGATTGTAAATAAAACAAAATTCATGACAGAATTAACTGCAGAGGATGCTAAAATGAATTATATTCAGCTACATTATATATCATTATATGGTAAAGCTTTCCAATATTGCATTATTATAAAAGTTATGATAAACCAATAGAAGAGAAGGATTTTGCTCATACTGACAGAGAAAGCAGAATAGAAGATACACATTTAATGGAAGTTACTTAGGTGAGTAGATATTAATGTAATACTGAAGTACATGAAATATAGGAGTGCATATAATAATTATAGTGCAATAATTATTAAGAAATTAGTTATGTAAGTCTCATTGAGTTAAAATTGTGTGGTATTCCTGAAGATTACACCACTCTTCTGAAAAAAGTTTAGTTTCAGTTCCAAAATTGCTGCCTCTCTGTTTCTTTCTGTCATTGCTGTACAGCCTGTTGATTAGGAAATTAAATTTCTACACACTTAATGCTTGGGCATGTTTTAAGAAAATATAATTTTGTAAATCCTGAAAAAGAACAGTTTCTACCATGCTCTATATAATTCCTCTATCACTTTTTCTGTCTTCGTCCTATAGATAGTAATTTTGATGGATCTGGCCTCTCCATAGGTAAATTATCTAAAGGATATAGATAACAAACTTTCACATCATTACTGTTTTTACCAAGAGTCCCCTTTCTTTGGACATAGTTCATCAAAATAATAACATCCCTTATTTTGCCTGAGTCCTACAATTTTTGCATCTGAAACAAAAATAACAAGAAAATCATATGTAGATATTTCAAGAGATATTGTAATAATGAAGTCTATTTTCTTTTTTATCAGTTTATACCAATAAAACAAGTTAAAACTCACACAATAGTTTTTCAAGTTATAAGCTGAGAGGGTTTAATTATTAGTATGTGTGCTTAGTTTAAAAGAATGCATAAATATCATTAATAACTTAATACAAAGTGAAACATTATTAGACATTAATTTCTTGAAATCACTGAAAATATAATGTAAAAATAAGAGCAAATTTCACCACCACCAATAACAATAAACAGCCCAATTGTATCCTGAATGTGGTAAAAATGAAAGAAAATTGCAATTTTGCAATAGAGTAAAGGGCCAAAGAGCATCCACAGAAAAGTGCTTCTTGACTAAGCTTAGAAAAGGAAGTAATACATCTATGAATAATTCTTTCACACTGTTGTATGTAGTCTAAGATTCGAAAGTTGTATCAGATTTGAAAAACCCAATGTTACAGCTGGAAATTGAAACAGAGATATATGGCTTTCTATGTCAGATTCTCCACCAGTAAATTACCAATGAATTCTTTAAATTCAGCACATTCCAACTTAACTCCAAGACAGTCTCAATTACTCTGAGATATTGTACCTTAACAATGACTGAAGCTTTTGTTTTCCATTTATTTTAATAATTGATTTGTGACTAAATGATACCATTTATAAATTAAGCTTTAATTGATTCATAAATTGCAAAGATGACAAGTGTAAGAATAGTTAAAACAAGATGTAAGTAAGTTTGAAGCATAATGAAATCAATTACTGGGCTATATGAATGCTCCCAAAGGCCAGTGATATGGGTGGCTGAAGTTGTTAAGACACGGACTCATGAACAGGAAGACCATGGTTCAAGTCCCACCTGGACCATTCTCCCTGACTGAGGCTCTTTCCAGGTTTTCTTCAGTCCTCATAACTGCAAATGCTGTGGCAGTACCCTAAACTTAGGCCCGAAATGTTTCCTTCCCAAAATTCATTGTATGTATTATCAATGTCCACCAACTGTGGTGCCTTATGTAGTAAGAATGGATGTTAAACACCACCACCGCCACCGCCACCGCCACCGCCACCGCCACCGCCGCCGCCACCACCACCACCACCACCACCAATAGTAATAACAATAATAATAATATCCAGAGGCCACTCATGCTTAAGGAACAGGAGATAGAAAGACATTCAGAAATCAAACTTCAGGTCCCAGAAAATTAGCATTTATTAACAAAAGTGTTTGGAAAAATACAGCTTGGTAATATTCACAAATCATAATGGGAAACTCATTCAATTGACTCATTATGACAAAAAAAATTGAGTTTTATTTATGGACGCTCTTTAACTGCTATGGTCCTTAGCATCCCATTCTATATTGGGCGTGAAAGTCCGGTAATTTTGCTCAGAGACCTCTTTATCAGGCTTGAGGTTCTTTTACATGCCATAAATCTATGACACGGAACCACCAGCTTTACTTCCCTTCTGAAGGAAGCCATGCTAAGGATTTCCACGCCCAAATAAATTCATCGCCCTCCTTTGCATTTGAACCTGCGTCATTATGACAAGTTGACATATACATATATGACTAAACCTCAGCCTAAACATAAGAGGATTCAAGAATTTAAACAGCAATAAATCTGAAGAAAGAAAAAAAAAAGCATAGTAATACTCAATAAACCAAACAGTTAACTTGAGAAAATTAGAAAAATAAATAAAATATGACAAAACACAAAAACCAAATAGCTTACAAATAATTCGTATAACTCATTAACCAGTAACCATGAATTCAGGAGAGACAGTAAAGAGGATAGAGACCAAATAAGCTTATCGAATTTGTATTACCGTTACCAATGAAAAATGTGCTGGTGGTCTATAAAATCTTTCTTTGAAGTAATAAAACACTAGGAACTAAACTCTAAAAAACATAATGAATTATTAGCACAAGATGAATCTTTGCAAAAGCTAACCATTACAGTCCTGTAAAACTCATCAAATTCCTAGATTCTGCTTGACCTTTCTTTAAGGATCAGTAACATGACTGTGAAACTGTACCAACCTTCTTATAGGCCACAAGGACTTAATTGTGCTTCCAATTTCAACGGTACATGTTGACATCACTTGATGAAAGAGACAACAAAACAAAACTAGAATTGAAATTAAGGAATACCTATTAATAGATCAGATTAGTGATTCTATCTAAAGTATGAAACAGCAAGCTCCCTAAATCTATATCACCATGATCATAGAGCCTAGCTGAAATTCATTATGCTTTAGCTGAAATGCATTAGCTTAACTCCAAGAATAGAAATATTAAGTACAGCACACCTCAAGCTGACATGCAAAATTCAGGTCACACCACTATCTTATTCATGCCCTAGAATAATTATTGTGTGATAAATATTAGTATCTCATATATGACATTTACAAAGCTGGTCTAAAGATAACTTAATTTCATAATGAACATGAATAAGCTAAAATTGCAAACATTAGGTTAGACAATTCAACAATGAGTTGTAAAAAAGAGTTAAATGAGGTAGGTACATTACTTTCTGTACACCAGCAAGAGCACAAGGTTTTAACAAATGTCTATGAGCATTATCATGACAAAGATTTGCTTTTAAGTACAGGTGTGTCTCAAAAATAGTTACATTTACTGAAAGGATACAGCTTATCATGAGTTTCAAATGTGATGAATAGAGTCACACTGCCCAGCAAGAACAAACCAGCTCTCAACCACTAGCAGTAACCTCAAGGTCACATCTCATTGAATGTTTCTCTTCTTGCTCATGCACCAACACCTCCAAATAAGGGCAACTTAAGTATTATGGAACACCCCATTTTATGATGAGGTGACACAAGTTTGACCAAGCTCTTCATATTTCTCTGTTCATTTGTTTCCTAAGAAAATCTATACAGCTTTTGTTGATGTGGTTTCTTTACCACCCTCTCATATTGCTTTAAGTGTGTTCAAAGAAAGGTTCTTGGAAAACTGCACAAATCTTGGGACCTTTTGAAATTCCTTCCTTGATCTTTGCTTCACTTAGCTAAGAAAATTGCATAAGTAGAATTTATATACCAGTCCATTTGGATCCAACTTGTTCGCAAAGTTTTTGATAAGACCAAGTTCTATACAAAGGGGAGAAAGTAAACGTTTTTTACATTTCCAGTAGAGCCTCTTGTTGAATATGGGTTTTTTCTGGTTTCCACATGTCATCAAAGAGGTACATAGTTCCATTTTCTTGAAGTAAGAACTTCTATCTCTATTATCTCATTTGCAAAGGAACCCGCAGTGGTTAGAATAATCTTGTTGGAGCCCAGTTAGTACTGATATTACTTTCAAACCTGCACATATTATTTGCTGTATGTAGTTGATATAATGAATTGAAGTAAGTAAGAGTTTCAGGTTATCATTTGATTCTTTTACATCTTTGGCATAAGCAGTAGGTATTGAAAGTAACTGATTGTCATTCTGGTGTAATATGGTTTTCAACACCACCTCCTCAGGGATGTCTTGTGATGTTTAAAGCCTCCAGTATACCAGATGCAACACTTTAGAATACCAGACTACTTTCCTTAGAGAAAAATTTCTTGGACTGCTTCTGAAGGGAGCAAAAGAGTGACATTTCACCCTTTTGACAAGATAGTTCTACTGATGTCTTGAAACTAATAACTCTGCCTTGACTTTTGAAAGCTCCAGATCTCACACTATATCATTTAATTCACCCTGGCTAAACTTGTGCTGTCCAGATGATTTAACTTCAGGTACAAAGCCAGGATCAATAGATGTGGATGGTTGAGGATTACAAGATCTGCCTGATTCTACAGAATATGAGTCAGGAAAGTTTGGGATAGGAAACTGATTACTCCTGGGGAGCAAAAGGTTGGATGGTTAGCAAAAGGTTTACCTGGATATGTAATGACCTTTTCTTTCCTACTTGATTTATTGAATTAGATGAATCATGTGAAAATAACAATAATCTGAGTGATTCTTGGGCTCCTGTAATATTGTCAGGATGGCAAAAGGACAAAAGTCGAGTGCCTTGCAAGATTTCTCAATAAGATAGGAATTTATAAATAAAAATAGTGCACATTATCCAGTCTACCAGGATCATTCATGAATAAAGAACAACATCCTATAAAATCACAATGCAAGTCAAATGACAACATGAATTGCTTCACTAAAAGCTTGTGATCATTTGCACTTCTCTGTGCACCACCTCCAGTTTTTGATTCTTGAATCAACCTGTTATTGTCTCAAACTAAATAAGGAAAGGAAGAAAAATGAAAATTTGAGTGCTCTCCATTCAGAAGCACAAAGCAAGATGGATTAAACAAACCCAAATACAGCCATTGGAAACAAACCAACTTTGAGTGAAATAGCAGTTATGTTTTATAGTTTATGCAATAGCCATCCAAATATTCAGTATCATTTAGCTACCTTTTTATCCTAGTTTATCAGAGATCTAATCATAAAGACTGATTCCATACTTAATACCTACCTTCAAATTGTTCTGTACTAAACACAACTGGAGCAGGAACTACTCAGTCTCATGAGAAGAACTAAGAACTGCTTGAATTCTGTACTCAGAAACTAAAACTAAAGATTTTATGCAACTTGTTCACCTGATAGATCTAGTATTTATCTTTTTCCAAGAAAAGTTATCTTTAACACTTCACCAGATGCAATACACAGGGAGATGCAGAAGTAGATGTATAATAATACAGTTATGGAAATGGTAATCAAATATAACTTTAGATACAAATGAGGATCACTCATAGTTACATTCAGTGTTATTTCAGTTCATATTGTTTGCCTTCAGGATTCATATAGTTCTATTTTCTGGAGGTCACACTCAAGCACACTCTCCTACGCAGTTTTTTATTTTCATTGATTTCCTTGCATGCCTCTCTTATAAATGTACACATGTAAGCAACTGTAAATGATCTTCTTGCACATACTTTATCTGTAATAACATCCCATAAGAAGAAGTCCATAGGAGTTAGGTCAGGAGATCATGGTGACCACTCAGTGAACCCTCATTGACCTAACCACCTAATAGAAAATTCTTTGTCAAATAAAGCATACACAGTTAGGACTTAATGGGTAATCCAATCATGCTGGAATTGTTACTTATCCTCATTATCTTATTGCCTTAACCACTGAATTATGCTATCTGTTGAGCATGTTAAGATACATGTGTTGATCTATGGTTGCATCAAGGGAAAAAAGAAAAAATCCAAGATGTCTTTACAGGAAAGGCCTGCCCACACTCAAGATTGTTTCAACTGTTCCTCAAATCTAAAAGTTATTTTTTTAAACATTCACAGTACAGCAAACACATTAAAGTTATAGTGAGTCACACTATTACTCATCTACTTCACTTTTTATGCCTTGTTAGAGTATGTCTCATAAACCCTCATTCATATACTCAGCTACACTGTGAATTCAGAGTTGAGAATGTGAATGAAAGTTTATGAAACATGTCCTAACAATGTGAAAAACAGTGAACTAGTTGAGTGATAGAATGACAATATAACTTTTAATGTTCCTCACTTTTTAAATACGAGTTTTTCTTTTGAGTAGTAGACATATTTGTGCATATTAATGTTGACTGACAATTTGAGGTTTGCTTCATCGTACCACACAATTCAATTAATATCATCAACTTCTTGTTCTTCATTTGATATTACTTTGCAGCAATGTAAATGATTATCTGGATTTTCCTCTAATAACACAGGCCTGCAAAGATTTTTGCAGCAAGGAATATTTTACATCATAATGGTCAAATTGAATGCTCTGATTTCAAAAATAATAATAGTTTTTGTGTATCACGTACAGATTTTGAACAATTCTGTTTCAATACAAAATTGAAAGTTCAGTATGCTAGTATTAACATCATTGCATATCCGACTTACAGCATGGTTGATTAGAATACATAAACATGCTAAATCATATAATGTCATGTTGTACCACTGTGTGTCTCTGTTTACAGGCAATGTTGAACTTATCTCATAAACATTTATTGCCTAAGATATCAACAGGAACCTATCTTGGAATCCTCAGTACAGTTTTAAAATTCTCCTCAACGAGCCTCTTTCGAAGCCGTATTGTGTTGTGAATTTTATTTGTAGAAAAAAATTGCAAGTTCGAGTGGTTCAAGTGATATATCTAGGATGGGCTGTGTGAACAATCCTAACAACTTATGTTATGTCTGTGAGTGTTATGTGATAAAGCAGCAGAAATGAAACATTACTGCATTTATCAAGAGTTTGTATCTGCCCTATTTTAAAATTAAATTAGGAGATCAAGACAAGAATTTTGATTCTCATATTGTGTGTAAAAGTTATGTAGTAAATCTAAGACAGTGGTACAAGGGAGTTCATTCATGTTTGGTGTTCCTATGGTATGGCACAAACAACAAAATCATTTTAATCACTGTTATTTTTGTCTGTATAATATATCTGGATTCAGTAGGAAAAAACAAGACAGGCATTACATATCCAAACTTGCCATCAGCAATTAGGCCTGTGCTTCGTGGACCTGATGTTCTGTTCCATCACCACGGATTGTATTACCAGAGAGTGGTACTGATACTTCGACTATAGAAGATGATTTAAATTGGTCCCCAGACTTAGAAGATGACATTCCAAATCCATTGAGTCAATCAGAAATAAATGATTTGGTATGTGATTTGGATCTTACCAAAGAAAAAGTGAACTTTTAGGTTCAAGGCTGAGAGAAAACAATCTTTTAGGACCTGGAATAACTTTCTACTGGTACAGACATCCAGAAGAGAAGTTCCAGAAATATTTTGTAAAGGAAGGGGGACTAGTGTATTGTTATGATATCCCTAACTTGATAGGTCATCTTGAAACAGCTTATGAAGCAATATATTAGCGTCTATTTATTGACTCAAGCAAGAGAATTCTGAAAGGTGTTCTGCTGCACAATGGCAATATGTTTTCTTCAGTTCCAATAGCTCACTCTACATCCCTTAAAGAAATGTACCAAAATTTGTATACTGTCCTAGAAAAAATTAAATATAATGAACACAAGTGGTACGTGTGCTGTGATCTTAAAGAGTGTGACATTTTATTGGGCCAACAAGCAGAGTACATAAAATTTCCATGCTTTTTGTGTGAATGGGACTCTAGAGTCAGAGAAAGACACTGGGGTGAAACTAATTGGCCAACAAGAAAAGATTTAGTGCCAGGGACAAAAAATGTAATAAATGGCCATTGATTGACTCACAAAAGGTTTTGTTACCTGCTTTACATATCAAATTAGGGATAATGAAGCAATTTTTCAAAGCTTTGGACAAACGTGGTCCGTGTTTCCAACATATTATTCAGAAATTTCCAATGTCTGAAACAAAAGTGAAAGAAGGCATTTTTGACAGCCCACATATTCACAAACTCATGAAGGATGTTAACTTTAGAAATATCATGACAGACATAGATTCAAGCTTGGGACTCATTTAATGAAGTTATAAACAAGTTTTTGGATAACGTTAAAGATGATCAATATGAGCATATTGTTAAAACCATGCTCAAAGGGTTAAAGGCACTCGGATGCAATATGAGCTTAAAATTGCATTTTCTGCGTTCACATTTTTAATTTTTTCTCTGAAAACTTGGGTGCACTAAGTGAAGAACAGGGAGAGCTATTCCACCAGGACATAAAGGAGATGGAAACAAGGTACCATGGTCAATGGGACATATCCATGATGGCCGACTACTGTTGGTGTTTAATTAAAGGCAACCCTAATCAGGACCACAAATGTAAATCTACTCAGCATTCGTTTTCAACAAAGCGGAGGAGAAAATAAAATCATAAGGTATGTCTGAAATTTCCTAGTTCAATGTAAACTGTTGTATCTGTAGAATTGAGATCGTTCTTTAGTTTGCATGATTTCACACATTTTAAATTGTATTTAAAAACTAGAAATAAACTTAAATGTTACACATTCCCCATCTGCTTGCCACAAAAAATGGTACATGATACGAAAAAATGGTAAGCAGATTTGAATTCAGCATACCAAGATTAGGTTTCTGTTTAACCCCATGCCGCAGAAAAAAATTTGCAGGCCTGTGTAATCCATAAATGAATCTTCACCAATACATTTTCAAACCTAAATGTTATCACACAATTCAAAGATGTGTATTCAATGACCCTAGTCACTAGGTATTCTTCTTTTGTATTTCTTTGGGCTTTTGAATAAATACCTGAGCATCTAGCATTTCATTACCTGGAGAGTAATACTGACTGGTCGTCCATGCTTTGGCACATTGCAAGTGAACCCAGTAGTATAAAATTTTTCATATAATCTCTAAATGGTTAGCCAAGATTTTGAAAGTGTATCAATTCGTAATGTTATTTCTCTTGAACCCTTTCAGAATTTTGTGTTTTCAACTATACTGTTTCAAAATCCCTTTTCATTGGTCAGTGTTTAAATTACCAATCATGATGACATAATTGGTATATTAGCAAAGCCCACTCTGAATTTCCTCAACATTCACAACAGTCAGCATTGAATTCAATTTAATTTCTTGGTCTTTTATCTATTGTGACTACATTATCAACTAAGATAGGTACCCATTAGCACTTAATAAAACTACAGTATAACCTGTAGGGAGATGGTTGAAATAATGTACAACTCAGAAAACAAAAAGTCAATTTTCTTATGGAACTGAAACTGTTTTTAGTTTATTTCTCAAACTAATTATGCTACTTATTTAATAGCAGAAAGCAATAATGAAACCAACACATAAATAAGAAATATAATACACTATCTAGAGTACTTACATGCATACCAGTACTGTTATTCTTATTTCAAACTTCAGAATAATGGCATTTTACACAGGTTTAAAAAAATTGTCAGTTTTTCTTTGCTTCTTTGATTTTTCCATACAGTCAACACTAATCTGTTTTATGCACTAATCACAGAAATGCTGTCATCACTTAGGCTTTGCAATGATGGAAATTGATGTGTAATTTCTAGAGCTTTAATTGCCTCATGCATACTGGAAATATATTCATTATTTAGGCCTACTTCTTCATCAATGTCATCACCAATACCATCAGATGCAACCTGGGGAAGAATGACCTTGCATTACTGCATTGTTAACATGTGCACAGCAATAATGCATTCTGAAAATAGTAGTGCATTGTCCAATAAGGCTATTGTTTTGTACTGCAACAGCAAGGTTACAGTAGATAAACTATGCATAATATATCTTAACATAGTGTAAACATAACATATAAGTGAGTAAGTAAATGAATATATTTTGTATATGGGGACTAGAAAAATGTGACATATAGATGAGAAAATGTATAACTGAAAAAACATATAGAGCTAAATATTAATGCACAAAGTTGGTGCCTAAAATTTAGTGTATAGCTGTGAAAAATGCACAAGTGAATAATGAGTAAGTGAGGTTCAACTGTATATGTTAATACTGTATACCTACTTCTTAGGGTTGTCCCATAATGCTGCAGTAGCATTGTTGCCTGCAATGGAGGGATATAGATTTTATTCCCAGGACAGGTGTAAGGATTTTTCCCCTAGGCTTTGTACCAGTGCATTCAGCCTCAGAGGCTTTTGGAGACCAGTTGAGGAGCTACTTGATAAAGAAGTAGAAATTATAGTCTCACAGACCACATCCCAGCAGTTGGAGAAGGCTTATGCTGACCACATACTGTCCATTACTGCACTATGCCCATGATGTCCTTTGGGTGAAGGTAGATGATACAGCAGTGGGTATTGCCCAATTAGGCTGTCATACTAGAGAATTAGTTCACCTGTTTCTGCACATTGTATGTTATTTTATACAAAAACACAATCTGGTAGTCCACTATATTAAAGTCTCTCTTGTATCAATATATTTCTATTTTTCTTGTAATGATTCAGATCACTTGATGGTTGAAGCTTCTCCACATGACTTATACCCCCAAATTTCTGTTTTTATTGCCATTTTTTGCCTCATAGGGTATAATTATTATCTCTCTGGCACATCTGAAATGTACATAAGCTTCTAAATCACCAGATATAAGGAAAGAAACAGCAAAAATACAGGAAATAAGAAGATAAATCTATACAGTGCAAGAAAAAATTAAATTTCATACTGGCTGTGGCTACACTGATTTTGGTGTCTCAATTTCATTTTACATTCCAAACCGAGCCATTTCTTATAGTCAAAGCAAAATGTAATGGAAAGGAGTAAGAAAGAAGGTATGTTGTCAAATGTATGTTGCTTATTTCCACTATCATAAATCATTGACAGAACCACAGTCATCTAAAAGGGAGGAACTGCCTGTCTTTAAACACACACTAGCACAAAGTAAAACGTAATTAATACTGGGGGCCTTTTATCTGTATAATGACAATATTTTCCAAATTTGTACTCACAACTTAGTTGCACACATAATACATGGGTAAATGATACAGAATCTGTAGTAGTACAGCTTTGATGCAATGCAATATATTGTTGTTTATTTCTGATCACTAAACTGTGCTGAGCAGTTTATAAAACGCTTAATATTTTCTTTAAGGTTTACACAATTCTTCTCACACTCACTCATCTTCTCACAGACTCGCCAGAATCCTAAATAGTATACCTTTAAGAGATATGCATAACAGGCTTCCAGACAGCATTAAACATTCTAACAATAACACTTTTAAAATCAAAGTAAAATATATATTTCTGAACCATATGCCATTTACTATAAATAAGTTTTTAGATTTGAAATTTCAGCTCTGTATTGATTTATGTAGATGTATAATGGATTTTGTAAGTATGTGTAGGTCACAAGGATGATCAACTAGACAACATTTTGGGAAAGAAAGTAATTACAATAGCAGTCATACTGAAGAAAAAAGGAAATTGAAAAGATCAAAAGATACCAATAATTACACAAAACTTTACAGTGAATTTGGCAGTAAATCAAGAGGGAAAACTGAATTATGCTCATGATGAGGGAACAATTGAAATCCTCAATAAACAATTATTACTTTTTGAATGAAAGAATAATTCAGTTTTATTGAAATTACCTCAAGGTTATATGACAGTAATTGGAGTCTACTTTAGTGAAAGGGTGACCAGTTTTATGCAAAATTACAAAAAATTATGAATAAACTTAATAGATCTGACATGTGGTATTGATGAGAAATGTTAATGCTACAGTAGGAAATGTCAAGGTCTATTGTATGGGAGAACACACAGAACAAACATGTAATAGAAATGGTAACAGATTAATTGCATTCTTAATATATAACCAGTTCCAATTATGAATACCTTATTTTAACATAGAGATAGTCACAAATTTACATGGGAGGCCAAAAACGTAAGGTCTATTACAGTTTATGTAATAATAAAACAGCACACATAGTATTAGATGCAAGAGTGTTTAGAGGCCCAAAAATTGAATCAGATCATTACATTCTAATAAGTTCTATATGCATCAAACCAAGTGGGTACATGAAGAAACAGAATTTAAATTAAAATTGGTAATTATTGTATCATGTAGGTCTATTTAAATATCCCAGCAGGGGTGTAGTGAGGCCAGAGTACACCAGGGCGCTGCTCCACTACTTTTTTTGCAACCTTGTGCCACCATAGTACTTTCTAGGCTCCTTGAGAGCACCTTTTAATTTTTTATTTTAAAAAGTGTGAATGAGTAATATTTATAACAACAACAATAATAATAATAATAATAATAATAATAACTATACACAAATATGCTATTTATGAATGAAACTCCCTGGTAGTTTTGCTTTTACAACTACACCCCTGGATCCTACTATAATTTGGCTCTACCAGGAAACATGGGATGCTATCAAACAAAAAACTCCAATTCAAAATAATGTATAAAATGAGTGGAAAGTTCTCCAAACTGTTCTGAAGCAAACTGCTAAGGAAAGTTTGGGTACAAAAAATAAATGTTCTAAGTAAAAAGGATTAAGAACATGGGATGATGATATAGCAAGAGTTATATCAGATAAAAGAGAAGCCCCTGAGAAATATTTGTCTACTAAAGCAGAAGAGGATAAAATAGATTACACTGGGGAACAGGTTTTGTTGACTTAGATTTGAGACTCATTTTTTTACTAATTTCTCGGTTGGAAATCCAAATATGACCTCAGTTTTTTTCTATCACATCAGGTTTTTACGATGCCATATACCCTCCAAAATCATTCAAATTGTATACATAGAATGGAAGGTAAAGCAATAAAGTTACCTGAATGTATCTAAATTTACTTTGTACACAGCAATTTTGTTCACCAAAGGATATATTACTTCTATATATAAATTCTTGCTCAATTCATTTCACTTCTGGCAAAAATTTGCGCTTATAGCTTTTCCTGGAGTGTGGAATTTGTGGACAATCCTTCTGAATACTCCAGCAGTAGTCGGCCAGCATATGTTGATCCCATTTATCCTGATAGCATGTTTCCATGACCTTAAAATCTTGGTGGAATTGCTTACCTTGTTCATCATTGGTGGTACCAAGATTTTCGAGGAACATATCTAGATGACTATGCAGAAAATGTAGCTTAATGCTCATGTTGCAACCAAGCATTTTGTATGAGTCCAAGAGTTTCTGAATGATTTCAGTGTAATTCTTTGCTCGTCTATTTCCAAGAAAGTTCATGAAAATGTCCTTGAATGATAACCAAGCATTTCTTTCCAGTTCTGTCATTGTCCCAATGAAATGTGGATCTCTGATCAGTTGTTGAATCTGCAGACCATCATAGTGTAACATACACCACCTTTATTTTTTCATATGACAGGCCAGAAAATGCAGTAAGGAGAACTTGAAACAGTCTCCATGAGTTTTAAAAGCTTTCACATATTCTTCATGAGGCTGAGTTTCAGGTGCAAAGGTGGGAATATAATATTTTTTCTATCAACAAGCGGCTCATGTAGAATGTTTGCATCACCTGGTTTGAGGGCAGATCATGGAGACCAATTACTTTGCACCCAATGCTTTTCACATGCTCTGCTGTCCCACGTGTAGAGATAATAGGAATACTTGGTGTATCTGCACTGCTGCCCAAGAAGTACACTTAACATTTTAAGGCCAACACATATGACCCAATTGTGTGTGTGTGGTATTTCAATAACTCAATGGCTCTCTTTTATGTCTCCATATTCTTTACGAAGAGAAACGGAATGGCCAATTGGGACTGACCCATATAAATTTCCATAATGAATGAGGACACATTTTAAGCTCCACTTTGAGCTATCGATGAACAGCTGCCACTCAGTTGCATTGTACAATGCAATTCCCAGTTTTTCCATTAAACCTTATACGTTATGACAATATACAAAGTCACTATCACTTCTAAAGTACTTAAGAAATTCACTTTCCCTTGTTTGAAAGTATGATACCTTAGTTATTTTTCAAGCAGATTTTTCTCATGTAGTCTGGATGCTAGGAGTTCAGGAGCCTTCTTGGATAGTCCCAAAACACGATTCAAAACGGTCAAATCATGCTGATCAAATCCCTTACAAACAGAGTCATCGTCAATTACAAAATCGCTATCACTGGAGGACACTTCACCATCACCATAATGTTCTTCAAGAGAGGGTAGTGTAACATATATCAGCACTGGGATTTCAGATGAATGAGGTGCTGGGCATATAGCTGATGGTAGACTAGGATACTCAATGTTATGCTTATTTTTCTTGTTATACCCTGACTTTTCACTGTACAAAAATAACAATCGCTTGAATGGCCCCTAGGCTCCCGCCAAACCATTGGTATTCTAAATGGCATCTGATTAAGCATTCCCTATGTCCACATCCATAAACCCTCCACACATTGCTTGCGTACCTTATGAGGGGCCATGACTCGTCCTGGTCACCAATTTTAATTTTGAAATATGCTAAATAAGCTTGCTTTACAAATGAACTGATATTCGTCCTCTGACTGGGAATGGTGAAATTTCCAAAGATATAGCTAACAGTCAGTGTTATTTATGCACTTTTGATGATAAACTGAAGAAGAGGACATCATATGAAACAAAATAAATACGTATTAAGTAAAATTTAGTAAAAATCGCTTGCAGATGTGACAGAAAAAAACTTGATATGATAGAAACAACCAAACGCTGTTTCAAAATCAGCATGCCTATCGCATGGAGATAAGCAGTAGAGAAAAAACCTGACATGATAGAAGATAACTGACTGCCATTTCAAAATTCAGATGTCTGTTTTAGTAAAAATCAACATAAAAACCGAAGTCAACAGAAAAAAGGTTTAAATTTGTTCCCCAGTGTTATCAAAGAAAATGAACGATCTCTAAAGAGAAGCACAGAAAAAACATAGACATCTTTGGAAAGAATTTGTAGCTTATTTAGAGAATGATTTATACAAGCCTCAACCACAAAAATACAAAATCCTTTAAGGATCTCAACAATGAAGTGAAAGAAAATGTTAAAATAAATATTTTCGATTTAGCAAATTGGTTACAATATGTTCATAAAATATCATCCTGAACTGTAAAAACTCTTAACTTACCAGTTTCTATTAATACCGAGGCTGAATTTATCTCCAATTTTGAACTCAAGTTTTAAAGAAAATTAGGTAAATCAGATCTGGACAGGAGATGATGTACCAACAAGTTGGACAAAATCAATTGTAATTCTTAAACTTAAAAGAGGAAATGTACAGAATAAAATCATATAACAACTACAGAGTAATTAGCTGATTAAATACAGGCTATAAAAACTTTACTTGTATAATTAAGAGCAACTCTATAAACATTATAATACATTTATTTAAAGGTGAGTCGGAATTGTTACACTAACATCACTTAAGTTTACTCACTTAACATGTTTCGGGAAACGGTTGTTCCCATCCTCAGAAGTTAATTCGACTGGCCCATGTTGTTGCTGTTTCCGTTTTTTGGACTGGATCCTGTGGTGGCATCTTGTGGTGGAGAAATGTTTCTAGCTTCTTTTCATTACAATATCAACGTAATTTAAGACCAACAAGTCACAAGAAGCAAAATTTATAATTGGCCACCACGTGGAAAACGGAAACACCAATAACACGGGCCAGTCGAATTAACTTCTGAGGATGGGAACAACCGTTTCCCGAAACATGTTAAGTGAGTAAACTTAAGTGATGTTAGTGTAACAATTCCGACTCACCTTTAAATAAATTCAATACACATATCTGTTTCTAACTTCTTTTCATTACAATATCAACGTATTATAATACATGTTTTTAAAGACGAACAAAATGGCTTCTAAAAGGTAAGATCATGTTGTGTTGGACATTTTATGCTCAAATTATTGATAGAGAATTCCACCTGGAAACACATATTGCTTTTATTGATTATGAGAAGGCTTTAATAGGATGAAAAGATAAATTATTAACTATTTTTGCTGCAGAACATGTACCATAACAATTTATGACAAACATAGATAATCATTATGAAACAAATCTAATAACTGCAGTAAGGTGTGACAGTAAATTATTGCAATGAACAGAAATTCATACAAGCGTAGGACAAGGATGCGGTCTTTCACTGTTGCTTTTATTATATATGTGAATAAAATAATTAGAGAATGGAAACAATTCCCTAATGGCTATATACAACTCAACAGAAATTTACAATTAGATTCACTACTTTTTGCAGATGATTTAACTCTGATAGCTTCTTCAAAGAATGATTTACAACGTTCTGTATTTAATTTTAAGAAAATTGGGCTTAGGTATATGTAAATCAATAAAGAAACGCAAAAATGATGACCTTCAGTGAAAAATACCCTATACCTTTTTAAAATATGTTTGGATTTAAAGATCTTAGAAAGAGTAAACTCATTTGCATATCCTATACACATTATACTTTTTTTATGAATTAGACACTTCACAGAAAATTTCTAAACACACCAAAATAATGAGAATAATTAATAACATTATTAAACCTTCCCTCGTACAAAGACATACTATAATTCCCTTATGCAAGAACTTGACAAGACTTGCACTTTGTTTTGGTAGTGAGGCATGGACATTAAGAAAGAAAGATGAAAGGAAAATAACAGCTAATGAAATGAAATTATATCACACACAGTAGGATATATCAAATGGGATAATAAACATAATGAGAAAGTAATGGAAGAATTACAATTAGAACCCATAATTGATCATGTACAACATTATCAGAACAAATGAATAAATCATCTGCATCACAAGCAAACAAATAGAATCCCAAAAGCTATTCATTGTCCAAATGCGAAGAGATTTTTAGGTTGTCCAAGGAAACATTGGATTGAAAATTCAACTGTGGGGGGTCATAACAGCCCTAGGACCTAATACTTGAAAGGAGGAAGAATACGTAAATACATATATAAATGTTTAATTCACTATCTTGTAGCATTAGCTTATAAAATTGTAATGCATTAAAAAAATTGTAAACTGAAATTGTTAATTACTGTCAAATGTTAATTGTTAATCATTAATGAAAACAATATTTCTGTACAGAAATGCTACAGTGAATAAAAAGAAATTCAAATTTGCATCAAATTCGCATGTCTGACTGCCATACCCCAGCTCTCAGGTTCAATTTATGAACATAAAATGATTAGAACACATTTCACAGGTAGCAACCATGGCCTGGTTAGGTTAGTTATTTCCATTTTCATTTTCACTCTTATCTCTGCCATGCTAATATAGCTGTACCTTACAGATGGTTCAGACTAAGAAACCAGCTACAGTTCCACTGTGACTACAGGGAAGATCCTTTGAAATTCACAAAAACAAGGGTTCCATTGTTAGGGTGACCATATATCAAAATTAATTGTCACATTTTGAACACACAAAAATTTGTCCCCCACTTTTTTTTTGGGGGGGGGCGGGGGAATTGCATTGTCCAGATGTTTAATGTAAAGAAATAAAAATCTTATCATTTTAAAATAGTGATTAATGTAACAGCAAAGGATTTGGATTTAAGCTGCTAATAGCAGTTTCTATCAAAGCAAACCCCACGTGAGAGTCTACTGCATGATATCATGCTGTTGCTCTTTGACAATAACAATGTGGTCTGTACAATGCATTGTATTGTGTATGCAGTAAGCAGTCTGAAAGAGTTTATGTTTTTCATTCCTGTAGGAAGCAACAGAGAAGAAAATATAAAAGGCTTGGCAATATCTGTACAACATACCTACTATTAGGTGCTGTGTTAAAATTCCAAAAAACCTCATATGAAGGGAAATAAAGAAAAGCATGTGAGACAGATTCTGAACTTTCATCATTGCAGATTTAATATAATATTTAAAACAAAAACAAATAAATATCTTTAAAAGGAGAATAAAAATCAGTATTTTTACATTTAATAGGCTACTCAGTACCAATTTGAGTGCCTTTTAGTTGACTCTCAGTTTTTTTGAAAATCATGCTTCTTCTTGTTCATGTAATTATTTTTTGTTGGCAAACTTGCAAAATAGCCAAAACAACATATCTCATATTTCATGAATTTTACATGAGAGGAAAAAAACAAGTATTTATTTTCGCTCTCCATATGAAATAATAATTTAAACTTAGATCTGGAACGTTTCCTTCCAAAATTTCCTTTCCCAATAGTCATTTCATTTCATGTGTCAGCAGTGTCCAGTACCTGTGGTGCCATATGCAGTAAGAGCAGGTGTGAAATACTACCAATAAATAAAAAAAAGAAACATAAATATTTTGTTAAAATGAACCATGTTTTAGAAATGTATTGCTATGGGCCTGAACAATGAAAATGCTAGGTGGGTTGTACATCTAGGCTACCATGGTACCCTGAATCTTGCATTAATATAGTTCTTTCCATCATGATACCTGTTTATTTATTTTTGTTGGTGGTGTTTAGTGCCTACTCTTATACATATGGAACATAGGGATGACTCGGGTGATACATGAAATGAAATGATAATTGGGAAAGAAAACTTGAGAAGGAAAAATTCCAGGCCTAAGTTTAGGGCACCTCCCAGGCATTTGCCAATTATGAAAACTGAGGTAAACCTGGAAGAAACCTCAGCCAGGGAGGACAGTCCATGCAGGATATGAGCCACAGACCTCCCATTCATGAGTCCATGAATTAATAACCTTGACTATCTGTGTCGGTATGGGGACACCTGTAATCATTTGTATACAATACTCCAGTAATGCAGAAGAGCTCAAAGCAAAGATCATAGTAACTTGTGTAGAATTCAGTTGGCTGCCAGATATGCTGTTCATCTGCCCATGGTGAGACAGGTGGATCTGCAAAACTAAATCAGTGGTAAGCATATCAAACAATTATTGGGAAACATTATATCTCTAAAGGCTTTGAGCTTTATTAGTAATCAAAAGTTTACTTTGTATATTCATTCCTTAATATTGCAGCAATGCACTCTGACCCCTCTACATCATAATGCTTGTATGGATGTCTTTTAGCATAACATAAAACATGTGCACTCATTTCTCAGATACTTTATATGTACTTACTTTTGTCCAGTTTCTCTCCTGTCTATGCATATATAAATATTTTCTGTGTGCGTCTTAGTTTCTGGTGATCTACATATCCTACTACTTATCTCTGCTTATTGATTACCTGTCAATTAGAAAGCAGAGCCATTTAAAAGGAGTCACTAAATAATAAATATAAATGCCTTTTCTGTTCCTTTTCAGAGTACCAAAGCAAACAATGCCAAGTCTACTTCAGATTCTCAATTAACAGTTAGGCTTTCACCACCACCTGTAGTAAGATTTGAATGGCCCAAGTATAACACAACTCTACCTATAGAGGAAAATGCAGTAATGAACTCAGTGGAAAATGATGTAACAATAGAAAATTATGAAAATAAGGATTTGGAGATAGAAAGGGAGAACCTGAGGAAGAAAAAAAAGAGAGCAATACAACAGATTCAAAGAGCTGCAGCAAGAGATATTAAAGTTATACAAGGAGAAAAAGAGCTCAAAGGGAAGTTCAGATTCTTGGCAGATGGTGTGGCTAACAAAAGTGAATGTGAAAAGTTAATGGAATTAGCTGAGGTAAGCACTTTTGATGTTTTTAAGAATAGCAGCATTTGGCATAGCAAATAGCATTTTATACACTGGCTTAGATACTTCTTGCCAAACTCAGGTCAATCAAAATGTCTAATAAAATTGATAAAATTGTCCTGTGATTTACTTACCACCTTTATAAGTGCCAGCAATGGATTGTCTTCTAAAATATCCCTTTCTCAAGGCAGGTCATAAAGGCAGTTCCTTAGAACAATATTTTGGGACCAATGATTTGATAATGTGCATTAATAATGTTTGTTGTGCTATATGGCATGACACCATAGATAGTTTCCATACTTTTACATAATATATTCTTATCTGGTCATTTAAGGGAGTTCATTAAGCCAAAAAATGTCAACATTTTCAAAATTGTTCTTCTTATTTGTTTTTGTTACATGAAATTTGAAGATTTAATGATATATAAAACACATAATGTGTTTTACATTATTTAATAATATATTTTTATTTTTAAAAATATGCTGCATCTGTCAAAATCACAGTGACCTGAGAAAAAAATAAAAAATTTTGTAACACTGTGACTTTTTACGTGATGCAACCTGGTGTAAATATTTGAAAGCAAAGGGAGATCAAAAAGAATGTAATCATAAAGAACATTTTCATCTTCTTCCTCCCTGCATGGTTGAGATGATACTAATATTCAAAGATTTAACTCACCCAGAACTTCTAACCAAGTGTCTTTATGGTGGAACACAAAACGCCTAATGAATCACTGCATAATATAATCTGGACTAATCTTCATAAATATGTATTTATTGGGATTGACACACTACATGTTGGGGTTTATGAAGAGAATAGCTTAATGAATGATGGATGGATAAGTAAATTACAGAATATTTTGGAGAAAAATGGGTTAGGAGATATATGGAGAAGGAGAGAAAATAACGTAAAACATTTTTGGAAAAAGGCGAGGAAAAGACTGGAAGATATAGAAATACAGATCATGTTCAGTGAGATTGCCGAAAAGAGCTCATTAGTTTATTATAGGCCAATGAAAAATACATGGGGTAGGGAAAAATATATAGACAGAGTAAATAAAGAAGAGAGAGAATCTATTGCATGGGTAAGAACCGGAGCATGGAGGCTAAAAGGGCTAAGACAGGGTATACCTCAGAACCAATGTCCGATATGTGGTGGTAATGAAGACATTGAACACATAGTATTTAAGTGCCAAGGAACAGAAAATTGGAGAAAAGAATTTTTTAATAAGAAGTGGTTGAAGGGGGATAGAAATACACTTATAATTGAAATGATATGCAAGGACGCTAGAAGCATTGGACAGTTTTTGTGTAAAGTAAAAAATAAATGGCTTTGGACAGTGGAAAGAGAAAAGTAAGAGGTAGTGCATCTTACTTTGAATGGAAAACTATAGTGAATGTGTGATGGTTAAGTAATCTATAAATGAAAAGTGAAAAACAAGTGGAAATGGGACATGATAAAAAAAAAACTGAAAAAAAGAGCTAGATAATTTATTGACAAGAAATTGTAAAATGTAAATAAACTGTAGTGATTGTCTACTGAATGAGTGACCAGGGTCAAAATGCAGTAGACAATCAAATTTGTAAAACTCTTAGCACAATAAACTATTCAACCATGGATTCAACCAAGTAGCAGCATTATTCAACAGGAAAAACATTATAAAGTGCCAAGTAATGAAGTTGCTGGGAATGAAAAAACGTTTTAATTTTATCTCTGAAATGAAGATCTTTGACCAAATGATGAACAGCAGAGTACTAAGCTAATAGTTATGAATATGACCGGGCATTCAGCCCAGACAGCAGAGTACAGAAAATGTTATAAACAGAAAGGCCAGTTATAATCAATTCACAGAGAAATAGAAAGCTGGAGGACCTATACCAACAAGAAGAGGAGCTAGATGATCCAACTTATAGTGCAGGAAAGCATTGAGCAAGACATGGTAAAAATGGACCTCTGCCATTTCGTCTCACAAGCACTATTCCTTATCTGACTGGCTATCCATTTGTTTTTCTCATGCTCTTGAGTGGTGTAGCAAAGATTTCATATGACTGGCTCACAGAAGGAAGGCATTTTCACTATCCCTGTATTAAACTATGATTTGAAATGTTTTCCACTTTAACAGCCATTTCCCGAAAACTACAATTTTTCACACTTATGTTCCTTTTTCTTAGCCCCCAGGAATAATGACATTTTTACCACATGTACCCTGCATGTATGTGCAAATTTTAACATGAGAGTTTCTTAATAATGTTACTTTTGTCAGATTTCAACATTCCTGTTTTTTAATGCAGAACAACATTTAAAACAATATATCTCAAAATCTAAGAAACTTTTTAAAAATGTTTCCATTAAAAGTTTATAAAGACTTCAAAGAGTAAAGGTAAAAATTTCAACTCCCTACACTTAGTAGTTGTTGGGAAAAAGGAACATAAATATAAGCATTTTTAACGTTGTCAGATAGGACTCAATGAATCCCCATAGATGATATTTGGTGTTCATCTTCATAATGCTAGCAGCTACCAGGGTGATATCATCACTGTGTGCCAGAGCTTTGATCTATAAGAGTTCTTTTATATGCCAGTAAGCCTACTGACATGAGACTATTGCATTTAAGTACACTTGCCCTAAACTGGTTTTAACCCAAAACCCAGTTGGTTCAGAAAGCTACTAACCATGCCACTAATGCTGACATCTAGATAATATAAGTTGATCCCAAGCAGATACTGCTGTTGTGACTTAATTCTATTTACTACTTTGCAATATTCATCTGTTTATTTAATTTTGTATGCAGTTCACCAAGTAAACATCTCTTTTTACATAAAGTGTTTAAAATTATCAACTCAGAAAGACTTTTCTGCAGACAAAGCCACATCTGTTGTCTTTTGTCATTATAATATATCTAAAAAAATAACAGCACACAGGGTAGGAGAAAATTGTAAAATGTGCTATCCCAATAGGAACCATACACTTCCCCTATTTGCAGATAAGGCCTGGCACTATCTTCTGCCTGTATGCCCACTTTTGTTCACTCTTTCACAAAATCATATTTATCAAAGGCTGGGATAGTTGATGTTAACTTATCAGTTAGTTTGCACTCAGAGAGCCATTGTTTTTTGGTACCAATAAATTGTATACACCTTACTTATCTGCGACACAAAGAGTGGAAGGTAAAGTAAATAAAATAGTATTTCTTGAGCCATTATATCATCCTTTTCACCACTCTCATTTGAGATGCAGTATGTTACTCATGCTAAATTGTTTATAAAATTAAGGTTAAAACTGTATTTTGCTTAACTTGGGATTGGGAAGAAGTGGAAAACTCCCAAGATTTACTAAAGAAAACTTTATTATAGATTAATACAGCATCAGTGAAGTACTGTAACAAAGAAGTGAGAAAATGTGATTTCAGATTATAAAATGCAGAAAAAGCCATACTATGCTTAACCCTTAACTTGTGAAGTGCGGTCTCCCATACTGACCAATTATTCTAAAGCTTTATGTTGGCACCTTGTTTTGCGTTTGGTGCTCCCCACTTCTAAGTACCTTATGCACTAATGTTCTCGAGTATTATTGAGGTTTCAGTTTATCTCCAGCTGCTAGCGAGTGAGAACTGTGGAATTATTATTAGTCCGTTTGGTCTGTGTGATGCACCTCACAAATTAAGTTACGTCAAGCAGAGGTAAGCCCACGCATAGCAGTATTCGTCCAATGATCCAGACTTTTGATTCTGTAATATTATTATGGCTAAATGATGCAAGTGATGTTGACGAGTGTGAGGAAGACTTCTGCATGTAGGCATGTGATAATTCAGATTCTGAAATTTCTGAGGATGATACCGAAGATGTTACAGTAAACAATGTTCATAGTAAGGTTTATTACAGAAGAAACAGGTTTCAAGTGGTCTTGTGAACCTTTTATCACAAGAAGCAGGATACAGAAAACACTATTATTCTTCATTTACCAGGTTTAAGGATCAAGCATGTGCATTAGGAACTTCAACTAAACCTGAGGTGGTTTGGAATCATTTCTTTTCAGAGGAAATGCTACAAGAAATATTAGCTTGGACTAGTGTGAAAATGGGAATTGAAAGGCAGAAATATAAAGTTCCACACTACACTGATATGTGTGATATAGACATTACCAAGCCCCATGCATTGTTGGGACTTTTATTGTATTCTGCAGCATTCAAGTGGAATCACGAGAGTAGTAGGGCAATTTTTTCAACAGATGGTTATGATAGAGATTTTTTCAGTGTGTCACAAGCGAACATCAATTCAATATACTTCTTTCAATGCTATGCTTGGACAATGCCGCTATAAGAGAAGAGAGGAAGAAAGATCCAACAGCTGCTATTTCAGAACTATTTTTGAAGTTTGTGCATAATTGCCAGACAGGATATACCATTGGTACCTCATCATGCATTGATGAGATGCTCATAAGCTTTTGTGGTCACTGCAAGTTCAAAATATACATGCCTAAGAAACCTGCCAAATAGGGCATAAAATTAATGTGTCTTTCAGAAGCTAGAAATGGATATTTTCTGAATGGATACATCTATGTTGGTAAAGATTCAGATGGAGATACATGTTCAGAAGAAGAATGAAAGTTCTTAAGCCAACACAATCTGTAATACGCCTATCAAAGCCTATGCAAGGAACAAATAGGTACGTCACAGGGCGCAATTGGATTTCTTCTGTAGAGCTTGTGGATAACATGAAGACCAAGGGACTGACTTATGTTGAAACAATGAGGTAAAATCAGAGAGAGATACCAAATGAATTCCTTCCCAGTAAATCCAAAGAAGTAAGTTCCTGTCTATTTGAATTTACAAAAGACAAGACTATAGTCTCATACGTGCTGAAAAAGAACAAGGCAGTGATTATTTTATTATCTATGCATCATGAAGTATCTGTTGACACCACCACTCAGAAACCAGGGATGATAGAATTTTATAATCTCACCAAGGGAGGAGTGTATTCTCTGGATGAGAAATGCACCAATTACTGTAATGGTTGACATACTAGACAATGACCAATGTTTTTACCTCATTCTGGATATTAGTGCTGTCAATTCATATATAGTATACAGCTCCTACAAAGATAATCCACAGATAAACAGGCTTTATTACATGAAGAACCTGGACAGAGCTCTTGTCAAACATCAACTAGAAAGAAGCTTGAATGACACAAAAATAAACCGTGAACCCCGAGCGTGTGTTTGAAGAGTCCTGGGGGTATCAGAAGGGATGATTGCCTACACAGTAGAAGAAAAGCTTGAAAAGAGAAAAAACCTGCTCCATGTGTGAACCTCATAAGAAGAGGAAGACATGTTTGTTTTCTGTGTAAAAATCCAGTGAGTCTTGAATGCACAAAAAAAAAAAACCTTGCAAATAATCTGCAGAACAGTTATTAAGTTCAAGCAATTTTCCACGTTTCAAAAATGCATATCCTTTTGGCTACAAAATAATAGTATTGTTTCTTTGAGTTGTTTGCCACATGTACTGATAAGTACACCTTTATGTTTTCTCTATACCATAATGGTAGCTGAAAATAATAAACACGTGTGTTTTTTCTTCTTTACAAAGCCTCACATTTGTGCATGATCAGTAATAAATACTTACAGCATTGTGAAAATGTAAAAAACAGTACCTTATCATATATCGTGTTCATAATGGTTCAATTGTACATTTTCATCTCTAAATATGCACTCAATTATGCAATATTTTTTACTAAACCAGTTAGTACAAAAGTTGAAATCCATATCTGTAACTTTCTATTAATTTTTTTAGTTGAATTAAAGCAAGTTGTATAAAGTGTACATATATAGAGTTTTGTGAACATATAGTATTTTACTAGTTGCTATTAGTCATTAAATATGTCCTGTACAATCAGGATACCAGATTTGAGATATCTATAAAGCTGAGAAAAAAACAAAGGAAAGCGGTCGGGAAGACCTCACTTCATAAGTAATCACTTTTATAATTGTATTATTAAGCAATTTACTTTCAAAAAAAAAATATTGAAAATCGAGAAAACAATTCACCTTTTGAATGTAGATTTTATCCATCAGATCTTCAAGATTTACATTTTCTTTGCGATTTTTTCTAATTGCAATTATTTTTTTAATTTTTTATGTAGAAGTTGCCTTAATTCTACCCAATATCCCAATGTAAGTACCTCACAACTACAATTATGTCCCAATGTAAGTACCTCACAAGTTAGGTTTAAACAGGGTTCTTAACAATTGCCTTCTAAAGTTCATCCTTTTAATTTACTAACATCTTGTGTAAATAGAAAGTTTTATTCACATGCCTATCACATTGTGGTGGCCATTTTCCTTTTTGCCAGATAAACAGAAGTTTGGTTTTGTTTTATGCTCACAATATAAACATATTATAATATGTTTAACATTACTGCACAAAAGAAACAATGTGCTATTTTATAGTACATGTATGCATAGTAATGGTGTTACAATATAAACAAAGCATGGCATAACCCCACCTCCTCGCTTAATGCATCACTGCAGCTAGACGGCCGCTACAAGTCTTTGACACTAACCCTCTTTCTGGTACTGGAGAGAGGCAGTGTTTATTTACATTGTAAGGCCATTTCTGTGCATGCATGTACATTTATTAATACAATTTTTTCTCTACCATTATCACTTAATGTATGAGCCATTTCAGATAGCAGCAGTGCGAGGGGATGGATACAGAGGTAATAAATCTCCTCATACAGATCTGGAAAAATTTGAAGGAGTAACCTTGGGGAGAGCAGCTTTGGTAAGTTATCTTCTACACCTTTGTCTTTATTCCAATTAAAACCAAATAAAACCAACCCATGATTTTACTAATTAACATAAGAAATAGTCACAAACTTTTTCAAATTTATCTTACAGTAAATTACTTAATTTGCTGAAAATTAAATCAGTGATGTATATAACATAATCTAGGTACTCTGACTTAATTGTTTACTGTAATCCCATACATTTTCTAATTTTACTTAATTTTATTACCTAGAAGCATGCATAGCATATCCATAAGGATGAAAGTAATTAAATAAAATCATTAGTTAAAATAAGAACTATTAACATCAGTGAAGCTCTTTTCATATTATAAAGTGAGGAGTTAAGTTGCTTATACTTTTAGCTTCATATGCTTAGGTTTTCTCCAAAATACACTTCAGAAATCTTTACGTCCACCATCAACTGTGGTCAACTGCTTCCCACTTGTTGCATTGACATTGAACAAAATATGGTTAGTGATCCATTTGGTTTCTTTGGCTCATTTGCCATAACATCAGTTGACCACACTTGATAATGGAAGTGAGGACTCCCAAAACATGTTTTGAGGAAAGCTCAAGTAAGTGAAGTTAAAACATTACCTAATAATTCAACTCCTTCCTTTCAAATACAAGTAAAATCCCATTACTGCATTATTCCAACAATTATTTATAATTTGTAGGTTAATGGTTTTAAAGAACTCATTACTCACCCCATTAGGGCTTTCCTTTTTGCTGTCTCAATCCCTCACCCAAGGGAAAAGTGTTACAGTCAACTAAAGAAATTGATTAAAGATTAAAAACAGAAGCATTATTAACAGTGAAGTATTCATCATGATGTAGATTGAGTCACACTTTTTTACACTCACCTTCACTAGTTAAAGTTACATAAAACAAAACGTTTCCTGTTTTATGTAACTTTAATTAGTGAAGGTGAGTGTGACTCAATCTACATCATAAAGAAATTGATGTTGTGATTTATTTGCAAATGACTTTGAGGGCTTTTGATTAAAAACAGAGTATTGAACTCTGAGAATTTAATTTCTGTTTGTTGTATAAAAACAATGCATTATATGTATAACAATAAGATGAAGCTCTTAGTATAAATCTCTCATGACAGATCAAAAAAGTTACCTATTCCATTTATACAGCTAGATTAATGGAATGATATCGAAGTAGAGGTGTACAGATTTCACTTCAAGTTTGCTTGTCCCAAGTTACTCAGCAACAAGTTAACTTTCTCAGCCTCAAGGCAAGAGTGCAGACACCCTCAGCATGGAATTCATGGTGACCAAACCTGCCAGATTTCATGGGACCCATTATGACTGCCATCCCTGAATGCAGTGTATTGAAGTAAACCACCCATATGGCGGGATTATGTTGCTGTACAGTTGTATATTTTGTTAATTGCAGTTCAGGATATGATTGTGAAAACCAAATAAACCAACCCTAAAGTAAAGAGCAGAAGCATTTATGGGCAGGTATTAAATAAGTCGGTAGACTTCACATAATATTTTTGCTGTGTTTTCTGGGGGAGGGCGTCCTAAGTGCTGAACCTATCTAAAAAGTTAGCCAGCCAATTGAACCATCATTTAAAATATTCACTATATAGGTACATATTCATAAAATATATCTCCTTGCTTCTAACCTTCTCAAATAATTACATTTTATATTACCTTTACATTTATAATTACATATATTGAAATTTTATTTATTTATATAGTGAAATTCTTTCTTGGGCAATTTTATATAACCTTTTTTGATGGAAGTGAAGATTTATTTGTAAAATAATTAGGTACTTAAAATGTCTGTATTACAAAGGTGGAGACATTTGTAATGACAAAAATAATATTAGTATTTGTTTCTTAAAATAAATAGTCAAGCAGATAACCCCTTTTCTCATGAACATTAATGTTTGTCTCATATTATACAAAAAGTAGGTACAACAAACTGCTACACTGTGAAGAAGAAGAAGAAGAAGAAGAAGAAGAAGAAGAAGAAGAAGAAGAAGAAGAAGAAGAAGAAGAAGAAGAAGAAGAAGAAGAAGAAGAAGAAGAAGAAGAAGAAGAAAATTAGGCAAGCAAGTGGGACTATCCTTAGCCTGCCAAGATCAGGCTTTGCTTCATTGAGTAAAGAAGTCTGACCAAATTGAGTTAACGTGCAGCTGACTTGTCTGCCTACAGTCCAGGCAAGCTGGACATTTTAAGAGGTTGACATTTATGCACCTCCATTCAAATCTCATTGGGGTTTAAATTGCTTACTTCATGAAAAAGGAGATGGATATAGTTTGGTAGAGGTAGATATAGTTGATGGGTGAGTGCATGGAGGAGAGAGATCTTAATATGCAATGAAGTTATGGTATCTTTAATTTCAGCTTGTTTATTTTGGATTAATGGAAGTGGATATCTTGGAGCTGTATTTAAATCTGAGTGAAATAGGGAGAGATTTTGTTGAGCGCTACTTCAACCTAAAAAATGAACTTTACTTCACATATACACATTTGGTATGCAGAACTGCACTACCAAGTAAGTATTCTCTTGTTGTGATAGTACTGTATATTAGAAATAACCAGTTGCCTAAAAATGGTCTTTGATATTTCATTGATAGTAAACAATTCATTTAGCTGGAAATTTGATGTCTGCAAACAATGGATGAATGAAAGGGATAAGAAGTGCACCCATATCTTTGGTTTTAGAATATGTGTTAATATTAGAAAGTGATATGGAAGAATTAAGCTGTGATTTCAGGAATAGTTTCTTAAAAGTGAAACCTGAATCATGAAATATTTATATCTGCATGAACTATCAATTCATTTTAAGCTTCATTCACCATACTATTTCAAACAGAACTCTTGTCCACATAACCAGCAACTGAAATATAATATATTACTGCAGGGATTTTGCATGAAGTCATAATACATAATACACTGTTATGACACTTGTTCCATGTGAGACTCTTTGTGTCATGATAATTTCTTGGATCATCATTTGCTCAATAAAAAACACTAAGCAATACTTAAAATTCTATACTTTACTGTGATGTGTGTATGTGCATGTATGTGCGTGCGTGTGCAGGTAGGTGTGTGGGTGCGTGTGCACATGCGCGTGTGTGTGTCTTTTTATCTTTTTTTCATGATTATTATTGTGAATTCTACCAGTGTTATTACTTCTATCTTTGAAGTTTGTAATTTTCATATTGACATGATTCAATTGTACATGTGCCTATTTTTCTTATGTAGAATCTGCTGTTGCTTATGGAATTTTTATATGGGGTTCTGCCACAGAAATAAAAGCTCTTTTTGTAGCACAAAAGAAAATAAGAAGAAAGATGTTTAGTATAAATAGGATGACTCACTGTAAAGCTTATTTTAAGGAAAACAACATACTAACCTTATCCTGCTTATATATTTTAGAAGCTGTTTGTTTCATAAATAACAACATTCAAAATTTCCAGATGACTAATACAGTACATGATCATAAAACAAGGAACAGCAATAAAATACATTTACAAGCTTCCAGATTTACTAAAACAGTTAACTCCATTTTACATAAAGGTATTCACATATACAACTTAATCACTGAGAAAATAAAATGCAAGGATTAAAAAAAAAATTCAGAAGAGATGCAAAAAGATTTCTAATAAATCATAGTTTCTATAGTACTCAAGAATTTTTTCAATAATTCAGATATCATTGTTAGCTGTAAAATAGCAGACTTGTATTTAACCCTTTGTTATTATACATGTATTTATATGAATAATATCTACAGATTTTACGTTTCAATTGTATTTGTATCAAAACTCTTCATTATGTACTATAATGACCATTATGATTGTATTTTTCCTGTAATTCCTTTTTTTTGGGGGGGGGGCTTTTACGTTTATATTTTTTGTGTTATTGTATTAATTAATCTATTTTGTCTGGTACATTGTATAGGATATATAGATTCCTATTGTATTCTATTTTAACCTCATTTTTACTATGTTAGTACTTTGTGTTTAAGCTTATGTTACCATACTTATATAAATTTTTATGAAACCATGAAATTGTAAAATATTTCTAATGATGAATAAAGATATAAAGATAATGAATATTGAATCTCTAATCTTTGTTTGAGCTCATCAAAATTTTTGGGTTAGCTGGGTCATCATGGGTTAGCTGAACCTCTCCAGCCATTGGAGTATAATTTCATCCCCAGCTCAAAGTCTTTAATCCATGTTTCATTGACAATGACAATTTGACACAGAATGCTTGCCCTTCATTATGAAATCTTTGTTTCAGTAAGGTTGCAAAGTTCAGGCATTTATGCTTCTTTTCAAAGTCTGACAGTGAGAGATTCATGGCACAGAAAGTCTATTCTTACTCAAAACATTTGTCTGAATATGAAATGGTATATGGTGGGATACCCATGGCTTCAAAAAGATTTTCGCACATTGCACAAAAATCATCTTAAAGAGCAGTCTTTCACGCCCAATATAGAATGGGACACTAAGAACCATAGTAGTTAAAGAGCATCCATAAATAAAAACCCGATTCAATTCACACTTCACTTTTCTATAGATGTTTTAGGCCTTCCTGGTCTTGGATCATTACATGACCTCAACAAAAATTATTAGTCGATTGAGAAGTGTACTATTGTGCTAAGAGATTTACAATTTCATTGTATACTGAACTTTGCCCCTAGCCACTCATTCTGTAGACAATCACCACATTTTACCTACATTTTACAATTTCCCATCAATGAATTATCTTGCTTCAGTTTATCATGTCCCATTTCCACTTGTTTTTCATTTGTTACTTATTGATTACTTTACCATCACACATTCACCATCTTTTTCCATTCAAAGTGAGATACACTACCTCTTACTTTTCTCTATCCACTGTCCAAAGCCATTTATATTTTACTTTACACAAAAACTGTCCAATGCTCCTAGCGTACTTGCACATCACTTTGATTAAAGTGTATTTCTATCCCCCTTTAACCACTTCTTTTTAATAAATTCTCTTCTCCAATTTTCTGTTCCTTGGCACTTAAATATTATGTGTTCAATGTCTTCATTACCACCACATATCGGACATTAGTTTTGAGGAATACCCTGTCTTAACCCTCTTAGCCTCCATGCTCCAGTTCTTACCCATGCAATAAATTCTCTCTCTTCTTTATTTACTATATCTATATATTTTTCCCACCCCATGTATTTTTCATTGGCATATAACAAACCAATAAGCTCTTTTCGGCAATCTCATTGAACATGTTTTGTATTTCTATATCTTCCAGTCTTTTCCTTGCCTTTTTCCAAAAATTTTTCACGTTATTTTCTTTCCTTCTCCACATGTCTCCTAACCCATTTTTCTCCAAAATGTTCCGTAAATTACTTACCCATTCACTATTTATTAAACAATTCTCTTGGTATTCTATACATTGTCTTAACACATTACTTTAAGTGTACTATGAAACTATGATCCATGTAAACTCAACACAAAACTAATTTAATGCATTGTGGATTTCTATGGGTCTTTTGTCACCTAGAATTTATGTCTTAATGTATAAAATTTGATCTTCAATGGATTAAAAGTCATACCCAAGATACATGCAGACTCCATTTCCAGCCCTTAATGTTTAAGCACAGAGCACACTATGGATAAAACAAACACATGCTTCTTCCTTGAGCTTTCTACTGCAACTGACACAAATTTTGCTGATGTTGCATCATCCAGTCTGCTGTACTGCCAACGTATGATGTATTAATGAAATACCCCTTGCAGTCATGATTCATTATATTCAACCCATGCCATTCGTAAATCTGAAAACAAATGAATAGTTTAACCAATTGTATGCACATAACAATGTATTTTATTGAAATATTTTATCTGTTATGAGGCTTTTTATGTTTTTTATGTTATGTTTTCATTCTCTATCATGTCACTGTTTAAGTATGCTAATGCTTAACTCATATGAAAGTTGAAATCGACATTCGACAATATGATCAGCATACCTACATATTTCACAAGATTTTCGCTGTGTAAAATTTACATTTTCTGCTCAAAATTTACTTAAGTAAACTACTAGCTATTATTGTTAAAATAAATTAAATGTGATTATTTACCTCTTCACCTGGTAATATTTGATAGTATTTCAGCTTATTTTCTTTCAGATTGTTCTGCTAATAGAACAGATATGAGTCATAATGTCCATGCAGATAATTGCAATCTTCTTGAGAATGGCAACTGTACAAAATCACCACCATCCTATACATGGAGAGACTTTAGGTGGGTACGGATGTAGGTGGTGAAGGGAAACCCAGTGCTAAAAACAACCAATAAAAGAGTTTAAAAAGTGGAGCAAGGAGATATACATTTTCACTCTATATTCTAAAGTGTTAAATAGGAAAAAAAGGAATAAACCAAACACAAGAAAAAAGTTTTTAAAAATGAAGCATACATCAAAGCTGCTTAAAACTGAGTGGGAGGGTTATAGGTGTCATCCTTTAAACCTGAGATAGATCTTGATGAATAAATTGAAAAAGTTTCTAAACATATTTGTTCTTTCTTTAATAGATTAGTGGAAAAATGCTTTGAAATTTAGAGATGTTTGACAACAGCACAGTTTCCTTGAGGTGGCTGGGAAAAATTACACTCTATGGACAAAGTTCGCCTACCAAAGAGTAGAATGTGTGCTTTGTCTCTGATGCCGTTGTGATATACTGCAATATGGGAACAAAATAACCATGATAGAGGTGCTTGATTCCCAAGACAGTTCTTTCATGTATTTTCAGCAAAATGCTTAATCTTTAATGAAATCAACTAAAACTGAAACAAATTTGTTTAATAATACAGGGAGAGCCAAAAGAATATGAACCGGCAATGAGCGCCAAGGAAGTGGACAGGAAAGCACTACACAGCCAGTTCATAGTTTTTTGGCACTCTCTGTATTTAATAAGACTGTGCACACTTTCAGTTTCGCTTACTTATTAATTGCTAGGAAAAGTTTTGACAGCTATTGCTCCCATCATCAGCTAAGAACCAACTGGAGTCAGAATATGGAACCTTGTTTGTCATGGGTAATGAGGCAAAACTGGAGCTGTCTGATGGTTTCTTAATTAACCTATCTAAGTTTCTCTTGGTATAATTTCAAATTTCATTGTTCAATGACTGTATTTGGTAATGTGAATTCTTTCCTATATCTAAGTGCTATAGGATTATTGCTGTGTTTGTGGATTCTGTCATCTGCATTTATGTTGTGGTGTTTGGTCCTAAATTATATACTATTACTGATTTATCTGTATGTTTGTATTTAATATAGTGTAAATTCTCTTTCCTTCAGATCTCTATGTTCCGCTTTGGTTTTCCTATATAAACTTGGTTGCAACCTGTACAACTAATTAGGTAAATGCTGGATTCCTGTTTATATAGAATTCTGTCCTTGATTGCAGATGAGAGCAGATTTTTTATGCTGCATTTATTGCATGATGCTAAGGACATGTTGTAACCTTGAAGATATTTTGGAACTTATTGTCTAGCCATGAAAGGAACATAAGTCTCTTGTACTGCTTTTGTGGACTTTGTGTAGCGAGAGTGGTGTTGTCCCTTAGGTATACTTCTCTCTTGAATTTAGCTATTTTGCTATCAATGCATTTGCGATCAAAGCCATTGTGGGCTGCTGTGTGACCAATGTGGCAGTATATATGTACAAATTCTTCTGTCTTGCTATGTCTATACCAGCCTATATGTCAAGCTATTGAAAATGGTATGTTGGTAAAGTTTCAGATTGAAGCTGTTTTTCTTTATGTAGTTATCTGTATGTGATGGTTTCTGAAAGATACCAAAAGGTAAATTAATGTTTTCTATTATAATTTTGAAATCTAAGATACTTAGAAGATGGACTGTGCGTTCATATTTTGAAAGCACAGTAAAGCAATATATTTAAGTTAAAGACATTCCTTCAATGAAAAACAGACCAGCTTATAAGCTTCAACATATCAAATTTCTCAATCCACATGGATAGCCAAGGTTGTTAAGGTACAGATTCGTGAATGGGAGGTCTGTGGTTTAAATCTCACCAGAACTGCTTTCTTCTTGCTTTTCCTTAATCCTCTTAATTGGCAAATGCTGAGGAGGTACCCTAAACTTAGACCTGTAAGGTTTTCTTCCCAAATTTCCTTTTGCAATTATCACTTCATTTATATTATATCATCAGTATTCACCATATGCAGTTAGCATTGGTGTTAAACACTACTAAAAATATATATCAAATTTCCTTAATTTCATTACCAAATAGACACATTCAACACATTGGGAGACACCTACAGACCAAATGAGGAGGCTTGTCAATGGATCATAGCTGAGGATAAGAGCTAAAGTGATCTCTAAACATGTTCAAGTTAATATTTTATTTAAGTGAAGTCCAAATGTTTAGATCTACTTGTTCTTTCCACTTAACAGTTTTATATCAATTCTACTTTAAGCAAGTACTAGGCCAGAATTTGGTCCCATACTAAGAAATCTACAGACATAAAAATATTGTATTTAACTACACTGCAATGCCCAAATTGAACCAACAGTCTTAGGTATAGAAAGGCTCTGCTCAACCAACTGCACCATCAAGACTGATGAAAATCTCCTCGAATACCTTACACTGTGCATACTTCATTAAATTGAATAAATTTGTCTATATTTAAAATGAGTTTGTAAGCTTGTTGCTTTATGCTAATTATATTATCCTTCATCTTCATTTTCATTTTTATGTTAAATGCAAATTGTTCATCTTAATACCTTTACATACATTTGCAGATCAATCTCACTTCTTCAATCATTCTCAAACATCATCTTCCTAGATTGTCAACACCCTTTTCTTTATACTACTTTGGAGTAGCACCCTTGATATACCCTTAACATAGGAACATTTGTAATAGTTGTCATCACAAAATCACTGTGTTCAATTTTAAGGAAAAGTGAGATGAAAGATGATGATTTGAGCTTTGTGTGTGCTGCTTATGGAGTGCCACGAAAGAAATGTCTGCAGAATAGTAGATACTCCAGAATGTGTTAAAATATACTACCATGCAGAAAATCACCAAACTAATCAGAAAGAATGACAAACATTAATGTTAACATCACTCCCAGCTTGCAGGAAAATATAAATACCCACTAGCACTGAACCCCTAGGTCAGTACTCCTGATCACTTTGCTATCATATGGATATTGTGGTAAAAAGTTCGCAATACACAGATATTTTAGTGAAAACTACTCTTTTAACTTAAATACAAAATAAAATATTATGTTTTATACTTAAAGTAACTCAAAACAAAATATTGTCAATTTGGACAAATTGGGGTGAGGGTGCCCTCATCATGGCTCTCCAAAGTTATGCTGTTAGATATTTTCTACCAAACTTTATTTTTATATTTGTGCCTTTGTTTTAATATATGTTATAGTAGATGCTATAAAAATTATACCTCTGTTATTGCAACTGCTTCTAAGGAGATTTTAATTTGAATTATAACAGTGTGAATCACTGAAGATTTAATGGAAGAATTGTTACACTGATTGCAGGCATAAACCATCTTTGCTGGATGTTCTTTGCATAGTGGATTAGAGTGGTAGCTGCAACAATGTGTGAATCAATATATATTTTCTTTTAGGATAAAAGGCACATCTTTGCTTTTCTTGTCATAATTTTGTTTTTCAACTATTGGCATTCTACAGATACCAGCAGCAATTTTTATGATTTTGTTTATTTGGAATGGTAATCTAGAAACAGGAATTTTTTTCTTCAAATTTGGTTTAACAAGCATCTTACTCAGTTCTGTCAGGGCTTTTTATTCAAGGTGGGTCACTTCAGCTTTGTTGTTTCACTATTGTCAAGTTCAATAATATTACTGGCATGGTAGATATCAAAGGCACATTCTTTTTCTGTTTGTTTGACACATAAGAGCTGAGAAGACAATTATTCTTCAGTTTCACTTTAAATGTGAATGTACTGCTGGTTATTGGCCTATTTTGACTGAAAGAAGCAAGAACAGCAACCTATATGAACTTCTTATGCCCTCTCTCACCTTCGTTTCAACTAGTACTGCGAAAAGTAACCATAGTTGCCATCTACAGAGTATTGTCACGCAATAACTTCCATATTAGGAAGGAATCTAACACTACACACCTAAGCAAACCACTGCCAGGAAGGCTCATGCTTTGATATCGGGGCCTGACAGGTCTGAATTTGACTAGACCTAGGCTCAGAGGAGTTGTGGGCTATCTTACAGGCCACAACACTCTGGATGAACATTTATACATAATGGGGCTTACACAAGACTCTTTATGTCAGAAATGTATGAAGGATTTTGAGACCTCACAGCATATACTATATGAATGTGAAGCTTGTGCTATGCATAGATATGTAACCCTAGGGTCCTTTTTGGAACCTGAGGAGATAACAAAATCTGATATCAAAGACGTGGTCTGTTTTATATGAACCCTCAAACTTGAGCAATGCCAAGAATAAGAGGTACAAAGGGCTCTATGAGCCTACATGCAGGCTTCTTTAAGAGGCCACTCAATGATGATGATCATCACCATCATCAACACTACACACCACTTTGAATAATACAGCTCCCGACAATTCTGGCTTTCTGTTTAGGCTCTGAATGCCATGTGAGCAGCATTTACAAATATAAACAGAGGCACTGCTAGCTCAACTTCTCTGTATGCTGAAAAATAAACAATATACTGCAGTAAATTAATAGTCATTAGATTTAGTCTAATAAGGCAAGTACTTGTGGGTTAAACTTAGTTCCCCATTTCAGAGCAGCAAAGAAGGGTTCTGTGGGGTCATCAAAGTTGTATGTTGATTCCATCTTCATGCTGACAGTAGGTTTTCCAGGTTTTAAGCTTATTTTTCTCATTCCTATACTGTTTACTACAATAGGCATTTCCTTTCCCATGTTTTAAATGTGAGTCAATCTAGTAGGACTTCCATTGCATAACTTCCAGTCTTATATCTCCAAATGAAAAGATTGATTGCTTTCATTCACTCATTCAATATCATGCAATTTTGCTGATAATGCACAAGAACAACATACCTGATATTATGAAGAATGAATTTTGAAGCAATGCTTATGTGGAGTAGTATAATAAAATTTGCAAAAACACATATACTAGGTTAAAACACCTAGATGCACTTCAAGAAGCTTTCCTCCCACCACCAGTTGGCTGACTGTAGCTTGTAGCCAAATGGTGGGCAGTTAAGAGTGTGCTGCCATGTCCTGTAGTAAGCCTGATGATGTCATCCACTGGTGGGATATCAAAATTAATAAGAAGTGCTTTTTCTTAATGATGAATATTTTCTCCCATATATCAAGTGCTAATGGTTTTTTGGTGTGTTTCAACACCTCTATATCCCATTTAATCTCATGCCTAGAATTCAGAAGTAAGATATGGCAGACTTATCCTTTGTTTAAGCTTTATGTTTGTCAGATGCTCTTTCACTTTCATTCTAACTTCTAGGCTACATTCAGTTATACCTGCAACATATATTTTATCACAGTCTAAGCATTCCATTTTATTAATGCAGGACATCTTGCTTTTAAGTATGCTGTTTTTTAGTGGATGATTAAGTTCCTTATGCTGTAGCGTTTTGTGGTGCTGGTTTAATATTAAATTCTTTAAATATTTTTTTATTTGTAGAACAGTTTGGGATGGAAGGTAAATTTACTGTAACTGAATATATTGAACTCATACAGTTGTGCATCAAACTAAATAGTTTCAGTTTCAATCATAAATGTTATCAGCGAACTAAAGCCTGGCCATGGGTAACCCAATTTCACCTATAGTCACTGAATTATACACGAGCAATTTGAAAAGACATGTTACAAGACCCTTCCAAAAATTATTCAAGAAGTGGTATAGATATGTTGATAATATTTTTGCTGTTGTTGCTGGGAAGTTCATTGATGATGACCTTAAAATGTCAAATCTTTGAGATCAGTCTGTTAAACTTTGGAGGTGGAAAAAGATAGTTGTTACCCTTCCTCAATTTGAAGATTTTTAGGAACAACAATAGGCTATTGTTTGGCATTTACATAAAATCTACATACATAGATAACTATACTAAATATTATCAGTTCAATCCTAAAGCTCATCAATATGCCATTTTTTACAGTTTAACTCACAGACTCATCCATATACCATTAGCGAAAAGGGAATACCAAAAGGAATATGAACACATACATGAAATAGCTATACAGAAGAGTTTCAAAACTAATTTCATAGATAAGATGATTACAAAACACAGCCAATGAAAAATGATTCAAGAAATTACCACTTTATCCAGCGTTGAAAAATCTTCCAGCTACAGTAAATTTACTACATTCCATCCCAAATTGTTCTGCAAATTTGAAAAAGTATTTAAAGAATTTAATATTACACTAGCACCAAAAATGGATATAGCATAAGGAACTTACTTAATCATCCACCAAAAAACAACATAACTAAAAGCAAGATGTCTGGCATTTATAAAATGGAATACTTAGACTCCAACAAAATATATGTTGGTATAACTAAACATAGCCTAGAAGTTAGAATGAAAGTGAAAGAACATTTGAGAAGCATAGTGCTTTAACAAATGGATATGTCTGTCATATCTTACCACTTCTGGAATTCCAGCTGCAAGATTAAACAGGATATAAAACTGTTGAAACACATCAAGAAACCATTAGCACTTGATATATGGGAGAAAATATTCATCAGCAAGAACAAGCCACTCATGAATTTTGATATCTCTACAGTGGATGACATCATCAGGCTTACTGTAGGATACAGATGGCAGCGCACTCCTAATCAGCTGATCACCATTCAGCTTTGAGCTTAAGTCAGCCAACTGATGATGGGAGGGAAACTTCCTGAAATGCATCTAGTTTTTTATCTCTTCGACATAAGTGGAGTGTGTGTTTTTGATGTATTCATATGCAAATTTTTTAATACCTGATATTGTTTGGCACAAGAATGTATATGTATATGTACTGAATAATACCTGGGAGTTTAGCCAAAAATTCGTCAAGTGCATGGTGCACAAGGCATAGAATGATGTCTGGGTTAGTAATCAGCCATACTGAAGACTCCAGCAAATCATGTGCTTACCCTTCCTACCAGCACTGTCTAACATGGCAGATGCTTGTGATGTACCAGAACTGAGAACATGATCTTCACTAATTATACTCAGAGGTATATTTTTAAACAGAAAGTTGTCAGTGTTGCAATTAGATAGAACTTTATTTTCTGACCATGACTCGTCTGTATGATACTTTGAATGTGAGCTATTCACCTTTTATCTTCACATGGTTGTCTGCACTGGACTTTCTGATGTCTGTAACATAAACATTACTCCAGCAAGCATCACAACACTCGCAAGCGTATCTCAGCTGTACAGCATACTATAATAATAAAAACCTAATAGTTCAAAAAGGAATGAGCTGCTGTTTAGTTCGTTTTCAGAGTAGTGTTGTGTTATTTTATTATCAAAGTGAATGATAAATATGTTAAGTCATATTCCAAACTCGAGCTGAAATATTGTTAATGTATAACTGAAATTAATACTTCTCTTTTCCGCTGTGTTGTGATACAAATGTGTGAACATGCATCAAAGCTGGGACAGGTGGTTTGTCCATTAACAAATGTGAAGTGATTCATGCTCAAGGGCAGAAAAATTTTATTTAAAGTATACAACTTTTAAAAAAAAAACTCTCTAATTCAGAATATAGAGCAACTGTAGAGTTTTCAAAAACCTGGTAATTAACTGTGGAAGCTTTTGGTGTAGGCAGTATACACACAGTATCATGAATTTGTAGCAAAGCTGCTTCATCTAAACAAAAAGGCAGTGTACCTGTATTTAAATCTCCAGGTAAAACATACAAAGTTAAATGGCGAGTTCCTGGGTTGTACAGTTTGAAAAAGATGTTTTGCCCAGAAAAATTCTCAATTTGTATGATGGACAAAATCCAACAGCAGAATAAAATAACACTAGCAATGAGGGAAAAAATAAATGACAAGGGCTCATTGCATTCTATGTATAGTATAATGAGGAGTATTGGTTTTTAATACAGAAAAACAAATAATCATAGGAAGGTCCTAATGGAATGGAGAAATATTATTGTGACCTGAATTAAATTTCTCGGGAAAATGTATGACCTCAAAGTTTCAGGAGACACTCGTCCTCAAATGTACCTAGACTAAACCTGGGTGAACCAAAATCACTCTAAAAGTTCCATTTGTCAAGACTCTAAAGGCAATGGTGCTATCAAAGCTCTTCAGGGAGAGGAAAGTAGGCTAATAATGTATCATGCAGGATCAAAAAATATAGGTTTCATACCAAGTGCAAATGGATCTTTCATTCATGCCATCACATTTACAATACAGATCATCATTTTGAAATGGACACAAAAACATTCACGGTTCATTAATAAATTACTGTACTCTTTATGGGAGGGCTCCATAATCATTATGGATAATGCAGGTTATCATTCCATTACGAGAACAGCATTCCAAACAGAAGTACTAGGAAACAGGATATAACAGAATGGTTAGATTAACACAATACTCAATACAATCCCACAAACACTATTCCTGAGCTACTTGAATTTGTTACACCATTTAAAACACAAGTAAAACAATATATATTAGATAGGATGGGGTTATTAGATTAACCCCATACCATTGTCAATACAATCCTATGAGCCAAAGTTGGGAGTGAAGTCATCAATCGAAATATTACATTCAAATTAGCAGATGTGGAAAAACTTAACATGAGGCAATAGTGTAACTCATGATGACTGGATTGCATGAGTTAGGCATACAGAACAGCTTCAGAAGGAGGATTCTAGAAATAAATTGCCAGGGACAGCACTTTGAAGTCCATTATCATTAGCTTAAATATGAAAGAGGCAACTCCGAGTTAAGTACTTTCAAAGAAAACAAAGAGGAAATCCCAGAACTGCTTGCTGTTCCATTGATGTAATGAGTGTCATGAGTTAATACCATCAAGATAAGATTTTAATGCTTTTATGATATTTAATGTGTTGTGATATACAGAGTTACCACCTATATACATCTACTACACTTGGCAACAGCACTCCACATGAGCATTGGCCAGCATTCTTGTGTCTTTAACCTTTGCACTTCATATAAAGACACAGAATATGGAAATGGCACAAGTGATCAGACTCCTAGATAAATTATCTATTGTCAAGGGTCAAGCAGAAGACAAAATACTTCTATAGGTGCAGCAGAACATGAAATGCATTCTCCAGATACGTGTAGGATTTTATACGTTTTGTTCCATTTGAGATGAATGACAGGGTTCTTGAGAAGACCAAAGTAACCAAATTAACCCACACAAACGAAATATAAATATGTCCTCTTGGATTATTTGTCCAAGTCATGGACAAATAATCCCTGTCATTTAAATTTGTCCCTGTCATGTCATGCAATGTAGAGAGAAGGTTTTCCCAACACACATGTTTGGAGGAGAAAAGAAGATCCTATTTGTTTAAAATCTTCAAAATGTATATTGTAATTCATTGTAATAAAACATACTATTTAGATAATGTGTAATATAGCCACAATCATTTACATTTTCATTTTCTATGAACACTGTTAATGTTAATGCATATGTTATGTATACTTATGTTCATATTACTGGAAAAAATATTTTGGTTTACTGTGCGGGGGGTCCTGGGTTCGATTCCCGGCTGGGAGTAGGAATTTTTCTCTAGCCAAGATTAATCCCTATCCTCCCCAGAGTCTGGACGTATGAATGAGAGTGTGACTGTGTGTATGATCTAATGATTAAAAAACCAAAAGTACAAGAAACCCAATGACAAGAGTTACACGTGTTAACACCATTGCCAATAGGCAATAAGTTCCAAAGGAAAGGCCGCCGATAAGACCAATGCAGTTAAAGGCAGGGTATAAATGGAACTTTAAAAAAAAAATATTTTGTTTTCATAATTTACAATTAAATGTAGGTACAATTTATTCAAAAATGCTGTGTCCGTTATTTTACTAGGTTAGCTAGGCTGCCCTTCACCTTAATTGTACATATAATGTGTGCTACTGAAAGCGAGTCAATAGGGGCATATGCAGAGAATGCATTTGGCAGGGGCTGAAACAGGAATAAATGAAACACATGAAGTCAGTCATACCTTCCTTCCTTGATCGCTTTTATAGATTTATGCATGAGAAGGGGATATTAACTGTATCACTGAACAGGGTATATTGACTAAATAAAGTATATGATGAGTCAGCATGATGGCAACTGTTTATGGCAACTGCAACTTTATGGGAATGATAGTTAAAATTGATGCAGTATATTTTGCTGTAAATATTAATATACATCTTAATAGTCATACTGGATAAAGAATAGCTCAATACACACAAGTGTTAACTTGCTGTCATAAAGGAGTTTATTGTGAGCATGTCATTAATGCACTCCCAAACAGTTTGAAATTACTGTTATCAGGAAGTTTAAAGGAATATAAGTCTGTTGTTACAGATTACCAATGCAACAAGCCTGGTGCGTGATCTTATGAATAATGAATATATCCTTTAACTAAGTAATAAAAGCTTTCTATTATGTATATTCATCAGTTGCATTAACTTGTTTGTAGAATAAGTAATAATAATGATAAATGATGGATGCAAAGCGTATAGATTTACTCATATCATGCAGAGTGGGGTGGTATTTGAATCATTTATGTGACTGTATGATAAGTTTCTTGATCATGTAATGGAATATACAATGAGTTACTTCATTAAATTTTCTTGAGTTGTGTGGCATTTTAATGTTTTATATGACAGCAAGCCTGTTCCTGGTTCATGAGGTGGAATGATGGTAATGGGTATGAGTGAAGTATGGATGGTTTCATATCACATTCTTGATATACATACTTAGGTTTTCACATTCATTGTTCCAATAAAATGTAGATTCTAGGCTTGTAGGCAAGAATCTAGATCTTTATTGGATAATCTTCTTGAGTTTTATAGTACTTATTTAATGGTTTATAGAGCTTGCCTGTTTGTCAGACATATAGTGGTATAAATGGTGATGGCTCCAAAAGGGCATATGTGGACATACATGGCTCCAAAAGGGAAATTTGCTTAGTGTAACTGTAGATTAAGCATGATTTGTATTGGATTCCCCTATTTTGATAGTGCTGAATTGATCTGTGTAATCTATTTGTTCCAAACAGAACTCTTTCATATCTTCAAATGGCTTCAAAATACAGTATTTGGTTTAGAAAATGCTGTGCTGAGTTCCTATGATAAATGGATGAGAAAGTACAAAATCTGTTTACGTGACTTTTGAATACATTAATAGCTGTGTTTATGTTCTCTGTAACCAGTTCCCATTACTCCCAGGGGTTTAGCCACAAAAAGCATTACAATAGGTTGGTGGTGACAGGATTGTATGCCACCTTATCTTGTAAACATGAGGAAGGGAGTTGACTCGCAAGGGTCTATGCATAAAACAGTGGTAAATATTGGGGATGACAGGGAATTTAATCAGTTCTGCACAGATGGTTACAGAGCACCTTCTGTAGTTATAGTGAAAGAAAGTGGAACTTTGAGTGTGTTTCCTATAGTCCAGTAGTTAACACACCTGAGTGGGTATGAGTTCTGGTTGGGAAGTTTAGTCTCTATGTACTCCTGTTTGTCTTTTGGTCCTATAAATACTTGTTGTTTCCTCATCATGCAACAAACAGCAAAACTCAAAAAGGAAAAGTCCGGATAAATGCCAAACTCGGTATTGAGGTACAATATTGTGGCATATTAATAATTTGGGGATTTCATTGTCATTACCAGACATATTGTTGTATTCGACTGGGATGACGTCACTCCTGGCTGGGAGTTTTTGCTAGCAATGAGCGATGGGGATATAGCGTCTGTCTTACTTAGGATTCCGTGAGAAGCGGATCGCGCGTGCAAGCCGGCCTTTGGATCTGTGGTCATCCCCCTTCATCTTTCATATTTAATAATGTGCGAAACTCAAATGGTTGGGAACTAAATCTAGGAATATATAAGTAGATTTGTGTTATGGATTTTGTACAGTGAAAAACCCATGCCTGTCTCTTAACCTCCACACCACGTTTCGGTCCTCTGCAACCAAGTGAGTATACGTGCCCTCAATGTACATGCTGGGTACTAAATATTAATTTAATTTTCACGTGAACTTTTAGGCCTCTACCCTGCATGTAACAATATCTTCCAAACATGCGACATGAAGATTTTTCAACAAAATCCCCCACCCACACTAGCCTTTACAAGGAACATTTTTCGAATTTTTTTATTTTGAAAAATGGCTTCGACGATTTTCATTAAAATACCACATATGAAAGATATTTACATGACAAATAAGTGTTTATCTGAATTTTCGGAAAATGGCCTATCAAGTCCTCTACATTAGGAACGAATTTCGTATAATCTTGTAGAACTGGTAAACATTAAGCTATAGACGAAAATGCAGTACAGAAGAAATGCATATCTCTTGAAAACGCATAAATTCTTTCAAAATAAGTTTTTTTGTGGCATAAGACGTTTATGAGATATCCGTTATTAGATGTTTGAATTGTTCATATCTTGGTCATTCTTATAAAGTCGTTTCAACATTCACCTTTCTTTCTCGGTTGCATAATAACAGCATGGAATTTTACGAACAGTTCCTAAACATTTGACTGTTGCTGATCCCTTTATATCTATAACGAAATGTGTAATGTGGCTATCTGTGCAAAGGCTTGTTTGGATTAAAATATAGTAGATAGGAAAATAAGCTTGAGTAACAATAGTTTGTATATCCACTAATAAAGACAGAGAATAGAGAAGGTCTTGTGTATGTATCACTTCATATTTTTTTACTTTCTCTACTACGCATAGCAAGTAGGGGAGGTACCCATTGCATTCAACCCAAAAATTCGATATCGAGAATTCTTCACATACTTTGCGGCCCCCTGAATTCACATAAAGCATTTTTGGAAACATGCCCGTGTGTATATCTGTGTGTCTGTGAACAACATAACAAAAATGAAAAGTCAGATGAATACCAAACTTGAATTTAGGTCCAATATCTTCAGTGGAGGCAACATTAAGATTTTCACAAAAATTCCCCCAAAATAAACTACCCTCTAAATGGAGCATTTTTCGAATTTTTTTATTCCTTACGAAATACCTGCGCCGATTTTGATTAAATCATCACTTATGGAAAATTTGTGTATGGCAAATAAAATGTATATCTTGAATTCTCGGGGTGTAGCTTATGAAGTCCCCTTTATTTGGAAGCAATTTTGTATAATCTTGTATAACTGGTAAACGTTAAGCGATAGACGAAAATGTACTACACAATAAATGTGGATCTCTTTAAAACACACAATTTATTTAAAATAAGGTTTTGTGGCATAAAGCGTTTCTGTGATATCCGTTTAAATATTGGAATTGTTCATTTGTTGGTCATTGTCTTAAAGTTGTTTCAACATTCAGTTGTCTCTCGGGATTGCATGGAAACAGGAGGGAGTTTTAAGGCCAGCATACAGCGTCCAGTTCTTAAACATCTGACTATTGCTACTCCCTCTGTATCTATAACAAAATGTGTAATGTAGCTATTTCTGCAAAGGTTTGTCTGATTTAAACGGAAGTGGAAAGGAAAATAAACGTTTGTAAGAATAACCTGTATAGCACTTATAAAGCGTAAGAGGTAGAGAAGGTCGAGTAAATGTAACATATCAGATTTTTTTGCACAGTATAACAGAAACTCTTTATGATAATGCAAACTCTCTTGTTTCCGTTATAATTAAACTGACAAAATACCGAGGAGATGGCTCCGCGGTAACGTGTGAGGCTCACATTCGGGAGGTCCCGGGTTGGATTCCTGTCGACCGCCCATCTGACCTTAATTTTTTCCGTCGTTTTCCCTGGTCGGTAGGCGAATGCTGTGGTGGTTTCTCATCTATTACGATTCCCTTTCATTCCGTTTCCCTCTCATGTTTCACGTGTGCCTCTAGGTTTCGTGGCGCATGATGGTGTGGGTGTTTGCTCAATGGAAAGAGTGCTCCCTGTGGACACTGAGGGCTGCTTGGCCTGCGATCTGTAGACTTCTATGGTTCCTTCGCTTCAACCCATCCCTTCCCATTGGCGGGTGAAAGCCATAATGGATCTATGAATGTCATAAGCATTTAGAATTACTAAACTATTTATAATAAAATCCGTATTTATTGCTGCTTTGCGGGAGGAAAACGTTCTTAAAATATAAAAAGAAAGGTTTTGGTTTACCACTGGAACAAACCTCGTGACTATGAGCCGGTACTGTGATCGCCGGATAAATGCAACGTTTGCTCATTTATATGAAAGTTGCACTGAGAACGCACATTGTGACTTCCCTACATCCTCAGTCAGGAGAATATCCTCCAAATTAGCTAATCGAAAGATCGAGCAGCGTTTAAATGCCAATCTGGCAGATAGACATCTAAGAACAACAATGGTTGTACACATTGCTGTATCTGTAACCTATAAGACCTACCAAAAATGATGTCTATACACCATTTTCAAAAAAGTAAATACATTAATTTTGTGGTACAGTATGTTTAAGATGTGTTTCTATGGAGAGTGTAGCAATTTAATCACTCATAGAAGTAGCAATTATAATTTCGTTTTGTTAATTCGGTGATTGCCGTTGGTATACTGAAGACTTCCAAACCCCTGATGTATGGGCAACTTTTCTGCCGAGATCATACTACATCGTAAATGTTAAGGAATGTTGATCAACGTCCTAAGAGCCATTAATAGGGTAGATCGTCCTGCTGCTCAGTTAAAGTGGAGAAGTTGCCACAGCAGCTGTGTCAGGGGCTTAGACAGCAAATATAATTATGCCTTTATCCGAAGCACACCGTATATTTAATTCACGTCCAGGAGCAACCTTCTCTACATGGAACAACGTAGTTGGACTGATAACTCAAGGGAAGCCTTACTCTGGCTACACATTCAGTTCTCTCGGGATTGTATGGAAACAGGAGGGAGTTTTAAGGCCAGCATACAGCGTCCAGTTCTTAAACATCTGACTATTGCTACTCCCTCTGTATCTATAACGAAATGTGTAATGTAGCTATTTCTGCAAAGGTTTATCTGATTTAAAGGGAATAAGGAATGGAAAATAAACGTTTGTAAGAATAACCTGTATAACCACTTATAAAGCGTAAAATTCAAACCAACAACAAAGAATATCTTATAAATGATTAATTAAAAAATAAAAGACTAATTATGCGTTTTAAACAGATTTTCTACTTTTGTGTGTGTGGTAAGATTTCGTCTATCTCTTAGGATTTACGAATTATACAAAAGTCGTGGAGAATGAAAAGAGCTTCAAGGGTTCAGAGGCTATTCCCAGAAGACTCAAGATATATCTACAACTCATTTTTCATGAAAATATGTTAAAACACATGTATTTCAATCAAAACTGTTAGAGTCATTTTTTAGAAAATCCACATTTTATAAACATCTTCCATGCAAAGGGTGGTGGGAGATTTCCTTGAAAATCTTCGTGTCCCACCTTTGGAAGATACTGAGCTTAAATGCCAAGTTCGGAATTTACCCGACTTTTCGTTTATGAGCTATGCTGCTCATATTCACACACACGCGCGCGCGCACGGACCTTTTCCTAAAAACTGTTGTTTTTTTTTTATTTGTAGAGCCTCAAAACCTACATTTCCGGTGAAACTTCGAAGTTAAGTTTTTGGGTAGAAAGCAATTCCTTTTGTGCCTGCTATGTACGTGGAACAGAAAAGTAAAGAGGCCAAAATGACAATATAATTAAATACGGTTAATTTCTATAACATAATCTATATAAAAATTATTAGAAAATGCAGTGATACAACTAAGCGTATTCGCATGCATTGGCATGAATTCGAATCCTCGAATTTGATCAAATGAAATCGATACAATAATTCTGCACTAGCACGATCTTATATCAGCTGATATGTAGTACAATAATAATAATAATAATAATAATAATAATAATAATAAAAGTGGAAAAGTAGACTTCAGAGTGCGGAAACTATTTTTTACGAACAACTTAAGGATGCACTAGATTAGATCTAATAATAAATGAAACACAAAATGATAGAACTGAATATTTTAAATTATATGATAAAGTCCAAGAAAATTAATTTAATTGAAAAGAGCATATGAACTACACTACACGATTGAAGAAACAATACCACTATTAATTAATAAGTAAAAAGAGACATCGGACACCCCAGGAAAAGATGGGAGTAAAGAATGCGAAGGCAGGTGGAATGCCTAATCATCGAAATGAAGAAGAATATTATAATAATAATGTCTTCATAATTACTTTGCATAATAGTTTATGTAATCACAACTTAAGTGGAATCACACAAGATGGTTTCTTCGACAAATTCAGAAAACTCCAAGTGTATTACCCAAAATAGCGCGGAAAGCATTTTTACATACATTGTCTTTTTTACGTGAAAGAAAGAAGATCATAACCCTCATCGTAACAACAAACTCCTGATTGCGCATTTTGTCTGCAAACTGCAAAGTACAAACGGGGGACGGTTCATATAAGAATTGTGAGTGAGAATAGGCGGCAGTCAAGTGGACGATTCATCATTGAATCGTTCAGTGGGTTAGACCAGCAGGCAAGCGGACGATTCATGAACGAATCGGGCACTAAGGCAGGCGAGTAGACAAAGGATAAATCGATTACTGCAAAAGAATCGCTCGAAAATCATCCGGCTGTAGCCGAAATACCCTCGCATGAAGAGTTGATATACTCTTACAGTTAGCATGATTGGTGGTTATACGGAAGCATGGTTACAACTCAACGATCAAGCTCCCAGACTCTCTTTCCTACCCATAACATTTAATATTACGGAACCGTGGATAGACACCAGCGATTCCGTTCCAAAAATTCCAGCAATAAGCGCTTGTGTACGATAAAGCAACGAACAAGTCCACTGTCTTATGTAAATAAAGAAACCATGTTGGCCAAAATGACGCAAATATATCATGTATTTGTTCGCAGCATGTAGGAAATAATGATGTGACATATATCCAGCGCTGCCACATATATGAATATACTCATTCCTGTTTAAAGCTATTTTTATTTTGTACCATCTAAATAAAAATAATCCTAAATTTTTAAACAAAGCTAATGGCAGCTATTATTGCTGCCATCTATTGAGGAACGAACTAATCACCTGGAACCGGCCGCCTCTGGTGGCAGAAAACTAAACTGCTGCGGAATAGGAGGTGGGGATGCGTGCCGTGGCTGTAAAATAATATCTTGTTACCTTGCACACAAACACACCACAAGCACATACACAAACACACGCGCTCGCCTCCGCAATGTTCAGCAGTAGAACGCACAGAGAACCTAACACTCAAAACGGGCATAGTTTGAAAAAATAATCTTCAGGTGACAAAGTATTTTTAAATCATGTTTGTGGTGAGTTATCTGGATGAAGTTTCTATTTCTAGAGTTTTCCCTTATTCATATAAGACACTATCAGGTGACTCTCAGCTCAGTGGACCCAGGCCTCATTTGGGTATCATTCACCCATTTCATCCACTGTCTCTGCAGGCCTGAGTTGTTATCAGGAATGTTAAATACCTCAAAGAAGGAAAATGCTTGTGAAGCCACAGTCCATCATTCCATTCATGTGGAGTATGGGCCTTCTTGCTTCACTGTAATTGCTGCAACTTTATGGGAATGATAGTTAAAATTGATGCAGTATATATTTTGCTGTAAATATGAATATACATCTTAATAGTCATACTGGATAAAGAATAGCTCAATACACACAAGTGTTAACTTGCTGTCATAAAGGAGTTTATTGTGAGCATGTCATTAATGCACTCCCAAACAGTTTGAAATTACTGTTATCAGGAAGTTTAAAGGAATATAAGTCTGTTGTTACAGATTACCAATGCAACAAGCCTGGTGCGTGATCTTATGAATAATGAATATATCCTTTAACTAAGTAATAAAAGCTTTCTATTATGTATATTCATCAGCTGCATTAACTTGTTTGTAGAATAAGTAATAATAGTGATAAATGATGGATGCAAAGCGTATAGATTTACTCATATCATGCAGTGTGTGGTGGTATTTGAATCATTTATGTGACTATGATAAGTTTCTTGATCATGTAATGGAATATACAATGAGTTACTTCATTAAATTTTCTTGAGTTGTGTGGCATTTTAATGTTTTATATGACAGCAAGCCTGTTCCTGGTTCATGAAGTGGAATGATGGTAATGGGTATGAGTGAAGTATGGATGGTTTCATATCACATTCTTGATATACATACTTAGGTTTTCACATTCATTGTTCCAATAAAATGTAGATTCTAGGCTTGTAGGCATGAATCTAGATCTTTATTGGATAATCTTCTTGAGTTTTATAGTACTTATTTTAATGGTTAAGCTCAGGCCCTCAATTCAGAAGGCAGACATGCTACCTCCATGCCAAGAAAGTGTGCACATGTGAAATATTAAACTTTTACCAGTACTTTTATTATTATTTTTTTTTTACCAGTTCAGCATTACTTTAAAAACTGACCAAAAGACAACTTTCTTTATCTCTGCCTTCTACCTTTAGCCCTAAGACTCTATGAACCAAGTCATCCTCCATGGTGTAGTGGTTACCATGCTAGCCTCTAGTTCACAAGGTCGCAGGTTCAAACCTGGCAGAGGACGATGGATTTTTTCGGGCGAAAAAATCCATAGCATGGCTTCCTTCAGAACTGAAGTAAAACAGGTAGTCATAGATTTACAGCACGTAAAAGAACCTCAAGCCTGAGCAAAATTACCAGTCTTTTATGCCCAATATAGAACCAAGTATCTATGACTCAAGTGACTTCCCAGACCTGATTTGAGTATAACTGACACTAAAACTGTAAACACATTACAATCCTGTAAGAGAACTAGGTGATAACTCTCAAGTGCATTTCAAACTGAACTTCATAAAATGAATAAGAATGCAAACACTAACACCTATAAGTAAAATGCTTACAACAGCAAAAATGGGTAATCATGTGAAATATTTTAATATTTTACACCATCAGGAAACACAAACTGACCTCTGTCTGGTGAATAAAGATACACACACACACACACACACACACACACACACACACGCACATGCACGCACAATAATTATTCCTATGACAAGTTGCACATTGGAGAGATCATATTCTCCTTGAAGTTCTACTTAGGGTCAACTAAAATGTCCCAATAGTCTAGCAGGATTGCATGATGCAAAAAACAATCCAATATGTCCATTGTGTCAATTTTATCCCCATTATATCCCCATTTTAGCTAACTTAGATATTTGAGACCCATTAAATGGGAATTATAAAAGTTGGTACTTATGTCAGATACCACAAATACAGTTATGCTTTTAGTTCTCACTCTACTGAATGAGTGACCAGGGTCAAAGTGCAGTAGACAATGAAATTGTAAAACTCTTAGCACAATAAATATATTTCATATTTCAAATAAAAAGAGCAGCAAGGCAGATATGTGTGTGTATTGGGGGGGGGCTACTTTAGGTTTTTAACTTTTTTAAATATGTGGGGAGTTTATTAAACAATTGAATGCCATTATAATATAAACTTTTTTTTTCATATAGGGTTCTTTTATGACCTGTAATGTGCAGTTTAGATTTATTTCTTGTATTATAGTCATGAATATCAGCATTTGCATTAAAACGTTTTTGCTGCTTATACATTCTTACCAGAGTTTCAAGAATGTATAGTAAAGGAACAGTCAAGATATTTAACAGTATGAAGTAAGGTTTACAGCTTGTGTTGCTGCAAAGGTTTAACATTATTCTGATTGCCCTTTTTTGTATTATAAAGATTGTATTTTTATAACTGGACTTTCCTCAAAATATTATACCATATGATAAATGATTATGGAAATATGCAAAGTAGGCCATTTTAAGTACATCAAGATTAATTGAAGTTTTAAGGGTATATAATGCAAAACATGTTTGGGATAATTTTTTAGATAGTACATCAATGTGGATTCCCCAGTAAAGGTTACTATCAACCCAGATTCTAAGAAATTTAAGTTTATTAGACATTGCTATTAATTCATTTTCTAAATAAACCAGCAAAATTTAAGTGTTTGTTAACTTTAAGATAGAATCCTAAGACAACACTTTTATTAAGCTTTAAGCCATGAAAGCCTTCACTATAACATTGCTCATTTCTTTCTTTCTTTTATAGTGCTATTATTTATCTAAATGAAGAATTTGAGGGAGGAGAATTCATATTTGCTTCAGATATCAGCGCCAGAAATATACAGGTGAGTACAACTACCTAGTTCCTTCCAGTAAGTTATTTTATTGTGAAAATATGAATATATGGTAATTTTAGGCATCAAGGAACCTTAGGCTAATTTATAACTTCATTTCAAACAGTCACTGTCATGCATTATTCAAGTAGTTAAAACATTTAAAGATACAAAACAAAGTAAATACTTAATATCTCTATCTCCTGATAATCTTTTAAGCAGTTGATCCATTCAGTGTAAAATAGTTTTTCAGGAAGGAATACATATCAGATTTGGAGAACTTTTTCATTCCAAGTAGCAGTAGATAGTAAAGTCTAACAAGAGCAGTACCTCAACTGGACAGATCTGATTTTTTTCCAAATTGGTATCTAGGTTGATTTTTTATTGATCAAAAACATGGTAAAAGTCATTCCACTAGCTTTTTTGTCTGTTGCAAGATATTGTAATTTGAAACTTGCACTTATTCCAGCATTACACTAGCAATTAAAGCATACAGAATGGACACAGGTCATCTCATATTACAAATGACATTTTACTCCTTTTGGATTCTTAGAGTGAGCAGACTGATGACTATGTTTACTGATGAGGAAATATCATGGATGTTACACAAGAAGATTAAATCATTCCTTCAAACACAACAAGATTCATACAACCCCTAGACCATTATTTTTTAGATTGTATAAAATTGTAATCCGTAGACTGGAAGAACTGTTCAGGAATAAAATATTAGCCACAGAAGCAATCTAAAAACTACTTGAGAGGGGTTTTATAATAAATTTGTAATCAGCTGTGTATCACCAGTTTGGTTCATCAATCTTGAAAGGTATGCTGAAATATGTATGGTAAAAGTGTGGATACGTTACTAAAAAAGAGGGGCAATCTTTTTGAAAAGCCTTGAAACAATGCTCTATGTTACACATTGTGTGTGTGATGAAGGTGAATGTGAAAATGCTGACCCTGAAGGTTTGCACTGTTCCAGGATACTGTGTCCAAACCACTTTGTTTCAAATTCCCATTATCACCGATAAGGACAGTGATAAAGTTGGCCCCAACTATATAACATCCATGCTTAAAAGTTACAAAACAATCTACTGTATCAGTATGATAGTATGAATGTCAGGTATAGCCTATATCCAGAGTTCAGGTGCATGTCAGAGCACCATATATGAATTCAAATTTTGAATCACAATCTGATGACAAGCAAACAAACTAGTAGAATGACTTTTGTCATGTTTTTGATAACAAAAGATCTCTTATATACTGATTTAGAAAGAAATTGGACCTGTCTAGTTGGGGTACTCCCCTTGTAAGGATATTGAAATATTCTTAAATGTTATGCATAAGTGAACAAAACTGGAAGCAGATTAATCCTTTTTATTATGAAAATGAAAATGTATAAAGTATTTTTAAAAATATTGTCTGACAAACGCCTAGTTGTAAATACAGACAGATGAAGATATTTCATTTTGCATTCTTATTATTAACTTTATCAATGATCTAATTTTAATAAATGTATTCAATAAAGTATAGGCATTAAATTAACATTCAGGACATTTTTAGATTTGGCTGACTTCTGCATGGTGTTGTAGCCTATTTAGCGTTACCCAGGGGACATAACGAGTAGGCAGGCTACTTTATCCCCCAAGACTTTCTGGCCAAAAAGGGTGCAGTGTTATACTTAAAACCTATAAAGTCTTGTGGACTAGATATGAAACTAAAAAATGTCAAAATTAATATAGAATAAAAATACCAATATAATATTCAAAAGGAAATTACTAACAAAAATTACTCCAACATAAAGGAATTGGTACAAAGCATAAAAAATGTCCCAAGGAAAGAAGCCATTGCTCACTTCAGATTAGCCACTAGACATGATTGTCTGGCGGAACATCCACATAGGTTTGGTTTTATGAATGACAAAGCATGTAAGATTAGCAATGCTGACAAGATTTTAAATGGGGAACACCTACTAGAATGCCCAGAATTGAGGAAAGCTGTTCCAGATGGAAAGATACACAATTTATATTGGCTACCAAGGGAAAAATTGATGGATCAAAATCCTGCACATTAGATCAACAACAACAACACATTTTTATATTAACAAATTTTGAAAATTGATTGTAAAACAAGAAAATATTCAAGTGTGATATGAAGGTTGCAATGCACTTACTGCTGCAAGTTTGTTAAATGTGCTCACTGCAAATTTAAATGAAATTCCAGTAAAACTAAACCAAAAGTACTTTCACTTAACAAATAACCACCTTTTCAGGGCAAGGAAAAGCTTCGGAAAACACTTACTATGGAAACCGATCTCCTTGGTATTTGAATCCAGGAATTTAGAATTTGCAGTCATAAATGTTTACAACATCATTGATGTCATCAAACAAGATGTTGCATAATATATTGTGACTTTGTCCACTTTTTTTTTTTACTGTTACTTCACTAAGCGCTAACTGTATGATCTAGTTCAATTTTCACTGTTACTTCACTAATGTGATCCAGTTCGATGTTTCCTGTCACTTCACTTCTCTTAGCCTAAAATATGCCTGAAGCAGCCTGTTCTTCCTTCCACTTTACTTGCTAGAGAGTCAAACACAAGATGTCTCTAATCTCTTGCAGTAGCAGCACTCACTGTACATCACAACTATCATTGCAACCATACTCAAAATATGCACTAAATAACCAGAACTTTATATCACATCAAGAACATGAGATGGTACATTTAGTACCCAAGTAATTAATAATAATTTAATTAATGATAACAATAATTAATAACCCCCTGATTATTAAATTTATATCACAGATAATAATTCATGTCTGATTATATAATTTCATGTATGTATATTTATGTAAATAGTATGTTGTATGCTACTGCATAAGTTTACTGCATATTTGGTCGAAACTGATGGTGGCTGAAAGTGTGTAACATGTAGTTATTTCACTGCAGGGAGAGCTGTTTTCCCAGCTTATGTAAAGAAGCAAAATAGCCTGACCTTGAGCCTTTATACGTTGCAAGCAGAGGGTGAAATCTGGAAATTTTCACAGACAGCTGCTGATGCAAACACTAACAGCCGTATTTTAGAAAGTTAGTCATGTGACTTGCAGCAGCAAATGGCAGAGTTAGAATCAAATTTTAAATGTATAGAATAGCAGATAAGCAGCCAATGAAGTTTAAATAATTCATTCATTCATTATCTGTTTACCCTCCTCTTATGTAGGACTTACACCCCCCAGGACTTACAAGCGGGTGCCTGGGGTCAGAGGCCCGTCGAGGAGCAGACACTCATGGATCGGACAGAGCATCCAGGATGGGTGATCAGCCCGATGCCTGGTATGGGATGAAGGAAGTAGATGAAACGAAATGTTGGTGAAATGGATGAAAGGAAAGGTGATGATGGAGCAGTTGGTGGAATGAATGGCGGGGGAAACCGGAGAACCTGGAGAAAACCCGCCCAGACGCCGCTTCGTCCACCACAAATCCCACATGCAGGTCCCTGGGATTGAACCCGGGCCGCCTAGATGGGAGGCAAGCGGTCTAACCACTCGGCCACGGCGCCGCCTAAGTTTAAATAACCAGATTTTAAATATTTTGGAAGTTGGAGGTTTAAGATAGCGTACCAACGTACCTAGCATACCTACTCCACATTATCATATTTGAGGCATATTGTTCAATTCCAAAACGAATGACTCATCACATGAATCAGCAACCTGAAATAAGCCCAGGAACCAATTTTCAGGACATTCCAGCTTTAGTGACTTAAGCACTTCTCTTGCTAAAAAACAAGGAAAAGCTGAATTTAATTCACAATAAAATTGCTTTGGTGAACTTTGTGACAGTGATGTATCTATAATTAGTAATTATTGATTTGATTGTAACACTATATCACTTACTTGTTTTTATAACGAATACATAAAAGTTGACAAAGGGAACACAATAGTGATTTTGGGAAAAACAGACTATGTGGAAAGAATGTGAACACTTTTAGAAAAAGATGAATATTCTAAATTACAAAAAAATCCCCTAAATCAATGTACAAAGAAATTTAATGCAACAATCGCAGACTCCAAATTAATACACATAAAAGAACAATACAAAATCAAAGTAGACAATCCCACACTACCCAGAATCTATGGACTTCCGAAAATACATAAACCGGGAAAAATAATGAGGCCAACCATAAATAATATAAATGCGCCCACCTACCAACTAGCAAAATGGCTGACACACAAGTTCTCAGCATTGCCAAAATTTGAAACTTTAGGCATAAAAAACTCCCTGGAGTTAATTCAAAAAATAAAAGATGTTGAAATAGCAAAAACAGATTCCATAGTTTCTTTTGATGTTATGGCTCTCTTCTCCAGCATACCAACAGAAACCCTACCAACACACATCAAAAACTGGCTGCTAGCAATAGGAAGGACTACAGAAGAAATTCAAGAATACATTACACTAACTAAGCTGTGCATAGAACAAAATTATTTTACTTTCAACGGGAACTACTACAAACAGAACTCAGGCCTAGCTATGGGCAGTCCACTTTCACCACTACTGGCTCTTCATGAGCAATATAGAGAGAAGAGTCACAAAGGCTTTCCCCTGCATATGTAAACGATGGTACCGCTACGTTGATGACATTTTTGCAATAGTCCTGGAAAAACACTTGGAAGATGCACTAAAATTATTGAGCCTTCAGGAAAAATACATAAACTTCACAATGGAAAAAGAACTGAATGGACAACTCCCCTTTCTTGACCTTAAAATCATCAAGAAAGAAAACCACCTAACATTCGGCATCTACAGGAAACCCACACACACAAATAGCTACATAAAACAAAACAGTTTAAATCCTGTTTTCCCCACCAGCATGCAGCACTTAACAGTCTGACACACCGACTGATCTACATCCCTATGAACAAAGAGGAGTACACACTTGAGCTAAACAACATATTGGACATAGCTACAGAAAACGGATTCAGGCCAGGAACAATATACAAGAAAATAAACAGAGCCATGAGCAAAAAGAAAATAAAATAAGTTACCACACTCATCCCTACTGAAAAAGAAAAGATGATCTTGAAAAAATTCACATACCACCCAACAGCTTTCTACAAATTCCAGAGAATCTTCAAGCAACACAACATCTCTTTGGCCCCAAAGAACACCATAAAAAACCTACTAAACTCCAAACTAAAAGATGACATCCCACAGGAGAACAAACCATGAATATACCAGATCAGCTGCAATGACTCGAAAAAATATACATTGGGCAAACATAAAAAATATAAAAACAAGAACAAAAGAACATTTCAGTTACATTAAGCAAAAACAGGAAGATAAATCAGCAGTAGCTTGGCACTTTTGGAGAGACAAACACACCATAGACAGAAACCCAAAAATACTAAAAACATCTCAGGAAAAGCAGAACTTACAACTTGGGAAAACATACATGTTTGGAAAAACAGAAACCGCACTTATAATTATGAAACCCCGCCGGAGACTTACTTTTGAAGAAGTTCTTCCAACCACCATCAGAGATCAAGCTTACAACCAAGACGAAGGATGCGGGCAGTTGACAGGGAACTGAGGATGGGAGCAATTAGCTTGAAACATGTATTCGTTATAAAAACAAGTAAGTGATGTAGTGTTACAATCAACTCAATAGTTACTAAGGAAAAGCTGCTTTAATGTTTTGTTATATGTGGGTGTGCTAAATGATGACACCAGGTTTACATGAATACATTTATTAACACTTAGATCTACAGCAGCGCAGGGTTGAAGTAGCCAGGAACAGCATGTGACATCAGTCACAGGCTTCTATATATACAACACTTCTCCCTTTTGAGACATTTCAATACACTTATATGTGTTGAACAATACAATAGATACATACCATAAATACATGCTATAAATTAAGACAAATCAGTTTTTGATTATTTGGCCTGATAATCTCTGCTCATTTGGCCTGTGTTGGCCTATTTCGGTCAACCTAGGTTCGGTTAATTCATCATGTTGTTCCACTGGGTCAGCGTGTTTAGATTGGGGGCTTTGAATATCTTGTAGAAAATCTAAATCTTGGGGGTTTCTTAGGTCATCATAATTTGGCCTTGTCAGTGATGTTTTGATCTGACCAGTGATGAATCAAAGGGTTGTCATGAATACCAATAAGAACATGGTTCATTTTTGAACCTGATAACAGAGGTCTTTTCCCATATTGAACCCGGCACCTTTTGAATGACTCTTTCATCGCTGATTTATAACTTATTTCATTCTTAGGTGTGGTCTTGTCATGGTGAGCTTTGGTCCTATTTTGTCTTTCTGTTAAAATCCTATGGAAATCTTGTTGCACTTTAGGTTGCAATTTTTAGCAACTACAGGTAATGAGGTCCTTAGGTGCCAGCTGTGTAAAATTTCAGACCTACTTGCTTTTAACCATGGAATGGGAGTGAATCATGTCTGATTATATCATTCACTCAAGCAGTGAATCATGATAGTCTGATTGGTCTTCTTGGACTTCCTCACTATAGTTTTTGAGGTACCAACAGCCTTTTCTGAGAGTCCAGTACTGTAATGGTAATATAGACTGCAAATTTGAATTGAAATGTCTTTTCCTCAGTAGCATCTCAGACACTTTTGCAAAGTGAAGGGTAGGTGTTATCTGCAATTATTGTTTAAGGATATCCCAGTTGTAAAAAAACATCTTGCATGTGTTAATAACTGCTTCAGAAGCCTGCTTTTACACTGGACATATTTCAATCCCAATCAAAAGAAAATTGATAATTTTCAGAAAATATTTGCTTCCAAAATCCAAAATGTATGCGCTAATTTTGTTAAATTATAACTTTGGAATGGGGTGTTGCATTAATGGTTCTCGGCAACTGTTTGGCATGTACATTTCAGAAGTTTGACATTTATTTACAAATTGACTGATATCAGAAGACATGTAACGCCAATGAAATACAGACCTGGCTTTCCCAATAGATTTGTTAATGCAATGGCTATTATGAATAAATTTTAACACAATTGTTTGAGAGATTCTGGCACTACCAGCCAATCATTCATAAATGCTAGATAATTCTCAATATACAGGTCATGCACCAGGACTTACAAAAGATGTTCAATATGTTTCTCGTTTGGTCATCCTTCTCAATAATATCTGGTGATTAATTCAAGGTTCGGATCTTGTGAAGTCACAATTTTGAACTTTTAAGTTCTTTTAGCTCTAATTGGAGGGTGCATTAATATAGAATTAACCAGTTCTATCATTTCTTGGTTGGCTTCTGTTTCATTTAGGTAGGTCCAGGAGAGCATGTACGTGAAATCGAGGCATTTACCTGGCATATACTACATGTTTAAGGAATAACTTAGCATTTTAATTAGAGGCATTGGAGCCTGACAGATTCTATTTTGAAAATTGGTTTCTGCATCTGACTGTAATTAATTTCATATTCATCATGGCTCATGAGATGAAAGCAGCAAGTTTTATGACATTATTATGTTCTTGGAATATGCAACAATCTAAACCATCTTTTGAAGTGTCACACTGAATGACAATCTTCATGAATGGATCAAAAGAATTTAATGTTAGGACTTAGGTTAACATTCTTTAATGGCATTAAGTGCCTTGGTGTGAGCTGGTAACCATATACATTAATATCATCTTTTAGTAATTCACACGAGTGCATGAGATCAGCCATGACAGAAACATAATGCCTTACATAATTGAGAGAACTTATAATTCATTGTAGGCTCAGCTTACATTTTGGTACTGGTAGTGCTAGAAGATACTCAATGTGGGTCCACTTTCATACCATCTTTGGAGAAAATACTTTGTCCCATAAATTTAACGTCAGTTAATTTGAATTAGAGTTTGTTTGCATTGAATTTGGCTTGAATGTCATTAGCACATTGACATAATCTACTGACAGCAAGGTCATGTTTTGTTTCTGTGTTGCCATAAATAAGCATACCATCATGACAAATAACTACATTGGGAATTTCCCCAAAAAGCTCTTCTAATATTTCTTTAAACAGATGCTGGGAAACAAAAGTACCATAAGGGAGTACTAAAAAATCTATAAATTGCAAAAATGGCTTATAAATACATTATTTCCATGATGAATCTGCATTGATTCTCAAGTGATGATACCCCTCTGCTAAATCAAGCACACTGAAACTGTTATAAGTACCTCCTTTCCGCATATTTACAAAGTCTGTTACAAATATGTGAATGATATATTTGCAATAGTACCCAACAAGCTCATCCAGGATGCCCTCAAATTACTTAATTTACAGAATAGATCTATACAATTCGCTATGGAAACAGAAAATGAAGGTACTCTAGCTTCCCCAGATTTGAAAGTAATTAGAAACCACAACAAGATCAATTTTGGGATCTATAGGAAACCTACACATTCTGAATACTACTACATAAACAACAATAGTTTCAACCTGGTACCACATAAATATGCAGTCCTAAACAGTTTGACCCATAGATTTGTTTACACGTCACTAACAGAAATAGAATACAAACAAGAACACACCAATACATAGTTAACGCAGCCATGAATAATGGCTTCAACAAACAAATGATCAACCAAAAAAAAATCACATTTCAAGAAACAGAAACACATTAAGAACACCACAAATCTTGCCCAACAAAAAAGCAAAATTATTTTCAAGAAGTTCACTTTCCACCCAAGGACTCACTACAAATTCCACAACATCTTCAAAAAACACAACATTTGCCTATCTCCATAAAACAGATTAAGTCTAGAGAAATTACTCTGCGACAAATCAAAGGACCAAATCCCTGAGAATAAAAAAGCAGGAATCTATCAAATTAATTACCCAGAATGTGACCAAATATACATAGATAAAACAAAAAGAAATTTAGAGACCAGATTAAAAGAACATATGAGACACATCAAATACAAACAGATGGACAAATCTGCAGTAGCACATCGTTTTTGAATGACAAATCAATCACACCAAATATAACACTCTTAAAACCGGCAAAACACACAGCAGAGTTGGATATTTGGGAAAAGTTATTAATCACAAAACATAAACACCATGTGATGAATTTTGAATTGCCACCACCGAACCCACTATGGAGTTTCATCACTACACCAGATTCCACCACACACAGAGATATACTGGACAACACCACGAGGAACCAGTCAGCCACTTCCGATGATGGGAGCAATTAGCTCTCGAAACCGGTCAAGTTGTAAAACATGTAAGTGATGTTAAGTGTTTCAACTCCAACTCAAATTTTATATATAATTTGAAACTTTCATGTTAATCTCATCAACTGTGAGAAACAATTTGGGTTTTCTAATGATCTGTGAGTTGAGATCAGAAGGATCCATACATAATCTGAATTTACCAATTGCTTTTTCTACAACTACGCAATTGATACTGGCTAATGGGTCAATCTTATCTTATAATCATTATTGTTTCCTTCTCTACTAACCCGTTTAACTCTTTTTGCAAAGTTAGGTTCAATACAAAGGATAACCTGCTGGGTGGGTGATACACCAGTTTAAAATCTTTAGTCATAACAATAATGCACGTAGGTACCTGGGAAACAGCCTGAGCATGCAAAAATATTTTTATTTTCACTTAGAAACTTCTCCTTCTTAAGGGGTCCACATTCCTTGTTTATAAGATTTGGTGGTGCATTTTCATTACTTATACCATCAACTCTTTTCACTAAATTCAGCTTTTATAGCCTTGGCGCTGCTAAAAGCATTTGGGCAGTCTTAGTGACTACAAGCTTCTCAAGAATTTCTATGCTCTTATATTTAACTGGGGCATTACTGTGCCAAGTGGTTTGCTCTTGTGCAAATCAAACAATTCCAATGTAATCTTGGTGAGCTGAAGAGAGTACTTGGATTTTTTATTTATTTTAGCAAAGGTTTTATGGGTATTATACTTACTTCAGCACCTTTAGAAATTTTTACCTCAACTTTCCTGTCTCATATTATAACAATCTCAATCCATTAACTCTTAGGAACATTAGACTTTGTTATTGCATCACTATTATTAACAACTTTGTTACTAGACTTTGACAATGCCTCACTATCATTCATGGCTTTGACAATGTTGGTTGCATATATTATTGACTCATCACTGAAATCATTTGCATTTTATGAGACATTTTGTATGTGTTTAACCCTACAAGAAACTGTGAAATGACTTTTTAGACCACATTTGGTGCAGGATTTTCCATAAGCGCATTGTCTGTGGCCACATGAACAGTTTGGCATCCACGGCACTGAAACACATGACTACTTTTGCTATTTTTCTCACTAATACTTTTATTTTTTGGAGAAAATTGAAACTTAGATTTGTGATGCCTTTTGCTTTTAATAGCATCAACACTTGCACTTTCACTGAAAGTGGATACACCTCTAGTTTGCTTCTTGCTCTGCTCGTTTGCATGAAGGTATGTTGAGCTTATCCATGTATAGTAGGGCTTCTCATGTGGTATTATCCCTAATTCTGAAAATAATCTTGTCCTGAAGCATCTTATCCTATGGAGTCTGCTCCTGATCAACAGCGTTGTAGTTGCAAGGTGTGATTAGATGATGACATCCAGTAAGAAAATGTTCAAATGTCTTGCTTTCTTCCTGGATTTGTTGCAGAAAAAATTTCCAGTCATAGTTTTTATTGTCCCGGGGTGTGATGAAGTCCTCAATTTTCTGTATCATTGGGGCATATTTCCTGACATCTGCTTCAGCTATCTTAAATGCACCCTTGAGTTAGGCTGACTCAGTGCCAATCAGGTTACAAAGCAGTAACAACTTGACTTTGTCATGAGCTTCACAGTTATTGGTTGCAATCAGGTAATCTTCTAATGTTGTTTTCCACTAATGATAAACTAGAGTTTTGTAGATATAAATCTGGAGGTAATTTAACATCAATCATGGTAGGAACACTGGTGGCCATATGTAGGTTATTTACAATTAAATTTGTGAATACTTGAAATTATAAAACTTGATGTTTCCTGTAAACCTTTGTTTTCAGAATTTCTATTGCAACGATGCACTAAAGTTTTGTAGGTCAAAATCTTGGAGGTAATTTAACAACAATTTTGGCAGGAACACTGCATCCGTGTGGAGATTATTCACACTTAAACTTGCGAATACTTGAAATTATGGTTGCTCCGACAAAACTTGATGTTTTCTATAAACCCTGGTCCTAGATGGACTGCACAATGTTTTTAATGTTTTGTTATATTTAAGTATGCTAAATGATAACACCAGACTTATGTGAACACATTTATTAACACTTCAGATCTACAGCAGTACATGTTGTGGTGGGAGGAAGTAGCCAGGAACAGGATGTGATGTCAGTCACAAGCTTCTATACATACATCAAAAGCAAATTCTGTATCTTAAAATTAGCTTAGCTGTTCTGTAGCAGACAAGAGACAAGAAAATTATTAGTCCATCAAACATACCTTATCAGTGTATAAAAATGTTAGTTGTATGCTGAGTTTATTTGTAAAACACTGGCATCACCATTTTATATGTTAACCTTTTTCCAATAGCTGAGTTTCAGTGCTTCTTAAAAAGAAGTTTAAGCTGTGCTATAGGCATGTTTATGGTGGCTGGTTCTATAGGTGAAGAATAAGTGACAAAGTGCCAAAAATTTGGAACATTTCAGGATATAGCACACCTGATTTGAATTATAATTCTGATTATTTCTTTTCCCATAAATACATAAATTCCCTCATTATACAAATCTGATTTTAACTTTTATTTGTATAGAATACACTGGTCAACATTGATTCTGCAGTTTAAAGGAAAACATGTGACTTTAATTGAAATCAGTACCCTGATTTAAAAAATGCAGTCCGTTTTTGGCTATCACATCTGGTTTTACGATATGTGCATGTATGTCTATGGTGCTAAATTCATTCAGCTTATACACCTTACTGCTACATTCCATTATGTTATCCTAAATCTGTTATTGATTTTCTTCCTAATCAGCTTACTTCCGTCCTCCCTCATCACCCAGATGTTTATGTTTATATTCCCAGCACTTATCAGTTTTGTTCTATGGATCAGGTCTGTCTTCTTGTGAGGTATTTAAGTTTACATTTACAGCTATCATAGATCTCAACTTCAGCTGAGCTGAAAACTTGTGTTAATACGCATGTTCATCTTCTATATGTGTAGTACTAAAATAAAAGACTTCTACATCAGGATTATGCAAGAGAGACAATGTCTACAAAGTACTCAGAAGTTTTATTACATTTGTGGATGTTATGTGTTTGACTAGAAGGTACGTAAAATAGACTCACAAACAAAGAAACTATATTACTCATATTTCAAAGAGAAAGTTGGTGATAGGATAAATTGTTCGCACCTCATACTGCATCTAACAGTTGTGTTGAGGGATTGCGTTATTAGTATGAAGGAAAAAGGAAGGCAATGCCATTTGCCAAACCAATGATACAGAGAGAGCAGCAGAATCACCATGATGATTGTTACTTTTGCATGTGCAAAGTTGCTGGCTATAACAAAAAAAGATAAGGCAGGAATTAAATATCCAGAATCTGAACTCAGCTACACGATCTATTCCTCATGGATCCGAATTCAGCAGACCTCAGTTTTAGTGAAACTGAAAGCAGTTCCGTGACTTCTGACAATGAGTTGGTTTCTGAATCAGAAAAAATTGACAATTCACCACAACAGTTTAATTAATTTGAGTTAAGTGATTTAGTGAGGGATTTAGGCCTCACAAAATAAAAAAGTGAATTACTGGGTTCAAGACTACAGGAGAAGAATTTGTTATCACCTGGCATTACATTTTCATGGTATAGGAAACACGAAATACATTCCACAAGTACTACGCAGAAGAAGATCAACTTGTGTTTTGTGTGGATGTGTGTGATCTTATTGAACAGTTGGGCAGGGAGACATATGAGCCAAGTAACTGGCGTCTTTTTACTGATTCTTCCAAACGAAGTCTTAAGGCAGTGTTACTTCATTACAAGAAGTTAGCTTCAATACCGCTTGCACATTCTACAAAACTAAGAGAGTCTTATGAAACCCTGAAGCGTGTTCTTGAGAAAATTAAGTACCACAAGCTGAGTGGCAAATATGTGATGACTTGAAGGTCATTGGTCTGTTACTAGGACAACAGGGGCGATACACAAAATTGCCTTGTTTTCTTTGCAAATGGGATAGCAGGGTGAGGGACAAACATTGGGAAACTGACCAATGGCTTGAGAGGCAGCAACTACAACCTGGATCAAAAAATGTTGCTAATGTGCCTCTTGTTGATCATCAAAAAGTTCTACTTCCTCCATTACACACAAAACTTGGCATGATGAAACAATTTGTGAAAGCACTTGACAAAAGTTGCCCTTGCTTCCAGTACTTATGCACAAAGTTTCCATCATTGTGACAGGCTAAAATCAGAGAGGGAGTATGTGATGGACCACAGATAAGGAAATTGATGAAAGATGTTAATTTTACCAACTCTATGAATGAAACTGAAAAATATGCGTGGAATGGATTCAGAGAGGTTGTTAAAAATTTCTGGGCAATGTGAAAGATCCTCAATACAAATAAATTATCAGAAATATGCTGAAAATTTTCAAATTGCTTGGCTATAATATGAGTTTGAAGCTTCATTTCCTCAAGTCACATCTTGACTACTTCCTGTCAAATTTAGAAGCTGTCAGTGAAGATTAATGTGAAAGGCTTCACCAGGATTTGAAAGATGTTGAACAACATTATCAGGGATGTTGGGACATACATATGATGCTGATTATTGCTGGTGTCTTGCATGCGACAAACCTACCACAGCACACTTGAGAAAATCACAAGATAACTAACATACATTCTCAAGGTCAGGTACGCTTTCATGTTATTTTAGTCTTTATTTTCTTTTAAACTAGTATACGAGTATGTAATATTTTTGCACATTTTACAATTATATTTTCATTGAACATTGTCATATTGCCAAAATGAAATGTGCTATGGAAAAACGGAATGCATTTTTTAATTCTGTGTACCAAAATTAGTAAAACTCACCTATATTTAATCGTATTGCAGAAAAAATATTTCATTTGTAATCTAGTGATATTAACTACTTCTTTGTTAATAATTTTAATATGTTCCAAAGACCAAAATTAGTTTGCTTGTAGGCCTATTGATTTATTTTAAAAGTATGTTTCATTATTCTGTTAAAATATACACTTCTTGTTGCTTCTTGCACATGCCAAAATTTCATCTTCAAGTACTTCTTGATTACCTTCACTCCTCTGCACAACAATCTTAATTGGAACTTTGCTGTGATCCATTATAATCATCTTCTGCATCTGTTTTTATGAAGAACAATTCACAGCAGTAAGCATCTGTGGCATTAACAGAAACCAGAAGCTGAAGAAGTGGTGCAAATGAACATTCATATCAATCAATCTGCCAATGCTAATTTCTTGGCATAAATCCATATAATAAATTGTATAACTTGGAAGGTAGCATGGGTAAGGCAGTATTATTAAGTATCAAATCTAATAAAAACCAGACTTAAGAAACACAAAAGGATAAAAGAAAATATACATTTCTATGACAAATGCTGTTCTGTACAGGGCAATGTAAAAACACCAGAGTATGGAACTGTACCAAAAATTCAGGAGGTGTGAGCTAACTAGATGAAAATATTCACCTTGTATCCTAAAGAAAAATTAAATTGAGTTTTATTTATGGATGCTCTTTAACTGCTATGGTTCTTAGTGTCCCATTCTATATTGGGCATGAAAGACAAGAAATTTTGCCCAGAGGCCTCTTCATCAGGCTTGAAGTTATTTTATGTGCCATAAATCTACAGTACGGGACCCCCAGCTTTACTTCCCTTCTGAAAGAAGCCATGCTAAGGATTTTTACACCCGAAAAAATCCATTGCTCTCTGCCGGGTTTGAACCTGTGACCTCGGGAACTAGAGGCTAGCATAATACCCCTAGACCACTAGACATCCTAAAGATACAATACCTATATGCAATACCCAGTGGTTCACCTGTCCCTTATTATTTGGTTTTATTCAACCTGCAGATAACAGACTAACATAAAAACACTGGTCCCAGATTCCCTTCATGATTAACAAAATGATAGTATGCTTCAATTAATGCTTGAGAAGACAGTAATATTGCTTAGCATGTGTTTAAATTTATCCTAGAGTTTCCTGAGCTCTTAAAACAATTCCAAATGCTAATAAGAAATAGGTACCTGTATGTACCAATATTATGTGATTGGTGGTGCACATAATATAAACTGTTTGTCAATCTATGTAGTAATGCATTAGCAACCAGTACCATTGGTATGAGTTCCAATATGCTCAATTCAGGTTGGAATCCTCTATGCCTGCATGTCTACTCAGAGGGTTACTGAGGATGGGAGCAAATACTCCCAAAACGTGTTCTAATGAATTATACAAGCAAGTGAAATGTAGTGTTACAACTCTTGACTACATGATTGTTTCATATGTTGATGGAATAACCTCACAGTATAGCCCAATACCAACCAATAAAGCCTAATGGATGATCAATGGAAGCCAAGAATGGAAATGAGTAGGTATGCCAGAAAGGCATGCCTAAATCCACTAGCTGCATGTACTTATCTTTCTTGAAAATTTAGTTTACTGTTTGCAAAATCTGTCTACCCCCTAATGCACATTAAAGGTCATCCATCACACATTTAAAGCAGATAACCAAATTTGACACATTGCATTGCACAGTTGTAAGGTGAAATGAGGCAACGGTTCTAAAATGTAATGAGTAAAACTAATACATAGTATAAAAAGCAGAACTTAACCAGTTTTTTTCTTCTCATTTTACAGAGTATGGTGAAGCCAAAATGTGGGAGACTGGTAGGTTTCTCAGCTGGGCCAGAGAACCTGCATGGAGTCCGTGCAGTGCGCAAAGGACGTCGATGTGCTCTTGGTCTGTGGTTCACCTTTGATAGCTACTATCAAGAAATAGAACGTACTCTAGCACAGCAAGTGGTGTTTGAAGTAAAACAAAAGGGTACAATAAGTGAGCAGCTCTTGAATGAGATAAGGAAGCATGTTACCTTTGAAATTCCATCCACAAAAGCTGCAGTAGCATCAACATCTAACCATATACAAGATATTTTGAAAAAGGAAGTAATCGGACCCCCACAGAACACAGAAGGTATCTTGTCTTCTAGACCACAGGAGTCAGCAATAATCCAAGATCACCAACATGATGAAGTTCTTTCTCTTGCAGTAACACATAAAACAAGAGTTCATGGAAAATCCTAGACAATACTGAATTAAGGTTAAAGAATAACTTCCCTTCTTTATCATACCAAGATTCTAATTGCAATCTTAAATGAGCAGTCCAGTCTGAAATTGCTTGTTAGGATGATTGATCAGAAAAATGGGGGAAAAAATTTATACGCAAGCTGGTTTTGTCCTAACTCAATGTGTTTACATAAAGCATAAATATAGAGTTTAAACACAATACAAGAGCTGATGTCACCAACATCAATTGCTGTCAGCTTTATATTTAGCAGAGGTATTTAAATCTATGTTTTAATGTTAAAAATATACAGGTAAAGCATAATTGACTTGAAATTGTACTAATATATGTGTGAATATTTATTATTTATCCATATTTCTAAATATACTTAAAATTAAGAAAGAGGGATATTCTTGGCAGTCCTAAATCCCTGATAAAGTTCAGAGAAGCTCTTTCTTATTATACATTATATAGGGATATATCAAAATAGATTTCCATGACCAATTTCTCTCCATAAATTAATCTAACTTAAAACTGTTTATATGACATGAATCTTTATGTTTCAGGATTTGGAATGTCCTGAGTTATGTAACACCACTTTCTATCAGTTTACCATATGAATGAACAAGAGCTACACAGCCTCTTATTTTGTTTATGTTTTAGAATTCATGACAACATACATACACTTGGTATCTTTTGGCATAGGAATGCAGTTTACTTAAACATGAAACATTGTTATATCTACTAATACAATTTATTTATGGAATGGTAATTAATTCCTTGTCATGATGTGACTGTGTCAAGCTTCATTCAGGTTTGAGACAATGTGATTTGAATTCACTCACATTCTTATTGATTTTCTGTGTATCATCATAAGAGGTAGCATGATTACTAAATTTTGATTCTATGGTCTCTGTTTGCTACTAAACACAGCAAGAAAAACTTTAAATTAAGATGATATGGCTGGCAGGAAACCCATATTGTAGACAAAATACACCATGGTAAGGAAACTGGTTTGTATAAAGGTATTTCATATTGCCCATTGTTGTTTGATTTTATTCACTAGATGCAACAGGAATCTCCTTTACTTGTGTTCTCTGTGTTAAGCAAAACTCCCCCCATTATCTCATAGTGAATCTAATTATTATTTCCTTCACATTCAGATGTAATTTCTGAAATATTCAGAAAAAATTCAACAGAATTTTTAAATGTACCATCCACTATCTTGACAACAATTTTTTCTGAGACAAGTACTGCTGTTTAGATGTATGTAAACTGAAGGATTTGAAAGTAATGTTAGGATGAGTCAGCAAATTATTTAGACATTTTTTTCTCCACATACATCTATTTACTTAAGACTACTTTCTGGGAACAACTTCCCCATCATCAGTTGTGCAGTTGACTGGTATTCCCATGGATGATTTGGTCCTACTTGTGATTGTGCTGCCCTCTGTTCTTCTGGTTAGTCATTAAGAAGCCATTAGAACTAAACACTTGGGGGAACATCTTTATTATCAAGAACAAAAAAATAATATGCATTCTGAAATCACCACTATTGATGTCATCTGACCAACAAGAAGAACAGTGGGCAGCAAACGCCAAGTAGGACCAAACCATCCATGGGTACGTCGGTCAACTGCACAACTGACAATGGGGAAGATGTACCCACAAACTAGTCTTAAGTAAATAGATGTAAGTGGAGAAAAAAAAGCATTTAAATAATTTATCAAATCATACCAATGTTAGTTATAATATTTCTCCACTGTATACAGTACTTGTTATTTATGTAAAAAGGATTTGTGTTTTAGATAAAGAGTGGATACCACAGTGCTTTTCATTGAAGCCTTAATTTTGTAGTCTTTAATTATACTTTGCTTTTTTGAAGAATCATACAGTATGTATGCTTTGAACACTTATTTTTAGAAATGATTTAAATACTTCCTGAAATTTTACTCATTTTTGTGATTTTTATGATTGGCAAAACTGACAAACTTTCTGGTAGTGAAATAAAATCAAATTCTGGTTGCTGCAGAATTTTCCAACAATCATAATTTAAAGAGCTCCAGCAATTACACTGAGTACAGGCTACTGCTGAGCTTGGAAGTAGCAAACTGTGCAAACAGCAGAGATGATGTCACAGTGTTTTACACAAAGCAGAGTATCTCAAGAATGTATGCTTAGGTTTTCACATGAATAATACTGTTATATTTCCTTGCTCATTGCATTTCTTTTTCAAATTCACATTATTTTACACTGGGCTGCTCATTTAAAAATGAAAATATTAAAGGAATATACGTGTAGAAAGAAATTTTCAAAGCCATAAGCAATATTTACAAAGAGCAAAAATAATTAAATCTTCTTACCCTGAGAGGTTGTACAAGAGACCAAGACAAACTGTGTTTTCTAATGGTATATTTTTCACTGCAAAATATTTTGTGGAGGTACATCTTGAATTCCTGGTGGCTGAATACATCATCCCCACTTCATTTCATTGTTGGATGTAATTTCAATCCACAAAAATAAAATTTGCCACTTCCATGATATAATTATTCCCAATAAACAATAGATGCTTCAGGAGGAGATGATTTCCTTTCTTATTTATGGACATCTATTAATCATTATTAGCAAGGCTTGTATGAAAAAAATATCTCGGTTATTGCGGTTCCTTTATATGAAACTTATTTTCACTTGAATATATGTAACACAAACATTAAAACTGTATATCCCATTGAGACATAATGAGAGTAACAATATTATATAATTTATGTTCTCAAATAATATGTTACCTGTTATATGAGTCATGCTCCATGGTAACGTGCAAGGCTCACATTCGGGAGGTCCTAGGTTTGACTTCTGGGGCTAGCCACTCTGATCATGGGTTTTTCTTAGTTTTCCCTGGTTGGCAAGGCGAATGGTAGAGTGTCTCTCTTCTACCATAAATTTCATATCTGTCATTTTGCTTCCCCTTTGATGTTTCAGGTAGGCTTAGGGGCTGTGCAGTGTCAGTTGGTGTCGGGTAGATGGTGCAGATGCTTACTTGGAAAGTTCTTCTCAGTCCTGCCAGACGGCAATCTTTTCTGAGCTGCCGCAGGTGGGTTAAATTCTCCCTAGTTCCACCAGACTTCTTGAGCAGACCGCCGGTTTGGCCAGGGCATCGAGTTTGGAATGGTTAGGGACCTCTGCATGTCTCTGTCAGCCAGCTCGTCTGCAGCCTATAGCCCCCTGCAGTTCCTTCATCTCATCCATTCCTCCTGGGGATGGTAAGCACACAAGATGCACATTGGGTTGAGGTGTGAGGTGTCCCCTCTGCTCCCTGGACATTGTCATTGTCTTATATGAGTCATGTTTATTTTCTAAATGCATAATTTTCGTAGAGCAATTTAACTATTTCTTGATAGTTCTTCTCTCACACTAGCCATGTGTAGGCACTAAGTTGTAAAGCTAAATCAGACTTGAAAAATTCACTACAGACAAGACTCAAACCAATAGATCTTTGGATCTTCATATCAATGCTCTTACTACTGAGCTACCATGGTCTGTACTTGTATTAAACCTTTTCAACTGATTCAAGTGTCCCAGAAAAGCTTCAAGGCAACATTGACGGATCATGGGCCTAAATACTGGGGAGGCCAGGAACCTGATATTGGAAAATCCCTATTCTTTTCCTTTTAATGTAAGCAGACTTTTCTAAACACCACCACCACCACTACTACCAATGCCACCACCTCAAGCCTGATAAAGAAGTCTCTGCTCAAGATTTCCGTTTCTTCACGCCCAATATAGAATGGGACACTGGGAACCATAGTAGTTAAAGAGTGTCCATAAATAAAACTCAATTTATTATTTACTGCCGCCTTCACCACCACCACCAAAATAATAATGATAATTAGTGATGGGATGATACCACTATTTCTCGTTACTCGATACTGATACTGATTTTTGAGCATGATACTCAATATTCACCTTATAAAAAACATAAAGGTGATAGCTTCTTCACTGAATTATTTTCTTATTAATACTTGCAGTTTTCTGTGTATAAACACATGTAACCAATTTTGTATTGCATGCTAATTCCAAAATTGTTCCTGTTTTACATTCTCCACGTGGCAGCAATTTCTTTTATCCTGATGATGCCACAGATGATGATCCCCTATTGTTGGCCAAGGCTAATAATAATAATAATAATAATAATAATAATAATAATAATAATAATAATAATAATAATAATAATAATAATAATAATAATTTATTTGCTCCCTTTTTATGTAACTATATTTTGTGCTGAAAACCTTCTTTTAAAGGATTTTCTATCCATATATAAATTAGTCTTGCGGTATACCTACAAGCTATGCTCATGACTTGAGTTTGACTTGTATAAACACATACTAACAGATGGAAAGAAAGAAAAAATATTTCTATGTGCTGTATTATCTCACGTCTTAAGTTCCGATTTGTTTCTGCTTGATTCACAGATTTTGGCCACCGGAGTGGGTAAATGCAATAGCTGAGAGTGAATCACCAAGCCAGAAAGGCGCATCAGCTAAATCAGTTTCATTCACAACTCACTTAACACTGCATGTTATAGGAGTACCCCTGGTCTTCCCCCATTATTGTGCATGTTTTCATTTAGACACAAGAGTCTATGAATGTTGCATTGATTCATTTACAGGAAATGCAGTCCAGGTCTATCAAGTACTATAGTCCAGTAACTCTAGGAGACATGTTCATGGCAATAATGTGAAGTCTTGACTCCTTTCATTCCTTCTAGCATAAAGTTAAATGTAACAACTTTCAATAAAACAACTTAAAAATTTAAAAGTATCAAAGGCTTATCTCAAAGTATAAGTCATACTTCAATACCACGAAGTATTGAGAGTATCAAGGTCCCATTCCTAATAGTAATAGTGGCAATCACTTTTATTTAAAAATAACATTGTAGATTGGAGGGTTCAAATACTCAATCAGCTTATCTTCACAGCTTAAGTTTTTCATATAATTTACACAGTATGAGATAGCATTGCTGCAGAGCTGTGTGACATTGGTTTTTTTCTCTGAAGAATGTTGGAAAGCAGTCCAGTCTTTAAGAATATGCTATGAAAAACACAGAGAGAGAAACAAAATCAAAAGCGAAACCTCCTTCAAGGAAGTAATGAAGTTCTTTCTCAAAAGGTATATCAGCCCTTGTACCAGGTTGAACTTCATCCATATTTACTGCAAATGGGATGACAACTAAGAGAAAATTAGAGAGGCAGTACCACAGTAACTGGCCTTCCATAGTATGGAAGACCAGGGCTGCATGGGCAAGACAACCTGTAGCCCCCTCTACTGCTTCTTTCAATGATGTAATGGTTACAATGACGTAATGGCAACTGGGCACTTGTAGATGTCCTAACATGTATCTGGCCTCCACATCACATTCACACTTTGAGTTTCTCTCTAGCTTTCTGCAAGAGCAATGCTGGTAGTTTAAGCAAAATAACACAAGCTTATGTTATTTGTATGGGATGACAAAATTGTGTAAAGGTTTATTGTAAGAATAATTACTGCTACTACTACTGCTACTACTATTACTACTACTACTACTACTACTACTACTACTACTACTACTACTACTACTACTACTACTACTACTACTACTACTACTGCTGCTGCTGCCGCCGCCACCGCCACCACCACCACCACCACCACTACTACTACTACTACTACTATTACTACTACTACTACTGCTGCTGCTGCCGCCGCCGCCGCCACCGCCACCACCACCACCACTACTACTACTACTGCTACTACTATTACTACTACTACTACTACTACTACTACTACTACTACTACTACTACTACTACTACTACTACTACTGCTGCTGCTGCTGCTGCTGCCGCCGCCACCGCCACCACCACCACCACCACCACCACCACTACTACTACTACTACTACTACTACTACTACTACTACTACTACTACTAAACTTTTTATTGCTGTCACAAAATTATATTGCAAAGTCCATTGCCAATTAGCTTATGACAAAAGCATTCTGAGTGATAATATGACCTCAGCACAACATTAGCTTTAGCTTGACCTCCTATCTTTCAAAAGTTTTGCTGTCAGTAGAGATAAAATAATTAAAATATTTGTTTCTGCTTATTGACTTCACAGAGGTTAGAAAGCTTTAAGTCCTCGATAATACTAAAACCCTGGGATACAAAAATATTCCAAGTTTTAAATCCTGTACGTGTTTTGAGAAAGTTTGTTGTCATCCTCACTTTACTGTTTTATATGCTCCACATTTTAGCGACTGATATTCGGTTTAATTATCTTTTCTATGTGATGAAAGTGCCATCTAAATGTCTCTTTGAGTCTTTGTGATGTGACATTATCCTTCATCAAAACAGCAAAGTTCATTGCTCATTCTCTTTTCTTGCAAATTTAATTTTTTACTCCCACATTTGTAGTAATTTATGACTTGTGATTAAAGTTTTAGTGAACTGGCTTACCCATTCATACAATAGTTTTTATTCCAGAAATACACTTAAGTCTTGGTCCCTTTTGCACTTGCATCTCTATTGCATTTAAGAATGCTCTGAAAATTCTATATGTTTAACACAAATCATACTAAATAAGCAGATGGTGCATTTTTAAATACTTATTTTTTATTATAAAGTGTATTGTAAATTACATATCTTATATCTTAAAATAATGAAACAATGAACCTGGAATAACTTCAGTGAGTTTTTCTCCAGATTTCATTTTAGTACTTAAATTTGTGTACATTATGTACATTTGTTTTTATATTTATTCTGATTCAAATGAGAGAGAGAGAGAGAGAGAGAGAGAGAGAGAGAGAGAGAGAATGAGCCTTTTTAGTGTCTGTGTGTTGGAATTTTAGTGTATTTTTTGTTTACTGTATACGATTGTACTTTTAATGCTTACAAACCTGTGCCATAATTATAAATTATTTGTTGACAAATCTTTCATATACAATTTTAAATACATGTCAGCATTATACTCTAACTAAAAAACTTCATTGAATACCTCACAATAAGAATACTGCACAGCTGAATAACAGTAGTAATGACATCTAGTGGAGCAGTGTTATGTTTTTCCTGGAAGTTCCACTAGTGCTATATAAAGTAGCAGCATTAAAGAGCTGTTAATAAGAATCAGAATTCTCCTAATTCAGAGGGGCTGAGGCGCTCAGTACTTCCAAAGAGTGATGGCAATCTGTACTATTAGTATTATAAAGAGAAGAGTAATATCAGAAACCACTCAACCAATTTTGGTACCTAATTCGTTTACCATTGAAAAGCACTGTTCTTCCTGGTGGACACAGGTTACAAGATATTTCCAGATATTTTGAAATTGGGGTTTTAGGCATCTTTGAAATTCATGTCACTCAATTATACTATACTTTCAGTGAATATTAATTACTAGGGAATACTTTCTGACTTTTATTGTGAATGTTATATATGTTATTACATTTCAGGCCCTATAGAGTAAAAGGGAGAGCTTAAACTCTTTACAACTGGAGGGAGGGGTGTCTCGTGTTCATATCACATAATTTACTTTTGATTTCATTGAATATTGATGTCAGCAAATATTCTAGTGTGATACACACAAAAAGTGTAAACTTATGCTACAGAATCCTAATGAATATTGCAGGCTTGAAAAAACTTTTCATACCAATATTTTCAACCCTTTGTATAGAAATCTATAGCATTTGTCCTTACCAGAAAAAACTTTGTGCAACTATGCTATAGGACCTGGCAAAAATTATTGACTGCCTTACAACTTTAAAAATTACTCTTATACATGCTTTCCATCCCTTATGTAATACTCTCTTAAGGATGTTGCATTTCCTTGATAATAATATTATTGTACTACCTATACTCGGTGGTCCCATTCATAGATTTATGGCACATAAAAGAACCTCAAGCCTAATAAAGAGGACTCTGAGCAAAATTTCCGGTCTTTCATGCCCAATATAGAATGGGATGCTAAGGACCATAGTAGTCAAAGAGCATCCATAAATAAAAAAACCAAACTTTACTCTAAATCCATTCATAAATCACTATTATCACTATTCAGTCCGTAATCCTTTTCAGTACTGTGGTAAACAGATCTTTCCTTCAACATAAATCAATATGGAGTTGGCACTCTTTCTTAAATTAACTTATTACAAAAAGCAAATAAAATAACTCTCATTTGCTCATTATTTTTGAAAATAGAAACATAAAATGCTTTAATAGAAGAATAACTACATAGCTTCACCCTCATCCCTGACTTGGTAAATTTAGATTTTTACAATCTGCCATAAGAAAATGGTCTGAACTTGTTATTGAGATATTCAGAGCTAAACTCTTTAATGGTTGTGTTCTAATCCTATCACTCACATGTTTCTGCTTAACCTTTGCCAACAGCTACAAAGTTAAATAACATTTTTAGTAATTTGATGTTTAAATAATAACAGACTTCATGCAAGAGCATGACAAACTTCCTGAGTTTATAATGTATTATTTTCAGTTTCAACTTTGTCATACTACAAGGAAAGCTACAGTACAGCAAAATACAATAAAAGAAGATGCTATGGAATTTTGCTACATTTACTGACATGTTATAATCCCACAGAAATATAAAATATGAATCAGCAGCTTTAAAGCCATCATTGTTACACCCTTCAAACTGCTCCGCCTCAATCAAAATGACCTCACTATCATTTTAGTGACCTCCCAGTGACCTCCTTCCTAATTCATAGCTGCTCTTGATAAATGTGTAGTTGGCATTCTATTTACATGGCCTTTCCAGTTATGCTTTAATAAGTCATATAATACTATCTATTTCTAATTCTGTTCTGATATTTTCATTTCTTCTTTTGTCTAATAATGTATATCCAGCAACATATCTAAGGAACTTCATTTCCACTGCTTCTATTCTTTTTTCTTTTATTAAAGCCCAAGATTCACAGCCATACAGAAGAGTTCAAATTGATATCACTTTATAATAGTTTAGCAAATTTTCCTTAATGACTTTCCTTCAGGAATTTATTTAATTTTTCTTCAATTTTACATTTTTCTCATACTTTATTCAGCAGCATAAATATAAAAGTGTTAACTAGTTCCACTATTTTATTGCAAAACCAACTTCGCTCTTATTGGATGTGGACCAATAAATGCCATTACTTTTGTTTCTTGACATATATCTTCATATTAAAATTCAATGCAAGTTGAATTCTCACTCTTGCTAATGACCACCTGGTCATCAACAGATATTATTGTGGTACAATTTATGTAATTTATTTTAAAATTTGTTGATACTTCATTCTGCCATATTCTTACGACTTCATCCATAAGCAAATTGAAAAAGGTCGGTGACAAAGGACACCCTTGTCCTACTCCCTGATTTATTTCTTATTATTACAAGATTTCTTTATTTGAATTGTATTGTTATATACAGACTCTATATTACTCTTAACAAGTGGGATGGTATTGCTTTATTTTCTAATATTTGCCATAAAATATTTCTATCTACTCTATCAAATGCTTTTTCATAATCAGTTACAGGGTTGAAGTGTGGATTTGTATGATGGGTAGACTGAATTTCTTGTAAATGTACAGTTAACAATCTTAAACATATTGTACCTTCTAAATATGCATAGCTTATCCTAAAATTATAATAAAATGTAGTTGTTTTATTTTGCTAATGCAAATGCAGCACACAGGCAACGGAAGTTTTTGAATAGTTGTCAGCATACTTTAATTCCGTGAGCCACAAACAACACATAACACAGAGTATAGCAATGAGTCGGCTGAGCTCATTGTCGAACTGAATGTCGTGGCTTGGCTATTCCTAAATAAACAAGAATTGGAGTGTTGAACTATCAGATAACACTGGCATTCTAATGACACCGTGTATATACTCCATAACCTACTACCATGACCTACCCAACCAATGTGCGCTGTCTAGTTATCACAATTGTTCTAAATCTCAACCCTTCTATTATAAGTATTTTCAGAGAAATATGTTATCACTAAATGGGCAGAATTTGATCTTTGCTTAAGACTGCAACTAAAATTACTTAAAGTTTAATACAATAATAAAAATTATAAACCTTAGGTACCTTAAATTTTTTTCTTTACGAGTTCAATCCTTTGATCCTTATTCTCTGCAAAGACTTTGATGACCCTTTCCAAAGATTCATAGCTCCTAGATGAAGATTTAACTGTGCTTTTCTCAATTGCTAAAGTTAGCAAATTGGACAATCTTGCATTAGTCATTGTGTTTCGAAATGTTTTCACATGGTTCAAAGTACACATACTTCTTTCACATGAAGCTGTTGTTGCTGGAATGCTCAAAATCAGGGAAAGCAATTTCACCATTTCTGGCAGAGTTTCTTTTAATCAGTTGATTATCAAACACTTAAAGAGGTCCTTGGATGGTAGCCGTTTATCCTCCCAACTATATATGCATGTTAACTCTCCTTTTAAATCATTTATCTTTTAAGAAGAATGGGTATTTATTAATTAAGCTTTCAAAGCTAATTTCTGGAAAGCCTTTTGGATGGCTGTATTTTGCGAACTTTCCTTTGTTCAAAAGTTCAGTGAAGTTTATTTCCTGGAAATCTGTAAATGTTACTTCCATTTGAACTGTGATACAATCCAAAATTTCAAAAGAGAGCCTTCTTAACCTGCATGTTTCTGCATAAACTTAACTTCATCTTCACCCTCACTGTCTTCGTTTCTGTGAAAATTGCTGTCCATAAGATTATCAAATTTTTCTATGCAGTCAAGAATTACTTCCTCACATCTGAGTTGTTTAATAGATGAAAAATAATTTTGTATTTCAATTTGGCATCTATTAATATCGGCACTCTTCTTCTGAAGAATGTCAAAGCACATGAATATACAAATATTCTGTTGAAGAAACGCAGCAAAAATACAAATGTATGGTCATTCAAATTTCTAATGATTACCAAAGCAATATTTATGGAATTGGAATCCCAGCCTTCAGATTCCATTACATTTTCAAAGCCACCTTTAACTCAGCAGTGTTCTACAACTGCCATAACACTCTGTGAATGGTAGCTCTAACTTGTTTCACTGGGACTAGGTAATTTAAAACCTCATTCTGACTAATTCACTTCTTTTAGAAGCAGGCTGAAAAATGTATGTATTCCAGTAAGCCCAAATACATAATTTTAATTCTGTAATTTGTTTACAACAATGAAGCAAGACCAGATTCAGGTGATGAGCGTAGCAATGCATAGACAATACATTGGGGTAAAGTTCTTTAATAAGAGTGTGAATGCCTCCAGACCTTCCTGCCATTACCATACAACCATCATATGTTTGCGATATTAGCTTGTTTTTCTCTATTTTCCAAGTGTTTAATACTTTTAAAAGCACATCTGCTGTTCTGTCTTTTGAAATATCTTATAATCCAACAAAATTTTCTTCTGCTTCACCAAACTGAACATTAGCATAGCGCAAGATACGCTCATTTGACTCTTGGTAGACACATCAGTCATCTCGTCTGCTTGATACAAAAAAAATTGTTTTCAATTTTGAGCAAAGTTTATTCATTAATTATATCAGTAATACATTGAATCAGCTCATTTTGTATCTCAGAAGAAGTGCCCTGAAATAAAGTACAAGTTCTATTCAAGTGGTCTCTTAAGTAATTTTCTTCCTCAGCTAAAAATTCGAAAGTCTGTAAATAATTCCCCTTCTTCATAGATAATTGGAATTCATCCTGACCAAAATGCTAGCTCTTGTCACGCTAAAAAGCAAACTGTCAAAATTAGCCTCTTTATTATACGTCTGTTGGGATCAACTTTCTCATGTACCTTATGGCATAAAGATGCGCTACTTCTGAAAGCTCATGTTCTATTCTAGTTTTTCCCAGCTCATTAAATTAAACAGCTGCTGTAATATGTTTTGTGGATGACTCATGTTTATTTGTTTATGTAGCAATATTTTCAAACTCTCCTCCCCTATTCCTAACTCACACCATTCTGAGTTGTCTTTTCCAAAAAGTAAACAGCAAAAACAATAGAGGCTATTTTGCTTTGAGATACCAGTTAACCAAGGTTTTGTTGTGAATCATTGCATTTTAAACTGCCTCACATATTTACCATCTTTTTGTTCCATAATTAAATTAGTTGTTGGTCTTTTAGTTTAATTTTTAACTTGTTCTTTGCAACCTAGTCTGGAAAAACCAGTTGTATCCTGTATTATAATATCCACAATATTCTCCGGTAAATCCATTCTTGTGAAATTATCACAGTACTTCACAATCACAGCAAATATAAGTACTACTGTTAATCCAAACACTTGCTTAGGCTTGCCTTCATGGCAGCAGGCAGCAGGCAGCAGCTGCAAACCCCCTCACCCCTCTCCTACCCACAAAAACTTTGAACACTTGGACGCATGTGTGAACGAGGCAAATCAACTTTACGAGGCAACCCTCAACTCTCTTTATTTTAAATCATCTTTTGCCTTCGTCTGCCTTGACAAGCTGCCTGCTGTCAACAGCACTTTCCTGTGAATTGCACAGAACCCAGCAATGAATCAGAAATTACAGTTGGAGAAAACTGGGATATTTAGAGCATATTAAAATGAAAGCAAAAAATAAGTGGATTTGATATTTTAGAATAGGCTCAGCCTTACAGCCTTAATGCACATTTCGCCTCTGATCAATAAATGCAAAGAATGTGGGCAAATTAAACTCTTTCTGTGTTTCAATCAATTGGTTATGATAAATATACAATCGGCACAACTCAATCAACCCTACCTAAATCAATGCCCAACTTCTCCTGTTAATGCTTCCATTACTGGTCTCAGTCGAAGATTAATTTTGTTGAGATATAACTTATAACAGGAATTTAAAATATAAATACTTATATAGCCATTTTAATTACATATTTATTCATTAAATTAAATTGCAAGCATGAAAACATACTACATCACCACTTGTTTTGTGGGATAAAGCATACTCTCATGTTACCTAGAGAGTAGTACTTGTAAAGTATATGCTCAGAATGGCTAGCTGTCCCATATTCTTATTGTAAGGTTTTTGTTGACATCTGAACAGCTGACATTATACATCATACAAAGGCACTATTCTCTTTTCAATATAGAACCTATATATATATATATGTAGAAGAAGATTGTTTTATAAAAACTTCAGCAATTGTAAACGTTTGTAATCACATCTGTTAAAAATATGGTAGTTGCAAAGCCAGGACACACATACACACAGAATAAAATGCTGTCATTAAATGGTCAAGCATTTTGTAAACAAGGAAAACCTATTATCATTCAAGTAAAGAAACAGTGAAAATCAATAAATAATGACTAAATCATACATTATAGTCTGTTGGCTTGCAGTAATCTTAAAATTGAATAACTTTACTTTGTTAAAGGCTTACACAACCGATTTGTAATGTTGGAAAGTTACAGACTGTTCTTTATTTATAAAGGTATCTAAGAGATTAACTGTTGCATCAGATGTAAGTTTCTATTTATGAAAAATTTACGGTAAATAAAATAAATTACAAATTACCTCCAAAAGTATTTTATATACTACAATTACATAAACTAAAAATACAAATGCATACAGTGAATGTACATTACATCATAGACCAGATCCTAGGTACTGGTACTGTGTGTACTTTGAACACATTGAATACCAGTTCCTAGAGTTTACCATGTAAGCTAGAGATTACAACAAAGTTTCTAGAAATATTGTATTATTGTATCTATTTACATACCTCTAATAAGTCTGTTGTTCAAATTTTAACCTTCCTCATACCGGGAGCCAAAATTATTACATGTACCAGCTGGGGTACAAGTGCACCCCAAAATAAAAACATAATACTATAGTGTTTCTTTTGTACTATATTCAAACAAATCTGTTTTAATACATATAATTATGTATTAGTTTGCATATAGTTACTAATTGAAAGAACTTCAACATTTTAAACATTTTAAATTTTGAATTTTAGTGCTTTCCATCACTGTAATTATTGCAAAATAAAAAAAGGTTTCATGATGCTCTAAACTGACACAAAGCAGTTCAAATGTGTAAAATAAAATAAAACACAAGGATGCAAATGGAATGAAACAATACTGTTTTCATAAAGAATTTAGAATTTCAAGTTAGAATTTTTTCAAGTTCAAGAGCATAATTGCAGCAAATCTTCACAGCTTGTTCACTGAATGATCACAACATATGAATAACATGCACTTTTCACATCTTTTCTGCACTTTCGGTCTTCTTTTCTGAAACAAAACTTGCATTGTCCTTGCTGGGAATATGTTGGACTTTGGGTCAAGGTTGTTAAAGTCAAACTAAGTTCTTCTCTGTGCAATGTTTTCATTGCTGTTCTTATACTTGATGATAGTGTAGCAGCCTTCATCATTCTCCTCTAGCAAAAGGTTTCATAAATTCCTGCCCTAGTTCTACAGAAACTTCCTCATTTGGTCATGCGCCAAACTTTTCAATCGGTAATTCTTAGTTTTCCATAGGCTCAACAATGGATTATATAAAATTTGTTAACTTCCAGTACTACTGGTACAGTTACAGCAACATAATTAATTAACATAGCAGCAAACAAATGGCTAATACAAAAATGTGTTATAATATTAGGTAAGTCACACAGAACATCAAGTGGGGTGCATATGCACCTCATCAGCTATTTTAGATTTATACTCATATTAAATACTTTAAATTTAAGGAAGAAATTTGCCATAGTTGTATTATAAGGATTTATAAACAATGTCATGAAGCTACATGCCTCCAGCTTTCCTTGCAACAATTATACGGCAAAATAACTTTACTTGGGATGCATGTGCATCCCACTTAGTATGACGAAGGTTAAATATAGTGCTTTGATAGTTGCAAAATATGTTTTAGAGATACTTGCCTCCAAAGTGCCTACTCCGTAACATTTTTTACATTGGTGCTACTAGCTGAAGTTAATAATTGTAATGAAGAGTGCCTATATTAACTGTGAATAACAGAGTGTTTTGTCATAGCTGCACTCAACTGTTCAGGAGTGTGTAAGGTATTCATTTTGATGATGAGTGTTAATAAGTCATTCCATCAGAGGATAATGGATCAGTTGCTGTTTGTGTATATGAAACTAAGCACAGACATATCAACACCAGAATTATTTATGATATCCATAAAGTGTGCAGTTTACATTATAAAGAAACCATTCATATGTCATGGTGAAGTTCACTTGAATATTCTTCTCTGATTAAATATCTGCCTACAAAAGCAAATTGTTAATATATACCTGAATCAACACAGTGATTTTTAATTTCACAACAAGCTTAACCAGATAAAATGTTCATCTGTGTATGTCAAATGTACATATGTTTGTTAGTTACCATCAAATTAGGTGCTATGGGCTATCTGAGCAATGTTAACATAGGTATACTATTCTAAATCCATAATCTTATGCAAAAAAGCTCCAAATTATCTTAATACTGACAATAAGCTATAAAATAAACCATTATTACATTATTGTGTTAAGAATTATTTTACTTGGTTCTTCATGTTCTTCAAGTACAGATATGCTATGCAGTAACCATTTGCAATATACTTGTTTAAATGTTCACATTCTCTCTTCTAAAAACATAACACCAGTTATGTAAAATCAAATACTACAGTCTATGCATTTAAAGCATATTATTAGAACATTCTAGCAATTCATTTCAAAATAATTTTCATATTCTTTTTAAACAAGCAATTTTGGACAGTTAAGAGACCATAGTATGCACTTTTATAGACTGGTCTACTTAGAAATTAGTGCTTGTACTTAGGAAGCTTTAAAGCTCATGAATGAGTTGTCTTTGTTTTCTTGAGGAGCTAGCAAGGTTACATGCATACCTATTTACTAAACCTGCTCCTAGATTTATATGCAATAATCTGATTCTTTGTATTATAATTATTCATATTTTTTAAGTTGATAGACTGTACCTATACATAGTAATTGGCAATTAACAATCACATTGCTTTAATTGGAGTAATGCAAATGCTGTGTTGTGGCTTTAAACTGAACTGAGTGTGTCTGCAATAGCATAATCATCAGCAGCCATTTGGCACCTATATGGCATCACTCCACAGAATACACTTCTGAGCTTTTATTAGATTGTTCCTGTTATGATCATTGTTCAATGAATTACAAGTAGTCAGTTTATAGTACCTATAATTTCTAACCTGCACAACTTTATTTAGTTATTTTATGATTTTAATGGTTGAATGTTCATGTTTACTAATATGTACCTGCAGCAGCACTGTTAACATCTGAATACTGTAGCAACATGGACCTCCGCCATACTGAAGTTTCAGTTCTAAAGTTAAGAATATCAGACTGTATTACCTTCTGACATAATAATGACTACTATGCTATTTGAAATCAAAACATCAGTCTTTTCTCCTTACTTATAAACTGGATTTCTTTAACAAATTACTATTATGTTTCTTTCTGTTTAAAATTTTTGTTTTTGTTTTTGTAATTGTACTGAAAAATATATCATTAATGTATACTTAAAATTATGGGTTATTTGATCCATTTTTCATTCTAGTCAAAAGTGTAAAAATGGCAGTATTTCCAAGAAGGTTAGCAAAATATTTTATGACCCCTATCATCAATGTAAGCTGCACACAATTTTCATTGATTGTATTTTCGAAGTTTTATAATTAATATGTTTAAAATGTTTATCGACATTGATTTTGTTTCATATGATGTATTTAATTTGTTTACCATATTAATGCTATATTTTATATATATATATACACTTCAGAAAGTAATTTTTGGGTGGACATGAAAGCTTAATGTGCTATAATTATATCAAGTGTTAAGTGCTGATTATAAGATTTTTGGATGTTATTAGGAAATAACTGTTTCATGAATTAATGTAATTCAAGTACCTATAGAAAAATATTCTTATGCTATACATTTAAAATGAAACTTTTCAGTTGTGATTTACATTTATGATAATTAAAGAGGCATTCAATATTCTAATAATAGCTGCAGTAATTGATGTTCATAAGAATAAATAACTCATTTACTCTAAAATGGATGCTATTAAGAAAAAATGGCTCTGCACATTTTAAAAAATTGGTGTATTTTTTGTACTTATTTACATTTCGGTAGCAGGTGTTAAGGAGTAACACTTCCAAAATTAACAGCTTTTGTACGCTAATGTAACTGTACTTTATACAATACTGCATCATTCTGACACAAATTACACAAAATGATCAAATTTATTCAAACATTCCCATGAGCACAAGTGACAATTGCTTAAGGTTTCTTTTCCTTTCCTCTTACTGGACAGCTAGCAACATACAAATTGGCTCTCCGTTTTTCCCAAAGGGTAGAACTAGTGTCATGAATTTACATGAACCAAAGGACTGATTTAACTCTCAGATCTACCAGCTACATAGGCCTTTAGTTATGTGTATTCAGTAAAGCAGATTTTATATGCAGAAGAGTAAAGAAGATTTACTCATTGAAAATATTCATGGTTGTAATGCAAATTATTTGGCTCCCTTTATAGCTTCTTTTATGTTTCTCATGGAATGACATGATTCTTGTATTTACATCAAGTCTTTCAACATTAACTTATTTATTACATATTAAAAGAATTATGTTGTTCTAATAATTAAAGTTTTAATGAACTTTTGTTTACAATTAATATGAAGGCCAAATTTTGTTACAGTAGTTTGCATTTTTGTAAACTTTGAAATGAGAAAGGGCTCATCAAAACATGAAGTTTAAAACATTTCCATTAAAGTGTTTAGTTAGTCTCTTTTTAAAAACTGAATTTTTAATGAATTATTTCTTGATAGGTAATATTGTATCATACAAGTTTCTGCATACCATAAATCAGGGCAACTTTGGGATGGGCATGTAACTTTAGAACAATGCTTAATGTTCAGCTTTCAGCAGAAATACAAAAGGCTGAAAATTATGCATTGTCCCAAATTACCCTGATTTACAGTATTAGAAGGAGTATCTGCTATACAGGAACTGTAATGCTTGTTGTACTTTGGAATGCAACAAATGTAATTTACAGATGGAAGCATTAGATTAAAAACCGTTCGTCATAAAAATGAAGCTAAAGAGTCCACTTTACAAGAATGAAAGCTTTCTTGAATGATTTAATTAATGTACATTGAGTTTATATAGATTATTCTTTTAAATGTTATTCAGTGATTTTCTTTAAAAACTACTGCAGATTTAATTAAAGAATTAAGTAAAGAATTAACTGCAATATAAGCTTAGAAGGGGTATATATTTGGATTAAAAAAAAGGAATATTTGGTCTTGCTTCTATTAATAGCATCAAGTATCCTCAGTATTATTTAAGGTTGGCTTGTCTATCTGTTTGTTTCACTTCCAAGATAGGTTTAGAATGTTGGAAATAATTTCACTACTGCATTTCACCAAGCAGCCTGCTAAACACAAAGCTAGAAATGAGCCAGACAAATGAAAAGAGCTTGGCTTGGATTTTATTGGATAGGGACAACAGCAAGGGGTCAGGCCAAAATCCTTGTGTTTTCATCTCTGCACACAAAGTAACTTGTACTGGCGATGTAATTGCCAATCAGTGCACTTTTACTTGAAGGGCACTAATGTGGGAAAGATAACATATGTACTGAAAGTACCAGGAACTAAAAAGACCATGCTTTAACGTACAACAGTTTGTGCTACATAGTTTTGTTTTATATAGTCAGTTTAATTATTGCCAGTGACATCAAGTTTCATGACTGAAAATCAATTACAGTCTGGAAGGATAATTCAAGGAATACAAGTTCATGATTTTTGTTCCTGTAAAAAATAAATTTCTCCTCCATTACCAATAATTTATGCAACTTCCCAAACAAACTACTGTTAGAAAATTTATGGGTTTAATTACAGCTGTTGCACACAATTTTAAATGTTTTACTAAATTATTTTATAATAATTTCTTTTCACTTTTCTGCTTTCTTTCCTGTTTTTATTTCCATTTTTAATGAAAAATGATACTCCCAAGTTGTACTTAAAAGAAGTGAAGAAATAAAATAAAAGGACAACATACCTTTCCCATTAAAGTCTAGAATTTCAGGATGTAATAGCTACAATATAATATTATAAATATACTTCTACAAGCATACACTGTGAAGAAGACTCCCCACACAAAGTATATAATGCCACTAACTTTCCCTCTATTTCTCTCTCTCAGAGAGGCACTGTCATTCTTCATAAATGGTAGCCATTTGCAGTGGGGCCATAAAGGACATGTGGTTGGGAGCCTGGAGTTTAGGAAGCTCAGAAGATCAATGAATTAATTATATAATTTAAAGTTCAACAAAATAAACTGCCGTTCAGTTGTCTTTCATAATCTCTCTGTCTCTGTTATTGAATATATTGGCATTAGCTTTGATGAATGGAGAACTACATTGCTACCAATTTACTTCTCTCCTGTAAATTATTCATATGAATTGTGAGCAGCAGTGCTGATACTGTTTAAAGATGGAATTCAGAATCAATGCTGTGCTGTGACAATAGGCTGAAAAACAGCCAACTGTTATTTTTAGATGCATTTGCTACTGTGGAGCATTATAAGCATACTGTCCTTCTGTCTGTCCATCCATTTGTCTGTATGCATGAAACAATTCAGGAATTATGTTGGACTTGTAACAGTGAAGTAAACTAATATAAATATATATTTTAGTTGTTTGGTAATACATCATTGATTTGTAATTTTATGAAAAATATGTTTCAGGAGCTAATAACTAATGGCACATGTTTTCCATAACATTATAAATCAGCATTGTAAGTGTTACTAATAAACAAAGATATGTGACTTAGGATCATCAACATAATCATCTTCACTTCATGGTGTAGGCAGTCAATTGCTTGCTTCACCTTCAAGGTCCTCCAACCATCATTTACTGGGTCTGCCCACATATCTTCCCTTAGAATTATATTTCATTATTTGTTTTGTGAATCTTGTTGCAGACATTCTTTTGACGTGTTCTTTCCACTATTGTTTAAGATCCTTTAATCTAATATTCATATTAAAATTTCCTATTTCTTCTCTTATATTTTCATTTGTTAATTGATCTTTCTTTGTGCATCCCTTTTTATTCTTTAAAAATTTCATCTGAAGCCTATATTTTACTTTGTTCCATTTTGGTTAATGTCCAGGCTTCACTTACTTATGTTAACAAAGGTGCAGCCATAATTTAACAAATTTTCAATGTTGTTTATCTAACTTAGGAACTACAGCAATTGAAAATGTATATATATATATATATATATATATATATATATATATATATATATAACTTTGAAGAAAAGTTAATAACACATTTAAAATTTATTTGAAAATGGTAATAGAATTAATGAAATTTTAGATGGAGAGTCTCCTAAAACTAAGAAGGTTTAGATAAATCACTACCTTAGAAGGGTTGAATATTTGAATGCAGTTAGAAGAAAATATCTGATATGTTGCACTCACGTTGCTTTTTCTACTCACCCTTGTACAAACTATTCTTACAAATGCTTATTTTTCTGTCTAATTCATGTTAATCAAGATAAACATTTGCAGAAATTGTCCTATTGCATATTTCCTTGTGGGTATAATGGGATTAGGGGAATACAGTAGGCTTTAAGTGATAGTCAAATCCTATAAGAGTAGGTTGCTATGTAATGGCTTTAAAGTCTATTCTCTCTGCATAACCAAGACAAAAAAGAATGAGTAACGACTTCTCATTTCAGAAAAGTATAAGTATTTTAAAATGCAAGCCAATAACAACGAATATCTTGGAAATGGTAACAGTATAAAAAAAATGTGTTTTACATAAATTGTGTGCTTCAATGAGATCTACACTTTTTGTATAGTAAGATTTTGTCTCTCTCCTACAGTTTACCAATTATGCAAAAGGCATTCAGAATTCAAGATATGGATTTTATTAGTCATGAAAATATCTTAAACATAGGGTATTTTAATCAAAATTGTTACAGCAATTTTTGTGAAAATCAAAATTTTTAAAAAATTTTACATGTAAAGGATAGTTTGAGGTGGGGGTTTTCTTGAAAATCTCCATGTCACATGCTTGGAAGATGCTGAATCTAAATATCAAGCTTGGTTTTGTAAGCAACTTTTGGTTTGTGACAGCCATAACATGAACATTTTTGAAAAATGCTTTTTCTTTTTTTCTGCTCAGGGGGCTTCAAAGCATATATCTCCAGTGAAATCTTGACATACAATTTTTGGGTGGAACACAATACTTCCCCAATTACTAAGCAAAGTAAGGCAAGTAAACATATTGCAAGTTTTAATTGAAGTCTGTAGAAATTTAAAGATCATTTGCTAGAATTTCCTTCTGGTATTCATTTTTTTTTTTTTAATGAACCGTAGCACATATGAGATTGAAATGTTATACATAAATATGTGAATGAAATTAGCTGAAATATTTTAAAGTTGAAGGGATTGGTAAAAGACTAAGTATCGTTCATGTGCGGAGGATCCTAAAAGTTTACAGCTTTGGTATTATTTCCCAGCATGTTCATAGCAATAAATTTTACCAGTGACACCACATGATTTCCACTACAAAACAAATTCACCTGAAATTTAACCCTAGATGTGTATTTATAATCCATTTCATGTTGTATTTGAGAAGCAGTAGCAAAAACAAAAATTCCTTGATCATTAAGTTCAGAACAAATCTATAAATTTCCTCCATATTTAAAAGGCCACTGATGCTGGTCACAATGCCCAGCATTTATCTGAACTGCCCTGATTATAGTGAAATAATTTATTCTAATTGGCTCACAGGGAAGTTTAAATAAATTTGATCCCCATGTATAATATAGAATGCAAGACACAATGTTAAAATTGAGATAATAATTCACATTTATTGATGATTAATCACTATTATCTTAATCTAAAGGAGAGATATTTTCATTATTTAACTTTCTATTTTTGCTTAAAATGCTTTAAGTATTCATGAACAATTGCAAAAGCTTCCACATATAAAACACGTGTAATGAGATGAGATACTGAAGGAAATTGTGAATGAATGTGTTACATACATTGTCATTCTTGTCATTGTTATGCTGTTAAAAGTTAAATTTGAAAGAATATTTTCTCAGGACAATATGCATTTATAATAATCTCACAAGACAAATGACAAGAGACTCTCATGACAAATGCTTTTTTTACACTTATTACTGCAGAGCATTTAATCTCAATGAAAACAAGCTATTAATTTTATTTTTAGTTAAAAGCATTTGCATGATAAGTAAGGATTGAAAATGATATATTTCAGCTTAGAGGGTAGTTGCTCCAACTGAAATATAATAAACTTTTGGCAACAGTCTAAATTTTAATGTACAAGAAACATAGTAATAAGGCCTATTTATTCTGCATTACAAAAGTGGGGACTTAACTTACTCTTGTGTACAGAATGGCCATATCGCACATTTCTTCTCTCGTGCATTCTATATTTCTCTGCTACAGTATCCTATAGTTGCAGATTTTGATTTCAAACCTACAGTTTTTCATTTGTGATATTTAATATCATCTTAACTAAATGGGTACACAAATCCTATCACCATGAAATATGACTTGTATCTTGATGACTTATCTTATATATAGTAATATACACCCAGAAGAAAGTGGTCCAAAAATGAGTTTTGCACAGTATATACAGTGTCTGTAGCTATCATATCCATTTTACTACTAATACTGCTTTAATTGCCCTGTGCAATTTGAACAACCTCAAAAACCAATTATTTGTAATATATTTATTCATTTATCATCATATTTTAACGCATACTGCAAGATAATAAGTGAAACTCATGATAAATGCCAGAGTGAAATCATCATATTAAAAATTCTATCATAGAATTTTTCTGGAGAACTAGTGGTTATAATTTTGTATTAAAACATGCTGACATTCATGGCTAAAAAGTAGCAAAATACAATGTACCTATTTCTACTAAGAAGTAACTATCAGGACCCATATCATGTAGGTGGCACCCAGCCCAGTATTTACACATGGTCCTGGCCCAGGGCGACAAATTCTTAGGAGCGGCAACATTGAGAAATTATGAAAAATATATATATGCTGAAAGTGCATTTTCACATGCGCTAAAAAGAGCAGCGATCATAGCAGGAATTCTTATTAGAGAGAGGAAATTGTAGGTAGACGGATGAAGATCTTACGTGCATGGTGTAACTGGCAACACTACCTTCCTGTGTGCCGTCTGCGCTGTTTTTGAGTGGCGTCGTGCGGACAGGGGGCAGAAAAATTTTTGGGCCCATGGGTATAATATTACCTAAATACAGGGCTGGTGACAACTGGAGCAATTATCTACAGAATATATCAAAATTGATGGCACAAACTGAAATATATTGAAATGTAGACTATAATAGAAGAAACATGGTTTTACATGTGAAATCTTAGCAAGATAACTGCAAATGCATAGTTATGATCTACCATTGACTTGAATGGATGTTCATAAACCATATGCTACCTTGTACATGTGTGATTCCTTATCAGGATATGTTTTGACACCTGTGAGAAAATATATATGTATAACTCAAAATTAAGTATGGTAAAACTGGATTGGTTGTGATGGGCATGACCATTCCCTGCTCTTGTAAATAATTTGGTTTAAATAATAATTGGCATTTATGTATCTGGAGTCATCTTAAAAGTAAACTGTAAATCATTACCACTAACACACTTAAAAAAACTGGAGCAGTAAATTGCAGAGTTTTGTCAACAGCTTTGAAATCCATTAAAATGTTAAAAAGAATTTGGATATCTGCTGAGATGACATTTTGAGCATCTCCTTGATATTAAATGAGTGTACAGTATTGTAACTTGCAGTAGAAGAGAAGTATCTCATGTTTAATCAAACCTATTTCTAGCAAGGTTTACATTTTGTTCCAATATTTGTTAATAGCTGCGAGTGCAGCACCTAGTTTACAAAAGACAAGATCATCTGATATGTCCATGTGTACAATCCATCAAATCAATTTGCAGATCATAACCATACAAACATAATTATTTCAGTTATATTTCATTTGTAAATCTGTATTTACTAATTTTTCTATATCTACTATCTTGTGCATTTCAGTGTTTCATTTTGTGCCATTATATATAAAACAGCCTTTATAATAAAGAACAAAATAATTACACACATGCTTCTGAAATAGCAGCAGAAAGGCCAAGTGAATATCACAACATTTCATTTTCTCTAGAATTTCTCGGGCATACAGCCAGGTGTAGAGTTGGTGATATACTGATGTTTTGGGAACATACATCATTCCCAACTTCAGAATACCTGAATGATTCAGATTAGGAGTCCTCCATATTTATACTATGTAATATCTGTGAAGCTTAGTCCAGACCTCTTAGAAAATGGATCAAGTCTGCTGAAGTGGTCAAAGGCACAGACATTATAGTATACCTTTTTAGCAACTATCTGAAGTGATGATTTTGTGTTTCTGTGTTGGCTTTGATGCATTTTTTAAGTCATGTACTATATACATTCCCAAAAGTCAGTATCTCACTAACTCTACACCTGGCTGGAAGCCTGAGAAAATACAGAGAATTTACACTGCCAGGAAAGCTTCAGCTCATAATACTTGTACAACATTTCCTGTACACTAAAGTCAGATTGTTGTCAACATTTTATTATATTTAAACCTCCCAGTTTGTGGTGGTTATTCTTTTTAGCATGATTCTATAAAGAAAGCATTTCACTTTGCTGTTGTCTGCTCTGTAATCTACAGTCATGTGTTATAACTTACATCACAGCTCATAAGAATGTTTCTATGTAACAGTGCAACATAACAAAAATTAATTCTTCCTTTTGTTAAAACATGCCTTTACTCTACTTCAGCAGTATATTGCATTTGAATCTATATTTTTCAGATATTTTTAAGTAAAATTAATTAAATTTATGTAAGAAACATGAATGGTACTTAAGGGAATAGTAAATTTAATTGTCTGAGTAAACTATTTGTTTAAAATGTTTTGTTTCTGTCTTACCATAGAAATGGTTCTCATAACAAAATAATTAGAATACAGAAAAGCTGATCAACATCGAATGTTATGCTGATGATTTGTAAAATTACTTGGCTGGGCCTATAGCAGGTCTTACCCGCCATCAGAATGCTTTTTTATTATATTCTAAGCATGATTTTCAAATAGTTGTTACAGAATAATATATTTATGAATACAATATACAGAATGTGCATTTAAAATATAAACTGATACTGTGTATGTTAAATTATAATTAATATCATTTCTGTGTGCAAAATTAAGTATCTGGGTGAAACCTCTGAAATCCAGAAAATGGTTCTGGACATTATAAATGTACATAAGTATGAATATTTTATATGTTTTACCTTGGAAAGTTAAATTAATATTTTCTTAAGATATTGAACAAAAGTATATAATTTATTATGTGGACATATTTTCTTAAGCTCTAAACTTCCTAATGCTGCTGCCAGTCTGTTATAGTCAAAATAATGGTAGTCCTCAGAATTGTCCTACCCTTACTTGTTACACATAGCATTTGTAAGGTGTATTTACATTGGAGTCCTTGATGTGTCAAAATGGCAAAAGCAAATTCATATTTTCTTAAAATATATAATGCATACATTTCTTCATTAAAAATTCTATTGCTTACAGCTTAACTTTGTTATTTCTTTTCTCCATGTTCTACTGAAAGTGATGTCTGCTATTGGAGAAGGGTTGCAAGCTCTATATAGTCTAATCCTTGCAAGATTCAAGAAAATATGCGCACATAATATTTACATTAATTTTCTCTTATATTATGTTTTTAAAGCTGTAGCAATTAAAAAGTGAAGTTACAACAATAGGTATTTTGTTTCAGAAATTTAAAATCAGTGTTCCTCCAAGTTCCTAGTCTCTTCTTATAATTTGTTACTTAAACGCATATAGAGGCTTTAGCTTTAAGCAAATATTGAATTTTTAGCATATTTTATACCTACAGTAATTTATGCACTGTTAAAATGTTTTGTAATTATGTTTGGATATTATATTTAGACTGTTGGCTGCAAATGCCTTATGCAATAATGTATGCCTTATGGTATTTTCTGTTAATTTAGAACTTATAAACTTTAATAATAAATAAATTACAAAATATGCACTTCTTGTTCATTGTATTAATTAAAAATATTATACACAAACGGTTTGTATTCCCAATTTCTTACTCTGAAGCACAAGAATGCATTGACTTTTCTGGAGTAAATGACAACTACTTCATAATGTAAGAAATCTTAAATATTAAAGAAGCTAATGCTGGAAGCCAATGGCAGTGTCAGCAGTGAGTCTTGTGCCTCCACCCAAAATTTAAGCTCTTTCCAACCATGTACACTGCCAATACAGAGGAGCACAACTTTGAGGGACTCATTATCTGAAGACTTCAATGAGTATATTATTGGTAGATAATTTTAAAATGGAAAGTGATAGAAGTTTCATGTAGCCAAAGTTTGACAGGTTTTGATAGGAATGCAACTGAGTGCGATCATGAATGACTCAGCCTCAGGTTCTTTCCATGAGAAAAATAGATTACTTTGTTTTGTAGCAATCTAATGTTTACTCGCATCAGTAAAGTTACAGAGATACATGTGTTGTGCTGTTAGCAAGTATGCTTGGGCAGAAATGTCATTAGCTTGAAGGAAGAAGAAAATAATAACTCTGCGAAACTACTTTTATTCAGCAGTTGTAGTTGATATTTATAAGTTTATTAAAACTGTGTAAACCATTTGTATAGGTGAACTAGCTATAGGTATGCTATGAAACTGAAGCTGTATAATGCTGTATAAATGCTCTATATTACATCATTTTTCATGGATTGTTTCAGAAAATTTAGAGTGGTTGTGAGATAAATTTGTTGGCTGCATCTAGGGAGTAGGAAATAAAACACACAAGGAAAATTCAGTGATAAGTACAGGCATAGATCCTGAAACTAAAGAAGTGTGCAATTTCTAGAAGATTATGTCCAAGATTCAACAAAGATATATACATCAAGAGATACCAATCCTGATGAATATGAGGAAGAAACAGAGTAGCAAGCATTAAAAATTTGCATAATGTGATGGTTCAGCAGACCACATAGTGCTCCAAGTAGCCAATATTACATTCCTTCCCACAAACAGTGTTTGACAATGTGAAAAGTAATCCAGCCACAATGGCATAAACTGTTTTGTATGGTTGCAATACGGTGTACAGTATTTTGTTTCCCATATAACTTCTTTGAACTTTACAGAAAGCATTGTTTCCACATTCATTAAGGTGGACTAAAATCTGGAAAAAGGCGCTACTCTACTTCTGGTAACACAACAATCAAACCCACATGGCTGCACACATCTCATGGGGCACCGTTAATTGGATGTTGAAATAAAAAGAGGAACTTTTGCTGTCCTCTGCTATTATGAGAAGCTTATGCTGCTCAAGTAAGAGAAAACAGAATCATATCTCTCACAAAATGTAGTAGCTTTGCTGTACACAGAAGTTCAAGATTGTCAAAGGAGAACATGAATTTGAGATCAATAAGAATAAAGGCTTTTTTGTACAACTTCTAGAGCTTATAAGTAAGCTAGATCCATTACTTAATAAATTGAGATAGATTTTAACACACATCTCCAATGGTACTTTGATTCTTACCCAGAACATGTTTCAAAGGGTCTTCCCTTCATCATCAGCTGGTTCCAATCTTTGTAACTTTGTTCTTCTTCAGCCAGAAGATGCATGTATTTCGTGACCAGGTTTTCTTTAATCTGCATGCTAAAATTCATTAAATCCTCTTTACATTTATATGAAAAGTGTTTCACAATTTAAAAGAGCTGCCGGTCTGTTATTTTATTTTATTAGTTGGGCCTCTTTTCTTATTTCATATCCATCCCAAAAGCTTACTGCACTTGCTGATTTATCTGCATGTTTGAATTTCATATTCCTGAAGTGCACTTTTAATCTGACATGAAGGCTACATTTTGTCTATCCAAAATAAAACTTTTCACAATCCACTCAAAGAAGAAAGAACAGAAAAGGCTGAGTTTGCCTTCCTTTGGACAGAAAACTCTCACTGACTGGCGGAGTTTTATAAATAATCTCATAATTTATAACTGCCTTACGCACCTCTTTGTTTTATTGCCAAGGTAATATTTAACATATTGAAATTATTATTAATATTATTATTATTATAATAATAATAGTAATAATAATGGCAATGGCAATAATGATGTTCCCACATGCGCATGGTAGAAGTGGACAATCATCCCATGATGATGATGATGATGATGATGATGATGATGATGATGATGATGACATTGATGATGATGCTGCCACATGCACATGGTAGAGGTGGGCGATCATCTTATATATATGGAAACATGATGTTATCAGCACCGTGCTTCCCCCAGCCAGAATGTTGTCTTTTGTGATCTACAGACTGCTACCTATCATAACTACTCAAATGCATCATGATGCTAAGTGGGCACCAGTCCTATACATAGGCCAAAAAATATGTACCCCATGGGTGGGCTCAGACCCACATATATTCTGCAGCTGGAAACCAGAACACCATGCCCCAAACCTCTACACCACACAACGTATTGGAAATCACTCTACAGAAGTGCCCTCTGCCCTAGCATTTCTTCTCATCCTATGTCCCAGCTAATTTTCCTAGCTTCTATTTGCTAGTTATTCTTTCACACACTCTTCCTAACACAGCTGTTATTACTTTGTCTGTTTTATGTGCTTGGTTCTTCTCTGTGTCCACTTTCAAATGCTTTCAATTATTTTTCTCACTTTTTTATAATGTAAAAGTTTCTACAGTGCCACACTCCTTGCAAGGCACTTCAGTAACAAAGGTCCACAGAAAGAGTTTCTTTTACTCCCTTGTCTTCTTTTGTCATACCTATCCTTTGTCTGACTTTTTGACAACAGCTTGTCTTAATACTTATCATGAATTCTTCATTTCTATTGCTGTTAACTTGTACCACTACCTCACCTTGAAGTTGCAGGCATTTCTTCTTTTTTTCTTGTTTCTTCCAATATTCATGGTCTTTACCTTTATTGCATTTTCCATTATCACATAGTCCTCACCATTGTAATTTAGCTCCATTAACATGTTCCTCTTTTTTTTCTCTTCCACCAGCAGTGTCACACCATCATGCAAATCTTTAACATTGATTCTTCTTCCTTCTACAACCACTCTGCTCTTGATCAGCAAACAATTATTTTCTAAATTCTTGTAATCAAAGTTATAAATTCTCTAAAATGCATTCATGTACATACCTCTTCTACGAAACAAATAGCAACCTGAAAACTTTATAACTTTTTACCAGTCATACATTGGTTACATATCATGTTCTTACATACATCCACAAACTAATTGTTACCTATATACCCTTAACTTAATAAATATTCCTGTAATCCTAATTTAATAGTTAATCATTTATTAAATAGTAAACAACATCTTTGTTAACTTAATATTGTTGATGCATGATGTGTAGACTTCACTTATGATACCTAACATTAATGTATATGTAATTATTAACAAAAATAATTAATCATAATGGTAGTACCATCTTCACAAGCAAATAGCACAAGCCACCATGTTAGTTTAGAGATAATGATCTTGTCTGTTATAGTGCAAGGATTGAGTTTTAGTGAAAATCACTTAAAAACAGGGATGAAAAATGTGACATCTTAAATATGCATCCTACGGACATATTGTAAATACCAAATCATGTTAGAAAAATTGTGCTTAGAAATGTTAATGCCAAACGTTTCTCAAAATAAAACTAAATTATAAGTGGAATATTTCGATATATTACTTCGTGCTCCATTAGAATCCTCCCTCCCTTTTGAGAAAGTAATTAACACATCATATAGCCAATTCTCCAGCGGGACCTAAGGTGTGTAACATAAGTTTCACAACCATTACTTCAGCTGTTCTTAAGTGGAAAGTTCACACACACATGCACACACACACACACACATACACACACAAACATTTTAAAAATGCTGCTCTATGCTTCAGGATAACCCATTATACCTGTCAAGATCAGTTGTTCATCTAAAATAAAAAATCTGATGTATTACACTCACATGACGTTCACTACACTCTTATCATTTAGCTTTTATGCAGCTTCTACACACTACTCTTGCAAAAGCTTACTTTTTTTATATACTTCATGTTAATCGGGCGGCGCCGTGGCCGAGTGGTTAGACCGCTCGCCTCCCACCGAGGCGGACCGGGTTCAATCCCAGGGACCTACATGTGGGATTTCATTCCGGTTTCATTCATTCCACCAACTGCTCCATCATCACCTTTACTTTCATCCATTTCACCTACATTTCGCTTCATCTACTTCCTTCATCCCATACCAGGCATCGGGCTGATCACCCATCCTCGACGGGCCTCTGACCCCAGGCACCCGCCTGTAAGTCCTGGGGGTCGAAGTCCTACATAAGAGGAGGGTAAACAGATAATGAATGAATGAATGAATGAATTCATGTTAATTGAGATAAACATTTACAGAAATAGTTTCATGACACATTTTGTTGTGGGTACAAGGTGGATACAGGTAACTAAAGGAGAGTCCAATGTTTAAAAATGGGTTGCTATGTGATGGCTTTCAAATTCCAAATTCTTTCCATTCAACTGTTTGTGACAGCAGTGCAAAAATGACAGAAGTATTGAAAAATTCAAACCAATAGAAATGGTTATCTCAGTCTTGAAGGTGTCTAATCCCACAAAAGGGTTATTTTAAATAAATTGAGTGCTATAAAGAGATCTACAATTTCTGTGTAATAAGTTTTTGTCTATCTCATATGGTTTACCGGTAATACAGAATTATACAAAATTCCTTCCAAATGAAGAGAACTTCACAGGCTAATCCCAGAAAATTCAAGATATACATTTTATTTTTCATGTAAATATCTTAAATATATATAATTTTACAAAATCATTCGAGTAATTTTTGAGAAAACAAAAAATTACAAACGTTTCCATGAGAGTAGTTTGGGGAGGGGGGATTTTCTTGAACATCATATTGCATCTTTGGAAGGTAAAGCACTTGAATATCAGTTTGGTGTTTACATGACATTTCGTTTTTGAGTTATACTTTTCACACATGGACCTTTTACTATAAATGCTTTTTTGGATTCAAGGGGTCTCAAAATATGTATTTCCGGTGAAATCCCAATATCGAATTTGTGGGTGGAATGCAGTAGTTCCTCTCACTACAAGATACATAGTAGAGAAGTTAAAAATTAGTTGTTAATTGTTCAGTTACAATAACCACAACAAATTTCAATTAACTATGCCTAGTTAAGGACGTGCAAGTTACATAATTCAGTCAACTGGAACAGATAGCACATGTAATGCCATTAGATGCTGGCGGAAAGGTATGCGACGGAATCTCCACCGATTAGTTAGTCCTTCAGTACCCTACATGGCTGGTCATAATATCCCATAGCATTATCACCAAAGAAGCACAATACCTTACAGCTGTTTGCTTCAAATCAGTATTTACTTTAACATCCAAGTATGCGAATCGGCAGCTGAAATAACGTAGTAAATGCCGATGAGTATATTAAAAGAAGTTTATGAGCACCTTGCTTCTTTCTTTCATAAGCTTTTAGAAGAAAAAAAAACTTTCGAAAAGGGAATCATTTCGCAAACGAGAGCTTCTCCTTGAAGGTGAGTGAGAATTCGCGTTGGAGGGGTAGGTCACGTTTACCCCACAGCAGAAGCTGCGCGAGATTCCTCCTGGACTTGCATTGCAAGAATGATATTAACTTTTCTTATTAGTAGTATTCAGTTCTCAATGCAGTTATTTCGTACATTTGCACCTAATTAATGAAAGGAAAGGAATTAAAGCCGAAACACTTGATTTAACTTAAAGGGTTACGTTGGCAGAAATACCTTAATGAAGTAAACTCTCTGCCATATCCAGAACGTTTGTTCTAAAGCAATTTGATTTTGCATAGATATTAATTTATATTTTCTATAATTTTGTCTACTTATAAATAACTTGCTCAATAAAGGGGAACGTAACACTGCATTGAAATTTTCATACATCATAATATATATGTGCCTGTTTCTCACTAGCTCTTTGAAGAAGTTGCTTGGAAAATGATGTACGGAGAGTATTTAAGCATATCGATGCTTCAGTATCGAATTTTATAGCCTTTGGACCGTAGCGATTCGGTCCGACACGTAGAAACAGAATAAATATCAATTTAGTGCATATTTTCTATAAATTACTCTATCAGAGCAGGATAGTATTTTCTCGTTTTGTAGTTTCCCTGACAGCACAACAGATGGATTAAGTGCTCATCTAGGGAAGAGTTAGATATCTTTTACGCTAGGTTCACGCATAGGGTTGAACTGAAATCTGTTGAAAAGTAATCCGGTTTGTCATACTGTCGGATTGCAATCGCACGGCTAAACTTAGGCATTAGGCTGTTTGAGTTGGGAGGAATATTGATGGCGCCTGATTGAGTGCACGCCGGGTGTAACAAAAATGTACGGCACAAATTGCAGGACACATTCCTCATACGTAGACGAAGAATTTATGAACATGGTTCTGAAACGCTTTGTTACCATGTTACAACTCGTTTTCTCCAGCTCATTAATCATGGGAAACACACAAGAATAGAACGTACCAGCATACCGTATGCAACTCTTTCTCACAGGAGATGTTCAATATGCCCTCCGTGAGCATTTATACATGCATCAACCCGCCGTCGTAGTGAATCCCGGATGCGCTGATGTATCCCTGGAGTATTGCGTATGGTTTCGCAGCGTTCCATAATACGGGCACGGAGACTCTGAACATCTTGTACTGGGGTTCGATGCACAAGAGCTTTCAAATGCCCTCACAAATAAGAATCCAGTGGGTTTAGGTCCGGGGAGCGTGGAGGCCAGGCAATTGGTCCACCTCTACCTATCCATCTGTCACAGAATCTGTTATTTAGAAGCCGACGGACATTAACACTAAAATGAGGAGGTGCTCCATCGTGCATGAAGTACATGTTTTGTCGCACAGCTAATGGTACATCTGCTAACAGATCAGGTAGAACATTCTCTACGAAATTATGGTAACTTTGTCCGTTGAGCCTGGGTGGAAGAATGTGAGGCCCTACCAAACTGTCACCACAATGCCAGCCCAAACATTGACAGAAAATCTTTGCTGATGACTTCCTTCAACAGTTGCGTGAGGATTGACGTCAGCCCATACATGCCGTCATGCCGATTGTGATAATTTACAATCTGATCTCGTTGAAACGACGCCTCATCTGTGAACAGCATCGTTGCACTAAAATTAGGGTTGGCACTTTGTTGCATAAACCATTCGCAGAAGCGTACCCGTGCAGGAAAATCAGCTGCTGATACTGCCTGCACACGCTGTAAATGGTATGGATACAGCCGGACCTCGTGTAACACTTGCCAGACAGTCATGTGGTCAACATTCATTGTTGCAGCTACTTGTCTTGTACTGACACCAGGGTCGTCGTCAACTGCCTGAAGCATTGCCACCTCCCGTTGCGGTGTCCTCGTCCTTCTAGGCCTCCCCCGATCGCGAGTATCAGGCTGAAATGCCCCATGTTCCCTAAGACGACGATCAATGGCTTCAAACGTTTTCCTGTCGTGGCACCTTCATCCTAGAAATCTCTCCCGGTACAAACGTTGAGCGCAAGCGCCATTGCCCTCTGCTAATCCATACATCAAATGGGCATCTGCCATCTCTGCTAAGTCTGTGATCAACTCTACTAGTATAATTGGCGCAGCAGTTCTAGACATGTGAAAATCTTAATGGGAGCTATGAAGCGAGTTAATTACCAGAGCAGGATGTGACCGGTCGTCTGCATGCTGCAGGAATGCGTCGGACAGTCATTGTCAAATATCCGCACTTCGGTAATGCACTGCGCTGCACTGATAAACCTATAGTTATATACAGTATATTTAAATCCACCGCTGTAAAAAGCGCTTAATATAAAAACCTGTCAATCATCTGGTGGGTTTGTCAATTTGAGTGTTATGTAAGAAGCATTGTCGATAAACATAACGGACCCAGCAGGCATATTAGGTATCAACATGATGTTGACCAACTTCATGTAATTTTCTGTATTCATTTCTTGATGAAAATCTCCTGTTTGTTTTGTTTTTTTTTTTTTTTGTTTTTTGTTTTTTGCGACTTGTAAATGAGAAGGGCATTTGGAACGAAGCCGATCTTTCCAGCAGCATGAACGATAGTAAGTATTTGCCATTTGGCAACAGGTGCCTGCAAACTAATTCGCTATCGTCACTCCAACTTTTAGGTGTTGTATGACTGCTGTGTATGTATGACTCATCTTCATACACTATCGTATAGTTTGACGCTCTAATTTGTACCTCTGAGTAAAGTAACTCTTCCAGCTGAGATCGTACGTCATGCTTTTCTATTAGAACTCTATTTGATTTCGTTTTCTTCCACTTGAACCTTAAATCTTTTATAATTTTTCTGAGACTCGTAGCACCACCTTGAAAATTGATGCTGTCTTTCAGCTTTATGAGCAATCTGCTTATCTTTGGCACAGTTTTTTCTTACACATAGAAATTGTAAATCCTGCGTCCATTGACGCATTTGTCAAAATCGTCTATTTCTGTAACACATTTAGGAGCCTTATGTTTCTTCCCAGGTAGGTCAAATGGTACTCCTTCATCCATGTGTTGTTTCTTATCTTTGAGAACTCTGGAAACGGAACTCAGTGAAATACTAGTTGCTTTGGCTACTCTTTCTTTCACTCTCTTAAAGCTTTTGTGGAACCCGTTTCCTTCATCTCTGCTTCTTGCTTTATGAAGTCGAGGACATTTGCAATTATTTCCCTGCTTTGACTAAGTAATACATTACTTAACTTTGAAAACGTAAGAGCCATGGTTATAAAGATAACAAATATAAAATAAACACTATTTAGGTACTGTTCTGTTTGAAATTACAACCAGATGCGAAACACTTTTTATGCGGACTGTATACGTTACGCACTGTGAGAAACCAAAGGTATTAACGCTTTCGTTGAGTAAGCTAAACATAAACGATTCCTAAGCTCGGCGGCTGGGGTGGCAATCAGGGTCACGATTCCAGAAGTTTTGCGCCAGCTGTACGTACTGTCTGTGACTCAGGAGTTTAGCTTTGTCCTTGAGGATGACGTAAGCGAACCTGAGAGAGGGTTGTGTTATTCTTTCCTATCGCTTTATTGTTTACACCCTGTTCCAAAGGTACTTATCCTTTCTTTCCGCGACAACAAATATTAGGCGAAGTAACATCAATATTACATTATTACCGCATCAAACAAAACAATTATGATCATAATTTCAATAAGTGAACTTGTAAAGCGTGTATACATGTAAAACAATATATTTACGACACTATACATGTGGAATATTATTTTACTAACCCCATTAATCCAAAGGGTATGCAAGATCGATGCAGATGATTCGGAGTCCGAGTCATCGGATGATATCCCTTCTTGCTCATCAGAAGAACTGTCGTTTGCATTTGAAATAATAATCTGATCGATCACATCAGAAACCACACGATCCATGGACAGTAACCATCTTTTAATTTTCTAACATGCCGGTGATATCCTACCCAGTGTTCTGCAGGTACCGCAGAGATTCCTTCGTTGGTTAAACTCAATAAACGAAATAACGAAAATTCCCCAGTAACGTTGCGCTCCCTTATGAAGTGCTTTACTGTCGCCCATGCAACCTCAATGGGATTAAGATCGCAATTGTAAGGCGGCAGATACAGAGTGGAGTGTCCATGTGCATTAAGGATGCGGTCAATCTTAAATACCTTTTCTCTTGGTCAATGAGTGTTTCCTGCACTACCATCAGTAAGCACCCCTGTGATCCCATCAGCTTGCCAACATTTCTTGAATGTTAAATTATTGTCCATCCACATTTCATCCAAATAAACGATATCCCTGCCTTGACTTCGGTATTCCCCTAGCTCAGCCAAGTATTTGCATCTCCATTCAACAATTCTTGGCTTTTCGATTAAGATTGTTCGCTTTCCTCGGCACTTGCGCTATCTAAATCCCAATTTCCGAATAACTCTCCTTAACTCTCCCCCCAAGGTAATTGTATCTTACTTCTAACTACAGGAGTAACTTTCTGCATGTCGGAACTATCTTTTTATTGACGTAGAAGTCCATTATTGTCCGCTTAATGAGCACATGTCGAAATCGCCTATATTTATATTTCGTTCTGGATTTGGAGTTCTTGTCTTGCCTGCAGTGCGTAAAGGGCTTCCTTCTGATCTCTTCGCAATTTCTTGTCTTATATACTTAATTGTTCCCACAGACACACCACACTAATTGCCTGTTCTCTCATCCCTCGCGAAATCGGCAGAATTAGTTGTTTCTACTCTGCTTCCTTTTTGCATTGCTCGTTTACATGGTTTATTATTTCGCGAGCCTCGCTATGAATGGTTTTCCCTTTTTCCGAAAGTTAGCCATTTCACTAATGAATTATATTAATTTGACACTCGCGATACAACGCGTTTTAACACTGTAGCATCCTCTGACACTGCCTGCAGTAAGACTGCACTTGTTGAGAATATTTTTGAACTGTTGGTGTTGCACTATCTACACCTTACGCAAGAAGCTCCCGGTCCACTGCACGCTTGCAGTTCAAGGACAAAGTCAATCTCCTGAGTCACTGACAGTAGTAACCCGTGTGCTTGCCAAGGTCATACTGCTCACTGGTACAGTTGATGTTAGCTGTAAACAAGCAATGACGTAAGTCGCATGGCAACAGGGACATGTAAAACAAAACACTGGCGGTGCACCTACGATAATGACAACGTAACCAGACGTAACCAAGTGTGCATTTTCCCCATGATTCTAACCTTCTGTTCGTGTGCGTTTCCCATGATTAATGAGTTAGAGAAAATGAGTTGTAACATGGAACCAAAGCGTTTCCAGACCCATGTTCATATAACATAATTTCTTCGTCTACGTGTGAGGAATATGTACTGCAATTTGTGCCGTACATTTTTGTTACATCCTGTATTATAAGTGGTTTAGTCCGAAATATTCTCAATGTGTCTATTTTGCTACGTATTGCTGTTTTAGACAGCATATAGCCAACTCTCTCAGCGGGACCTAAGGCGTCTAACATACTTATAACAAATTTCACAACCATTACTTCAGCTATTCATGAGCGCACGCGCGTTAACATTTGCTCGTTATTTCGGAAGTACGTACATGATTTTTAGGTGTTCAGATTTTATCTTCATTTTTTCTTAAACCTAACAATATGATCTGTACCTACAGAACTGGGTGACAGGATTGGCATTAATAGCCGTTGCTGCTATTGGCATTAACGCACTCAATTTTCATTGGGATGAGTTTTATAGTTATTAAATTATTGAAGATTTTTCAAAAAATGCTTTTTGTTTCAAAATGCATCCACTCCCAAAGCAATGGAAGCTACAAGCCTGATAAATTGCATAGCATCTCTAATACGCGTGTAGTTAAACCAACAGCAAAGCCATTATTTGTATACTAAATGTGTGTAATCTCTGAAAAGAATTTATTCCATGACATTTAAAGAGCTTAATTTTTAGTATCTGGGTGGCATATTCTATTTTTAATTCATGATATTCCTACTTTATTCAAAATAACACCTAGTAGATTTTTTATCACAGCTTTCAGAACATGCAGTAAAATATTTAGGTTCCTTCATGAAAATTGTAACAGTCTACCGTATTTAAAGGTAGTAAATATAAAATGCAGAAAAATTACTTTAAGGACTATGTAATATGCGCAGGAATTTAATTATGACGTAATTAAGGATACTTTCAAACCTCGTAGGGTTACAAAATTTGTCCAGGATATATGTAGATCTAAGATTACAAATTATTATTCGGTAAGAAAGGAAAGGTTCTTTTTCTTGAAAAATACCCAAAGGCATTTATCTCCCCCTTAAATAAACAATTATGTAAGATTAAACCACCAAACAAAGCGCTCATGCGCAGCTGTTTAAACAATGGCTTATGCCGGAAATTTTAGAACAGTTGAACAAAGGAAAACATATTGAACTAGGAGCAAATACAGGGTGCTCAAAAAGTGACGCAACCTTATGGGAAAATGAGTAAGTTAGAAAAGTTGTTGAATGTGGGCTCCATTATGCATTCGCATAATTGAATACGACGCCGTGCGCTTAAACACATGTTGCAACTAAATAAGTGCGAAGGCTTCCACGGAAGGAATTAATCGATAACCATAGCCAGTTCTGACCTTGGTGTGAGCTATAAATTGTGTAGCATCTGCCGCCTAGTTGTCAGTCGTTGTTAAGCTGCCCAGGGTGTTATCCTCTTGAAGATGGCGAACAAGGAATTGACTGAAACGTCGGGTGTAAATAGTTTTACCCTTGGACCACCGCCTTCCAGCCCGGGGGATTTTAATATTTTACCAATTAGCTCCGGTCGTGAAAGCCTTCGCACTTATTTAAATCGCCTCTACGGGGAGGAAATATTTCGACGTTTTCGTCGTCTAGAAAATCTTTGCAAGATAAAGCTCGCTTGTTGTCATATTTGCCTTTCTGTTATGCTGTAGGGACGAAGCTGTCACTCCTAATTTTGTAAGGATGAAGCGAAATCTTCACTCTGTGCAATCCCACCGAATATATAATCCTGCTACATCTGCTTTGTTACGGGATCGTATTCATCAGGCTAGAAAAGGCCTTGCACACTTAGAGTGCGAATTATTAAGCATTCGTCTACAAATCAGTAATTCAGTACAAAAGTACGATTGGAACAACATCGACGTACTTACTTTTCGCCCGATGGAAAAAGTATAGATTTCTTCTTCCGCTCGACAACAGAAAAAGTTTAACCGTCTTCGTCCATGAAAGGTCAAACCGCCAGTATGCAAACAAACCATTCATAACTTATCCGACAGACAACTTTCCACGGATGAATATAACGTTCTTGCTAAAGGTGGTAATTTTACTCTTACACCTACCACATTACCTGTTGAGGATATTGCTAATGTAAAAGCAGGACTGATTCATTTGCCATCGATTGTGACCGATGAAATACAAGAAACATCAAGAGTTATACGTAAAGCTCAGCCCCCAGTAAGCAATATCTCCTCAAAAGAAAGGAGGGCTATCAAAGATTTGAATGCTGATATCAATATTTTAATTCTTTCTGCGGATAAAGGAAATACCGCCGCGATAATGAATAAGTCGGATTATATGCAGAAGATCAGTGACCTACTTGACCCTTAGCTTTATAAAATGCTTATGCGGGATCCAACTGTGGGTATCCTTAGAAAAACCAATAAACTAATTAAAGAGTCTACTTCACTAAACTCAGATACAAAAAGATTATTTGTACATCAGAAGCTTGTGCACCATGTCTATACGGACTGCCGAAGATACACGAACAAAATGTTCCACTTCGTCCTATAGTACGCACGATTGGTTCGCCAACTTATGGTGTTTCTAAACATTTCACGGCCTTCTACAGCCTCACATTGGACAATCCGGCAGCTATATCAAGAACTTACAACACTTCGTGTGGAAGTTAGATTCTTTAAAGTATACCCTTCCAACATTTTAGTCAGTCTAGATATAAGGTCTCTTTTTACCAATGTACCTGTAGATTAAGTTTTATCTCAGATTGATGGCATTTTTCCTACAGATATTTTTAATCTTTTTAAGCACTTTAACGACTTTCTACTTTCAATGGATCGAAGTGTTTAATCAACAACAAGATGGCGTCGCTGTGGGAAATCCTCTTGGGCCCGCCATTGCTAACTTTTTTATGATCATTTTGAGTCTAAAGCTCTAGACACTTCCCCGTTTAAACCTGGTTGTTGGTATCGGTATATTAACGATGTCTTCCTCCAGTGGTCCTATGGTAAACAACAACTCGCAGACTTTCTGGAACATCTTAACAATATGAATTATAAAATTCAGTTTAATATGAAAACGAAAACAACACTCAGATAGACTTTTTGATGTACTGTTAATAAGAAATGCGGATGTATCACTGCCACACACTGTTTATAGGAAACCCACCCATACCGACAGATATTTAAATATTCCAATCACCATCCACAACAAAAGAGAGGAATAATTAAAACCTTAGTGGACAGAGCTAAACGTATTTGTACGGGTCGATATTTAAGTGAGGAGATACGGTACCTCAGGCTGGCTATGTTACAAAAGAATTTACGAGCAAAGATTTTAACAGAACAATCCGCCCCAAAAGGAAATCACACCAAGACCACGACGAATTACCTGCATATAAGGGGAAAGTTTTCTTACCTTATGTTAAAAAAAGTTACAGATCGCATTGGAAAAATACTGTAAAAAAACACAAAATAAATACAATATATAAACCAACAAGAAAAATTCAACAAACTTTAAAATCTGCCAAGGATAAGAGAGATCCTTATGTGTATATATACCCTGCACATGCGGTTCTGTTTACATCGGAACAACGAAACACAGTATAAATACCCGAATAACAGAGCATAAACGACATTGTCGTCTTGCACAAACAGATGTCTGCAGTCGCCTAACACGTTGTTAATATGAGTAATCGTATCCTCTATGGAGACACCAAAGTATTAGCTTCAGCAAAATATTATCATGCTTGACTTCATAGAGAAGCAATTGAAATATATAAACATTCCAACTTAAATGAAATAAAAAAGAGGAAAAATTTAAGCTTAATCGCACATGGATACCAGCGATGACTAGCTACTGCAAACTCACTATTCATGAGCCAGTTCTGACCATGGCGTGAACTATAAATTGTGAAAAATCTGCCGTCTAGTTGGCAGTATGGCCACTCGGCGGCACATTGCAGTACTTCACCACGCTGCCACTACTGTGGATCTCAGGCCTTGACCTCCGCCTGCAAGCAGCATGATTTCTCGCGTCGTAGAAGATTCTGCGCCAGCTGCTGCAGGCAGGATCACTTTATTGGTCAAGTTTGCTGCCCGCTCTACCCTAGACGAGCAGCATTTCAACAGACACAACAAAACGCACCACTTCAGCCTCCCCGCTCACGCAGGGACAGACATGACGCCGACAACACCACCAGGACGGCCACAAACACTACTACACTGACAGCAATAAAAACATCAATTACAGAACTTCTTTTGGCCTCTGCCACCATACAGGCAGAAATAGCAACACTGAACCAGAAGCTGGAAGCGCTTCGGCAGGCCGCCAACCGGCGGTTAGTCGGTATTGAAGCCAAGCAACGCACCTCAAACCGAACCTACGCCAGCTCCACAGGAAGCCTCAACAGATTGAGGATATAAATTGATGAGTTATCTCATTATGACGATCCAGACCTGCTCCCAACGATTCAGCGAAAGCTGTATCGCATAGAAAGCTATCTGGAAAAAGCTACAGACACCACCGACGACCGTGCCGAGCGGCTGACGGCCATAGAGGCCTCAATCGCCGGCATCAGAGAACAGCAACTACGTACCAACGCAGACATCATCACCAGTCTCCGCCAACTACAGGACAAACACCACAAGCGGGAGAACTACCTACTGATACGCAACTTCATAGAGCAACACGTCCTGACACAACCAGCTCAACACAACAGACGCCGCAAAGGATGAACACCACAGCACCACCAACACACACCTCACGACTACCATTTCCTGTAGGTAACAGGCCCAGGAACGGTACCCACAAACAAAAACTTAAAACACCACAGTTCATAGGGCAGCTGCCAGGGCTTCGACCATGGCAGATACCTAAACCCCACTGCAGATGACTCCGTCAACATTAGTAATTACCCACGAACCGCAGGTTTGCTACGGCGGTACCAGCCACCATGCCACCAATTATGCCCCCAATAAATATTGCCCCAACAGTATTAAATCCTTTTCTTCCGCTTCCTTTTCCTTCCATACGTATCTTTATCATTGTTTTTCTTTATACCTTTATTCCTGTTTTCTCCCCCAAAAATAAAAAACTACGCTCCTTTGGCTTCGAGCCCTCCTCCAAGCAAATGGGACGGAAGAAGACAGCCGCAGCCTCCAAGATTCCTCCTCGTGAGGAAGCCATCACCAACGCCGCCGAAGAAGAACGGCTTCCTGCCTCTTCGCCACTGCCAGCCGAAGCACCTAGCGCCATCTCACCAAACAGCACAGCCAACCACACACCGCTGAACCGCGTGCCTGCACGCTACTCCGCAGTTGTCCGGGGAGTGCATCGCCAGCTCCCCGACACGCTACTACTCACCGCGGCCCAGCGCTTTTGACCGTCTGCGGCCAAAGCGACCACAATTCGGAACATCAAAGGTTCAACGCCGCTGGTCAGACTGATCTTCTTGGACGAGGACGAATACTCGGCGGTCCTCGGCGCAGGACTGCCCTTGTTAGGGCAAACCCTGTCGTTCGAGGCCAGCTGCAGTGTGCGCCCAACTCCATGGCGACGCTGCTGCCTATACGGGCATAACAACGCTTCATGTGACGCCGCTCTCCGCTGCCACTATTGTGGCAATTGGGAACTCACCGCTGACTGCAGGGCACACGATCTTCCCCGCTTCTGCGCTTCCTGCGGAGGCAAAGAGCACTTCACCGGCCAAGCCGTCTGCCCACTCTATCCGCGTAGAGCTTCGCCGGACCAACGCACCTTTACGACACCTCAGGCACACACAACAACGCAGAACTACATACCACCACCGCAGATCGACACCACTCAACTAGAACTCCAGTTGGCGAATACCAACACTCTAGTTGAGCAGAACACAGCCAGCAACAACAGCATCCTTGAAGCAATTCAGGATCTTCATGCCGAGTTGCTGGACCTAGCCAGCAGTCTCACCCCACTTGAAGAGCAGTTCACCACGCAGTTCACCGCCATCACAGACACCATAAAATCAGAGCACGTGAACACCATCAGGGAGTTTGACTCAAGAGACCACACCACCATTCGAATGGGAAACGACTACCTACGGGAAAGGATCGCAGAGCATGAGAATAGAGTGATTAGGACTCTCCAGCCGTGCATTACGACACCTCCAAGAGAACCACCACATCACCACACACGTCAACACTGTTCAGAACTCTCTGGATACACACCCAACGCCCGGAGGTAACAGGCCCGGTACGGAGCTACAATCACCTGTTACGACACCACTGTTCATAGGTCCCTGTCAGGGCTTCGGCAATGACAGATACCTAACCACCACTGCGGAGAACTCCGCCACACATTAGTAATCACCCACAAACAGCGGGTTTGCTTCGGCGGTACCAGCCACCATGCCACCATTATGCCCCAATTAAATAGCGCCACCACAGTATTAAATCCTTTCTATTTCTCTTCCTTTTTCCTTCCAATTACCTTTTTATTCTTGTTTTTCCTTATACCTTTATTCCTGCCCCCCCCCCAAAATCCTAGTTGGCAGTCGTTAAGCTGCCCAGGGTATTACCCTCTTGAGGATGGCAACCAGAGAGTTGACCGAAACGTCGGGTGTAAACAGTTTTACCCTTAGACCACGGTCTTCCAGCCCGGAAGATTTTAATATTTTATCCACGTGTTGTAAGATTTGCTGAAGAATTGAGGCACTTGATGGGGGAATTGTTTGGTGCATCCATACCATATTTTTCTGTGAAGGCATTTTGGGTCTGGGCATAACTGACACGACTAATAAACTGAGTGACTATGAATATTCTCTGCTTCAATGTGTAACCCATTTTTCTCAATTGAACAAGATTAATACCTGCAACAACAAAAGAGAAAGCATTCTTCCATTAGGTTGCGTCACTTTTTGAACACCCTATGTAGTAAAAATTTAAGAAACAAAAAAGTAGTTATTATTTTTGATTAAATATTATCGATGTATTGCATAAAACCGTTATTTTGAATAGCGTTTTTGGAGAAGTAAGGAGTTGTATAATACTCGAGGGTTTAAATTTTCTTAGGTTTCAAGTTGCTTATCTTCGGCGAATAAACATCAGTACGTAAATGACGAAATTTGAATTATGCTGCATAAAGAGAAAAAAAATAAGGAAAAGATAAAAAAATGGTGGAAGTCACATATTATTTCTGAAAACCTGCAGTAAACTCTACACTACCTACTAAAGAGGAGATGTTTTAGTATTTTGATTTGAAATACGCAGATGCACGTGTTTCGATCAGCTGTGCGACTTTAAATGGGATAGTTCGCGACCAAATACGGAGGAAAACTACTAATTAGTGTTGAGGTTATTGCTACAACTAACAGAGGAATTAAGTTACAGGATATATCTTTAAATCCTACTTTATTGCTTTAAATTGAAAATCGGGTATTGCTGTTAATGGTGCGTACAATTCAGGTTACCAATGGAATTAAAATGTAAAAATAATCAAATGTCAGTTACGTGGTATAGTTTATTCTGTAACGAAATTCTGAAACACTAAAGCCAATGGTAAGCCAGAGAGTGCACAATAAGAGTATGGAGAGCATGATGCTTGATTTGTTAGGGAAACAGTGAAACGGAAAAATCCGTCAAAGCATCACTATTCCAAGTCCATATTCCTTGCATTATCGCAGTTATTTTGTAGTGATAGTTCTTGTATGCTCCAAATTATTAAAGTAAATAATGCTTGTGCGGTACAGTACAAAGAGACAACAAAAGGGTAACTTTTCACCCTAAGTATAAAATGAACTGTCGTTTGCTAGAAATGATTGTTGTTAGGCAGAGATGACCGAAATTTGTTATGGCATTTTCACTTCATTTGTTCATGTGAACTTATTGTGACTTGTTCAATTTTCACTGTCACTTCAAATTACGTGATTTACTTCAGTTTTCACTATCACCTCACTAATGTGATTTAGTACACCACGTAGCGCCTCAATAAAATACGCGCGAAACAGCCTCATCTTCCTTCTGCTCCCCTAGCTGTGGCGTCGAACACAATACCTCTCTAATCGCTCGCAGTAGTGTATATCACAACCTCACTCGTAGAACCCACCGAGGTACAAGCACTTTATATCGCAGTATAACAGTAATGAACTCACTGACCCTCGAGCACGGTCGCTTATATACCACTAAGCGTTTCTGAAAGCTTTGTGAGAGGGGAGAAAGAACCTTTCAGAATTATCTCGTTGCGTCTCGAGCGCTTCTGGAATTCATGTCACGGGGAGAGCGCTCTTCTGTATCTCTTCTCCGGCCAGTCCGTCGGAGCCAACCACTTGATTACCTCGGCTCCTAGCTGCATCACAATATGTTATGTGGATGCATTTCCCCTGAGAAATCTTAATGATGCAGTGCATATCGTGCCCCTATTTTAATAATTCTGCTCTCAGTTCTTTGATAAGAGCAGGGTTCATACATCCTAGTTCAATGCATAGTAACAAATTTCATAGTTCTTAAACTTTTCACTTCATAGTTTTTTTCTAAATGTCAAAATGTTCTGTAATGGTTCACCCAGAATAAAGAATACCACATATACCATTGCTTTATAGCTTATATTTTCAAAGTGATAAAGAAAACTGGCTTCCAATAACCAGAAGTAAAGTGAATTACGTGTAATAACACTGTCCTCAAAGCTTGCTGTTCTTATTCCAAGAATTTAGCCAATTTGCTGCTTTTTCTTACTATAGTTCAGCAACTTAGAAAAACCCTTGGGAGGGGTAACTCACTTGGTCATGTATTCTATGCATTCCCCCTCTCTAACTGCCTTGGGCGGGCATTCTCTTCTAATCTGCCTCTGAGTTGCTGTTTAAGCACCACACGCCATAGTTTCGCCTAGCCCGTGTTTTATTTTATTTCACTCTCACAAAATCGTTTATCACACCACTGTTGTAACTGTTCTTCTGTAGAGGTAGGACTAAAGACGCAAGAGCATTGCAACAAAAATGCTGTGTTTGTAGATTGCTGTGACATGCCACGCAAATAGCAAGGTGCGGCGGGTGTGAAAACAAACGTTTGCATATAAGCGATAGCATTTCACACACATACGGTATTATCATGGGGTATGTTTCAAAAGTTAATTCACTTTTAGGGTATTTCATAGCCTTCACCTCCCCATCTATCTCTTCAAGGAAAAAGTTACTCGCTGATTGATTTTCATAATACAAAGTATTTCAATTGAAGTTTTACAAAGAAAACTAGCGGCTTTAACTTTTTATAGGAGACTAATCACACATTATCATCATCATCACGAAACTATATTCTTTAACATACCTCTTACAGAACTGGAATAAGGATTTTAGTTTTTGAGTTATCACGTTGTAAACAAGATTCTATTAAATTGTTCTGCACTATAAACTTGCTGTATTCACAACAGTGACATGACACTTGTTTCCCGCGTGCCAACCCACTTCCTCTTTAAGATACCTCAATGGATAACTCAGTAGCTAAAGGCAAAAGACAGGTAGAGTGGGGGTGATGTATCCCTCCTGAATACTCGCGCAGTCCGTAGACCGAGGGATTTTACTAAGTTGTTATACTATAGCTGATATAACCGACTTGTTTTATAAACGGTTGATAGTTCATCAACCTCCTCTACACACCTCCTCTACCATGGCATTACCTCCGCCATTTAAGTAATTTCTCTGCAAAATTCTACGTAAATCACGATATACTTCTCTCGAAGTACTACGATGCAAGAGTAAATGTTATCAATGAATTGTGCCATATCTATCGAGAAGAAAGCAGGACGTTATTAGCTCATCACACAACTGTAATGCAAACTCGGTATGGCCTGGAATAAAGCATGGTGTTCCACGCAGAGGCGTAGCTAGGGGGAGGTTTTGGGGGTTGGATCTCCCCTTGCTAAAATAAATGTAAAAATGAATATCAAAAACTGCTTCGATAAAATAATAGAATCTTTCTAGGTTGGCGGGAACGAGATACTTCCTAATCGGAAGCGCTATATTTACGCCGCATATCTTAGATAACATCGCCAAAGGTGACAGCAACGAAACTGTACTTTAGGTGGCGTGGAGTACATCCATGTTAAGATATTGGGCACATGTTTTCGCCCCGGTGCTAAATTTGAGTGGTTTCCAAATAAGTGCAACATCTCCCAGTTTAGAACATAACTAGAAACCCTATTTTGTAGTGAAATAAAATGGCATGCAGAAGTAATTAAAATACTTCACAGTGGTAATTAATTCTCATGCCGCAACACATTTGCCGCTTAGAATATGACAGTACTATATCCTAATTTTAATCCCAATCTGCTCCTTAATCTGTGAATATAAAATCGATTTATTTAAACATTTCAACTGAGGATTAATTCATATTTATCATTTGAATTGATACAATTTTTTTAATGCATCCCTAAACATAATCCCCCCTTAATGTGTTTTTGGCTACGCTACTGGTTCAAAGTGATTCCAGCGCTTCGCTCGGTTAATAATTATCATACGATAATCACCATTATAGTCAAGTTTCATACGACTGTTTATGCTCAACCATGTATCTAAATTAAAGGTTTCATAAGTATTCGTTTCTGGTTTCAGTGATGTGTTACAATCGTTATTCCTTTATCTATGGTTACAATACAATGACGTAGCACCTGTGTCAAACAAAGTTGCTAGCGTTGTGAGAGTACTACGCAGAATAATCGATACTTGTGCTTTCACAATGTTACGTGGCCACTTCTGATTGGTCGAATGCCAATACTTTAATAAACAGGTGTACTTTAATGAGGCCCATTAAAGTACTGCTACCAGTCATATAAATACTACATTTTGTCATGGTCGAGCATAAACAAATATATGTATCCAATTCTTCAGACAAAACGGTATTACCGCTGAAGAATATTAAATATCATTTCTGAGGTTTATCCAATCATGTTTTCGATACATTAAACGCCTTAAACAAATAATATCCATGTTTATTTCGAAATAATAAAGCGCATTAACCCAGGCACGCGCACGCACGCACACACACCGAGCGAGATAGCTCCGCGATAACATGTGAGGCTCGCATTCGGGAGGTCCGCGGTTCATATACCTCCAGGACGTACTCCCTAACTGAGGTTGTTACCAGGTTATCCTCAGTCCTCATAACTGGCAAATGTCGCGGAGATACCCTAAACTTAAGCCTGGAACGTTTTCTTCCCAAAATTACTTTCCCAAATACCATTTCATTGCATATATTATCAGTGTCCACCACATATGGTATCGTATGTAGTAAGAACGGGCGTTAAACCCTACTAAAATACGCGCGCGCGCGCACACACACACATCAATAAAAATCATGGTAACCTAAGGATTTAATACGAAGGTAATGAAATTGCTGAATTCAGCAACGCAAAACTTCTTGTTCTTATTGCTAATCATAGTTGGAACTACAAATAACATATTGCTATTATCTTGACTAAACGCAACCCTGCATGGTTCACAGTGAAATTTTAATTCACTTAATAAAAAACATCCTAAAGTAGTGTATTGTGTTTATTTTCACTTATTAATGACATGGAATGGCTAGGAAGAAACCCGTTGAATACCAACGTTATGAAATTCTTCCATGAAACAATCTTGTGGCAATTAAACAACATGATTTCAGCAGTACCTACACAACATTCAAACCACGCTTAAAACCACAAACTTTGAAAAAAATCTCAGCTACACACCATGAGCACACTGAAACTCGAACAAAATTTCTCGCTTCAAAATCACAAAACCATAACGCGCAAATACATAAGCCGCAAATTATTTCATCAATATGTCGTCACTTTAGCTGCAAATTCTCGTAAGCCACAACGTTTACAAAACTGAGTTTTTGGAATGTTTGAATTTGTGGCGGCTCAACTATCACACATAACAGCAGGCTACCTGACCGCCCCTTAGAAGCTGTAGCTACACCCTCGGTCCAGCTTGCAACTGTGGGCACGTCTTCAGAGGGCAGCATCTCCCAGATACCGAATAGTGAGTGACAAGGAACAGCTGTGCATTTAGGTCGCTAAGCTTCCCCTGCAGGGAAGTAAGAGTTTGGACTGGCCTTCTGTCGAAAACAGCACGCTTACATATTGGGACTTAAACAACCACTGAGTTTTTATATATATTGTGTACGTGGAGTAAATGAATTTAGTGTTATACATACCTGTGGTGTTTTCATTTCTGTTCAATCTTAACCCACATCTGGTGACTCCGACGTGATCGTGCAAAAGCGACAAAGCGCGTGTTAAGTGCCACGCATACACAGACAACAAACATGACGGGACAGGCAGCTGCCGCTACTATTTATCGTGTAATGGGGAAGTTACCCCCTTTCTGGGCCGACAGACCCGCACTGTGGTTTGCCCAAAGCAGACGGGCAATTCGAACGAAGTGGTATTACGGCTGAAAGAACCAAATTCAATCACGTAATCGCTCAACTCACCACCGATATGCCGCAGAAGTGGAAGACATTATAACCAATCCACCAGCCGACGGTCCCTTCGCAAAACTCATAAAAGCGGAATTGGTACGCAACTTGTCCACCTCCAAGGAGCAACGCGTTACGCAGCTGTTAACACACGAGGAAATGGGGGACCGAAAAGCATCACAGTTTTTACGGCACCTCGAAAACCTCTCATCAGACGTTGCGGACGGCTTTCTCAGGAGTATATGGTCCAGCCGTCTACCATCTCATATCCAGACCATCATCGCCCGCCAAATAGACGCTAGTCTTAATGCCGTTTCGAAGCTGAAAAATTCACGAGATGACGCCTCCACCGCCGTGCGTGGCGAACGTTAACGGTTCGTCCGAATTCACCATGCTCCTATAGAGAGGAGTTGAAAAGCTATCTAGGCAAGTGACAGCGTTGATAACCCGTCCAGTACAACAACGTTCGCATTCACGAAACCGCCAATTACAAAGAAGTCAGCCACCACACTCCTCGCGCGACTCGTCGGCAATTCGGGGTCAATGCCGATACCCGGCGATACTACCCGGAAATTGCGTCACCGTGTTCCTACATCTCGGAAAACGACAGCAGTAGCTGCTAGTAACGACAAACGACTGCACCTCTTCATCAGGCCGCCTCTTGATTACTGGCGCACAAGCAAGCACAGATGCTTAACAGACAATAATTCAGATCTTTGTGTGTTTCTTAATGGGTTAGTTCCTGGCAGGAGAGCACACTTAGATTACCAACCTGCCAATGGCACGACTATCTATTCACACTTTCGGCTACATCCATTTAAACCTAAACGTTGGACTCCGGCGAGCATTTGTCTAGCGCTTCGTGGTGGCTGATGTTAGCATTCCAATAATAGTTGGTGTTGATTTCTTGTAGCACTACAGCCTTCTGGTCGACTGTCGTCATGATCGTCTACTGGACGGCACAAGGAAACTGTCAATGCCCGGTCTTTTTACAAACACTGCAATTTCGAGTGTTAAAACTACCCTGACCGATACACCACTTGTCGACCATCTCGCAGAGTTCCGCGAGCTCACTCGCCTGCGGGAATGCCAAAAACCATGGAACATCAGGTTGTTCACCACATCAGAACAACGCCCGGCCTACCTGTTTCTTGCCGTCCTCATCGACTCACCCCTGAGCGCCTCAAGATTGTTAAGGCCAAGTTAGACAGTATGCTACAGGAGGGTACAGCCCGCCGTTCTGAGACATCTTCGGCACTGCACCTGGTACCCAAGAAAGGCAACGATTCGCGCCCTTGTGGCGACTACCGTACTCTTGACACCCGCACCATTCCTGACCGATATCCTATACCATACATCCACGATTATTCCCATCTTCTTTCCGATTGTTCCGTCTTCTCCAGAATCGATCTCGTCCGAGCATATAACCGGATACCCGTACACTTTGATGATGTACAAAAAACAGCATAACTACTTCGTGTGGTCTGTTTGAATTTCCATTTATGTAATTTGGACTCACAAACGCAACTCAGACTTTTTAAAGATTTATAAACGAAGTTCTCCGTGGACTGGATTTCTGTTTCGCCTACTTGGACGAAATCGTAGCCTTCTCCCAGACTTCGGAGGTAACTCTTCACCAGACTACGGGAATTCATCAACCTTTCCAAGAGCACCTTTAAAGTTCCGGAAGTTGTCTTTCTAGGCTATACCGTCTTGAGTGTCGGTTCTCGTCCCTTACCCGACCGAATGGCTGACTTGCAATCCTATGCACCATCCCAGACCATCTGACAACTGAGAAGGTTCCTGGGAATGGTGAACTTTTGTCGCCGTTTCCTACGAAATTCTGCTGCCGTACACGCACCTCTTCATGCCATTCTCTCAGGTTTTGGAGTCAAAGGCTCCGATCCTATGAACTGGACACCTGAACTGCTTCAGGCTTTCGAGAACTGTAAGGATGGCCTATCAAAGGCAACTCTTCTAGCCCATCCAGACAGCTCCGTTCCTTTTGTTCTGGTCATAGATGCTCCTGGTTCCGCCCTCGGATCAGTTCTGCAGCAGCGGATAAATGGGAACTGGCAAGCACTCGACTTCTTTTCAAGAATCTCACCTCCCAGCAACAGAAGCACAATGCCTACAGCAGAGAGCTTCTGGCTATCTACGAGGAAGTTAAGCACTTCCGGTACATGTTAGAAGTACAAACCTTTATCATCTTCACCGATCACAAACACATTACCTACGCCTTCCAACAAAAGAGCGAAATCTTCTCTCCTCGTCAGTTCCGATACTTAGACCTAATTTCCCAATTCTCCGCAAAAATTGAACACGTCTCTAGTTTTGATAACGTTGCCGACGCCCTTTCTCGTATCGACTCCCTATCTAACCCCGTGGACTTGGTGGCACTCGCTAAGTCTCAGGAGCAGGATGCTGAGCTCCGCCAGCTACTCCAGAACAATGATTCTTCTCTGCTCTTACAAAAGGTTCTCTATTCGGTACTGCAGTGTCTTTGTGCTGTGACACATCTACTGGTAGACCACGTCCTTTTGTCACCCAACATTCTTGCCGAAAAATCTTTGTCTCCCTTCATAACCTTAGTCACCCAGGAACAAAATCTTCCACCAAGTTGATCTCCCAGTGATTCGTATGGCCGGGTTTGCGAACGGACTGCCGCCTCTGGGCACTAACTTGTCAATCATGCAAACGGTCAAAGATCAACCGACACACTGCGACACCACCTGCAGATTATCCAGTTTCCCCAGGGCGCTTCCTTCATGTCCACATTGGCAGTATTGGACCTTGCCCGTCTCTACAGGTAATTGCTACTGCGTGGAGCAATCGATCGATAAGCCCGATGGCCAGAGGTATTTTCTCTTCTGGATATCACTACAGAAACGATAATAAGAACGCTTCTAACTGGATAGATCCTACGATTCGGATGTCCGCAACAGGTCACCACCCAATTCTCTTCCCAGCTCTTCCAAACGCCTTACAAATTTTGCGGTATCCATCTCACCTGTACTATAGCATACCACCTAGCGTCTAATGGCCCTGTGGAGAGATTACACGGATCTCTCAAGGCAGCCTTGACGTGCCATGAAGATGCCAGATGGAGCGACGCGCTTCCTCTCATTGTCCTGAGCGTCCGCACGGCCTTCAAAGAAGACCTTCAGGCTTCGGTGGCAGAGCTGGTGTATGGTGAACCGCTGCGGATGTCAGGAGAAGTCATCCAATCTGCTATCCTACCGGCCGACACTTCTCAATTCCTCGCAGACCTAAGGAGGAGGATTGAACAATTGCGACCAAAGCCAGGAAGCCGCCATTGCTTACCATCCACATTTGTCCACCCATCCCTGTCTACAGCAACTCATGTTTTCCTTCGCCAAAACTCTCTCCGCCGAGCCTTACAACCACCTTACACTGGACTTTATAAAGTGTTTGACGCACCGATAAAACCTTCCTCATTGCCGTCAGAAGCAAATCAGTACTGGTATCACCTCATCGCGTGAAACCTGCTTTCATTCTCACAGACGCCATCGTTCCTGAAACTTCGTCAACCAACACAGCTACACCGGTGTCAACACCATCTGCAATCACTCGTTCTGGGCGACATGTCCGTTTTCCAGACTATTGTAGGCCCTAGGCACCTCTCTCCTAAGGGAGGTGATGTGGCAGCTCAACCACCACACAGAAGTACAGGTTACCTGACAGCCCTTTGGAAGCTGTAGCTACACCCTCGGTCCAGCTTCCAAGGGCGGGCACGTCTTCAGAGGGCAGCATCTCTCAGATGCCGACTAGTGAGTGACAAACAACAGCTGTACACTTGGGTTGCTATGCCATCCCTGCCGGGAACAAGAGTCGGGACTGGCCTTCTGCCGAAAAGAGTACCCTTACATACTGGAACTTAAACCACTGAGTGTTGATATATATTGTGTACTGGAGTAAATAAAGTTAGTGCTATACATACTTGTGGTGTTTTCATTTCTGTTCAACTTTAACCCGCAAATTCATCCAAATGACGCACATCTGTGTGATGTAAACTCTTGTAATCCAAGTCTCGTTGCTAATCGTAAAAAACGAAGTATTTCAACATCATGTAAGCTTAAAAAACCTGCTAAATTCAGATATGAGGCTCTTTTAAACCGCAATTAAATCTTGGTTCCTTAAATTTCCAAAATATTCGTGTCTACGTGGAGTATTTGTTGTCAAAAAATTAGGTTTTAGTTCCCGCTCTTAAAATTTATTTGTGTCTTAGAGAATAGCCCTGGGAAGTTTCAGACCTCTATGTTCTTTCGAATAGCTGATTAATTCACTTTTTAATGTCTGTACTATTTAAATTTTCCAACTGCGGGACTCCTTTAAATTCATTTCTCAGGCCTTTAATTTTCACTATGATTTCCTGTACACAAAACCTACCTACTTCCACAATTTTTGGGCAGGATCATGGCATATATTTTTTTTTAGACATTCCGAAGATATTTACTAACTTCAAGGCGGAAACAGGCTAAGGGACCAGAGCCTTCCCTCGTTAACCCTCCGTCGGGCGCAACCGGCCTGACAGGCACAGCGTGGAAATTTTCGTTGCCCTCTCCACCGCTAGTATGCGTTGGTGTCTGTCCCTCCGTTTAGTCTCCTTTCTTTATCTGAAGTTTACAGTCATAGTGCTCAGTTGGCTTACTTGCTTCTTTTAGTGCAATTATCGTAACTTTGACCTCACAGGCACATTGCGCCCGAATTCGTCACACATATAAAGGTTAGTACTTTTTGAATCCGTTTATTACTAGTATTTGTTTTACAAATTTCCTGGCTACATCATTTATATTCATTCATTCATTATCTGTTTACCCTCCTCTTATGTAGGACTTACACCCCCACAGGACTTACAAGCGGGTGCCTGGGGTCAGAGGCCCGTCGAGGAGCAGACACTCATGGATCAGACAGAGCATCCAGGATGGGTGATCAGCCCGATGCCTGGTATGGGATGAAGGAAGTAGATGAAACGAAATGTTGGTGAAATGGATGAAAGGAAAGGTGATTATGGAGCAGTTGGTGGAATGAATGACGGGGGAAACCGGAGAACCCGGAGAAAACCAGCCCAGACGCCGCTTCGTCCACCACAAATCCCACATGCAGGTCCCTGGGATTGAACCCGGGCCGCCTCGGTGGGAGGCGAGCGGTCTAACCACTCGGTCACGGCGCCGCCTACATCATTTATAATTTGTAGATATTTTTCGGAAATATGTCAATTTTTTAACCTGGCCTCCCAGGCTCATTGCGCCCGACCACATACTTATGTTGTCTCTCATACATTTCAGGTTTTCATATAAAATGTGGAAATTCTACGATCTCTATAATTCGAGTCATCTTGACGAGGTAATGGCTTTATTGCAAGATTTTGACGAGGAAGATCCCTCAGTGGATGAGGATTTGGGGGAAGAGAGTGACGTTGCTTCTGAAGATGAAGTGGAAGAACGTGAAGGCGATTCAGAAACCGAACAAGATGGAGAGGAGTCCGAAGATGAATCCGAACCAGTCCCAGAAACCAACATTTTTGTGGGAAAAGATAAAAAGACCAAGTGAGACGAAAATCCGCCTGCAAGAAATGTTCGTAGGCGGGGTCATAATGTTGTAACGCATCTTCCTGGAGTCATAGGAAGTGCTAAGAATTCTCAAACTGTAGTCGAATGTTGGGATAATTTATTCAGTGACGATATCTTGAACACTATTGTTAAATGCACAAACCAGTACATTGAATCCATTAAGCACAAATTTTCCAGAGAGAGGGACATCACACCCGCTGATGTCATTGAAATAATGGCTTTCATTGGCTTCTTGTATATAGCAGGAGCTCTCAGAGGGAATCGTCAAAGTTTGGAGGAACTTTGGGGAAAAGAAGGTGATTGTGTGGAAAAATTTTCCCTCGTGATGAACATCAAGCGGTTCAAGACTCTGATACGTTGCCTTCGTTTTGATGACCTTACTACCGGGGCAGAACGAAAAGAATTCGACCGTCTTGCTCCAATTCCTGACGTGTTCGAAAAATTTGCAGAAAATTGTCAGAAAATCTATAGAGTCGAGGAGAACGTCACAGTGGACGAAAGGCTTCCAGGTTTCTGAGGAAAGTGTCCATATCCGCAGTATATTCCGTCGAAACCGAACAAGACTGACATAAAATGTTTTGCGCTTGTTGATGCAAAAATGTTTTATACGCTGAACATGGAGATATATGCTGGAAAACAGCCTGAAGGTCCCTTCTGTGTCACCAATAAGCCAAGTGAAGTGGTGAAAAGAATGGTCAAGCCATTATGTGGATCTGGTCGTATCACTGCTGATAATTGGTTCACCGATATGGATTTGATCGATGATTTCAAAAAGAAGAAGTTGTCCTATGTTGGTACTGTGCGAAAAAATAAGAGTTGCCCCCACAATTTGTTTCGGTCAAAGGAAAGATACAATACAGCAGCATATTTGGCTTTACTGCTGGAAAGTCTTTGGTGTCCTACATCCCGCAAGTGAAGAAGAACGTAATTCTCGTGTCTTTGCTTCATGATGACGACGCCATAGACCCTGAATCTGGATATCAAATGAAGTCAGAGATAATCAGTTTCTACAATTCCACCAAGGGCGGCGTTGATACTGAAGACCAAATGTATGCTACGTACAGCGTGAGCAGAAATGTCAAGCACTGGCCAAGGGTGATATTTTTTACATTGTTGAATGTGAGTGGTATAAATTCACAATTAATTTACCTTGAGAATCAACTGGAACCCTTGCGTAGAAGAGCTTTCCTGAAGACGTTGGCCCACCAACTTGTGCTTGGAGAGTTAAACCGAAGAAGTGTGAAGACAGTTGGGATCCCTACCAACCTACAAATGCGGCTGAAAAGGTTTCTTCCCGCCGGTAATGATCGAGAAATGCCACCCCCTCCACCCCCAAAAGACGTAGGTGCTCTAGCTGCACAACGGAAACGGGTTTCAGGAGGATGGCAAACTATGAATGAAAAAATGTCACACCACAATCTGTCTGACCCATGCAAACATGGTGTGCGGAACATGCTGTGATAGCTGCATATGCCCTTCTTCTGCTCAACTTAACTGAGTGAAAATGAGTTAATCCACTAGAATGTTATAATTGTTTCTTACCACGCTTTGAAATGCGTTTAATGATAATGGGTAGACAATTTAAGCCAATTTGGTGGCAGATTAGACATTTTCATACATTCTCTTTTATAATTTTCTAAACAATAAAAAAGCTTTTTTTACAACGAATTTGGTTTTTTTTTTTTTTTTTTTTTTTGCCTTTAAACATTTCCACGAATGGCAGTGGATACCTTTATAATATTAAAATTAAAATAAGCCTGTATTAATTATGATTGTTTTAGCTGTGCCTAACAGGCGCATTGCGCCCTAACTCGCCAGAGCATATATTGCGCCCGACGGAGGGTTAATATCCACCCGAATCAAGGACTCATATTCGCCAGGACGTACAACTCTCGGGGTAGACGCCTGATGGGTGACAGAGGGCCTACGGATCAGAGAGTGAGAGACCAGGATGGGTGAACAGCCACACGCCCCGGAAGAGAGCGAGGAAGCGGATGATAGATGAATGATAAGAAAGGTGATGATGGAGCACCGGTGGAATGAAACGTAGCGCGGGAAACCGAGAAACCCCGCCAGACGCCGCTTTGCCCACCACAATTCCCACATGCGGGTCCCTGGGATTGAACCCGGGCCGCCTCGGTGAGAGGCGAGTGATCTAACCACTCGGCCACGGAGCTGGCATTTCGAAGATATTGCTGCACAAACATTGGAATTAATTTTCCTGTTGAGTCGAAAATAGATTTTTGAAAACATATTTTGTACAAGAAGTGAATAGTTTTGATGACTTTGCATTTAATTGTATATTATATTTTTAAAAAATAACCAGTAGCCATAATAAGTCAACCTGCACTAACTTATCGTATCATACTATTTAGACACATTTGTAAACAGAAAGATGTGGGCGAAGGTGTTTTGGTAACAGTATTTAACTACTAAAAATGAATAAATGTTTAAAACAGCAGAGAAAAATATATAGAAATTAAGCCGAATGCTTTCAAAATTAATATCAAAAGCCTGACCAACAGGAAAATTTTATGTCTCTGTATTCCAAGGTTCAAAATTCCCAATTTTCGCTACATGTCACCTTATATTGTTAATAATGTACTGTTATAAGCAACATGGATCCTTACTTAGAGAGTAGTGATAAAATATTTGTTATTTCTCCTGTAGAAATAACGATGATATGTAGGTAATTTCTGACGAAAATGTTTACCTCATAGTTATATTACCTTAACTATACTTAAATGAACTCATTACAGGATATATCGATGAAAATATGTGATCAGATATGTAGATATTTATCGCATTTACCATGAAGTGAGTATGGAACTAATGGATAAACATTCTCTAGAATCTGTATAATGGAGAGTGAAAGTCTTGTGACTCTTAATACGCGAGATTTTTTCCTCCTTATAGGCTTCCTCTGTGTACACCCAGGAAGCAGTATGGCGCCAATGAGTTATGGTGGACCTAAGCCTCTAGAGATGCGGGAGATTTGGTGTTGTGGTGTAGCATCGGGGCTTAACGTCTCCGCCGATTGTCAACTGGTCGAGCAAGGAAGCCACCACCGTCGTAGTCCTGCTTGGAGGCAATCCGCACTAAATCCCTCTAGTGATCTGATTTGAATAGCGGGCGTTAGGCGTCCTTTGCTCTACTTAATTAAGCTCGTTTGCTCCACTGAATACGTTAGCATTACACCTAGCTACTTCCAAGAGTTGATCTTTTTGCTGTCGATAAAGCTTTGGGATTAGGACCCTACCTTCCAGCTCTGGTACCTTTCCTGTTTCCGCAAACATGTTTTCCTGCTTTACGTGATTAATATTCACATTCAGAAAACCTCAGTGTTATAGAAACAGAATATACATAGAATGAAAAGCAGAATATTACATTTTCTATTTGATTGTTTGCTTTAAACTTATCGAATTGTTATCTAAAGTGAATGATGAGTGAAAATTTACCAATATGGCCCAGATTAGACTATTATAAGTGCAACTTTATCGTTTTATTATCTTCTATTAGCCTTTTTAGCTGTAATTTATGCACATAACTCGTATGCATATAGTAACACTTATTCGTAGTATTGCACCTAATTATATTCAGCTTTATTGCTTTTAATTTCATTTAAGCAGGTTTCTAAGCTGTGTAGAATGCAAACGATATATAAAACCTGCTGTTTTTAACAGTCAAAAATTTAAAGGCAAATGTAGCATAGCCGTCTGGATTTACTCGCTGAGTTTTGAGGTATTGACTCATGCTTTTTTCAATCACTGCACATTAACATCTTTCTAAAATCACCGCTATATCAGACCCACTTTTAAATATTTTGTTTTAGGAATGTCGAAAATATTAGTACACGCTGCTTGTAGTAGTTGAAAAACAACACAATAAAGTTTGTAGCCTCACCAAAGAATTTTAATAAAACAAATACACTAACTTGCGATTGAGAAGCTCGTAGAAGAAAAAATTGAAATCCACTTTCCCACTACTTGTGGTAGTTGCAAGGTTAATAATGTACCCTTTAAGAGGAAAAATCCACAGTGTGTCTACAACCTGTTAGAATATTCTGCAGCATAACATGACCAGTAAAAATCAATGGATTCTTGCGAAGTTCGAAATGAATTCCAGAAAAAATTTAAATGCTTTTCTTATCTTTAAAATGTTATGTTTTAGCATTCTTAAGGACTTAGGATTTATACACTAGCATCTAGGAGCTTGAAACACAAAATTATGTCAATATTTTGTGATTAAAAAACAGAAAACAAAGTAGGTTAAAAATAAAATTACGGCCCTAATGATGAAATTGCATAAAAATGAAAGCTCGATGCTTGCCATTAAAAATTAGTACACATTTTCCACTCTCAAGAAATTGTGTAGTTTTATGCATATCAGCGTTTTTAAATTCTGTCCGTCATATTTACAGCACCATGCAAACTTCATTCTATATTGCCTCTGTTTACTTTTCATGCATAGTAGATTGAGTTCTATAGTACTTCTGGCACAGAAGTTCTTCATACTCTCCATACACAGGCAAAAGCTATGCTTCTTTATGTTTTAACATTTCCTCTACGTGCTAAGTCTTATAACCCTGATTTGTCGCTTTTTCAAAATTATATTTTTGAACATGATTGTGTTCATAAATCTTCTTGCAACACAATTTTAAATCATTTTGAGCTCTATATTCATAACTTAACAGTTTCTACAGTTTTTGTCGCCGTTTCTAACGCTTCCACTGTGATCTATGACCTTCGGGGGTTACCTCATTCCACCAAGCGATGACGACACAGTTCTGAGGTGGAGACACCCAGCGGGCGGAATCCGTTGCCTCCTATGGTAGGATGATGATAAGGATGGCGGTGGAATGAGAGGACCTACAGCTTTTACCGTGGACTCTGAACCACTTTGGACCTTGGGGATACTTCATATGAGCAAGTCAGAGATGAAGGTGTGGATAGGGCCGATTGAAATCACCACCCCAGAGCCGGGAATCGAACCCCGGACCTTCAGTACGAGACCGTAAACGAAACACTGAGCTACCCCGGCGCCCTCTACACTTTTTGTGTTTATAAGTTTTCTCTGCAAACTAAATCTTGGACATTTCATTTATCATTTTGTCACTTTGCATTTTTGATGTCTCCTTGCATTCAAAATGCTTCTTGCAACGCTGTTTTAATAAGAATGGGCTCAGATTTGGCATAGTCTCATTACAATAGACTTTCATAGTCTACTCATGATGTTTCTATTCCTATTACAGTTACATCATTTTAATTAGATCAAATTACGTTTTACTTTTTCAAGGTAGAAAATGTAGTGTATTCGAACCAAATTTCGGTATCCCGATTTCACAGGAAAAAATTGAATTGAGTTTTATTTATGGACGCTCTTTAACTGTTGTGGTCCTTAGCGTCCCATTCTATATTGGGCGTGAAAGACCAATTTTGCTCAGAGGCATTTTCATCATGCTTAAGGTTCTTTTACGTGTCGTAAATTTACGACACGGGACACCGGCTTTACTTCCCTTCAGAAGGAAGCCATGCTAAGGATTTTTACATCCGAAAAAATCCATCGCCCTCCGCCAGGTGTGAACCCGCGACCTCAGGAACTAGAGGCTAGCATGGTAACCACTACACCATGAAGGACGACGATTTCACAAGCAATACACCTTTCTGTGAACTGCAAAACTCCGAAGTCCGATGATTAACAAACTTCGTATTTAAGTCAGGCATCTTTCAAGGATCCAATACTAGGAGTTTTACAAAATTCCCCCAACACAAACTACCCTTTCATGCAAAATGGTGTTTGTCTTTTACTTTCTCCAAAACGACTTTGATTAAAATGGCATATATTTGAGATACTGGCGTAACAAATTCTCTTCATTCTTATAGGAGTTTAGAGAATTTTATATAACTGGGAGGCGGTAAGAAATAAATATAAATATATTACAGAAAATAATTGGAAGAGCTCATTAGCACATAATCATTTTTTAAATAAACTTTCTATAGCTTTAGCCACAGAGGGGATACTTCATGTTGTTCGTTTGCATTCTCCAATATAAGTAACAAACCTTTAAAATGGTATATCCATTTCTTTTTTTCTCGGTGGTCATGGAAATAGTTTGCAATATCAATGGAAACATTTGTCTGCTCTGTATGGTCCTGTGTAGGTACAATAAAATGTACATGAAAATACTTCGGCCAGTATTTGCCATGTTTAACAGAAGGTAGGTGGAAAGTCAAATTGTTAAAATAATTTGTAGAATAGCTATGAGTATAAATAATTATACTGGGTGGAGAAAGTTGTGTAATTGTAACACCTAAAAGTTTTTATTTTTAGGTAAAAAATGTGAAATCATATCAATAAAGAATTCTCTTTGTGAAAGTTTTTGCAATAAACTAAAACCTATTATAGTTCCAAGGACATATGTATTTGGAATGTGGCAGTCAAAATGAGCAAATGTTTAACTTAAGTAACAACAAAAAATACATAAAAATTAAAACTAAACAGCCAATTCGCTACAGTTTTAGAATCATGTTAAGTTTTTGCACATATGTTTTTCTCTTCATGGTAAAATACGTTTACATTGGAGAATGCCTTTTAGAAGCACAGTATACTATTCGTAATTAGCAACACAGCGCATTACAGAAATTTAGCTGAAATTTCTCCCCAGGCTGCCTTCTCTGCAGCAAATTTTTATAGGCTTAAACTTAAGTTTTATCGTATCTTTTGTGACCATTTCTTCTGAACATTTTCTCCATGCATTAATATGCAATTCATTAATCAAAAATATTTCAATATTCCGATTTTTGGAAACCTAATGCATTGAATTCATTTTAAAATAAAAATTAGAAAAGCGAATTTTTAATAATTTTCCAGTTTCTCCTAAAATAACCAATCCTGGTGTATTTTAATGCCCTTAAACTAACTTAACGCAACCATAACAAAGAAAATATTTAATTCTCAACTTTTGTTTATTATCTAATTGTCTTGAATTAAGGGATTTGTAATCCAACAGCCAGAGACGAATTAAAGCAACTTTCGAAAACTTGTAGAGTAAAATGGTAAAGGCTGAATAACTCTTAAAACATATTAAATGTTCTGGATAGCATAGGCATATACCTTTAAATAGAGAAATAAGCTGTAAATTCTTAGACCATTTTTAAGTTTTCAGAGAGTCGTTTGGGTGCTAATAAATTTCTAAACTGTTATCACCGAAAAATTCTTCATCTAATTCTTCGCACACGCATACGCTTCTTGAACACAGAAGAATCTTGTGAGGTGACTTATTCATGCTTCGTTTTTATTAGAGTTGGAAAATAAAGGTCTTGGGCATAGTGGTCACTGTCCCCTGAAGCGCTATTATACAAACGAACCGTAAATCGATCATACACAATGACCTGTGTTTGTCAATTACAGATAACACTACAATATAAAATACATTGATAGATTAAGTAAACCTTTTAATTTTTTAAGTTTTAATATATCCTATTTCCAGAAAAAGGCAATAAATAATAAAATTGGCAAATTTTATAGAACATGTGGAGCAATAAAGAGAACCATGAGGAATAAACCGTTATATGTTACACAACGGAAGGGGTCATCTCGCCCACTGTGACCTACAAGGATCTCTTGTGTCTACCAACCCCCCAGGAGGAAGGGATGAAGTGAAAGAACCACAGGAGGCTACAGGCCACTGAGACTTACGGAAGTCCCTAACAGTTCCAGGCACGAAGACCCGTCCCACTGCTGAAACTGCCTAGAGAGAGAGAGAGAGAGAGAGAGAGCGATGAACGACCAATCGACCAAGCAGCCCTCCATTGTCCACGGGAAGTACTCTTTCATTTGGGCAAGCATCCGCGCCATCTGTCTGGCAGTCCTAAAGCAGTCCTAAAAATGAGAAGGAAACGGAATGAAAGGGAAATTATGGATGAGAAACCACCCCAGCGTTCGCCTATTGACCAGATAAAACCAGAAAACCCCAAGGTCAGAGTGGGCTGTCAACGGGATTCGAACCCGGGACCTCCCGATTGCGAGCCTCCCACGTTACCGCGGAGCCATCCCGCTCGGTTAAAGTAAACATTTAAAAGGCACACAGCTTAAATTTTATCAAGTAATGGCGATTCCCACACTGATGCACAGAAGCGAAAACTAGACAGCAAATAGATCGGATAAGCGCAAACGAAGTTCCTACGTTCAATAGCTGGTTATGCTCTAATGCATGGGTCGCTAAAATGTCTTCCCTTCGCGAGAGACCAAATATGTAACACGCGTTATCCTACTCAGCTGCATGTAAAAAACAAATGGACAGCCAGAGCGGCGCCTGCAAGTCTAAATGACTCGCGAGTCCCCTTTTCTCCGTCTCTGCTCTAATGGATACTAAAAGCTAACGATTCCATAAGAAGAGAGCTGCATAAATTTATTTTAAAACATACAAAATTCACGAAAACACTGATATGAAGACTTAAAACGGATCGCCCCCGACAGAATATCTAATTTGCTTAAAATTATAAGACTAGAGGCAGAAGAAACGTTAATCGTTCATTGGCTAGATGAAATGATTCACCGTTTACTTGATGTGGAAACAGACCTAAAGCCTAATTTCATGAAGCGGAAGAAGAAACTACATTATTTTTGTACGTGGCCGATTAAAATGGCAAATAGTTGGATACCAAATATGTTTAATGTTTTCCTTACACTAAGAAAGGAAAAAGTCAATAAAATGTCTATAAAGTCGGTGCATTTGAAGGAACTTTGTGTATATGCTATCACGCCAGGTGGCAATCTTTTAAGTACAACTAACCACGGCTACATTATGGCATTATACGACCGGGCTACTTTTCCCTCTCTTCTACTCAATACTGGACACACCCTGGAGATTCTAGTTCTGTAGAAATGGAAGAGAAAGTACCTGCAATAGAAGATTATCCCTGACCAAACAATAACATTGTATTTACGTGATGAATAAAAATGAAAATTCCTTTGCCAAATGAAGTCAGTCTGGGTCACATACATGGAATGCTAATCTTTATGCAAGAGAGCACTCCACCTCACATTCATCTCCGCAAATCAGAAGAATGTATTTGAATCATGTCCTTCATGCTCACTAGGTATAAATCCTGTCATTTCAATGGTAGATTGTTTTCCTTTTCTTGCCTTTTTGACACACGCGGCGAATTATAAAGAAATGGACAACATTCCGTAACGCTATTTCTTGAGCCCGGTGTATAATCTGGAAGAATATTAATCACTAATGAGGGGAAAGGATTATCATTTGTATATTTTTATTTTATGCAACCGTTTACTTACTGACACCAAGCTAGGTGGTGCCGTGGTAACGTGCGCGACTCGTACTCGGCATGTCACGGGGCCGAACAACCTGAACGAAGATTTTTGGGTTGGATAATTTGATACACTGATTTTTCTATCATCCAAAAATGCGACACGACAATTTCCGAAAAAAAATCTCCTATCCCAAACTACCCTTTACATGAAAATTTTTTCGATATATTTCATGTTCTCAAAAATAGCTGTAAAGAATATATTCTGTATATTCATAAGAAAAATAAAAGGTATATCCTAAATTTTCTGGGAACAGCCTGTCAAGTCCCCGACATTCAGAAGGCATTGTTTATAATTTTGATAACGGTTAAACCATAACATACAGGCAAAAAGTTAACCACAGAAAAAATGCAGTTCTCTTTAAAACACACAATTTATTTTAAATAACGTTTTCTGTGATATCAGCCATGTCCGAGATAGCCGTTATTATAGGTTTGAATTTGTCAGTACGTGTTATTTTTTAAAGTGCTGCCACTATTCAGTTGTTTCTCGCGATGTCATGGAATTTCAAGGCCAGCATATAGCGAGATTTGACTATCTTATCTGCTTTCTGTATCCTCCATTCACCTACAACAAAATGTGTAATGAAAATTTTCTGCAAAGGTTTATCTCGATTAACATGAGGTGGACAGAAAATACGCTTTCGCGGGAATAATTTATAGTAGCTATATAAAAATAAACGATAACGGATAGAGAAGGTAGTGTGAATGTAATACCTGAGTTTTTATCTATCATAGCGAGGGATGTACACTCGCTTCCATTTATGCCGTTACCGCAGCTTTGGGAGGCATTCTATTGGCCTTTACAGGAGGAGTGTGCATAGCAAGGAGGTGTGTATATGTGCATCTGTTTACCTTTTCGCGCATGCACAATTCTAGATTATTCACATATTAATTCATAATTTTAAGCAGTAGTTTTACTCGCCATCACTACTCGCCTCCTAGAGAGGTAGAATCAGACGACTGATAAATTCAATGCCATCGCCGGGATTTGAGCCATGGATCTCCCAGTTTCCGTCCGGTTGCTCTAAACACTGATCTATCATGGCAACATACCGGTGTGACAACTGATTCGAATTTTTCCCGGTAAACCACAAGGAGATATCAAATTGTATTGAGATGACATACCCCAATAGCGACTTACAATGCTGTAAGTACTCTAAGTCCCGAGCTTCATAGTTTCGACTACTATTACGTCAATTAATGAAATTAATTATTCTTCCACACAAGCCGTGTGTTGGACAAGGTTGGAAAGGTAGAATCAGACGACTGAAAAATTCAATGCCATCGCCGGGATTTGAACCATGGACCTGCCGGTTTCCTTCGTTTGCTCTAACCAATGAGCTACCATGGCAACATGCCGGTACGACACCATGTGGAAAAACAATTAATTCCAAATAAAACACTGTTTTGCAACATATCTATACGGGAAAAAAAATGTAATGCAACATAATGTAAAACTGAAATAACTGAAATACGTTACACTTTTTACTCTCAAAGAGGTCGCGAGTTCAAACCCGGCGCAGGGCGATGGATTTTTTCGAGCGTAAAAATCCTTAGCATAGCTTCCTTCGGGAAGGTGGTAAAGCCGGTGGCTCCGTGTCGTAGATTTACGGTACGTAAAAGAACCTCAAGCCTGATAAAGAGGCCTCTGAAAAAAATTTCCCATCTTTCACGCCTAATACAGAATAGGACGCTAAGTAAGAACCATAGTAGTTAAAGTGCGTCCATAAATAAAATTCAAATTAAGTTTTTAGCCACCCGAAACCTGGGGATCCCGGAAATAGACGAGACAAAGTCATGAAGGAAGGGGGCTCCAACAGTCCCATCCAGCGCCAGAGAGAAATCTCTCCATAGAGCAAATTCCACCGTCCTGCCGCAACATACCAACCGCCATCACTGGTCCTACAACCCTGAAACAGATGAAAGGAAATGATGGCGACAGGAAATTATGGATAAGAAATTCGCGGTAGAAGGGGAAGCATCCAAGCATTCCATTTCCGATCCTGGGAAACCACTAGAAAACCCATGGTCAGAGTGGCCAACCCGACGGGTATCGAACCTGAGATTTCCCGAATGCTAGTTCACACGTTAGCGCAGAATCATCTCTCTCGGTCTGGTCTGTTAAGTAAAGATAGCCCTGGATATATACATGCTGAGTTTTATATCAGGATTACATTAGCATCGCTGGTGTGCGAGAATGTTGTTCAGCAGGAGTTCTTTTACACGAGGCTGTAGCACCTATTGTAGAAAGCTTTACTGCCTTGTCCTGGGTAAGCATTGGGCACGTGACCCTGGGTGAGGAATCTATCTTTGCATCCAGGCCGACTTGTATGCCTTCAAGTTGACATTAACTTTCCTATTCCCGTCGTCAGATGAAATCACAGAATGCTTACACGAAAGTCCCGAGAGAAGGGAATTTCCATTTGCGTCTACTTGATTTTAGATTGGGAGCAAGAAAACCTCGAAAATGTTGACGTGTTATCTAATGAATCAAAACTGCCCACAAGATATTTGTGGACCAGTTTGACTTCAGAAGTTGTTGCAAATGCCAGGGATTTAAACTTGGTATTAAATGGCCACTTACAGACTGTAAAAGAATGGCCATTGGTGCTACTTCTTTTAAATGGGTAGCCTTGTTTGGTCCCACTATCTTAGTAACAATCTCGTAAGATATTTAATAAAGTAGAGTATTATTCAATGATTTTATGAGTAGCTTGGATTTTTGCTTTTCAACTTAATATTTACGTTAATTTAGCAACATAGAGGAGAAGTGAATTTGACGACTGGCGAGTTTGATGACGGAGGATAAAAAGATCTCTTTGGCGTTCTTGAGAAGAAACAAAAACAACTAGGAGACACCGAGAGGCCGATATTCAGATCATACTCTAATCTTGGCTTTTTTTCCTGTTTTAGTTAAGTAACATTTAACACAATGAAGCACCTAGGGTCATGCTCTACCACAGACACCGGTTTGAAACATGCATACAAAATACAATGTAACCGAATCTTTTATGTTCTTAGATTACACTACCATAATATGGGATGACTTTGGTCCTAAGGGAGACTTGAGCTCACATTTCTTTTCTAAATGTCCCAATTATTTGTAAACATACAACAAAGTTATCATCTCAGCTCAAAGAATTGACATAAGCACTCTGAGTGTTTTTACATGTATGCAGGAAATTTAAAAACGAAATTTGGGACAGTCACCTCACAGGGCCAAAATCACCCCAGCTTAAGATACTAATAATAAACTGAGAAGATGTGTAACAGAACAGTAGAAGAGGGAGAGGCATAGGACAGGTATGCCTCGTATGACCAGCTGCTTGGAGAATTTGACGAAGAATTGTTTCTAGAACGAAGGAAAGGTAGTAAGTAGGAGGAGGAAAAATAACGAGTATAAGATTTCATGTATAGCACGGATAAGCAAATGATCCTAAAGAGCATGGTAATTGAAATGAATAACAATGTTGAACGAAAACGTGTGCAAACAACACAAAAACTATAACTTAAAAAAAGCAAAAATTACACACAACTTTCAGGATGAGTTAGTGCAACAATTAAACAGTGTAGACACTTGTGAAGTACCATTAGAAGTAATAATACTTCTCAAGAAGTCAAACGGAGGATAAAGGAAATTTTTGACAATAAAAGAAATGTCCTCAATGAATACATAAAGAAAGAACTAAGGAAGAGATCAGTGGTGTCTTGTGTTGAGTGCGGCAATATACAGTGCAGAAACTTGGGCATAGCGAAAAAATGAGGGAAAACGATTTGAACCATTTGAAATATGGACATTCAGAAACAAGGAGGGTTTGAAGTGGGCACACCAACTAAAATTGGCAAGTATATTGAATTTTTTCCAACAAAATTACTCCCTGAATGAGAGTAACAATAAGGAGTTTTGGATTTTCCTTCCTACAAGGTGCATATTATAAATCAAACATTTGCAGCAACCACTGTTTACAACCAGGTGCTCCAGCATTACGGGTACGTTATTATTAATTATTTCTTCCATGGTGAACGAAAATTTAATAGGTCCCGGATTTTTCTACCTCCCCCCCCCGAAATGGCGCTATCACCTTTATAGCCTGCTCAAAACCTCGGTCTTAGACAAAATGTAAACAATAGAAATTGCAGTACGAGCATTATTTGCTCCAACTTAATCATACTATTTAGGGGAATGAGGATGACCATGCCAGCATTTTGTATGGGATAAGAACTTAGACAGCAGGGTGAAGCTCGGGCGTCGCCGGCTGCACCGCGCTTAGTACGAGAACCTGACGTAAAACTCGGTGAGGCGTGCGTTTATAAATAAAACTCTGTTGATTTACCACTTAAATGCTTCAGGATCTATATCAGTCATTCCATTTTGTGCACTCGGAGTCATTCTTCTCCTTTCTCCATGGGGATGCTCGGACTTTACGGCGACACCATGCTAATAAAATAGAAGCCCATTGGACGGTAAGTAAACCTAAGAATAAAACAGGGGGATGGGTTAAACCTCGTGTCCCTTCCAGTGACAACCCTAATCTAAATAAGAAATTACTGAAGGCGATGTTTTACTTTTTGCAAAGAAGCTTGAAACGCAGCTGATTGAAGCTATGAAAGTATTAAGTTTGAAGGGGGCTCGTTTGCGGGACCCCCGGATTTATAGCACAGGCAGGCTCGCACCGGCGTCAGAATTGGTATCATTCAGGAATCGTTAATGACCCCGTCTTTACTTGCGCGCATCGTCGTCTGGATATGGTCGCCCTTCGGGTCTCCCTTTTCGACTTCCTCCCAGAGGCCACGTAAGACACAAATGGCCTTCTAGTGTCCTAGGTGTTGTGCTTAGTTCCAATGGCTGGGGCCCCCTCCGTCTGACTATTAAGTTTTAAGATTTACGAGTACACGAACCGTTAATTTGTATCTTAAATTCCGTCAGAGCAGACATAATCTAATGCCTACAGTTTAAGTTGTTTTAGGAGATTTAAAATATTACATGCTTCTAAAGCCCTAGTAATGCTGACCTTTTCATTAGCGTATATCACATTCATAACAGTACTGGAACTACGTGGGGTGTTCAGAAATGTAGTTAACGCAATGTACGGAAATGAGAGTTTTACGACTTTTTGAATGGAAGTTACCTGAATTCGACGCTGCAATACGTTTTATAGCGTGTTACTGCAGTGTTAGCAACGGTATAACGCAGCCATTCCAAAGTAACAAACATAAATGTAAGTGAAGCCATAGAGCGAATTTGTCCTCGTAAACATCCCGGCGGCATTTTGCTTCATTTGAAATGATCACACAGAAACTAGGGAGCGCGTTCGGATTTTATCTTTATATGCGGTTCTAAAAGCATTAAAAGTGTTTTTGGTATATTACTGTAGCTCAGATTGTGTTTAATTTTATCACCCTCTCACCATCATAATCATCACATGCACATCATGGATTAGATTACAAATAGACCTCATTTGTCGGTGGTTGCCATTGGTACAATATTTTTATTCTAAATCTTCCTACATCTTTCCATACGGTCCCATATTCAAATCTTTACATAGTATCCTTCAGCATTCGTACTTCTGATATGCAGTATACAATTATTTTTATTTTCTCAAATGCTCCTTTATGAACAAGTTTCCAAATTATTCCTTGTATTCTCAGATATTGTAGCTCCAAAATCAAATAGCGTTCCCCCGCCCAAAAAATGAATGAAAGAAAGAAAATTTTCATTCTACTACGATTTAGTCATGTGTAAAGGAAGGGAAAAATGCCTTTGTATTACAGTGAGCAAGTTTCCTGCTTTTTAAAGGGATTTTCTGTTCATTTATTTTTATTTTTTGACCACTTATCCCATGACTCGAAAGACGTAAAGGTAAAGGTACGTATCACAGAGGGGCCCCCGGAACCGGGGTAGAGCACCGCACGCAGGTCATTGTGCTTCCAACGTGAACCCTGGGAGGGAGGGATTAAGGGAGAGACTCGAACGGCGACCAGATCCGGATACCAAGGGCGCAAGCATAGACGGGATCCCTAACGTTTCCAGATAGAACGAATCCGATAACGCACGGTCCCTGCCCACACGCCACCAACCTCCAGGTTTCCCGGAGCGGAGCCCCATTCTGAGGAGATACCTAACTGAGTGGTACCGCAGCGACGCCAGGGAAGAAACCTTTACAGAGCGCAAGCCACCGTCCAGCCGCAACCCGCCGAACACCGTCGCCTGGTCCTAGAACCCTGAAACAAATGATAAGGAAGATGATGGGTACAGGAAATGAGAGAAAGGAGAGTCATGGTAGAAGATGAACCACCCCAGCATTCGCCTGGCGACCCGGGGAAACCACGAAAAACCCATGGGTCAGAGTGGGCGATCGCCGGGGATCGATCCCGGGACCTCTCGAATGCGGGCCACAGGCGTAACTTCCTGAGCCATCCCGCTCGGTACTCGAAAGACGTAATCGATGATTACGTTAAATGTTCAGTTTTACTTACTTTATTGTATTTTTATTATCAAGAATAACTAGGATTTTTCCATGTCAAGGGTAGTTTCGGGTGGGGATTTTCTTAAAAAGCTTTCTTTTTTGCATCCTTGAAAGATGCTGAACATAAAGTACCAAGTTTGGTATTTAACCTACTTTTCGTTTTTGAGTTATGCTGTTCTCAGACAGACATGCAGGCAGAGACAAACACGCACGCGCGTGCAGGTATACACAGACCTTTTCATAAAAATGTTTTTTACTTTTTCTACCACAAAATTAAATAGAGTTTTATTTCAGGGCGCTTTTTAATTGCTGTGGTCCTTAGCGACGCACTCTATATTGGGCGTGAAATATCGGTAATTTTGCTCAGAGGCCTCTTTAACAGGCTCGAGGTTCTTTCACGGGGGTAAATCTACGACACGGGACCACCGGCTTTACTCCCCTTCCGAAGGAAGCCATGCTAAGGATTTATACGTCCGAAAAAATCCATCAACCTCCGGCGGGTTTGAACCCGCGACCTCGGGAACTAGAGGCTAAGTATGGTAACCAGTACACCACGGAGGACGAATTTCTCTTACCACGTAGCTACATAGTGATGAGGGAAGATGTTGCATTCCGGTCAAATTTTCGATACCGAGATTTCACCGGAAATATATGTTTTGAGGTCCCCTTGATTACAAAAGGTATTTTTAGAAAACGGGCCGTGTGTGTGTGTGTGTGTGTGTGTGTGTGTGTGCACGTGCACGCATGTACCTGTGAGCAGCATAACTCAAAAACGAAAAGTCGGATAAATACCAAACTTGTATTTATGTTCAGTGCTTTCCAAAGATGCGACACGAAGATTTGCAAAAAAATCCACCACCCCAAACTATCCTTTATACGGAAAATTGTTCCAAATTTTTTATTTTCTGAAAAATGGCTCTAACGAATTTGATTAAAACATCATATATTAAAGATATGTATATGACAAATAAAATGGATATCTTGAATTATTTCGGAATAGCCTGTGAAGTCCTCTTCATTCGGAAGGAATTTTGTATAATCTTATATAACTGGCAAACGTTAAGCGATAGACGAAAACATGTTTCAAAAAAAAAAAGTAGATCTCTTAAAACACACACTCCATTCCAAATAATTTTTTGCGGCATCATCCATTTCCGGGATATCCGTTAGTAAGGGTTTGGATTATTCCATGCTTAGCCATTCTTTTAAAGTCCTGCAGATTTTCATTTGTTTCTCGCGATGTCATGGAAAGAGTATCGAATTTTAAGGTCAGCGTATAGCGTCCAATTCTAAAACATTTGACTGTGTCTATTCCCTGTGTATTTATAACGAAATATGAATGTAATGCAGCTATTTCCGGAAAAGTTTATCACGATTAAAATGAATTAGACAGGAAAATAAACTTTCGTAACAATAATTTGTATACCCGCTAATAAACGATAGGGATAGAGAAAGTCATGTGAATATAACATATCATATATTTTATGAATTCAGATAGTCTCAAAACCTATATTAATCTCGGTATCAAAATTTTGGGTAGAATGCAATACTTCCTCCACTTACTATAGGTAAGTAGTAGTGAAAGTAAAAATATGTTACTGATTTTATTGTGGCCTTCATTGTTTTAGCTATTAGTAATCATTTATAAATCCATTTTAACCTGATTTTTTTTCTTTAAGTTCTTCGTTTATACTCTTAAGTTATATAGGGTGAAAGGAGTTAGAATACTCTGATAGCTTTGAATAGTGTGCAAAAATGATTTAGTGGAACAAAATTCTGTTACCAGTTTTGTTGAAGTTTCTTGTATCTTTCATAGTTTTGGAGTTGCTAATGACCTGCTGTAATACAAAACTGCACGTTGCACGTTGCAAGTTAGGCAGTTAGGTCCTGTTACATCTCTACACACTATAATAAAAGGATCTCACCCAAGCAAATGCTCAGCGTTGCCAATTCCTGTTCATCACAACATAATTATTCAAACTTATTATTCATTTCCGAGGAAACAAGATGAGTACACAAAAGGTTATCAGAAAGAATTTGATATGGCCATTCTGGACCAATACTAAAATATGAACAGAAATATTTGAAAGATTAAAATTGTGCTTGTGTCCAAGGTGACAACACAACAATATTAGGCTTTTCTGTTCAGTTTGTTCGAAGAATATTATTAACCCATGAAAGGAGTGCACTCTAATATCTACCTCGTTTATTCAGGGTGCGCAGTAAGACAGGTTGTTAGGTAACTCTTGCGCTACAAGGGTGAAGATCTAGACAACCATTTGCTACCTAACCCGTATCAGAGTACCTCACTATCCTGATTGTTATGTCTGGGTGAGTATTCTTTATCCAGAGAGTTGTCTTTTTCTTTTTCTTTCTATAGATAGATTGAACCAGGAAAAAATTGAATTCACAAAACATCTCAACTAAACATCAGTGTTTATTGCATTCCACAGGTAGAAAACAGAAAATGATCATGGGTTGTATTATGAGCAACATGTAAGTGACAAAGAAATTTTGCGGGAGTGTACTGGTACGATCCAGCAAGTGCAGGTATCGCATAGTATTGAAACTGACGGTACTCACGTAGATGTAACAAGTCTAGATGTTTGTGAGGTGATTTTATTTACAATTGAAATCGAACTACTGTCTATAACACATTAATTTGTATTAATATTTAACACACACGATTAAATGGCAAATTTGAACAAGGAGTATGCAAGTTGCAATTATTTTCCACATTGTTTTTGGTTTGCAAACAACTAAATTTTGACTAGTGTAGGACACAGCTTGAAATAAGAGATTGTAATTGCCATACTCCTAACAAAATTTTAAGCAGGATTGACTGTACAGAACAAATGAATTAACAAAAGAGATAAAGCAATAACCCAAAGTTTGTTAAATAAAACAGGAATTTCTGTAGATTGAAGATGGTTTGTTGCTTCACGTATGGAAAGCCAATTTGAAGTAGGAGTTGTATTGTAGTTCCAATGTCGCGGAGCCAAACTTGATGAAGTAACTGCCCCACATATGGTACAAAGTTTCCGGTGGCCTTCGCCCCAACGTTAAGGAATCAACTTTGTATTTTTAATGTTTCTTTAAAATATTATATATATTTAGGTTTGCCTCAACTACATCAGTATTAATTTGTAGAAACATGTATCTCTTAGCAGGGGGTGATGCGGCTAAAGAATGTAGGCTTACACAAATTATAAGTTTTACTTCACTCCTTTTATTAATCCTTCAACGATAAAATAACACTTCACTGATATAGAGAGCTGTGAGATTATTTATTAATTACTTGCACCTTTTACCACGTAAACTTTATAATATTCTCGCCGTAATGAATTTTATATGTCTCACACTGAATACATACCGAGCGAACAAACTGCTCAGGTACGTTGCCTTCTAGCGACTGGCGTTTATCGCTTAAATTTGTAAATTTCTCTATTTCAAGTCTCTGATTGGCTAATTTTACTCCAAAAATACTTTTATTTAACTTTCAGCTTTTCTAGTTTTAGATTGGCTATTTATAAACTGCCTTAAATATTACATTGTTGTTCCAAGAATTACTAGTAGCCTTTATTGAACATTCTAATTCATTATTGCCTCAAGCTTACCTCATTGTTAGCAACATTCGGCTTCTATCCTCACAGCTCCTATATAATTAAATCACCTAATACATTCACATAACATTATTATACATGTACACAATAATATAAACATAATACCATGACTGCTACATACATTTTATATATTATATTATATACACATTGCTTTAAGGCGGGCTTTTACTTTTTATAGTATATAATTAGACTGAAATCATTTAAGTGTTAAAAATACTGCCTCAAGATAAATATGCGTGTGTGTGTAGCAATATAAAACGTAAATTAAATAAAACGCAGTAACCTTTTTTTAAAATTTAAACGTGTTTCCTATAGCATTCCTCATAAATTAGTTTGTGAGCATATTATACTACCTCAGGGATTGCGAGCGCTATAGAGGAAATACTGTAATACTAGTTACCAAGAACCAAATCGTCGACAGTACACTAAAGTGACGTACTGCCAATCCAACAATATTGATTACCTAGTAGTTTCAAGCCTGTAGCGTTGATTAATTATTGAAATGTAAAGAACCGTTAACCTCACCACAAAATTAGACCAGTGGAATCGTGGTGGTGTATAAAAGTTATGTTTTTGTTTAAGCTCTCATTTTTTGCCCTTCCAGAAGCCAGATTGTTTCACAACCTAAACTTAAAGATCTACAATGACTAGGAATGGAATACGGTACGTCAAAGGATCACAAAGACAAATGTGGTACAATTTTTTAAGCCCATTACTATTTTTCCTTTCTCACTTCTCTTTTATTTTCGCGGTTTAACAAATGTGTTAAATATTCTTCAATATTATAACAATTTCTTATACAGCAAGACATTTATATAAACTTGGAATGCAAAACAATACTAGGAAAAAATGCCTAGAATAGAGCGTATCATAGCGCGAGAACATTTTGCTTCTAAAAGTTAACACATAAAAACAATTAACATTTACGTGCAGTAACAGTAGAGAAGGGTAAAATTCGTTCCCATTTGAGAATCTGAATCTATAAAAACTAATGCATCAATTAAAATGGTATAGCTTTTTTATTAGTTGCCAATGCTTCTTCTGAATAAATAAATATATATTTTAAGTTCGCCTCTTCTTCTAACCCGGAATAATACAGCACTCGGAAAATACACGCTCACAATTTAGAAAATCTACGTACAAGGAGAACAGGTGGATTAATTTAGACAAAGCCAAAACCAGAATATAGCGCCGGGTTGTTTCCTGAACCAAATACGCTTCTGTGTGCTGTTTTCGTGTTCCTGCTTCGACCCAGGCGAATCTCTTTCTTACTCTCTCTCTCCCTCTCTCTCTCTCTCTCTGCTCTGCCAGCAGGGTGAACCTCTCAACTGAAGTTTGCCGAGGAGGGAGGGAACTTGCTGCGACCATCCTGCCCTTCCCCTACTACGGCAAACTGGCAAACCTCTTGCATCGTTTCGGACCCGAGCGTAGGAGCGGTGTAATAAAACGAATGCCCCTTCCAATAAATGATGTTATCTCCAGTGATATCCGCTCCATGATTCCTTTGTGGTTTTTATGGAAATTTGGTATATTTAGATTCTGTAACACGGGGGTACCCAAACCGGTACAATCATCCCCCACGACGAAGTGGAAGAACAGGCAGCAATCTCCACCTCCTCATCCGAGGACATAAAAATAGAGCAAACAATATGAGCGGATACATACAGAAAAACAATCCTCAAAAGACAAAACAATTAATGCTATGCGCAAGGGAGAAGGGAAGGCAACAATCGGAGTAATATAACTGGAAAATGAGCATTATAAGAATAACTTATGCTGGTTGCACAAAATGAACACAACTCAAAGAAAATAACTAATCATACATAAAAAATATAGATGGGAAAGAAGGAAGAGAAGGAGAGGGGAAGGGAGAAGCACGAACGATAGAGCTCTCCAGCAAAATGAAACAAGTAGAAGGTACCCTATAACACTTATAATTTAAGTAAGCAAAAGATTACAAGTAATAATATAAAAACAAAAGATATGAAAATGCAAATAGATAGTTAAAGCGTCAGGCCTGACTCATAACACCAAAATGTGCACACTGTATATATATAATCATTAGAAAAAATACGGCTAAAAACACACAAGGTAGAGGGGGAAAGGAAGGAAGGAAGAATATATAAGAAATAATTGTTCCTTCACACAAGCCGTGTGTTGGACAGGATTGGAAAGGTAGAATCAGAGGACTGAAAAACCGGAGACCGGGAGATCCGTGGTTCAAAACCCGGCTATGGCATTGAATTTTTCAGTCATCTGAGTCTATCTTTCCAATATATATATAAGCACTAGAAAAAATAAGGCTAAAGAACACACACAAGGTAGAAGGGGAAAGGAAGGAAGAACATATATATATAAGCACTAGAAAAAATATGGCTAAAGAATACACACAAGGTAGAGGCGGAACGGAAGAAATAACATTCCGAGGCAAAGGGAAGAGAAAGGAAAACAGAAAAATGGGACAGGAAAAGATAATTAGAAGAAGGAAATGGAAAAGAAGGAAGAAGAGAGAGATGGTGTGTGGAATAGAGAGGGAGACTGGAAGGGAGAACCAGATGGCACAGAAAAATAAGAATGAGCCATGCATCTGCCAAACACCTCGAAGGTTAGAGCAGAGGCATAAATAAAAGCGGCAAGGTCCCTGCCAGGGCGATAAATTCGAGCAATGGAGCAGGAAAAGTAAAGAAATCCAGGACAAGCAAAATAAATTTGCGAAGTGTGAGCAGTAGTGACCTTACCCGTAACGCAATCTTGTAAGCTGAACGACATTTTATTAAAAATTTTAACAATGCGGTACGGACCAATATACAGAGGAGCAAGCTTCTGGGAAAAATGTTTGGAAGTTTCATTCAAAGGATAATTGCACATAAGTACTATATTACCCACTTGAAAATGGAACCGGGATACGATCTGAATTATAACACGAGGCACGTTTATCAAAATCCCGTCGAAGATGTTGAAAAAGTTGCATGCCAGACGGACAAACACGTCGGAATTTAAACGCAATATGAAATGGAATTTGTTTACAAGCTTCGTGAATCCCTATATTGAAAGCAAATTGGAGGTCCGAAAGTGCAAAGAGAGGAGAAAATAATACGGAGATATGTGTACAAGTTGAATGCCCCGTTCGAAGAGAAGGGTACGAAAAGCCTTCGAACGAAACTATGAAGCATTATCCGTCACCAAGGTGTGTGGTAAATCAAAGGCACAAAAATATTAGATAGAACTGCAATGGGACTATTAGAAGTAGATACATCTGCCATACCAAGCAAATAAATTTCAAAAAGGCATCTATAAATATGCCATCAACAGAAGGAGGTAAAGAACCTACTAAATGAATAAAGAGGTGATGCATAGGAAAAGCAGCCAGTTGTAAACTATGAAACCCTATTTTGGTGGATTTTGGCGGCTTAACAAGTGTACAATAACGACAATTTCGCCCAAAATCCGCGATATTGCCATACATATGTTTCCACACAAAATATTGGCTGATCTTCAGCTTAGTTTTGTAAATGCCCAAATGGGCGCCAAATGAGACACATAAAAGTGCTGTAAAACCAAAGGTATTAAGTTGGCCGGCAACAAAATCTTAAGGTCTGTGAACGAGGGAACCGGATATACAACAAGTCATCTTTAAAGGCATACCCAGCTGGCATATTTCCAGCGTTACAGTCACGCCAGATAGGTCTAAGGACTGAATTCGCTTCCTGATGAGCAGGCAAAGACGTAAAGGCTGCTGGAAAATCCTTTGTAAAAGTACTTGCAGCACGAACTAAAGAGCGATCAGACTCATGAAGCAAACGAGAGTTCTCAAAATCAACTTGGGAATTCTCAGAACTTCGGATATGCCGAACTGTAAATTAAACTGAGCTCAGTTTCACAGCCCAACGGGCAAACTTTCCGGTTGAGATTGCGAAAGTATCCAAGTTAACGCTTCATTGTCGCATTCAAGTTAGGAAGGTGTGTGTTCCAAAAATGAGAAAAACTTGCAAAACTGTAAGAACCGCAAGAGTCTCGAGCTCGTAAATCGAAATCCTTCGTTCTGCGACAGACAGAAGACGCGAAATATAATAAATAGGCTGATGACTTTTGTCTGAATCCTAAAGCAAGACTGACGCGATCGCTTCCCGAGAAGCATCAGTTTGAAATATAGAATGTTTAATAAAGCCGGGCATAGCTAATACCAAAAGGTTAATTGCGAGTTTTAAACGAAGAAGATGTATAATGTATATTTTATGTATACCTGACCAATGAAATTTTGCCCCTTTTCTCCGAATGGCAAATAAGGGCTCCGCTAACAAAGAAAACTTCGAAATAAACTTGGAAAAGAAAGCTACTATACCCAAAAAGGATGAAATATGTTTCGATGTAGTCGGAGTCGGAAATTGATGAATTACCAAGGTGCGTACCGGATCAACAGAAATGCCAGCAGGCAAAATCAAATAGCTCAAAAATGAAATTTGCATTACGGCAAATTTTACTTTCGTCGGACTAACGGTGATGCCAGCATGTTAAAGACTTTGAAAGCCTGTCGTAGATGCTCTTTATTAGTGTTGAAGTCCGAAGAATAGATGATAAGGTCATCCAGATAATTAAATACAATTTATGAAAGATATTAAGCAGAGATAACACATGAGTACCGGTCGAAAGTCCAAAGGGTACACGGCAAAATTGGTATAAGTTCCAAGGAGTTTAAAATGTCGTAACAGGACATGATGCTTCAGCTATAGGAATTTCGTAATGGTCTGATTGAGATCCAGAGTAGTAAAAAATCTGACGCCACGGAAATAATATGCTGCACAATGCAGGTCGGGCAGTGGCATTGAGTCCTGTAAGATACATTTGTTTAACTTGCGATAATTAACAACCACTGGAAAATCTCCATCCGGCTTAGGAACTAAAAACACGGACTAGAATATGTACTATTAGATGATTCGATAATTCCTTGTTCTAAAATTAGCTCAATCTTGTTGCGTAATGTCTGCAATTTCCGCGCTGCACATTTATATGGCGAAGAACGAACTGGAGTACTGTCTTTCAACTGTACTCCGAAATGAACACCATTAACTGTACCTAGTTTGGTAAAACCTTCTGTAAATTGCGACACCAACCGAAAAAATTACAGCACGTTGGTCGGCCTTCAAATGCAGCAAAAGTACTTGAAGATTAGGTTGTTGGCAAGGATGTTAAAGTCAAATATGCCGGCTGACGAGCGCCCAAAGAAAATTTCTTTAACAGTGAGGTTTAAATGCAAAAGTCACAGTAAAGTTCCAAAAACCCAAACGTACTTGTGACTTGACTATAAATGGTGTACCTAAAATCACGTCGTATGGAATATGATTAACGACATGGAACAGACGGAATATCCGGAAATTTTGAAATGAAAGTAAGGAAATTGAGAATAGGAAAGAATAGGAATTTGAGAACAACTTTTCACTGACGAGAATTTCAAGGGGCTAATTTTAGAAGCTAATGCATCAAAACTGGTGCATTAAGTAAATTAATTGAATATCCGAAATCCAATAAAGATAACGTAGATGTTGAGCTAAAACACAGTAATTAAAGGCAAAAGATAAAATAGAACTCCTAATAATTGCGGAGAAACCAGTGAATTATTTGCCAAACAAATGATTTGTCATAATGGAGGCGTAGTCGAAGCACGCAAACGTCGAAGACGCCTGTTTACAAAAAGAACAAACCGAGTGTTATGTTGTGGTACAGAACGAGGAGAAACAATTTGAGAATTTGAATCACAAAGCCGAGTTCGGTGGGCTGCGGATGTTACAGCTGTAGGTACTAATGACGGTTGATGAAAAATATGCATCAGATGATACTTCGAATGTAACTCATCCAACTCATGAAAGTTATATGAAGTGATAGCAATGGTACAATGCTACCGAGTTAAGGAGTTAAGTCCCGATAGTACAAGACTACAAATTTGTTCCTCGAAATCGTCCAATTTAAACACTCGCGCGAACCGTTTTACCCGCTGCAAAAACAGGAGGAATTCTTCTGAATCTGATTGCGCAGCAATTACAACATTGTAAAAGATACTGATTGAAGACCCGTGGTAGAAAAAATGAAGTACTGAAGAATGAAATAAGGCGAAAGGCAATTGTTTTGTCAAGGCAGTTTGTAATAAAAACTCCAATTTACCTTGTATGGCATCCAAAAGCAACGTATACAATTCCGCTTGAAAGTGCCCCGTGTAAGCATAACGATCACAAAAATTTAGAGGAAATTATAAGAATCGTAATGCTCCAGATGCATCATTAACAACAAAGTGTTTTCTGTCTAATAATGACTGAGCCGGATGTTTCAACTGTAGTGCTTTAAATTCAACTGTAGAGCGTGTAACTGACGGATGTGTAACGCCATTAAACAATAATTGCGAGTCAACCTGGTTTGCAGATGGTATAGTAGAAATCGGAATCGTCTGTTCCTTTACAAAACTGACAGTATCAGAAAGAGATTTAAAAAGTGTAGAATAGGCTGCCGTTAAGTCGAGTAATTCAAACGCGACAGCTTTAGCAAATTGAGAAGTGGAAAGCAATCATAATATCTCAATCTAATAAGTAGTATGTGCTCGTTATCTATGTATAGTCGCCGGTGTAAGTGGCAATAGAGCTTCAGAGCAAGAATTTAGAGTTTAGAAAAATTTAGAGAGTTGACATTTGACTAATTGAAACAGATGGTAAAAATCCCAATTTGTGATTCGTGAAATATCCGGACTCACATTAACATTCTCCTGTAAAAGTTGAATTAAAGCAGGTGGCGTGTGTGTTACTTCGTAGCGTAAACCATGTAATTTCAATAGGAAAAATAATTCGTCTTTTCTAAGGAGTTTATTGGTAGACGATGCCATGAAAATAAGACAAGATTGAAACCTAAGAAAGAGGTAAACAACAGCACATAACTAAAAATATACGGAGTCGCATAGCGGGAGACAGTAATTATATATACAGGTTGAATCACCTACAACTTGCACCGCAAATATTTCGGAAATGGAAAGTGCTATTGTTGTGCAGTTTTTCACAGCATTGATTGGTAGTCAGGGGCTCGGACATTTATCCTATAAACAGATTTTAATAATACTGAGAAAGTTTATTTTTTGAGCAAACATACATTTTTTTAAATGAAACAATGTCTAGTTACATCAAGAGAATAAAGATAGGGTGAATTAGAATATCAGTGGCGTTTGTTGCAAGATTCTAGTGCAAGTGATTTACGAGAAATCTTATTTTGAAACTTTTACACACCGACACTTGTACAACCTGTGGTAGCACAAACTAAAGAAAAACAAAAGGGAATTACAATACTTCTGTGGATTCTTACAAGTAAAGAGAACATAGTCCTTCAAAGGTTGTGTTCAAAATGACCACCGGCAGCTTCAATACACGCTTCAAGTCTGCTATGGAAAGACTGCTGCACACGTTCAAGCATTTCAGCGGAAATTTCAGAGCAGGCAGCAGTAATATGTCGTTTCATATCGTCTGGTGTATTTGGTACATCCTTGTAGACACTGTCTTTCAGCCTTCCCCACAGAAAAAAGTCTAAAGGGTCAGATCCGCTGAACGCGCCGGCCAAGGTACAGGTTGTAGCGGGAAACGGTTGTTTGGCGACATTTCTAGTGGGAAATCCTTAGTCAGTAGCATCTGGAAAGCGTGATTCCTCTAGTTTATGCTATCTGCTGCAGTGTTCTTGCCTCGGCTGCTGTGTTTTCCAATCCTAATCTATACCTATATAGTTAATTTTTGGTTCTCAGGGTTATCGTGGGTGAGACAAATTAAAACGTAGCTGCATTTCCCTTAATACATGTGGTTTATTATCATTTTAAATATTTATGGGCGGCTAGATTTTCCCATAATACCAATCCCACCATTTGAATAAATCAGGGGCCTAAACTAACTGCACACGTCTTCCCCAACCATATGCAAATACGTGCATTTGTCGTCAAGAGTGTAGCACTTTGTGTCGACGAAACTCTAGGAGAGAGTGAAAATCTGGGGCTTTGTTCGCCTTTATACACCTGAGCCTAGTGACGGTTACCTCTGCGCCTCAAAATGCAACGACGTTTCTAATTGGTCCTCAGACAGCGTTATCTTAACATGTATGAGAATATTATACTCCAAAGTCTTGCGCTTACGCTCACCACGACGCGTTGGGAAGCGGGTTCAATATCTCCGTCTCTTTCTTTTCTCTATCTGTCTCTTTCTATTTCTCCTTACCGCTACCGGCTGCTTGTTCATTAGCTTGATGAAAGGTGGCTCTACTTAGAGTTATGTTTTACCTGGAATTTGCTAGCTCGCCCGTTTCTTACATTCTGCTTTGTACAATTCTCGGTTGTTGAATATTTTAACATGTTTCTTGGTGAATTATATTATTACTATGTACAATTCGTATATACGTATGGTATATCCGCTTTCAAGGTGCTCTTCGTCCAATCCAACGATTTGGAAACAATTCGTTAAGAGAAGCTGTAGTACTTCGTGCACTATGGGCTGGACAGCCATCATGTTGATTCCACAGGTTCCTCCTAGTCTGCAAAGGAACGTCTTCTAGCATCTATGGCAGATGGTCTGTCAGGAGGCTGCGATACCTGTGCGAGTTCATTGTTCCTTCTATGAACAAAGGGCCTATGAGCCGATGGTTCACTATCCCACACCACACGTTTAAACTACATGGACGCCGACGCTCCACCTGACGAAGCCAACGGGGATTGTCAACAGACCAATAGTGCATGTTTCTGCGGTTTACCTGGCCATGATTAGTAAATGTTGCTTCATCACTAAACAAGATACATGAGGAATCTGGAGAATCATGTCTTAACGCCCATGTAAAAAAGTTAACACGATTCTCAAAATTGTTTCCATGCAGGTCTTGATGGAGAGAGATGTGATAGGAATGGAACCTATGTTGATGGAGAATGCGCAGTACACTTGCCTGACTTATGTCACTTTCACGTTCGATTGTGCGGGAACTAATTTGCGGATCTACTGCAACGGCAGCCAAAACATTCATTTCTGCCTCTTCTCCAGTCACTTGTTTGTTTCTGTTACGTTTTATAGGTGTTACAGTACCACTTTCACGTAATTGGTTGAAGAGGTTGATAAATAATTGCCGAGATGGTTGACGTCTATTGGATACGTTTCCGCATACACCATACAGAACGAACTACATTCTTCCTACACTCTCCATACACCATGAACATATCGGTTTTTTCTGCATTAGTAAACCCCATCTTCCACTCACGACCTACTGCTTAAACTGGCACAAACCAACTGACCAGGAAGTCGCAATACAATCAATGAACAGAAAACATAATGCAAACAAACATAACATCTTACCTAGCAACTAAGCAGGTTGAATGGGACAAACAATTGTCGGGTGGAAACTTTTCAAAATACGATTCTCGTAAACCACTTGCACTAGAATCCTACAAGAAAGACCATTGACTTTCTAATTTACCCTACCTTTATTCTGTTGATGTAACTAGGCATTGTTCCATTAAAAAATTGTATGTTTGCTAAAAAAATACACTTTCTCAGTATTATTAAAATATGTTATAGGCTAAATGTATGAGCCCCTGACTACCAATCAATGGTGTGAAAACTGTACATCATTCCATTTCTGAAATATTTGCGGGGCAAGTTTTAGGTGATTCACCATATATATGTATACCAGGAGAGTCAGCTGCCCCTAGTTATTTGTATCTATGCAACCCGAAGTTTAAGGTCTAATGTGAAAACATTGACCCTTTTAGCAAACAAACTGTTATTGTAGCTCTGCCCTTCTATTCGGTACTATACGCAATTCGCATTAATGATTAAAGGTCTGAATGAGAGCCAACGAGCTGCGAAAGCCTTAAAAACGAAGGCGTTTCATGGATATAATGCTTGCAAGGAGATAGAGGAATGTTTTCCCGAGGAGCGGGATACACTAAGTGGGTTCTGGCCGAGTGGTTTAGCTGGCAAAATGTGGGGAAGCAAAGGTTGGCTTTGGATCTTCGAATCTGATACAAACATCAAATTGTTAGTTTTATTCGCTGCTTGTGTTTATTTTCTGTATTTTAGTATACTAAGTTATTTATTTTTGTTACTGTCTCTCGTGTGAGCCAAAGACATAGAAATTACAATCAGATAATTGTTTATCATGTATACCCTAATAATTTGTACCGTATCTGGTGTTGTAAACCGTGTTACGTAGTTAGCTTTCATTCTTTTGGGTGCATATCGGCGATATTAAATATAACAGTTTTTGTTTCATGTTTAAACCCTATGTTTCACTATTTCTATTGACAAAGGAGTTATAAAGTGCTAAGTTCACGGGTAAACAGAATAATAAATTGTTAAAGAGCGTGGATTTCATCAAGGAAGTAAATGTTCAAAATGACGACCCCCTTCATCAATGCACATTTGTGTACGTTGCCGGAGAGACCTTCTTGTATGTTGTAACATGCGCGGTGTAATCTGGCTGCATTCTCCACGTATGACACCCCGTAGATGATTTGGGCTTTGCTGCTCCTCTGCTGGGGGAGGGAGAGGGGAGGGGTAGGGGAGGGGTAGAGGAGGGGGAGGGCTAATTAGAATATTAATTGCGCATTCCTGCATATTAAGTGATACAGAACCCGCAATTCTATACTACTCGGTTTTAATCATAAACCCTGACACCTATCATCGTTTTCCCTACCTCTCCCGTATAAACGCATTTCGTCCCCTCCTTCAACTACCTCCTAGCATAGGAACGGAGGTTTTACTCTGCGTCTCATATAGACACATTTCTCTCCTTCAACCCTGTCTACCCTAGCATTAGCCTTCGTATTCCCTGTCCCTCTCATATAAATGTATTTCCCCCATTCAACCCCTCCGTCTAGCCTAGCACCAGCCTTCGTATTACCTATCTCTCCCATATAAACACATTTTCCTCCGTGACCCGTCGCATCTAGCCTCGTTTTCCCTATCCTTTCCCATATAAACGCAAAAAACTGCGCTCGATCTCTTCTAAATAACCTACTAACAGGGTCAGAGATTCCGAGCTGTGTAGTGGAAGTTGTGGAGAATACAGGGATCCCATGGGATACACTTGCATCCGTAGCCACCGATGGTGCTGGCTATGGTTGGTACGCACAACGGGTTTGTGACTCCCCTAAAAATAAATTAAAAAAAGAAATTACAGCGATCCATGGCATAGTTCATCAGGAAAACTTGCGTGCCAAAACACTGAATGTAAACCATGTAATGAGTCTAGTGATGATGGTTGTAAACAAATTGAGGTCCCACGGTCTAAAACACAGGCAATTTAAAAGCGTCTTAGAAGATTTGGAGCATTAGTGTGGTTATATACCATATCATATAGAAATTAGGTGCCTCAGTCGAGGCAAAGTTTTAAGTAGATTTTTCGAATTATTGGAGAGGTGCGTTTGTTCTTGGAAATGTGTGGAGAACCTATTGTAGAGCTCGCCAATGTTAAGTGGAAATGTGATCTTGCATTTATGGCCGATATAAGTGAACATTTGAATGACTTGAATATATCAGTTCAAGTGAAAAGCAAATTAATTACAGATATGTTCTGTAGCATCGAAGCTTTAAAAAATATGCTGTCACTATGGCAACGTCAACTATCAAATGGTGATCCTTGAACATTTTCTCAGGTTGGAAAGCGTGATCCGTGATACTGATTCCCTAGAGGTGGGATGTTATGTTGAAAATCTACACTTGCTTTCTGATGCGTTTGATGAAAGATTTCACGATCTCATAGGTTTAAAAATGGATTTTGATTAATTCCCTACACTATTTAGCATGAATATTGATGATACTCCCAAAAATGTTCAACTGGAGCTTATCACCTTGAAATGTGACATTGAATTAGCTTACAGTTACAGAAAAAGAGGAAGTTTGCTAGACCTCTACAGTAGATTTCCTAAATCAAGACTCCTTCGGCTACACAAGCGTGCGGCATCTGTGATTGTAATGTTTGGTTCCACCTATGTATGGGAAGCCTTATTTTCAACTATGAAACATAATAAAGGCCCTCAGAGAGCCAACATCATTGATCATAACTTAAGGTGTGCATTAAGGGTTCAGAGTTGTGTTTCATTGTTTCCAAATATGGCGAATATTTTGAAAATCAAAAGATGTCAGAAAGCAAGAGTATCTACCGAGAAGAACTGAATGCATAAAATTCTTACTTGAAACATGTATTCGCTGCACAGTTTATATTTGCTTAATTAGAAGTCCTCCTTGTAATAATGTCACTGTATAGTACGTTTTATTTTGTTATTTCATTTTTGTGCAACTTTTCCAGAAACCTAATTTCCACTGACAAAGTAATGTTTCGTTCTTATAGTAAACGATATGGCATGTATATCTATCATCTGCTGGTATAGGACTAAAGGCTATAATTGATGTGTACTAGGTTGTTTTGTCTATAATTTAATGTCAAGCACAAGAGGAATATTAAACCACGTATAACACAGTTTGTGACTGATTCCTTCTCTACTACCCTATCCTTAATATTTTAATGGTAATGCAACTACAGATTACCGGACGCCACGTGAAGTAGTGGTATACCTCACCGGCACAAACCAGTGATCTTCAGCACCGTGTGCACAGTACAGATACGGCGTGCTTGGGAGTTGGTTTTCCTTGCATCACAGTCTTATTTTTCTATAATGGACATAGCCACTGTTGCTAGGTGTATTTTCGTTTACACAGATGGCTCGGTTTACGCGGTTACCAAATTATGCGCAAGCAAGCATCTCCTAAGTAGTGAGTTTCAGGACGTTGTGCTGCTTCATAGCTCAAGGATTATAAAAGACTGGTTGTCCACGTGGTATATGTGTTCAGATGCATTAAACATGTGCAAGTAAGCATACTATGCTTTACTACAATAATTAAAAAACAAGAAAAAGAGGTGTTTCTTCATTATGTGCCTGAAAGACAAAACTTGTTAAGGATAAGAAGTTCGGTTATTAATTTCCCGAAGTGCGGTCATTGTGTGAATCTTCCGAGCGACAGCTCAAGCGAAGAGCAACACAATGGCTTTGTTATCTCCCGTGGAATTTTTCCGTTAAGGTTCCGCTTTACAACGGAAATTAAATACCATCCAGTTTAAGGAGAAACTTTCCCAATAACATTGTTGAAAATGTTTCTACTCTAAACTGCACGCTTCCGTTTTCTAACATAAACTAACGTCTTTCACATTTGTATTAATTTATTTTCATCCTGTGAAAATTAAAGCATGTAATGAGATACATCGATGTATACTTACAGCAGGCACAACGCTAAAACTACATATGCGAGAATCGTTCCATAAGTTATAGCGACTGTGTTGTACAGAGTGTTTCACTCGTTATCGGTCCCTGATTTTTGCTTGAAAAAATCAAATTAATGGCCATAATTTAATATCATTTGCAATGGATATATTTTGATGTATGAGAAGTTTGGTGATTACATCAGAGTTGGTGCCACTGTCTTTTATTGGATCCAGCCTTAGTTTAAAAAACTACACACACTGTGCCCATCCGCCAGAAGTCTACCACAATTGGCGTTTCCTGTCCCATTTTATTGCTAATCCCCGCTCTTTCAAAATGGAGAAGTAAACACAAACATGTGTTGGTAACATTTTTAAACTCCACATAATGTGTACATACACAACCCTTTCTTCACGCAAAACTCATTTTTGTTCTCTCCACTTCTTAAAGGTTACTCCTTGGAAAAATTGAGTTTTATTTATGGACGCTCTTTAACTACTATGGTCCTTAGCGTCCCATTCTATATTGGACTAAAAGAACGGTAATTTGGCTCCAAGGCCCCTTTATCAGGCTTGAGGTTCTTTTACGTGCCGTAAATCTACGACACGGGACCACCGGCTTTACTTCCCTTCCGAAGGAAGCCATGCAAAGGATTTTTATGCCCGAAAAAATGCATCGCCCTCCGCCGGATTTGAATCCGCGACCTTGGGAACTAGAGGCTAGCACGGTACCACTAGTCCACGGAGGACGACGTTACTCCTTGGATGATTTCTTGCTAACGAACTAATAACTGGCGTCGTCAAGATGGAGCACTAAACTGTGAGTTCGTGGAAGTGTAGCAGACGCCGAACTACACAATCACGTGGTATCAAAAGACGAAAATGAACTTTATAAATTCAGTAGTACTTTGGGTTAATAGTTGCGCTATGTCTAGGAATTTTAATATATAAATGGATTAATATTGGCTTTTGTAATCACATTGGATTGGTATTGCTCAGTAAAGTATTACACTGGGAACTATATTTCTAGTGGGAAACACGCCCTAAATTGTGCTCTTAGGCTTCCAACCAATAACAGAGGACTGTAACCACTTGTTTTTATTGACACCGGGATTAACTAAGGCTGGATGCACTCATAGGCCTGTTCATACGCGAGTTCAAATCGTGCACATGTACAAACAGCGCCAAAGAAAATCTCACTGCACCTCGCGTCTATGTCACATTATTTAACGTTGTACGTGGCCTTACGAATCTATGGCCATTTCATTGGTTGCTTTAGGCCAAGGGTGCGCCACTCCTTCTGCTAAATAGTTACACCAATAACCACAATAAAGGTTACAAAATGGCGTAGAAACGAAATATATGTTTACGCTCCCGATGGTATTGGCTAAAAGAGAAAGAGGTAGAGTGGGTGCATTCAGTTTATCATAGAGACTTCTTATTGTGATTGGTAGCTCATATCTTATCGGCTAGTGCAGGACACGCCTTTGAAAGGGTTAAGAGCTAAGGGGAAAACTTGATGAGTGCCCAGGTTGGCGAAATGTAGAATGTATAGTGTGAGAAGATTTTCAGGGGGTGCAAATTAAAGCTTGAATGGTACAACAGGATTATAGAAAAAAATATAACCCAATTTTATTACCATAATATGTATGTCATATTCGGTAAACCATAAGCATATACATATTTATCTCTAGTTTCTAAACATGATCAGTCAATTATAACAAAAGAGTATTTTGCATTTAGTAAACGAATATCATCATCTGCGGATGTTTTACGGGGAGTGCTCACTTTCTGACAAGTATGTAGACCGTCTTCCCACTTTCCTGGAATATTTTTATCCACTTTTATGCACTGGCGTTGCAATTGCCGTAACAGTGCGAGCAGCCTACCACATACCCAGATACGTCCACGAGTAATTTCGGCATGACTGGTTCTGAGACAATAAACATGTTTTATTAAGGTGAATGACACGCTTCAAAAGACCACAGAGAACGATACAAAATCCTCCGAAGTAGAAAATATTTGTAGTTGTTGGAAGATGCTTCATGTTTATCTGCACAACGTATGGGAGCCAATTTGTTGCGGTCACTTCGTGTAATCTATTGTTGGGCGCCTGTTATTGTATTAATAGTTTGAATGTTGGGTTCTTTGTCCTCCGGCTAGCTATTATTACTACTCAGTCGAGCATATCTCTTGAACAGGGTGTGTAAACGGAAAGGATTTGTTACTGAAAGATAACACTTATAAAAGAATTTGTTTTTACACTTTTATTACCGTCACAATTAGTTAATTTCACATACTGACTCTTGATACACGCCAGACTGAAACTGTTATATTTTCTAATATCACTATAATCACTTATTTACTGCACGTTATTAATTCGCGTATTTCACATTTATAACAAACTTTAAGACGCGAGAGATTCTGTAGAATTGCGCGACGTATAACGCGTGTACGATTCTCTTAAACTGTGCGACATATAACCTTTGTATGATTCTATTGGACTGAGCGACGTTTACCTCGTGAATTATTCTGTCAAACTGCGCGTTACCCGTCTCTGGCACGGAATTTATACTCCCTCACCCTAATATGCCTAAACATTATAACAGAGCTGCTATTGGTTAATAAAACGCGCCAACATTAGTGTCTATTTTTATATCCAATCAAAATTACGAACACATATGCTCTAGGGAAAATATTCCCTCCATTTCTAAGAAAAGCGCGGTAATCTGACGTCATTTGTTTGCCTCTTCTAATTAATAAACAACCCACCCCCTCGCTCATTGTTGCCCGCTCCTATTGTCAGTTTCAGTGAGGCCGTGTAAACTTATTTCCTAACAATGCTTATAATTAACAAACATCTCAAATCAATGTCATACAATAATGCTTATTTACACTATAATCACTCTGGCATTTACATTGTTGTGATATAAAATACTGCGTCAGTGTACCTACTGCAACTGTAGCCGACTGAAACTGGTTCATGCCTACTGAATATAGTACAACATAGGTCAATATTTATTGGAGCAGCATGTTGTGTTTATCACCCGCAAATGCTGGGAATGGAACAAGATATAAAACATAGATCGCTGGTCTCACCCAAGTCTTTTGGTAGACCATCACAGGAAATGGGGAATCCAGAATCATTTGCTGACGAACTGCAAAAAAGTACAGATGTGTGTATTCCGTATTATTTGCACCTTCCTACAAAGGTAACGGCCTCAACTTAATTGTCAGTGTCAACAGAAGAAACGGATCAAATTCAGTAACAGCAAAGCATGCGTCCGTACGATTATAGCTGAATAGCAGGCACGCGCATGCGCACGCAACTCCTAGAACGTTCGTGGCGCTATCTCTTATGTAATCTCACGCTTCTACGCATCATTGTATATCCATAACAAATGTTATTAAATTATTACTACTAATTTGATTGTTATACGCGAAAATCAGGAGCCGATAGCCAGTGGGACACCCATTTTTTTTCCTAATGCTGTATTACAGGATTTGAAAAGACTAGAGCCAAGATTTTTATGACCTATAAAACACCATTATATACAAAAATTATCCTATTTTGACCTAAGATTTACAAAAATATGCACGGTAACATAAAAAATATATGACCTAACAATATTATGAGGTAAAATTTCAGTTCTAAAATAAACTATTCAGCCAGTTTATGGCAATGAACTATTTATTTAAACATAAAATGCACGTTAGAAGCATGCTAAACTGTGGAATTTGATATCGTAGTATGATTCTATTTTATTAAAATTATCCGTACATAGTTGATGTAACTTGTGATTTTTTTGTTGGCATGCTTCGTTTTACTTCAGCCCTGAGCCCTGAGTTGATATACGCTCGTACATGAATACCTTGTTTAAATTAAAACATATTTTTTACTGTCTGCCAACAAAGCCTTGTACTCCGAAAAAATTCTTTCTACTTCAGCTGACAACTCAAATGAACCTGGAAGAAACAAATTACACGACAAAAACTCTTTACTTCTTGAAATAGTGAAAATAAAATAATGGCGAATATGACTATTTACTTACTAAGATATGCTCTATCAGAAAGAAATGTCAATGTATGCATAAATATGAGTTAAAATTACTATAATTCAATTAGTTTTTTCATAAGCATTTGTATATATTTAAAGACCATAAAATATATGCTCCATCCTGAAAATCCTCGCTTATCTTATCTTCGGTTACGGAAGGGAATCGGCACCGATCCAGAAGGGATATTGTATCTACGCCCCACGTGGGGGTGTCCCCGGGAGGAAGGCTGAGGGGAGAGGAAACACCGGGCAGCCGGATCCAGGAGCGACGGTACAAAATGACAGGGTCCCTAAGTTTCCAGATATAGACAGGCAGTTCGGATACCCCACCCCACACAGAGGGGGCCCAATGCCCCTCAAAGGGGACTCGAATACCCCGGCAGTCAGCCGAAGCCGAGAGAGCAAGGAGCATCCTTTTCCCCTGCCACGCTGCACCGAACACCATCGCCGACATTTCCGACTCTGTAAAGAGACCAACGGGATAAAGGATGAAATTAAATACAGAATAGAACGAAATGGAGGGACAGGAAATTCGGGGGCTGACAGAAACTACTCCAGCATTCGCTTGACGACCCGGGAAAACCTCCGAAAAAACCCATGGGTCAGAGTGGGCGGTCGCCGGGGATCTCCCGAATGCGGGCTACAATGTTGCCGCCTGAGCCATTCTGCTTGTTAAAATCCTCCCTAGTAATCACTATAAAGACCAGCAGAACGTGTCCTTAGTCCTGGCACCGAAGTGAGTCTGACTGTAGCGCCTAAAGAAAGGGTGCAATCGAAACATGCAGAAATAACAATGCCTGCTTAATTTATTGTGCTCAATAACAATATAAAATCCTCATCCTTTGGGGATTCTCCTTAACATTTTAATGTTATTCTTGTAACTTGCTAGCTTGGTATGAAAGGAATCCATTTGAGAATTTGTTACTAGAGTCATGTATGTTTCATTCAGATGAATTCTTGCATAATGGATTCGTAAACCTTTCAAACCTTTAAAATGCTTAACAGAATCACCGATGCAAAGAGTACATGTCATTCATTCAGTAGAATTTCTTTAAATGTCCTGAGATTCCTCAAAGGACCTATATGAAGGGCACGACCATAGCGTAGTTACTCACCTCGGGAATGCACTTCATAATTATTAACGCCAACAGAAATGCAGTGAAACCAAACATTACATGCGTCGCAGAAGATAAGGTGACAGGGCAGGTGATAGATTCACCACCAATATTCATGTTCACGCAAGAAAACTAGTAAAATTACATCTTCAGATAAAGAAAACTAGTAAAATGATTCCAAAAGGATTATTTCCGGAGAAAAACAACACAACTTCATTAAGAAAGAAACGTTCAAGGAATAAATAAATAAATAAGAGAGACTAGGTGTTGCTAAGATAACTAGGAAACAAAGAAGTACGCAAACACTCAGAATCCTCTTCAAGCTACAGTCATGAGGAAAATTCTCACAAAAAACATCACTAACACTCTCAAACCTCAAAAAACACTCGGAATCGGTTATACAGGGTTATTCAAAAAGAAGGAACAGATTTTAAATATTCATTTTTAATGAACGACAATAGATAGTGACACATACGACACATCATTGAATAGAGGAAAGTTCAAAGTTTTAAGCCCCACATATTAGTTCCAGCGGCGCTGTGTTTGTTTACGAGAAAATGGCGACGCCATAGGAAAAGTCGTTTTGTGTGCTACATTATGCAAAGAGTGAATCCATTGTTTCATTGCAGCATGCATTTCGTTGTAAGTTCAACAATGAGCCGCCTCGTCATAAAAATTTACAATTGATACAATAAATTCGTAGAAGATGGTTGCGTTTGCAAACGGAAAAGCACTGGTCGTCCTCGCATAACAAATGGTGCTCATTAGGAACACATGAAATAACATTTTGAACCTTCCTCTATACAGTGGTGTATCGCATGTGTCGCCATCTATTGTCGTTTATTAGAAATACATATTTAAAGCCTGTCCCTTCTTTTTGAATAAACCTGTAAGAATAACAAGCCAAACATATGAACACTAGCACGTAAGAAAAGAAACTTCAAAATACATTACAGAGGTCTAACATGCTTTTAAAAAATCTCGAATAGCGAGTATGTTCAAAATCCCCCACTCTCACCGCTACAGAGGGCCCGTGAGAGGCTCTGCAGTGCAGGCGGTGATCACAGAGGATTTTAAGGCTAGAACAGCACTGTCAGCCAATGCTACTGTTTGCGCAGTGCATATCTGTAAACTTCATGTATAAATGTATTTCAGCTTTACTTATTCATATATGTTTTGGAGGAAGATCGGTAGCACACCTAAAATACACTGAACAGCCACCAATGTACCTAGACTCCATATGTTGGTAGTATTCAATAGATTGTGTCACAGTTTCAGAGGCCTTGTTCCCATGTTCGAAAGTTTTAACGCCTTGTCATGACATATGTGACGACCCTTTTAAATAACGTAGGCTGCAAATAATTACAGGAGGAAACAGAGAATTTAGGGCTCTTTAGCATACTGCATGGATAACAATGGGCTATGATGGAAAGTCTCAGATTTAATTGTAGCACTACAAGCGATAGACTAATTTTATTAAAAGCTTTAATTCGAAATTTGCAATATCTGAGCATAAGCAAATCGGACATTCTTTGAAAAAGTGAACTCGGTGTAGTCTGGATAAATTTGGAAATATAAACTAAACGTTTTATATTTATTTTAGTGATACTATGTTTTATATGGCCTGTCAAAGTAGTATCCAGAGGAGTTCTAACTGGGCCGGATACTTTCTTGTGTTTATTTTTCACGAAGGCGTTGGCTCCGGTGGTGACACATTTGGGATGTTGAAGTATTAAAATCTGTTTCCAAGCTTTTTTTCTTCACTATTTGAATGTTGTATTTGCTTATTTACCTCTTATTTTCAAGTATTCATTCCTTCATTATTTTTTCTTCTTCAATATGATACCCTGATTTGAGCTGATCTCTCTCACACACGCTGTGATCCACTGGCCCCTTGCCCTCGACAGGCGTCGACCCAGGACACTAGGTCATTAATGGGTGTATGTTTTAAATAAGGAGGATAATCGGATAAGAAATAAAGTTTCCAGCATTTACTTACATTTTACTTGCTAACTATTTCCATGCACCAATGTTTAATTGTTCTGTGAGGTAGAATAGTAGTTAATTATGATTTGATTTCAACCTTAGTTTTGGCATTTCTTCGTGTAGTTGCCCTACTTTACGAGTATTAGAAGAGTTGCCGAGAAACATTGTAACTCATATCTACTTGGATTTCAGAAAACACTACCTGATCTTACACCTACCAGCACGGATTCTTCACACTGTTTATGACTGGTGGCATGCGCATCCATAATTCATCTGCTAATTGGTATGTTCATATGCAATACCAACCGTCTCTTTTATAAAATGGCGATATTTTTTAAGTTTAAACAGTATAGTTGTCAACATACGATTGGAGGTATCTTTCTTTGTGATCGCTGTATATTTTTCAACGTGTACTTTTCAAAAATAAGCGTTAGCATACTCATATTTGCCCGAATCCACCAACATAAAATTCGTAATATAAAGAAGTCATAAGACTTTGTTCTTAAGGAACGCCAACTGTTTAGCTAAATACATATGTTTAGATATATTATGTTCAGCTTTATAGGTTTTTTTTCTGGGTGTGATTGGCTGGCTAGGCAACCGCATCTGCTGAACTTCTGCATGGAGAACTCCCCCAAAGTATTTTCTTGGATACGACCTTGCGTTCTGAGCGTGGTCACGGAACAGACGCATAAGTAACAGAGTAAACTATTTTCACCAATGTTGGTCTTTTCTTATCTCGCAATGAGTCTTTGGTCCTAGTATCATATACTGAGTGATTAGATTTATTTGGAACTTCCCGCTATTCATTTTGAATGGGTGACGGACTCATTATTTAAGAGCGTGTAGTCGACCACTTAGTTCCGTGAAATTGACATGGAGGGCGACATAGAGCGCCACGGGGAAAAAGAGGAGAGGGAACCGCCATTTCGAACCTCGTGGCATGAAAAAATTGATTTGCAATAGCAAGCCACTTTCTTGTAGCTAGTGTAGATGTGTTATTTTATATGGATGTGGTTTTATTGTTTTCTTCACTGCCATACAAAAACACAGTTTCTCTACCAATCTGTCGTAACGATGTTCGTGGCCTCTCTGTTACAATTTTCTGTATTCTGTCTACCTTTATACCTTAATGTTTTGAAGTTTGTGGTACCCCATCTCCCTTTTGCGTGTAACTGAGAACAGTCACAGAAAAAGGCAGTATATAAAATATGGATTTACCACAATTAAAATAACTTGAGTTCTAACTCAAGTGTTAGGCTTCTTTCTAAGGTTTTTCTTTATTTCCAGGAAATTCGTCAAAACTATGGGAATGCTAGGGAAAGACCGTTCAGGCATCGTAGCGACGAGCATCTTGGATTATCCTTTCAGTTCGAGAATAACTCTCTACCATGAAATCGCGGAGCTGGATGACGAGATCCATGCCGCTGATGCCCATATGGGTAACCGAGGTCTTAAAGCACGGCATCATGGTTCAAATTCCGCCGGGGCCATCTTCCCTGATTAAGGCTTTTTCCAGATTTTCCTCCGTCTTCATTACTGGCAAATGCCATGGAGGTACCCTAAACTTAGACCTGCAACGTTTTCTTCTGAAATTTCCTTTCCAAATTATCATTTCATTTCATGTAATTCAGTATCCACCACCTGCGGTGCGGTGTGCAACAAGAACGGGCGTTAAACACTGCTAAAAGTGCCGCTAATAATAACTTTATTAAACAGACTGCATGTGCTCGTTAGCAATTTTGTTTCGTAGTACTTCCTGAGGCAACACCTTCCTTAATCTCAAAGAGTTTTAGCCTGTCTTTCAAACTCCTCTAGACGTACTTACTCCAGGAAAATAAGCGATAAAGGTTAGAGAAATGCATGTGATTGTTATACATCAATATTATCCTTTATTTGCACCATTGCCTTGGTAGGAACGATGGATGGTCCAAACCCGTCAGAGGATGGTGGATTTTTTCGGGCGTAAAAATCCTTAGCCTGACTTCCTTAGGAAGGGAAGTAACGCCGGTGATCCCGTGTGTAGATTTACGGCACGTAAAAGAACCTCAAGCCCGATAAAGATGCCTTTGAGCAAACTTCCGGTCTTTCACCCAATATAGAATGAGCCATAGTAGTTAAAGAGCGTCCATAAATTTAATTCAATTTAATTTTAATGAACACGAATCTTCTTTTTTGTCATCCCTACTTGCACGGATTTAATGTGGCCCTAAAAATGTGTGCATTCTATGGAAGAATATTAAATTCCCGATATATTGATAAATAATGTTCAGTTTGATTCATTGTAATATCTTTGCTTAATTTTTAGATATGGACCATAGGACTCGAAATTTCAAACTGCTCTAGTTATGGCAATTTTCTTATATAGGATTATGTGCTAATTACATTTCACTTCACAAAATGTACAATTAGATGGATTTGCATAACGTTTTTGTGATTGTAGTCTGAACATTGAATGATATTAGACTTTCTACTTTAAAAAAATGAAATCTATTTTACGCAACAATTTATCTAGTCCACTTCGAACACATAATCTAAATGCCCCTGCCCATTCATATTACTTGTAACACCAACATGGCTGGTAAGCACCTTGCTATAATCTGTACTGTAGCTCATACTGTTCATTACGTGTTACGGGCTACGGTCATCTTCATTTAAACATCTATTTGAATATCTCCGTTGTGAGAGAGACAGTTTTCTTGCCCATGGAAAAAAAAAGCTTGGGATCTACCGCATTCCTATCGTTTCAACTGTAGCCTATAAAGGTGTATATCTGATGTAAACTACTAAACAACTAAAGCCAGATAGAAGAAAGACAAGCGTAAGAAAGAAAAAAAAGGGGGGCTATTAAAGACCCTGCCTCGCCCGAATAAATATCAGTGGTACTACTACCTTGTGTGAGTACAACTTTCTGCTTAAGAAACAATTTGTTTGTGCATATACAGTGTTAAACTAAACCAGAAAATATAAAAAACCAATAAATAAACTCATTATATATAAAACACATTCTCTAGTTTTTATTTACTTTTTATGCATTGTTTACATTTTTATTGTTTCAGACGATGTAATTGCTAACGTGCAAACAACATTACATAGGGGACCAAGCATTTACGTGAAAAGAGAATGACAATACTACCTTTTTTCCATTCCACTGAGCTGAAAACTAGATTACAAAATTAATTTTATAGCCTAAATTTTAATAATAGTTGAAGATATGATTTTATTTTACCTTACAAGAGAAAATGATTTAATATGACGAAGTAATTCTTAGTTAATAATGAACTGGAAAACCAATGCCCTTTAAGGCAGTTTTCAACATCGCATAGTGGGGGCATTTTTCCCATGTTATTATAAGATACTAGTGGTCTTAGTTGACTTAAAACAGATGCATTTTTATATTTAAAATACATACTGATGTTGCGAAGGACGAACTCTAAAACTTAAAACTGACAGAAGTAACCCTTTTGTGGTAAGTAGTTTAAAATAGAAATGCAATAAAAGTTACAAACTGTATTCTAAACGTTAGATTTTTGAGCGCACTTATTACGTCTCTTGTAATACAAGTATTAGAAACGCATTTGTAAAAAAAGAAGAAAGAAAAAAAAAGAAACCAGTGTAGGTACATAATTACACCCCGAACTTGGAATAAGCACATTGTTAGGTTGCTCCAAATAGGAGCTTTCCAAAGTTTCATTCAGATATGTAATTTTGTGGCTTAATAATATGAGGATAAAAGTAGTCTTTGTAAGTTGCAACTTAGCTTATAATTTTTGCTGGCTCCTTCAGCAAAGTGTACCTACAAATTTTTGTGCAAGTGACCTGCACATAAGGAGTTGAAAATAAAGAATAGGGGTATCTTGTTTGAAAATCGTAAATAGCCTCCTTTTTTCATTTTGTGCTAACAAAAACAGAAACTAAAAAAGAAAAACAAGTTTTTATCCAAATCGGTAAAACTATTTGGATTTCTAATTTAGAATTAGAAACGAGCAAACGGGAGAACATTGCAAACTGTAGTGTAGAAAATGATATTTTCTGGGTTCTAAAGCTTAAGCAATTAAAGCTTGCGCAGACAGTAAAAGGTGTTGCATTAGGGGTTGAAAAACAATGAAGGGTGTTTTATGAAATTTAAAAGGTATCCTGTAATTCTTCTTTAGACGTCTTCAAATTACAAAACTTTCATCCATTATCGGTCAAATGGTTTGGAATTGTATGTAAACGTTTGAAAATGAGGATAGGGTAACTTTAGAAAGTTATAAGGTAGTCTATAAATTTTTCTACACATTAAAGATTTGTGTAAAGATTCTCCAATTAGATCCAATTGTGTAGATTTGTGATCCAGAGGCTTGCACATAATATAAGAATAACTTGTTAAATGTTCAGGAATCGATATATATATATATATATATTTAATTATTTATGGACGCTCTTTAACTGCTGCGGTCCTTATCGTCCCATTCTATATTGGGCCTGAAAGACTGGTAATTTTACTCAGAGGCCTCTTTATCGGCCTTGAGGTTCTTTTATGTGCCGTAAATCTACGACACGGGATCACCGGTTTTATTTCTCTTCCGAAGGAAGCCGTGCTAAAGATTTTTACACCCGCAAAGAATCCATTGCCCTCCCCGGGTTGGAACCCGAACCTTGGGAACTGGGGGCAGTAACCACTACACCACAGAGGACGACGTAATTTTTGGTGATTGCTTAGATCAGTCACATGGTGAAGATTCGTAAGTAATGAGGTACATTTTTGAAAACTGTAAAGTAGCTTATAATATTTGTTATGAGTAAGTGTAAGCAGTTTGTTCAGGTTGATTATACTTGTAGATCATTTTTGCCGGGACTTGAAAACACAAATGCCTAAAGTTTTGTCCTGATATCCATAGTTAATGAAACCAAAGGAAAATCAGGTGGTGTGATAATGACTATCAAAACTCTATTTTTTTTATTTTTAAGCCTTCCCTTTTAGCCCTTAGGTCTCGAGTGGCATTAAAGTTTTCGCCACATTCTCATCAAAGAACCAAAATTACCCTGATATTGATATTTAAAGAGAGTAGAGTGAAACTGAGTAGCCTGAATAGGAAATGTGGTCATAATACCCCATTTAAAACTTTTGAAATTTATTTTTCAGTCGTGAAGGAATTATTAAAAATGGTTGAATGGTTCCGAAGATTCCCTGGACATACGCGCGCGCGCTCTGTGATATAGGAAGATATTTAAGTGTTTAACTTCGAAGATTATTTTGAGCGAAAAGTCTAGATGTGTGTATTCCAGGTCATATTTGCATTTATGTTTGCTGATGCATAATCGAAAAATTTTATGAATCACCCAAATACACCTTTGTAATTCTTTTAAGGACATTCGAGTTTTACTGATATACTATTTTCAGAGAAGAGTAGATGAAATACTAGTAAATGCAGTGCATAAAGGTTTTCGGCCTAAGATCAGAAAATGTTCCTCTAACAGTACACTTTTTTAATACTTTTTTATGCAATAATGTCTTGTGATACTAAGAAAATAAAGTACTTATATTCAGTCATAATAACAATGATACTCTTGCCCTTGGTTTGGATACAGCGGAAGTATGGAGTTTAATTTTTTAAAACATATCTACATTTGAATTGCTGGTTATTTGTGGGAATTTCCTCCCTTTCTTCTTTTCTTTCCTTGTGTGTGTGTGTGTGTGTGTGTGTGTGTGTGTGTGTGTGTGTGTGTGTGTTATTTTTTTTAACGAAGATAGGGGAAATATAAACGTAATAGATGTAGTTAATGCATTATTAAGACAGCCTCATATATGTTTTGCTGCACAACTGACACAATTCCTTCTGTATTTTGACGCATGTATTTGACAAAATAATCAATAACTAGTCCCTCCCGCTCACGACAGCGAGCACGCCATATTCGTTTTCTCCCGCCGTACGAAATGCGATCGTGTTTTGTCGTTCTCCCACCATGCACCTCGGGACAACATGAGTGTGTAGGTAAGTGTTTATGGAGCTCAGTCGGGGCTTGGTGGATAAAGGGAAAGCAATTGCACGCTACTCGGTCCAGCCGACGACATCCACACAAACTTCAAACATATCTGATACTTTTGAAACTTAATTTATCCCATGGTACTTTCAGTTTGAGGCTATTCAAGGTAAACTCCTAGCGCTGTCAGAGAGGGGTTATGACATCGCTTATTGTTTTTAGTGTGCAGTTTATTATAACTTAATCATCAGAATATAGGTTTTGAAATTTATTTGTGATTGTGATTTAATTTCGCATGTCAACATGATTTCTTCTTGAGTGTTATTTAAGAGTGTTAACCTGAATCGGCGTGTGAAGTATGGTTAGGATTGGACAGCATTTGTCGGCCACTACGGAAGTTTTTATCTGAGGTTGACACTTTTGTTTACAAACGCATAACATCGAAGGCATGGTGACTAAACTGTAACCACTACAGAATCAGTTAGTTCAGAAATACCTGGAATCGAGCCCGGCTTAACCGGCGTGGTAACTATTGACAACTTCTAACCTAGAAGTTTGATAAATATGTAGCTGAGCGTGACAAGATATGACATTGGTATTTACAGTCGGCTTAGTATGATCTCTGTGTTAGAGAAAGAAATTATGCAGTTTTTCTTGTGTTTTCATGCCTCTAAGGGGATGCTAATGAATATAATAAAATTTATTTTGAAACTCCATACAGTGCAGTGATGCTTACATGAGTATTAATTACTATGGGCATTAAATTGAAGGCATAAATTAATGTGATAGTTACGAAGTTTCAAGAATTATGTTTGCCCTCTGAGCATTTGTAAAACATGCTAGTGAATTATATTCTTATGCGTTACATGTGTCTGTGTTGGTAAGCCTATATTATCTTTGCATTTAGAACACTAATAGTACAAAAACATTTTCTCTGTTACAGATGGAAAATTCTGCCTATGTTCCCAATCCTCTACCACCCCCAGCATTAGTGGTGTTTTCTCAGGCAGGTGGTCTGCCTGAGGCGCTTAGAATGCAGAGGCCCTTTAATCCACAGGTATGGTATCTGCTACACTTACAGATTTAGGTTATATTTCATTTGTAGTACATATGTCTGAAATTTTTTGTCATAGTTTGCAGCATGTTGTAGGTTGATAATCAAAATTTCAGTTTGTGATTACTAAAATTGTAAGAAGCGTATTTTTACATTGTATTTAGTTGTACATGAACTTTTTCACTTTTGAAAATACATTTTGGAGACTGCGCTGCAACATGTACAACATATTTATTTTTCTTCTTTTAAACGAGAAACTGCTGCTTCTAGAATAGATAAATATTTTCTAGCTGGAGGGCCAATAATATGACTTATGTATGCTGTTAGTTTATTAGTACCCATTTACAGTGTGCATTTAATATTTATAGATTTAATTGCTTTACAGTTTGGTGCATAAATATTTTCTTAATAATTTACTTTTCTTGCACACTCATGGGAGAATATCATAGGTATTGTAAATTTTAAGGTGAAGATGCAGTTTTAATCATTCTTCAATGATAGCCATATATACTGATTGACAGATGTGTAATGTGTGTTTAATTCACTTTTTAGGCACCAGAAGCTAAAGATTTGCACGTCCCCTTCACTGCTGCAAGTTTTGGTTTACGGCATATGGACAGTTATCCTGGGCTGCCTGCCCATCTGTTACATCATCTTCAGCCGCAATTCTTGCATCCTGCTCTTGATCCTCGAGTACCATTTGGTTCGGGTGCTTTCCGGCCCTTGGGTACATCTGGAGGTCCTGAAGTAAAGGGTTTCCCATCAGCTTTTGCCCCTCCATCCAAGTGTCTCAAGATTGAAACAAGCAACAGCAACCATCATGAGACATCGTCAACACCCACAAATCATCTGTCAACTCTATTCTCTCCTGGTGTAGCTGCAGAAGAGCGAGCTTACCTCAACGGCCAGACTCCACAACAAAGGGCGGACTCTAGTTCTCCAGCAAGCGTCTCTATTTCTCCACCACTGTTGCCACCAGTGGTTAAAGAAGAAAGCTCTGATGCACAAATGTCGGAAGACCGAGAAGGTACTGCAACTCCAGGCTCTGAGGGCACAGAACGGTCAACACCAGATGAAGGACGAGGATTTAGACGTGAGTGTTATTCCCTTATTTCTTAGAAATAGTTGATATTAGTGTAGAGAAGAGTGGTTTTGATACTTTAAGTAGCCACTGTAGAAATAAATAATTATTTTGGCAGTAGAGTATGTATAGATAGTCGTAGTTAATGCCGTGTATAAATGTAACTAAGGTAAATGTAAATACTCTAAATTTGCTTACCCATGTACCTTTCCTTACGTTATATAATTGTTTAGAGACAAAACTGTGAAAATTTGCAAATAAACCGAAGCGTGAATATGTTACCAGCATTTTTTAAATGCTACAGACATGACTTTCATTTAACTAACTTCTAGTTGTTAAAAACTTAATGAACATAATGATTTTTCATTAGCTACTTGCAACAAGGAAGAGAATAACACAAAGTAAAGTAATGCATATTATAACTGATTGTTATTTTTAATAATCTCCTCTCAATATTTGCAAATATCATTCAGAATCAAAAAACATGCCGTTTGAGTATTCATATTTAGAAGACAAAACCAGGTCAGAGAGGTGGTTAAATCTGCAAGAAGTGTAGTGCTGTAGAAAATAATTAGGTTGAATTTTATTTGTTTATTTTTTTCTAAATACTAGTAGAACCCATTGCTCTGCTAGCGTTATTGCATTAAATGTGGAGATTCTTCTTTTTGTTGCTCCTTCTGTCAGTGTCAATCCCTCTCTTTCCCCTCTCTCACATTCTTTCTGTGTAATTGTACATGTCATGTGATGTTTGGAAAGTTGGTAATTAAACTGCTTTTCCTGAAGCATTAATAAAAATTATAGCATAAATATAAAATTTAACAGCATACAAACTTTTACTTCCCCTTTATGCTTGAAATGCAATTGAAACTGTACTGTTTTAATTGTAACTGGTTTATGTTTGTAAATAATGTCAACAAAAATTATAACTTCTTAAATGGCGATGGTATATAAATGTTATAAACAACAAAATTGTTAAAGAGATTGTATTTATAAACTAATTTGTATATCATTTTTCAAAAATTGAATAATAAGTAACATATTTAAATATTTTAATTTGGCACCCCATTAGAACTCTTGTCTTTGGAGAAAGTAATTAAGAGGACATATAGCCTTTTTTCTAAATGTGGCCTAAGGTCTGTTATATACCAAGTTTCATAACAATCAGTTTGGCCATTCTTGTATGAAAACACAGCCACACAGATTTTTAAAGTGTAATTTTGGCTTCAGAATTCATCCAAAATAATGAAATTACCAGTAAATCTTCGGTTATAGTTTTATTATAGGCATAGATACATTCTAATTGCTGTTAAGTGTGTACTGCAGCATTTGAAAATCACTCCATCTCAACACCATTTCATGTATAGGAACAGCATTCATGTAGGAGAGCAAATCGAACTGTATATTGTTTTAGTGATTACCATTGTTTAACCACAGAAATATGTTTTTGTTATTCACCATTCAGGTTTTTATTTTTCAACACTGAAATGATGCATTTACTCATCCATTTAAGATAAATATATATTATTTTTGCTCTGTATGGTGTAAACTAGTGTATTAGTGGAAAGTTATTTGTAACCTAATATAATAGGAATTCTCATCCCGTCACTTCTGGAAATTTTTGGTAGGTTATTTGCATATTGTCTCCCTCAGGAAAGCTTGATGTTCAAGAAGAAATAATTGCTAATTCCAAAACTAAAATTTTATGTATAATGTTGAAATTTCTGATGTTCAGTATTTATTTTAATATGAGCATAATGATTATCTTATAAGTTAACATTTTATTCACAAAATTATCCATAATTCTTCACATAACCTCAATTTAAGAGGATACTCAGTTATATGCCAAATTACTAAAGTAAACTTAGGGAAGTCAGTCAGTGGTAATCAGTTTTTATCTATTTTAAAAAATAATTAATTGCGGACACACATCTCCGCAATGGCGAAGTGTTAGAAAATTTACCCACTTTTCCTAAAATAAAGCATAATGAAGGCCTCGGTTTCGATCCCCTATCGGAGTTGTTTCGTAGTAAACTGTTTTCTAAGCTTTGTCTTATTGCCGAGAAGGTGAATTTGGGCCCAGCATTATCCTGTGCTCTCTTACTGCCGAACGGCATTTGTTCCATCCAGCGTTCCTAAGCACCCTGGCGTAAGTTGTGTTAAACGTAATCGAAAACAATATAATAATAATAATAATAATAATAATAATAATAATAATAATAATAATAATAATAATAATAATAATAATAATAATAATAATAATAATAATAATAATGTCCGGTTGAAATAAAGCAACATTGCGATCAAAAAGCATGCCGAGAATCTCTTGCGCTTGTCTATTTCTTCATTAATGCCTATTGAGAGAGAAAAGTATGGTTTTTTAAAACACTAATCAGGATTCATTGAGATGTGTCAAATTTCACTTGTTTGAAGCGGGAGCGCTTGGGAGTGCGTTGCGGAGCGTGCGCGACGAACAAGCCGGGAACGAAGGAAGCCGGTACTGGCACACTACCGCTGCGGAGATATTTAGAATTTCGCAGTAAATTATACGCGAATTCAATCGAACATGAAACTTTATAGGGGGTGAAAGCATTCCGTTACTCTGGTGTTAAATGTTTACGTTCTTTACGGATGCGAACAAATGAAGTGGGAAATTAGAAAGACGACGAAAAAAAACAAAAACAAAACAAATCAAAAGCATAAAGGAATCATTGTCGGTGGGAGCCGAAGTGTTATAGAAAATGCTGAAAGTGTACGTTCATTGGTGGCAGAAGTATTAACAAATTTCACAGCGCGAACCAAACTATGGTTTTTGCATGCGTGATTCATGAAATACCTATATATTTCCGTATTCTCGATATTAATTGTCGCGTATCGTTACACGCGATTGTTGTTATACTTTAGTTTACGCCATAATATTTTCTATGCCAGCGGGCTGTTTTGTAGTAAAACAAATGCTGATCACCTCAAAATACTTTTTCTCTTCCCGTAACTGAATTTTTCAAGCCTGATTCAACTAGAAAAAAGAATTTATAGGTTATTTATTCACGTGATTTAGAAAGCCCAATGATAAAGGCTCTCGATAAAACAACATGACTTAAACCACCTGATTCAGTGTTGGTGCCTAACAAATTGTATGTGATGTAATAAAGGTTAACTTTTCTGCGCTTTATTATGGAACTGTTTAAAAAATGCCAGGTTTAAATATTAAACACGCCCAATAACGTAATAAAATGTCGTGCCAATAAACTCGTTGACGAAGTAGCCACTGATGGACAATTAATTGGTGTAAGAATACCCATGCGCACGGAGGTTGCGTTTCTGGACAACCCCAAACGTGACTTCACAAATTAAAATAACGTAACAGTCGCTCTGACAATAATACTTGATTGGCGACTGTGATACCGCTGTTCAACCCTCTGCTTCATTTTTCTGTTTACAAAACTATAAGAAATGATTGCGCAATAAACCATTAAAATAATATATTCTTAAACATCAAAACTATTTTTGTGAAAAGTGATTTTCTGGGCTGTAATTTTTAGTATGTTTGAGGGAAAGTTTAAGTTTCCTAATTTAAAGCAACGTTCTATTGTTTAGCATATGGGCAAAATATTTCTTCAGTGAGTTCTAACGCACGAGTTAAAAAAAAAAAGAAAGAAAGAACGAACTTAGACACCCATAAATGCAATGGACACACATGCCACTTAGAACAGTTAATTAGTTTTGCCGCTGTTACGTTTTAAGTCATAAAAGTTATTCTTACTCTTGGATATAAGTGTACATGGGAGCATTTGAAGTATTGCACAAATCCTCTGCCGCCCTTAAAGAAGGCGTACTTTGTTTTACCTTTATGTAAGAATATTATATTCCTAGTTACATGTCGTATGTTTTGCGTATGCTACCACGGAGTAGATTTTAGAAAACGGCGGAGTAAAGTGCGGCTATGCTGATTGTATAGTAACGTTGGGCTTCAAATGTCGTCGATATAATTGACTACAAAATCGTTTAATTACATTGTATCCAAGTTTGAACAACTCTGTGAGAAGTTGAGCTAATTGTTACCTTTGTATCACTTAAACCGTTTTGTGAAATACAGCGTGAAAAGTGCTAATTAATTAGAATTGTTAATATGTAATTCAAAGCCCCGAGTGCTAAAACTAATTTTTACCATTTTTTAAATGGGTCTTTAGCTTTGCGATTACTGATTTTCTTTCAGCAGAAACGGAACCATGCACAGTGTTTTTCGTCATTTAAAATGAAGGTTTATTTCACGACTAGGGAAGACGGCATTGAACAAACTACTTTATTGTATAGTTTATTTGGCAGAGCTTCTCAATTTCTACTCGGAGCTTTAGATTTAGCTGTCAACCATGTGGTTTGTTAAAGGAATTAACTTGGCAGGCATCGACGAAAGTGGAATTTATTTTTTTCTGAGCTCCGAAACTCACCATAATAAACACTATATATAAATAAATTTGGTGGCTGTTGGAAGTTTCTGTACAGCTTAAGTAAGTCTTCCAGTGAAAAAGGGTGTCCGCTTCTTTCTTCGCCGTTAAAATAGCTGTTATGCGGTACAAATTAGCAAGAGTGATTTTTGCTCCGGAAGAAGGCTTAGCGAGAATTTATTACGGTTACAGCTATCTCTTGTCAACGAGTTTTTCCCTCATGCGAAGGATATCAATATTTGCGATTCCTTTGAACAGGAATACAAAATGTGTATATTGTGTGCGTGCGCATGCAAACTCGTGTTTCTCCCTGTGCATCGTAAAACTTCAAGCTGTTGACTTCGGAATTATTGCTTTAATAGTCTTCAAGTCCTTAACAAGGAATTTGTAGGTGCGACGAAGAGTTTTTTTTTCTCTTTGTTTCTTCACCTTTTAATTTGTTAATCTGTTGTTTTAAATTAGATGTAGTGGTTGATAAAGTAATGAGACATTTGATAGTTACTTGAGGTCAGGTTAGATATAGGTCAAAGTGCCAATTGACGGTAGTGGCTAACTGAATCTATTCCAAACTGAGAAAAATCAATCTAAGCATAAAAAATATTTTATAGAATTTTAATTAATTTACGCTCATGTCGAAATGAATACAAACAATTTTCTGTTTATTCATCGCATTGAGCTTATCCAAAAGTTCAGAGCAGTAAAGCTGAGGTTAAAATTGCTCACGTTTATGCATGAATCAAAACAAATCGCCCGAAAGTCGTTTTAAAAGTTAAACCGCGTTGTGATGGTTGCATTGCAACCAGAACAAGAAAAGTATCTACTCACAAATAAACATGAAACATCCGAGTGTACAAAATCGACTTCCTAAGTTGTTTACGATAAGGCCATGTTGCACACTGGTTTACGCGCTCGGGTTTGGACGAATCAAAATCCATTGTTTAATCTTTCTCGTTCTGATTACCACTCCCGTTTTGTTATGGATATCTCCGCTCCGAATTTGGTAGCAAAATGTTAGCTTGAATGAGAAAGTAAAGAGTTTGGAACAGGGTATTGTGTCTCCATGTCAGCCGCTGTGGTTTTGGCGCGGCGAGAAGTCGGTTCACAGCTGAAGGCAGGCGCTGCCTGAAATTGGATAGCAGCCCTTTCTCATTACGCACGCTATGTTTCTTGCTTTACATTTCCATCAAATTATGTAACTTAATGGAACATTTAACTTATGTGACAATGTAATATCCTATAAACTGCGCGTTTTCAGACTAGTGCATTTACCTCTCAGGTACGCGGTTCAAATTATAGGGCGCGCAATTTAGAAAATCATACGGTGTGTTTTAAGAAAATATTTGCGTCCTCTGTTTTCCTAGCCATTGAGTTTCTTTAGAAGGTGTGCCTTTTATTTATTATCTTCTCTACCAGGTACCTAGTAAGCAGGGAAGGTAATGAATAACATTCCACCCAAAAATTCGATTCGAGAGTTCAACGGAAATACGTTTTTGAGGCCCCCTAAATAAGAAAAAGGGGGTCCATGTGTGTTTGTGAGCAGCATTACTCAAAAACAAAATGTTCAATGAATACCAAATTTGGTTCAGTATCTTCCAAAGATGCGACACGAAGATTTTCGAGAAAATTCCTCCATCCCAAACTACCCTTTACATATAAAAATGTTCGAAATTTTTTATTTTCTCAAAAATGGCTCTTAACATTTTGATTAAAATACCACATATTTAAAAATATTTATATGACAAATAAAATGTATACCTTGAATTGTTTGGGAGTAGCCTATGAAGTCCTCTCCATTTGTAAGGAATTTTGAATAATTTTATGTAATTAGTAACGTTAAGAGATAACCGAAAACACACTACAGAAAAATTTAGATATCTTTAAACACACACCCAATTTATTTCAAATAATTTTTTTTGTGACATCCATTTCCGACATATCCGTTATTATTGGTTTGCATCCTTCGATACTTCGTCACTTTTAAAGTGTTGTCGCTATTCAGTTGTTTCTCGCGATATCATGGAATGAGTATTATGCCATTTCAAGGACAGCATATAGCCGCTGCTTTTCAAGATCTGACTCGATTTCGTTTCCTCTATCCCCCCATTGTACCTACAGCACGAAATGTGTAATGGCGATGTTTCTGCAAAGGCTTGTCTGGATTAACATGAAGTACATTCTTTTGTAAGAATAAGTTGTAGAAATTACATAAAAATAAACGATGGTGGGTAAAGAAAGTTGTGTGAATGTAACATCAGAAGGGGTCCTTCCCGACATAACTGTCGTATAATTCAATTTCCTTTCGGTCAAGTTTTCAATGGATTTCGCAGTTACGAATTCGACCAAGCTTAGCCAGATGAAATCTCTTAATTTGGTGCAAATTTGTGTTATTTTGGTGGTTTTATCTCTAGAGTGCTTTTGCAGGAATTGCCACATTCACTCTGTTCTGTTGTGTTAATTTTAACTACAGACATGCAGCAAAACAAGGGTTCTAGCAAATTTTCTGATGTATATTGAAGTGCTGCATGTAACATTACAATATTTACATCACCTTTGCTAAGGGGTGGTAACACTGTATTGTTTAACATTTGGATATATTGTTTCTTGGCAAACTACTATATAAACATCCTGGCTTTATATTTGCTTATAGCAAGAGCTGTAGTTTTCTTTCTGCCGTTTTTTTTCCTTTCATTTTGCTTTACTTTTCTTTAGCTATAAGCTCCAGTATCAGTAATTCGTGGCAGAAACTTTAAAAGAAAAAGAAAAATAAGAGTCCATTTTAAAATATTGTCGCAAGACATTTATTGAATCATGAAAACCAAGGTAACAGTAGTTTCCTAGAAAAATATGCATAAGAGTTTAAGAAATTTAACTTATATGACATTGTCTTTAGAAGTGGGAGATATTTTTGGTACCTTAAGCTTGATTTTGCACCTGTAAGGGTCAATTTTGCCATGCACCTATCCCTATAATTCTATGTTGCCAAACCAGTTCTAGAAGTAATGAAGAAAAGTGCTGTATTTACGTCTTAACTAAGTCACCCCCTGAGGATTCCCATGAATTGTGAAGAGTGGAAATACGCTATGGTTATTTAGTCGTTAAAGCAACTCTGAAATTAGTGTGTTTTGAATGAAATATTAAATGCAGTTTTAATACATTCTAATGGTACACTAACCTTAGCAGAATAGTGAGTGAGCTTTGGAAGCCAAAGAAAAAATGTTTTTGTGTTTTACCTTCTGAAGATAGTTTACATGCAATTCACTTAGGTTGACAAATGCCATATTTCTCAGTAAGTCCTATATATTTTATCAGTTGTGATCTTATCTCATCCCATACTTTTCAGTACCTTTTTTTCAACCAACAGTATAAACATTAAATGTCAAATTAAAATGTTTAATGTTTTGCATAATGGCAAACTAATGAAGTGTCATTTTCTTGCTGAGAAAATGGGCTTGTAGTGTTAGCTTGCAGATCTATAGAGCATATTTTTAGATTAAACTTCTGAAAATATAAATAAATATAAGTCAGTAAATTATATATTTTTTGTGGCCTGCCAAAACCCTAATCCAGTTTAGTAATGTTTAGCAATATTGAATTATGTTTTAAGACTCTGGGTTGGTATTGCATATAACTCAATTTACACACTTTCGCTCTCACAAAATGCTACGTCTTCTAGTGCTTTTAGCACTAGAATCTCTTTATTCCTGAAGTTAATATGAATGTAACCTAAGCATAAAAGCTTGCGGCCAATTTATGTAGTTCTGCATAAACGGCGTATTTCAGCTTAGTTATCTAGCTGGAAAAAGGCAATAGTTTTGCGCACAAATTTGCCACCTTTTTGTTTCTTCAAGTCTATGCTGCTTTTGTTTATAATGTCGCGCTGATGATGCTAACTTTATATCTGTATCCATTTTTATGTACACCATATACAGGTTTAATTTGCTTTATGAGTGATCCATAAAGGCTGGTTCACGAAAACGGAGAACGGTAACCTGAACGAGAACGACAAAGTTGAAATGGAAGCGTTCACAATTGGGAAGCTTCCCGGGACCCCGGAAACGGGTAAGAAGTTTTGACCAAGTTTGAACTTTCTCGTTCTCGTGCGAGGCACATTGGATCCATATCTTGCATATTAAAACTCTTCACTGCAGACATTATTCTAGGCGGCCGTGACATTGAGCAGCCGCTAGTACGCTCCTGTGTCGCAAGCTGGAAACATGAAACTGGAAGAAATTCTAGCATATGTGCGTCCTATCCTCAGATCCATTGAACGTTGGTTTTTCTGGTGAAAGGAACATCTGTAATTTGTTTATATGCAATTCAAAATTGACTATTGCCTCAAAAGCAATAGCAAAAAGTACAAAGAACAGCAAAAACCGATAGTAATTAACAAAGAACAACAAACAACTTTAATGTACGCCATTAAATAAAGCAATGAAAGCTTAGTACGACTAGAGGAATCGGAAATGTAATGAATCTGCATTTAGATAATGTTTACCCTATCAGATTTTGACGTTGGCTAACCCGCATTATATTGGATGAATTGAAAGCAATGAAAAAATATCATTGGTCAGTTAAAAGCAAAGGAAATCCCAATGCGCAAAATCGACTTTCCTTTTTGTGATCGACATGATCATCGATACTCATTCCCGTTCTCGTTTCCGTTTTGTAGCCTTAGCTGTTAAAAGGTTTTAAATACAGAGATAACGATAGGTTTTAAAATACTCTTAACTCTGCACATTCATAGATATTCCATTTCATAATTACCTCCTAATATATACAATTCCAAATTCTTCTGCAACAACTTGATACAGATCAACAACATATTCTTAGACGTGATAGCACTGTGCTATATGAAATTAGGCCTGTGCTAGATGACGGAATCACCGCTCTTTCGCAAATTAACGGGATTTAAAATCCTAACGGCGAGCTTTCAAAAGTAGTATAGTTACGCGTTATAAACAAATTTGAAACAAATGCCTTTGCTATTTTCTTTTATGCAGCATTTCAAAGCTTCATCCCCAAAATAGATTGAGAAAAAACGCGCATATCCAAAACACCAAAAGATAAAGGGATCAAAAAAGAAAAAAAGTACAAAAGAGCCCTGTTTCACTGTTATATCGTTAAAATTTGTCTTTTATTGATTTTACTACATATCACTCCGCAATTAAAATTTTAATACCGCCAATAATTTCATTATATTTAATGAATATTTTTGTTTGAGTTATTCATTTGTGCCTATGTGTATTATTGTAAATCTGGATAGGTTGTGTTGTTCATTAATTTGATCAAAACTGCTACCCAATATATATGAGCAACACTATTACTAGTAAAGGCGCAAAGTTCACTGGTAACTACATAATTTTTTTTAATATGCGCGGCTTTGAGAAGTCAATTCAATTATTTACCCGCGAAAATTAAAATAACGAGGGAGCTAAGCCTCTCTTCCGTGAATTTTCAATTTTTTTGAAGCGATTAAAAAAAATCTCATTATTCTGTGCTCTCATGCACAAAAATCTACCTTCCTAAATATGCTTGAGACGCCAGTGTGTGCCGCTTTTAGATAATTTAATTTGGTAATTTCTTTTAGCTTTCTAAAGATGTTTCTCGCTCTCGACAGTTACAAGCAAAACTGAGAAGAGCAGAAGCTGTTAATGTAAATGCGCGGTTTTACCAGAAAGCCTTAATTTTACACGAGGTCTGATTAAACATTTTTCTTTTGAGATTAAACTAGAGGAACGTTAGTTAACCCGTATACGGGATCCACAAATTCGTAAGGCTTGAAAACGCAATGAAGACTCGGTGACCCTGGGAGTTATACCGAGGCTATATTTTCGATACGAGAACCGTTGCTGATGGCTATAGATATAGACCATACAAAGATTCGGTATCAGACTCTTTATAGCACAAAATTTCGTTATTTTTCCCAGATGAACAGTGATAATTTTTGACTTCCAGAAATCAAACTAGATGGTATTAGAACGTCAGCGATACGGGAGTGTAGTCTGAGTTCTCAACTAAATATTGGGTGATGTGGATGAAATCGAAATATAAAGTAAATCAGAGCTGTGTGTTCGCAACTCATGAGTCTTTTTGCGTGATTCTTGCTTAAATTCTTTATATCTTCAACATAAAGTATATTTCCAGTGTTGTAACTGGAATTTTACCTTTAGTTGCAAATACACACTGAGTGGAATGTGAAGTGGTCTCTGATCATGGAATAAAAAATGAACCCGCAAAAGAAAACATGCTTAATGTCGTTACTTAATTGAGGAGTATTTCTGTGATGTTTGATTAAAGCGTGATTTCTCCAAAATGCCATTTTGAGATAAGACAATATTTATATAATATTTAAAAGTTATATATACCCTTAAGCCAACGAATGCGACTAAATAACAAGCTAATATATGTTACTTTCATACGGATATATATGTATATGTATATATACACTATATTTCTCACTTCCTTTAAATTAAAATTGAAAACAAATATGCATATATGTAAAAAAAAAAAAAAATAGTTATCATGGTCTGAACAAACACCAAAGCCTGGCATAGCGATTCAATTGAGTTAACTAGCCTTGTTAACTATATGAAGTAAAATCTGCCGTGCATTTCGGACTATAGTTGGAATCTGTATGAGCCACCATTATCAATAGCACTTGTTTCTTGCGCTGCTAGCTTTAACTGATTCATCCGGTATAAGCGCAATACCCATCTGTGCTTCAAGAGTTCCCAGCTAAAATCGCGAAATTCGAAACTTCTTGCTTTATAGTGCGAGTTGGCGAAAATACAAGTTTTATTGGTGAATTACTCATATTTTATTATAATAATCATAATAATAACGGATTATTTATATAGATTTTATTCTAGAAACGGATGATATAATTTCAGGTTTTCAACTTATTCGTTAATCTCAAAATCTCTGATATAACGTGTTATCTTCGGAGCGACAATGAAATTCCTTAGTGCTTCGTTTACAATAGTATATTTTCAATGTTGATGTGTTCCTGAACCTAGTAGTGAGAAGCAAACATGAAGTTTCGCAGTGCCAGCAGCTGGGTCGTGTCCCGGTTGCCGCATCGCCTACAAGCACTTATATTTCCGTCTCGGCGCCAGACTTTGGTCCGTAACAGAAACAATTAAACACTGCAAGAATAGGCATCGTACAACCCTCCGACCATGTGTTTCATTTTGGCCGAGAGACCACACTTGTCAGTTTAAGAGAATATTTTTAGGGTTTCTTCCTCCCTAAACCAGGATGTTGTGTGTATTTAGATTTGTCGTGCACAAGGATTCGTAGCGCTGCGGATCTACTTCTGATTCAGGTAGCACTTCATCCGGCGGGATCAGGTTCAATCGTGAGTGTCTCTCAGACACAATATATTATAGTTAATGGGTTTGACGAATAGAGAAATTTCTGATAGCGCCAAACCCATCCTGGCAGTGAAACAAACAAATAATAGTTTTAAATACTAACAAGAATACTTATGGGTTTGGGAAAACCACGCATATTATCGCATAATTATAAATTAAATGCACAAATCAACTGTGCAGTTAATGTAAGGTTACGTCGCACTTACATATTTATTAGAAGGTCGATTCAGACTAGAAAAATTCAACAGGACTCGAACCAAGGATCTTCATCGGCTCTTCGTGCTAATGCTCGTATCACTGAACTAATTTCCGGGTTTTATAGTTACCGCTGTTAGAGTTAATTTATGACCGACACGGGTGGTCGAGGTCGTCAACGCACGGACTCATGAATGGGAAGTCCTGCGATTCGAATCCTGCCAGGGCTGTCCCCCGTGACAGGTCTTCGTCAGTCCTCATAAATGGCAAATTCCGGGGAGGTACCCTAACCTTAGGCTCGTAATGTTTCCTTTCCAATTATCATTTCATTTCTCATCAGAGTGCACCGCCGGTGCTGCCGTATGCTGTAAGAATGGCCGTTAACCATACTAAAAAGGTTAATTTACGTTAAATTGGAAAGCTGAATCAGGCTTGAAAAATTCAATGCTAGGGGCGGGGCCCAAACCACGGCCTTTGTATTCTCCATGACGAGATGCCCGCACACACAAACCTTCTCATCTGACTGATGTATCCCAATAAACCTTCAAGGCATTCTCAATTATTCGAGATATACCTCAAAGGCGACTTGCGTCGTCACAGAGGACCGAATATCCATGGTTCGTGCCCCTACCGTGGCACTGAATTTTCAAATGTGATTCAATTTTCCAACGAGTGCCTACACATGTTTAGTGTGAAACAACAATTATCATATCTATTTTTCTGATTGTAAACGTTACTTTTACAGAAAACTGCGAAATAAAATCTAAGAAATAATGTAGTTAGCATTATTACTTTTTAGGCAGAGTGGCTAAATTCCTGCACTGTAAACGAATATTCTGGACAGAAGGGAAGGAAAGAAAGAGAAGGCGAAGTATTTTACTTTTCAATGAAATTAGATACTAAGCAGTCCACCCTTCTGACCATTTGGGGTGGGGTGCATTTTGAATTAATTTTCGGACTAAATAATATTTGGTGGATTCTTAAATATAGCGAAAATAAAAGTACCTCATTACCATGTATACAGATATTTGAAAAAAAAACGATTACCTTTAAAAGAAATAACGCTGTAAAATATAATTTTGAAATAGGCTTCTGATTTACCAATTTTCGTGAAATTATTTTAATTTAATTTTCTCTTAATATTTTCACGTGTCACGATGCTACCAATTTCAGACCACTACAGCAAAAGACTTACTTACGTATCAAACGTAGACCTATGTTGCTAAAAGCGGATGTGTTGAGATCATTAAAATCTGATTAGCAATCTCATATATTGATCAAACAAATTCTGCTATCGACACCAATTCCCATTAATGAATTCTAAAGAGCTACTAATTTTTAAAAACCTGATGTGTTACATCCACATGACTTTCTCCACTCTTATACAACCCATTCTTACAAAAGCTTATTATTCTAGCAGTCTAGCTGCTTTTTGTTAATGCAGATAAACTGTCAGTTCACATTTACACATTTCGTTGTACGGTACAGTAGGTAAAACGATAGTCATATTTTTACAGAGCGTGTATCTACGAGATGGCTTTGAAATTCCAAATTACTTACCGTTTGAGAAAAGTGTAAGTGTTTGATTATCCAAACTAATAACAAGAAATGTCTCGGAAATGGTTAATTCCACAAAATAAATAAATAAAAACAAAAAACATAAAATTGTGACAAATTGTGTGCTTTAACGAATCTACATTTTTTGTGTAGTAAGATTTTCTCTATCTCTTGCGGTTTACCTATTATGTAAACGTCATTCAGAATAAAGAGGGCTTCAGAGGCTATTTGTAGAAAATTCAAGATATATATTTAATTTGTAATCCAAATATCTTAAACATGTGGTATTTTAATCAAAACCGTTAGAACCATTTTTGAAAAAAACAAAAGAGTGGCAGAATTTTCTTGGAAATCTTCGTATCGCATCCTTGTAAGGTGGTGAACTTGAATACCAAGTTTGGCATTTAACCGACTTTTCGTTTTTGAGTTGGCTGTTCAGAGACACCCGGACCTTTTTCTAAAAATGCTTTTTTTGGGGTTCAAGGGGCCTCAAAACACATATTTCTGTTGAACTCTCGGTATCGAGTTTTTGGGTGGAATGCAATACCTTATCCACCTATAACTACATGATAGAGAAAATAAAAAGTCCTCATACAAACTTAGTGCAAAATGCTTTTCCTTCTTCGGAACTAAATTACAAGCTAAGACTCACCATTTAGAAATAAGCTGCTCAATTTCTTTTGTGGATTCTTGAGACCTTAATGGTAAAAATAAATAGGTAAAGCAAATGCGTCCTCATATTGGCATTTTTCAATGTTGGCGATGGAAAGCTACAGTTGAGTGACGTGTGTCAACAGAATTAGACAGACAACGTAGAAATTGCCACGCGAATATTATTTTAGGGAAGGTGCAATGCCATCATAAAGACGTGTGAATGTCAAGCTAGATTAATGGCTTCTACGGAACACCTATTAGCAGTGTGATAGTCCGTTCGCCGGTACCGCGTATTAGTTCCTGAAAACAATTTGACTGAAACTGTTAACTCTGATTCACGGTGAGAGTGTAGCACATATTTACGATTGTTGCCAACTTTCCAAAAATCAAGTTTTGCGCATCATTTGGTAAGAACTTTTTATTTCGGTTATCAATAACTTGGTTATTGTTTTAGAAGTTTTCACTCGCCTTAAAAGAGTGATTTGTTAACCTCAGCCTTCAAAAGCTTATTTCGAGGACGCGGTGTGTACAGGAATAATGACTGATGAAAATAAATATTTTTATTACACTTGGAAAAAGTTAAGTGAACGCGCCACTAAACTATGCGTGGAAATGTAAAGTTTTTCATGTTTTTGAATGTTGCCTTTAAAAATACGCCTGAATGGGGAGTTTAATGGTGCAAACCTTATTCAGATATTCCGACTGGAACTACGTTTATCAGGTAGCTTTGAATTTGTTTATCAACCAATCTTTTTCAACATTTTCAGGGAGTGTATCTCATTTTTTCTCCTACACTATTTAATACAGATTCATGAAAATTTTCAGAATTCTTCAGAACATGTAGAAGTATAGAATTATTCCGCTGTTTTACTTTGAGTTAAAAAGACAAACAATTAAAAATCCAAACCTTAATTTTTATTTACACCTGGTCAATCAAAGCTGCACTAAACTAACTCACCTTCCTTAGAATGGGCATTGGCGAAGTTCTAAACTATAAAAAGGTTCATTATATTTGATTTTTGAACTACTAATTTGATGTGTAATGCTTTTCACTGGATTATTTTTTAAAGTAAATGATTACTGCGGCTATATGCATGGAATACGTGTTTAAGCAATTATTACAATTTGATAATATCTACATAAATTGGAAGTGTTTGTAATACTATAAAATTATGTGTAAAGCGATTACGGCAATAAGCGCTATTGATGTTTCATATAGTTCATAACAATCGTTACGACGATGTTCTAAACCGGACAATACTTACATCGAATCTAGATATCATTTGCAGTCTTACCTGGCAGGGAGTCCGGGGTTTCCGCATGTTTAGGACAAGGAGTTTCATGTAAAGTAAAGATATGCAAGAAAGGACGGTTTAAAAATTGAATTTTTTTTACCCATATACAAATAGAGAAACGGATCTGTGAATTTTCCAAAACCTAAAGTATTCCATTGAGTGTTTTGATTTTTTTACATCTTATGCCTGTATAAAGAAGTGAGACTGCAAAGTTTGTTGCATATATGTTAAGTTGTGCGTGGATTATGCGTTTTAAAACACAAATTTAAGCTATTTTACAAGAAATGCTCCTTAAGATGCAGTTTTCATAGCTTTAAAGAACATTTTAAATCTATGTTCCTTATTGAGTTACAAAAGTTTTCTAAGTATAATTTTGTACTAATTGCTTAAAAAAATGTTTTCCCGTTGTGAGTTTCGGATTTTACAAAAAATATATCTATGTGTATCAAACTTGGATTAGCTTGGTGGCGTATCACATTTACCGTGTATTAATAACTGCATAGAAAGTTTTAGTTAACATATACTGGGGAAATTGTTTCCGAAATTTCACTCTGATAACATAGCAATTGGATCGTAAGGAGCATTTTAATTGCTGAAGAATCTCTAAAATATTACAACCGCGAAAAAGGCCCCGGAAAATGTTATTAGTCATAAAAGCTGGCCTGATATCATGCTTATATACTTTGTATTAAATAGCCATATTTCTACTTAAAATGCCTAATAAAACTGATTAACATGTTACAGCTAATTTTGCAAAAAGGCTTCTATAAAGTTAGGAAACAGATGTGAGAAATTTCAGAAAAAGCCTCAAGTGCGCAATCGAGCTCTCCGTTCAGGGTTATTTAAATCTCATGTAACTCATTTTCACTCCGATAACAAAAATATTTACACGAAACGTTCCTAGAGAATCGGATATAATATTAAGTTAAAAGCCTAAATTGTATTTTTTATTTATATATTTATTTTTTTATTTTTCAATTTTCATCGATCAGTACCCTTAAAATCAATCTTTAAGCTTTGACACGTTTTTAAAAGCTTCATGTAATACAGAGAAAGTTCGAAGGCATGCAGAAAGAAATTCTTACTGACCATTTAGTGTGGTCATGAAGTGGTGCATTTTTTCCCCTCTTGTTTCTTTTCCTTTCCGTTTTGCTTTTTACCGTATCCTGCGATCCGTAAAGGAAAAGTAAAGCGATGAATGAAATGAGCTGGACTTGGGTCCGCGGGTTTCTGTTTACCTGGCATTGGCCTTTTCAAGGTGGGAAAGAAAGATCCACCCCGGCATTATGTCCCAACAACGATGAATTTCCGACTTTTCCCAAGTCCAATAGAAATCCTTCAAACCACTGAACATTCAATAGCGTAGCTGCGAACGAAACATCTGAAGTCCACTACCTTCGACTGTTTTTATTTCGGCGACCAACAGATCTGCTTACATATCTTCAGGCGCAGCACATAGTGGTCCAATAGCGAATCTGGCATATATCTGTCACACACTATCTAAAACATTATAATTCAGTAATTAATTACCTTCTGTGTCATCGTAAGTAACAGGAAGTATTGCATTCCACCCAAAATTCGATGTCGAGATTTCATCGAAAATAGGTGCTTTGAGGCCCCCTGAATCCAAAATAAGCATTTTAAGAAAAGGTCTGTGAACAAAGTAACTCAAAAACGAAATGTTGGATAAATACCAAACTTGGTATTTAAGTTCAGGATCTTTCAAGGATGCGACACGAATATTTTCAAACAAATTCTCCACCCTGAATTACCCTTTGCATGAAACATTTTTCGAATTTTTTTTATTTGCTCTGAAAGGGATGTAAACGGTTTTGATTACAATGTCATATATTTTAGATATTTAAATTACAAGTAAAATGTATTATCTTGAATTTTTAAGGATAACCTGTGAAGTCCTCTTCATTCGGAAGGAATTTTATACAATTTCGTATGACGCGTAAACTTTCTGTTACTTACTATAGTTAGGTGGTTGAAAAAGCTAAAACAGCATAATTACGGTAGTTGGAGTATCAACTAAAACTTTTTACAGATAGATTTCAGTAAAATGCACATTTTTAAAGGCATTAAAACGTTTGAAAGGTATTTTGCATGTGCTGTGATAGCGAGTTAAATCGAAATGTCTGTTTCTTACTTGAAGTTTCTTTAAAATATCCATGAGATTTCATATAACAGCGAAATCATACAAAAAATGCACAATTTTTGGGTATTAACCATTTCCAAAACGTTTAACCATTACATATACTCTGAATCGTTGAGTATTCATGCTTCTGTTTCTCATAAACAGATCGCAACATCTGTTTCCCCATCGCATTCTGTGTACAGCAAAGTATGCACCGCCCAGTGGAAACCATATGTGTATTAACAGCACGCGGTTAGAAGCATAAACTTACGCTATGAACAGATTTTAGAATGGCTATGAAATTGTAACTTGAATCACCCATCGGATTTTTCTACTCTCTGCGCTGTTATATCTCATTAAGCTGTTAATATCTTGGGCGGTGCTCTTCCTTATTTCCTCCCTAATCACCAATTAGCATTTCAGTTTGTGGAACATAAATCTGATTGTGTAAGCATTTTTGATGGATGTTATGTATACACACGAGGCTTGTGGATGGGTGGCCGAGCTTTCTTTCGCCAACATATTTTGAATAGTTTTGCAAGTTGGGTTAATGAATTTTCATCATTCGCTGGAGTGAGTGAGTCATCAAATGAAGCCCATACGGGAGTTGGTCAGGAGAATGATTGATGGTGGGTACTACATCATTGCGTGTGTCTCGGTTCCCGTTCATTAGCCTTGCGCTGCATCCCTAATAAGGAGTAACAAACCGTTTTTACCAATCCAAGACCTAAACGAAATGCCACAGCATTAATTTCCGTTATTAGATGCGAGTTTCAGGTGTTAGTTTACAGTGAAACCTGATCACCACTGAAGTAACTTGGCTCTTATCCCCCCCCCTTGTGAATACATATATCCTGTATGTATTCACAATTTTTGCTTTTATTTGCATAATTATGAGGTGGTAAACGCAAGCCAGAAATAAGGAAAATATGGTTGTATTTAAAAAAGACTGATGTCTTACATTCACACGACTCTTTATCCTCTATGGTTTATTAGTGGGTATGCAAGCAATTATTGCGAAAGCTTGTTTTTATATCTATTCCTTTACAATCGAGATAAATGCAGAAATAGCTACATTACACATTGTGTTACGATACAGAGAATAGCGATAGTCAAATTCTTAAGAACTTCACGCTATAGGTATGCTGGCCGTGAAATTCCATACTCCTTCCATGCAATCGCTAGAAGCAACTGAAAATCGACAGGGCTTAAAGGAATGACAACGTATTGAACAATTCTAGCCATTAATAACGGATATCGACTTATGCCACAATAAAGTTATTTGAAGTAAATTGTGTGGTTTAAAGATATCTACATTTTTGTGCACTACGTTTTCGTCTATCGACTAACGTTTGCCAGTTATACAAGATTATACAAAATTCCTTCCGAATGAAGAGGACTGCACAGGATATTCCTAGAAAATTCAAGATATACATTTTATTTGTCATGGAAATATCTTTAATATATGATATTTTAATCAAATCGTTAGGCAATTTTAAGAAAATAAAAAAAAAATCGAAAAATGTTTCATGTAAAGGGGTAGTCGAGTGTGGGGGATTTCTTGAAAATCTTCGTTTCACATCTTTGGAAGATACTGGACTTAAATACCAAGTCTAGTATTTATCCACTTTTCCTTTCTGGGTTATGCTGTTCACAGACACGCGGAACTTTTTCTAAAGATATTGTTTTTTGGCTTCAGAGGTCCTCAAATCACGTATTTTCGGCGAAATCTCGGTATCGAATTTTTGGGTGGAATGCAATACCTTCTCTACCTACTATGTACATGGTAGAGAAAGTAGTTACATATAATACTGTGCTATTTATAACACTTTTCTATAGCATAGAAAGTAGAGGAAGTATTGCGTTCCACCCAAAGTTCAATATCGGGATTTCATCGGAAATACACTTATGAGACCCCCTGAATAAAAAAAATATTTAGAAAAAAGTGTGTGTGTGTGTGTGTGTGTGTGTGTGTGTGTGTGTCTGCGAACAGCATAACTCAAAAAATGAAATGTGGGATAATTACCAAACTTGGTATTTACGTTCAGCATCTTCCAAAAAATGCGACACAAGGAGTTTTCAAGAAAATCCGCTCACCCCAAACTACCCTTTACATGGAATATTTTTCGAAAGTTTTGATTTTCTGAAAAATGGCTCTAGCTGTTTTGATTAAAATGCCATATATTAAAGATATTTGCATCACAAACAAGATGTATATCTTGAATTTTCCCGGAATAACGTGTAAAGTCCCTTCACCCGGAAAGAAATTTATATAATCTTGCAGTACCGCACGAAAGATGTAGATCTCTTTAAAGCACACAATTTATTTCAAACAACTGTTTTTGTGGCATCAGCCATTTCCGAGATATCCGTTGTTAATGGTTCGGTTTTTTTTTTCTTTCCTTTTTACTTCCATTTGTACCCCGCCTTTAACTGCATTGGTCTTATCGACGGCCAATCCTTTGGAACTTATTGCCTATTGCCAATGGTGTTAACTCGTGTAACTCTTGTCTTTCTTGCACTTCGGTTTTTAATCATTAGATCATACACACATTCACACACTCATTCATACTTCCAGATTCTGGGGAGGATAAGGAATAATCTTGGTTAGAGAAAAATTCCCACCCCCAGCCGGGAATCAACCCGGGATCCCTAGGTGAAATTGTTCATTACGTAGTAAGTCTTTAAATACCTGTCGTTTTTCAGTTGTTTTTCGCGATGTCGTGTAAAGAGTATGGAATTTTAAGGCCAGCATATAGCGTCCGCTTCTTAAACATTTGACTATCACTATTCCCTTTGTATCTATAATGAAATGTATACTGTAGCCATTTCTACACAGTTTTATCTCGATTATAATGAAGTAGATTGAAGAATGAGCTTTCGTAAGAATAGTTTGCATACACGCTAATAAACGATAGAGGGTAGAGAGAGTCATGTGAATGTAACATCAGAAAATTTTTCAAACGATACTCCATAAAAGAAAGATTTTGATGATGGTGTTTTAAAATTTCAATGATTTCATTATTTTGGTCAAATTTCGCAGGTACGTCAGCTTAACAACGTATCGTGTGGAACATTTCGATAAAAAAAACTGCAAAGAGGATAGAGAAAGTCATGTGAATGTAACATCAGAGTTTTTTTTCAAACGATACTCTTATAAAAGAATCATTTTGACGATTCTGTTTTAAAATTTCAATTATTTCATTATTTTTGGTCAAATTTCGTAGGTACATCAGCTTAACAGCGTATCGTGTGGAACATTTCGATAAAAAGAACTGCAAAGAGGATACTTAGCGAAGAAAACAACCTTGGAATATCTTCGTTTGGGTTAAATGGGTATCAGTTTGATTTGAAAGTAAGGGATATTGAAAAATATAACATTTAAAACATTAGAGTTACGTTTGTATTTCCTTCAAATATATATATATATATATATATATATATATATATATATATATATATTTAATTTCACAGGATGGTTTGCATAAAGAAACATAAATGCATGTTGTATTCATCAGAGGTAGGATCTTAGTGTCTTCAGAAAAAGTTTAGGAAAATTCTAGGACTGAACATTACCCCATTGAAGGAGTCTAGTAAATTTTTCTAGGGATATATGTAACTTTTTTGTAACAATTTTCGTATTTTTGGGAGTTATGCGAACTGGAACAAGCATTTGAAGGAAGCTAAGAAGTTAATTACACTGAACTTATCAAATGCAAATTAGACGAATCCAAAGATCCGTTAGAAAAAGTATGAGTAAATGTATAAGAACAGTGTAAGAATTATAATTCACATTACTGCATAAATATCAATCAATGAGGGTTCATATACTGTTAAAAGTGAATTCAGAAAATAATTACAATTAGGTAAAGTAATCCGGCACTGTTTTCAAAAATTGAAAGAAAATAAGTTTACGTAGTATGACATATCATCTTTACTGGGGTTGTATTTTAGAAGGGGGAAACCCTTTTTAGAAGAAGAAATAATTTACATATAAGTTAAATAATGTAGACAAAAACATAGGAAACGCAAACATAATATGTTTAGTAAAACTTAACAAATTCATCAACATTTTGTTGTCCACCAGTAGTAAAATAAAAAACACTGAGACTGTATAGTCGCCATCTTCATGACAGTCGAAGCGCTAGTGAGCACACGCAAATAAATCCAGTACGCAACACCAAACTACAGGGACATTAGTAAAGCGTGATAAGTGGCTTTAAACCACTGAAGTGAAATCAACGTGTAACGTATTAGGCAGGGGTAAAATCGAATGCTATGCAAATGATTCTTTCTCTTCTTTTGCTAGCGTATTTTCCTGTCTAATAAGGCATATCGTGCAGTGACCACATTTCAGATAACTCATTTATTTTCCATTGTTTTTCCTGTTCTCACATCCCGTAGTCACACTGTTAGTAACACTGGGATTTAGCTGATTTTGTAACGCTTAATTCAATAGTTCTGCAGTGCTGCCACTCTCTGTTGTTCTACGTATAAAATTCTTGTGTTTCTATTCAAGTATTTGGAATTATTGTTTGAACTTCGGTGTGTAATTGGTTTTAGGGAGATACTTGAATGCTTAGTTTCTCTACCACTACCAGTAGATAAGAAGAAGTACTATTGTATTCCACCCAAAAATTAGACGTCGAGATTTCACCGGATATACACGTTTTGACATCCCTAAATAAAAAAAAAGCACTTCTAGAAAAAAGGCCGCGTGCTCGTGTGTGTGAACAATATAACCCTAAAACGAAATGTTCGGTAAATAACAAACTTGATAATTTATTATCTCCCAAAGATGTGACAAGGTTTTAAAGAAAATCCCCACCCCAAGCTACCCGTTAGATGGAAAAATTTACGATATCTGTGATATTCTGAAAAAAAGTAAAGTTTTGTTTATTATCATTGTAATTGTAACTGCAAATATGAGAACATGGGGCGGTTACGCGGATATTATAACTTTCGGCGGGAGTCGGCAACGGCAGCCGGCGCGCGAGTAGCCGTGTGGTGGCACAGTGTGGAAGAAAAACATTGTATATCAAACTTAAGAGAAAACTCCAATTTATAGGATGGCATATAAAACGAAGAATATAATTTTTTGGCAATTTCCGCCATTTAGTGTCTCCTTAAATATTTAAGAAATTTATGAAGTTATTTTTTGTATGTGAGATAATGCACTGGTGAGATTAAAAAAAAAGATTTGCTCACACCATTTTAACGTCGCATTGGAAACCTGGGTAACAGATACCTTCACGGATTCTTGTACATTGTAATCTGTTTAGTTGTTTCTTTAGAAACGGGAGTTCGTCAACCTTCCTTTGTTATTGGGGACAGTTTCTCTTTTGTTTGTTATGATGGACAGTTCAGAAAATACTTAGTGTCTCTTAGAGGGAGATGCAGGTAAACGAGAGAAATGAACTTCAGACAATACGTCTTAAGCACTGCTTTTTACTTGTATACCGTTAGCATTTGAACGTCCTACGCTTGGATTCCCACACCAGCTTTTGGGTAGCTACTGAAAAATATTTGTGATTTACGGCGTGCGGGTGTGGAGAAACCTATGTCAGAGGGTAACAGCCTTCCAGTTCAGGGCAGTTGCCCTTTACTGGCTGGAGAGAAGTCTCCTCTTAACACCAAGGCCTTAATTCAGATGTAAAAAGCCTCAACGAGGCGATCGATATATACATTGTTTCCATTATTGAGTAAGACCATTGTGTGCAACAAATTGCTTTATACAAAGGATTTGTAATTATTACGAAGAACTATTGAAAATACGAGAAAAAAATAATTTAGTGATTTCTTGCGGAGTGGGGGCAGTTTCTGGTGCTTAAATTTCATTTTATATGCAATTCGTTATACACAAACCGCTATTTTAGCCACAATTTTCATCCGAATTAATGCATAGTACACATTCGCAACTGTATGATAAGAGTACTTAGAAACAGTAGCATTAACAATCCCAAAATAGAAATATGGGAACAGTGGTTTTAAACATGTATTTCTCGTAAAAAAAGTGCTTTAAAAACGCAGTTAATCGCGCTTCAGGAACGCACAAACGTTTTAAAACAAAGTTGTTCAAACATTGGCAGTTTGATAGAAAATTTCAAACGGATGTTGGAACCTCGTCCACGTATTTCGCTATCATCTCAAAGGGTTAAAAATTTAACATTTGACGTCTGTGAAATGTTCAGATTTCATCCATTTTTTCTTGAAAGAAAATAAAGTATGAAAGAATGCAGGCATTCGCGGTCGTTGGAACTACTCCCCCCTCGAAATGAAAACAAACTTTCTTAAAGATTGAAACCACTATCGACGGATAGGACTAGTTAACGAGGGGACACCTAACATCTCGACCCCCAATGGATCTTTTGTGCGTACAACCCCGGGAGGAACGGATGAGGCGAGGGGACCGCAGGAGACGTATGGGCTGCATAGTTGGCCGCGCAAGTTGACAGAAATACACAGAGTTCCCTAATAGTTCCAGGCTTGACCACCCGGCCACGGGAGAGTCGCTCGGAAACGACCCTCTAGTTGGACCGGGGAAACACGACCCAGCAGTGGAGGCTCTACAGGCTTCCATCTGGCAGGGCCGAGAAGAAGTTACAAATCGCAATCTCTGCACCATCTGCCCGACACCGACCGAACCACAGCCCCGGAGTCAATCTGAAGCATGAAAGGGAAATGAAATCCTGGTAGAATACACCACTCCTGCATTCGACTTTGTCAACCAGGAAAAACCCATGGTCAGAGTAGGCGGTCACTGCGAATCGAACCCGGGACCTCCCAAATGCGAGCCTCAGATATTACCGCGGAGCCATCTCGCTCGGTATATCAACGGATGTCTTGGAAATGGCTAATGCCATAAACAAATTATTTGAAATAAATTTTGCTTTAAAGAGAACTACATTTTTTGTATACTAAGTTTTTGTCTGTCTCTTAACCTTTAAGGGTTATACTAAATTCCTTCAGAATGAAGGGGACTTCAAAGGCTATTTTCAGAAAATTTATGATATATATATATATTTTTTATTTTTCATATAAACGTATAATATCGTTTAATCAAACCACTAGAGCCATTGAGAAAATAATAATAATAAAAAAATTCGAAACATTTTCCATGTAAAGGGTAGTAGGTGGTGAGAGCATTTTTTTCCAAATTTTTTATTTTCTAAAAAATAACTAAAGATTTCGAATAAAAGTCATATATTTAAGATACTTATATGACAAATAAAATGTATGTTTTGAATTTTTAGGAATAGCCTGTTAAGTCTTCTAATTTCAGAAGGAGTTTTGTATAATTTTATTTAAACCTTAAGAAATAGACAAAAACATAGTACGCAGAAATGTAGATCTGTTTAAATAAAACACAATTTTATTTCAAATAACTTTTTGCGTCATCAGCTATTTCCGAGATAGTATAGATAGATAGGTGCTTGGAATATTTCAATAATTTTGTCATTCTTTAAAGTGATGTCGTTATTTGGTTGTTTCTCGCGATGTCTTGGAAAGAGTATGCAGTTTTGAAACCAGCATATAGTGACCGCTTTTAAACATCTTAGCTATCGATTCGGTTTCTCTATCCGCCTATTATCTACAACGAAATATGCAGTGAAATTGTTTCTGCAAAGGTTTATCTCGATTAACAGAAAGCAGATAGAAAAAAAGCTTTCTTGAGAATAGTGTATAGAAGTTATCTAAAAATAAGCAGTGTTGGGTAGAGAAAGTCATGTGAATGAAGCATACAGTATGTTTTTAAACTATAGACGAATACTTTGTGGAGTCACTGTAGCTGAGAAATCGTAAGAGCCCATGCGACTAAGTTATGAGGTTTATATATTGTGGCTTTAGCCATTTCGAAGTATTCGTAAATGTATTGTCAATTTTCAGAGTTTAAATATATTTTTAAATGTTATGTGCCTATTCTGTGATTTTATGAAGAGTTGGGTGTTAATAACGGAATTCTACGTATAACAAGGTGTGTATTGTCTAATTGAAACACTATCATGTATCATTAGTGACTAGAAAAAATAACCTTTTATACAAACAATTTCTAGTTGACATATATATTAAATGCGTAGAGAAATTCGTATGACTTTCAAACGACTTGTTGAAACTTAACTTGTACCTAGATGATAAATACTGCCTACCTTCAGCGTTTAGGTAGCACACCCGAACAGTTGTATTTGTTGAAAAGTTAATACAGGTTGTTACTGAAGCATGTGGGCTTTGATTGATACCAAGTAACGTTTGATGGATAGGAGTTTTAGACTTGGGGTTAATAGAAAGGTTAACTCGTCAATAGCTATCGTATCTGGTAGCAGTATCGAAGTGACCAGTGGCGTACCGTTATACGTTTTCAGTGTGTGGGTAGATGGCCGCGTTGAAACGCCCGAACTTAACATGTTAAATCTAGCATAGTTTCAAATTTGGGACGCATTAGTTTCGTTGTGGAAGTAAGGTTGAAGGGCATAAGATGGTTGGGTATGGTCTTTCTGTATACTGCTAGTCAAAGGTGCTCATCACCTCAGAGGCTATGACTCATCCCCTCCCAGAAACAATCATCCTTCCCCTTAATTTTTCTGAGAGCTAAATTTCAACTAGTTCCATTTTATGCCGCTAGAAAGCTTCGCAAAGGGGCTGTTTTATAGGTACTATAGTAGCTATTGTGACACCGGCACACTCTTAAACAAATAATTAATTGGAAATAATTAAATTTCAATAAAAAAGTCGTAACATTTACAGCAAAAAGTTACAAATAAAAATATTTGACAGGTGGTGTATTTTGTTGTTTGGTATTTCAATGTAAAGTGAATAACCTATAGGTTCTGAACAACTACATACCTATCTACAATGTTATAGTTCCTTTTATACATTTCCAGAAATTATCATTTGATACGCCACATTGTATCATACAGTATGAATTGTATTTAGCATTGCTTTTGGAGGGGATACAACACATTTAGTTTAACAAAACTAAAGATACAAACTTAATTAACAGTTACAGTACTCGATTAAAATTGCAATAAATGCTTATATGCCTAGGTTAATTGACCTAAATATTTTTGTATTCCACACAATTTTGAATTTCCCGCCAAAATTACTCCTGATGGCGCACCCGTGGGCGACTCTGGTGCTAGGTGTAGGTGGTTTAGCTTAGGGGGACACCTCGCGCGCTTCGACCTGCACAGGTCTATTGCGGCTACTACCCCTTAGGAGGAAGGGATGTGGTGAAGGAACCACAGGAGGCTACATGCCTTAGGCAGACAGACCACAGAGACGCGCGGAAGTCCCTAATGTTTCCAAGCACGCAGACCCGTCCCACTGCTGGTGCTGCCGAGAGAGGGCGATCAACGACCCACCAATCAGGCAGTCCTCTGGTTCCCCCATACCCCGCGAAATCTAGAAACACACCTGAGAAATGAGAAGGAAACGGAATGAAAGGGAAATGATGGAAAGGAAATCGTGGTAGAGAAGAAACCATCCCATTCGCCTGTCGACCCCAGGGAAACTACAAGAAATCCATGGGTCAGAGTGGGCGACCGCCGGAATCGAACCAGGAACAATGCGATCGCACAGTTACTGCGGCTTCTCGCTCCAATTACTGTACTAACTCCAGCATGCTAATAGCTCCTTTCCTCGGCAGTATATAATCGAAATTACGTAGAAGCAGATGTGCGCATTTAGGGCTGCTTCAGATACTTTCTTAAATACATATTAACGTAAGCCACATTTTTTGGAGGAAAGTAAGGTTCCATTTCTTTATTTTGAAAACTTAACAACACAGGAAGGCAATGTTGAAATGTGCGCATGTATAGAGGATTGAAGTTGCACCTTACATAAAAACGCAGTTAATGGGCCATGTGGTTTGTGCGTTTAGTGTTTTTTTGTGGAAAAACTAATTTTAAAGCCCTACGGAGCTACACGTTGTGGCCTCCCACAAGCGCAAATCGTTAGGGCAAGGAATAGTGGCGGGACTTAAAATCTCTCACTTAAGGTAATGCATCTATGAAACTTGGAAATTCCACAATTTTTACGATAGGTGTTGAAATTTATGCCAATTATAACACGTAGTATCAGTAATGTTTATGCCATGCTTCAAAATTATAGCTTGCATGGTTATTTAAATATTAATTTTATTTCATAAAAGTGCTCCACACGGTGCATTTTAAAAAATATTCACATTAATACTTCAAGTTTTACAGTCAATAAGTTTACAAAAAGATGTATCATATCAGATGTTTTATTTTAAGCTGTAATTCTCGTTCTTGTACTCTCCATAATTGTTGATTTTTCAAACGTTAATAGTTTATTTCTCAAAATTGGAGCTTTATGTAAAAATGTATATGGTCATCTTCTTTATTGTACTTTGGAGAGGCATTACAAACATTTGGAAACAAATTTAAAAAATTGCATCGTGTTACATTTTAAGAATGGAAAAATGCTGAAAAAAAGTTTGCGAGAAAACAGGGTTTAAAGTTGGGCGTGCTTAGTAATAAACATATGCTTGTCCATTTATAACTTTAGTTATTTGGTGGTTTAAATATGCCAAGCGAAAAAAAAGGGTTTCTTAAAGTTTAGAATTAAAACTATTTTATTATGATTTTTTAAAATTAATTTTTGATAATCATTGGTCTCATTTCACAGATACTTTACCTTAGCATTGCTTACTGCACCGGCCAAGATTAAAAACACTACCTGTATGATCACACTCCTTGACTATTAGCTTGCAGAGCAGAAATCAATTAATTAGCAACCACATGAAACAGGATAGGCAGTAAAACCCAAATTTTATTAGTTCGCATACAACAAAAGTAGCTGCTGTCGAAATGTTTGCGTTTATTATAAATCTTGTCAATGTTGGAAAGGTAGAAACAGACCTTGTCCTACACACGGCTTTTGTGGAAGAACAATTAATTTCAAATCTTGTCATTGTTGACAAGTAGAGCATAAACAAAATAAAAATATTGGATGTGTTACATTCACATGGCTTTCTCTACTCTCTGTGGCTTATTAATGGGTATAAAATTATTCTTACGAAAGTTTATAAATGGCTGATGCCACAAAAAAGATTTTTGGAATAAGTTGTCTGTTTTAAATAGATCTGCATTTTTTGTGAGTACGTTTTCGCCTATCGCTTAACATTTACCGGTTATGTAAGATTACGGCGCGTATATAAATTTCCTTCCAAATGAAGAGCACTTCACAAGCTATTCCCAGAAAATTCAAGCCATACATTTTATTTGTCATGTAAATATCTTTAATACATGGTTTTTAATCGAAATCTTTAGACCAATTTTCTTAAAATAAAAAGTTTCGAAAAATTTTCCATGTAAAGGGTAGTTTGGTGTAGGGGGATTTTCTTCTAAATCTTCGTGTCGCATCCTTGGAAGGTGCTGAAGTTAAATATCAACTTTGGTATTTATCGGGCATTTGTTTTTGAGTTATGCTGTACACACACGCGCGCGCGCACGCACCTTTCTCTAAATATTTTTTTTTGGTTCAGGGGGCCTCAAAACATATATTTTCGGAGAAATCTCGACATCGAATTTTTTAGTGGAACACAATATTTTCCCTTCTAACCATACGTAATAGAGAAAGTAAGGCTTATCCTTCTATCTACTTCATATTAATCCAAATAAACATTTGCAGAAACGGTTTTATTACATATTACCTTGTAGGTACAGGGGGATTAAGGGAGGCTTAAGTGATAGTCAAATCTTTTAACAGTGGGTCGCTATATGATGGCTTTAAACCCGTTGTTTGTACATGAACACCGGAGAGGGAAAAAAAGTGAATAGGGATTTTCCACTTGAGAAAAGAATAAATATTTGAAAATTTCAAGCAATAACAAGGGAGTATCTGTGAAATGGTTAACTCCGCAAAAATGTATTTTACATAAATTGTGTGCTTTAACTAGATCTGCATTTTTTGTAAAAGTTTTGTCTGTCTCTTACGGTTTACTAATTATGCAAAAGTCATTCAGAATGAAGAGCACTTCAGAGGCTATTCCCAGAAAATTCAAGATATACATTTCATTTGTTGTGAAAATATCTTAATTATATGCTATTTTAATAAAAATCTTTAGTCATTTTTGAGAAAAACAGAAACAACGAAATTTTTTCAATGTAAAGGGTAGCTGGCGGCGCCGTGGCCGAGTGGTTAGACCGCTCGCCTCTCGCCAAGGGTTCAATCCCAGGGAACTGCATGTGGGATTTATGGTGGACAGAGCGCGTCCGGCGGCTTTTCTCCGGTTTCCCACTCCATTCATTCCACCAATTGCTCCATCACCTTTCCTTTATCTCACCGTCATTTCATATCTTCCTCGCTCGCTCCTCGCTTCGGGCTGATCACCCATCCTGGCTGTTCTCTCTGTTCTATAGTCTGTGCTCTCCCACAGGCGTCTGACCCCAGGCACCTGCTTGTAAGTCCTGGAGGTGTAAGCCTAACAGGGGCGGGTAAACAGAGAAAGAAGTAAAGGGTAGTTTGGGGTGGTGAAATTTTCTTTAAAATCGTCGTGTCGCATCCTTGTAAGATACTGAACTTAATAAACTTTGGTATATAACCAACTTATAGTTTTAGAGCTCTGCTCTTCACAGACACACACGGGCGCCCGCGCACCACACGGACCTTTTCTAAAAAAAAGGTATCAGGGAGTCTTAAAACGTGTATTTCCGATGAAATTTCGATATCGAATGTTTGGATGGAATGCAACACAATAGAGAAGTAAAAACTGTTTTACTTTGTAAATCGGTGTGTGTTACATATAATGTTGCCGCGTTTTGATAATTGCTCTTTCACACTGCCTTTTTGTAGTATGAGTTCCTGAGTTGAATGAGGCGTGAACCTCTCATTGTCTAGGGGAAGAAACGTAAAGCCTGGCAATTAATAGTACTTGCAACATTGCGAGTACCCTTTTCGTATGAGGTATTGAGGTCGCCATGATGGCATAGTGGAATACGTGAATCAGGTGAGAAATTTAATGCGCGTTTAGGCCTCTCGCCATAGTAGCTCGGTGATAGAGCATCGGAACGCAAAGCTGAAGATTCGTGGTTCGATTCTCGACTGTGATATTACATTTTTCAAGCCTTTTTTAACATTCCATAATTTTATTATATATATTGCGCACATCGCTATTTAGTATTTTTTTTAATTGCATGACATTTTGCATTTCGCAAGTCTTTAAACCGTGACACATTAAATGGTGATGTTATTTGTACTTTGTGGTATTGATTGCTTCAATACTGGTATATTATTTCTTTTCCTTGTGTGGCATCAATGGTAGTCCTATTGATTTCGAAAAAGCAGAAATTTATATAGCTACATTCAATTGTCATGCCCATACCCGCGTTTCGCCAAGTAATCAGCATAGATTTATCACATAGGTACTTATTGTTTAAAGTCCTAGAGCTTCGAAAATAAGCGCTAGATTTAAACAAATATACGAAAACCGTGTTGTTTTATTTCATTAAGTTGTTTGCAGGTATGCAACATGTATATTCAACGAATCTGCAAGTTTTTGCGAAAACCGAAGGAAGAACACGTGAAATATCAGTTATTTCAGTAATAATTTTAAGCTAATTCAATAAAGAATACATGATATACATGTTTTATAAACAGCAGTTAACTGCTGTAGCGTTTTATTTTACCTGTATCTTGTAGATACTTAATGTTTCGTGGCCTGCTAGTAGGTTACAATCTGAAAATTCTTGTAGACATTTTGTGTGTATGGTTTACAATATATACAACATTCATGAAATGTATGTGTGGTACTCTTGTAAAATAAGCGCCAGATATCTGAAAATCTACAAGGCTTTCTGTAATTCTACGTATTTAAATAAAACATGAAATCCGTCAACAAGTTTTCTTTAAACTAAGCAGATATATTTGTCGTAATTAATACGAAGCGGATGCAGAAATAACCACATATCTAATCTTATGCGATGCACCGTCTACCATGTTTGCTTCGTAGCCATTCTCTATTTCAGTATATCAGACCTCCTAAAAACGATTGTTTGATATTTTTGAATAGCAAGTCGGCTTCGCGAAATAGCCGCTACTCGAGCAGAAAACATTACACAGGTTTATATGTTAATTTAGCGTAGGTTGTAGCGCTGGCGGATAAACCTTCATATTTGTGGGTCATAATTTTCTGGAGAGGGGCTTGACTGTATCTCAGCTCCCCATAAACACGATAGAGAAGAAGCAGAAGTATGGCGCTGAACACATTAATACAAAGATCATATATTCGCGTATAAAATCTTTTTTACTGTCCGTTGAAGGGCTGTGGCCCTTACGATATGCCCCCGAGATGATTTTCTGCTGCTGGTGTCGGGAATGATAAGCGAAATATGTGCCGAACAAATCGTCTGTAAATTACGAGAATAAACTTATAATGGGTTAACCTACTAGAAGTTTCCAGAGCGTTGTAGCACCAGCATGCGCGGGGGTGTTCGTTCTTTACTTTTACTGCCCTTTATTAACGTTTCTTCAGCTATTCTTCAGTTTGGATACGTCTAACTAAAAGATATGTCAGGCATTTGTTGGAGAACTCTTTATCTTCTCCTCTATTAGATTAACATTTGGCATGACTTTGGCTCCTGTGCGCTTTATCTCGTAGATTTCGGGGAGCTGCAGTTCTGCACTGAATTATTTTTTAGTCAATCGCTACTCCAGAGTAAGCTGCCACGTACCCTTTTCATTTTAACATTTCTTCTCGTACTTTATAAATAACTTGTCCTGCCCCTTTGTGCTCGGAACACAAGAAAACATGGCAACAGGTACAGTTTACGGTGCCGATGTTGACGTAATCAGCGTGGCGACAATATGTCGACCTTGGGCGTATAATAATTTACAATAAATCCGCCACGGTGTCGTAGCAATAACGTGTTTGCATTCTGAGTGCGACTCGCGATAGCGGCAAGTTACCCACATGTTTTATTTCCCTAGCTTTCATTTGAATGTTTAATACACTTAACAGAGCTCTTTGACGCAAGATTGGCTATGCGTTTTTCCTACGGCCACTTAGTGTAATTTCGATCATTTAAATTTTCACTCTAATCTTCCGTTTTGGACTTCGAATCATAAACCAGTTCTGGGCGCGTAATAAACCCCATTTTCTGCCAGCGCGTGCTAATATTACTCTCTGTCCAACAGTTTCATTTACCATAATTAGCAGAATTTCATCATAGTCAACATTTAAACACAGTTAATGATTGTGGGTTCATTTCTCATACGTGTGCACACTGGTGCTGGCGGTTTTGTTCATTTTAAGTGTTTTCGCAAGTCTAACCACGTTGAATGAATAATATTCTCGCTTTGTATTATAACACTGTGCAGTTATTCCTTAAGTTTTTTTTGATTTCTTTATTGTCGCTTCAACTATAAAGTCATATCGCGGCTGTCATAATTTTTATTTAGTTTCTTTTAAAATGTATTCACTTGTTTTCAGTTGAAAATGCCTTTTTTTTTTAAACTTGATTGAATTCGTTATAAAATTATGGCATTTTCCTAGGGGAACTTCGAAAATTTAGGATTTTTAGCCGTACCACTTCACGTTTACATGTAGTTTTGAAGAAAATTTGCCGACGCATTTCATATTTGATAAAGATTAACATATACAAGAAGCATGATTATCCGGACTGCATGCGACCTGAAGTAATCCGGATAAAATTCTTAAGTGAATATAGGATTTGATGTATAACAGTGAAATTTGAATCACTGCAAAAGCAGAAGAAGAAAAAATTGAAAGCTGTCCAGATGAGAAGTCACCAGTCATCAAGACCTTCATGAAAACGAATGAAAAATAATCTCACACACTTTGAGTTTGTTGTTCTGTGCACCTAGAAGCGCGCGACCGACAGCGGTCTCTATGCTACTTGTGCCAACATTACAAACCTTATAGTTACATTCATGGGTATGTATCAAAGTACGCACATATTTTCGTGGAGAAAACGTAAGCAAAAACAATCCGGATTAATGATTGTCGGATAAACGAAGTTCTTGTGTAACATTAAGGGTAGTTTATATGAAGGGCCTCTTAAAATTTCAAGAGGATCGTTTCCCAAAGTGTCCACAACAGATTCTTATTGCACTATTTCCACCATAGCAGGAATATAGCCTGAAATGTAGATGTATGCGTAGATTTAAGGTGCTATTTTAATATTTTTCTTTGGAATAGTTTTTCAGGGCATTATTAAGTTAAGCGAGACATTGGGATCTGCTTTATTTATCAGAATCAGCTTGAAGTATCCATTCATCACAACTGAACGCCACTGCGTCATGTAGTGACTGATGGGCAGCATTATTTATTTGTTGTTGAGGATCGTAACAGAGTCTTAACTCAAGGAGCCCGCTCAACATCGCACCGACAAAGAACCTGACCTCAAGACCTATGAACTTCGGTGGCAATCTATTAAGTGATACAGTCAACGACTAAAGGCACGTTATAATTACTCGGTCTCGAGCGTGACCTGTGGGTCTTTTCCAGCGCTGAATTATTAAGTTTTACAAGGTTTTGTCCTAGCCCAGTTTTAATGTCGTAGGACCAGCACGTGGCAGAAGAATTAAATGAAGTGTAGCTTAGTGGAGACTTTCACAACTAGTGAATAGAGACATACGGTTAATACGAAGGTATTACAAGCTCACAGCATATGAGTATTATCTTCCTAAGTAACCATTGAATGTTGATGATATGTGACATTTAATGAATGCTAATCTTTAGTAGGTACTGAAAATATGAGATAGTCCGTTGTGAACTAAAACGTGGTATCAAACAGGATTCCTCCCTGTAAGGAATGGTCGACAATAAACCGGGAACGGGAAACACAACGTGGACGGGAAGCAAAAACAGGTTATCACGCGTACGCTAGCAGATGCTTGATACAAAAGTTTTGGATTTATCTTAAGGATTGCCTATGATCATTTCGTAAGGCATTCGGGAGAAGAAAGTCTTATACATAACACTACTTTTCGAGCTAGCGTATGTTGAATGATATTGAAAAGCAAACATTTGAAGTTCTGATATTTAAAACCCTAGTAGACATTTTAGAAAGTATTTTAAAATTTCTAAATGGCTCTGCAAGTAAACTACGCTCAGATATTGTACAAAAATCAAATAATTTTGCAATGTATCGACAAAGTTTCCTTAAACTGTATGTTTGCTGGTTCATCTCCATGTGTGCAGTGGTTTATAAATTGTCTCATGGATATGGGCAGTAATTACGATAGAACGTATTTTGTAAAATGATTGTATTAACTCAGTATGTAGCATTAGATTTTTCACGTAGGTATGTATTTTATTAAATTATGGATTTTTTTCTTCCCGGGTTTCTAGCATTAAAATATGTGGTTATGAAACGTTTGCCCATACAAAAGTTCTTATGCATAATAATTTTTATATAGGAAACCCTACGGCATTTATTCCTACATATGTAAGGTTTACGGCAAGCGCGCTTAGATCACCCATATTGGTAACAGAAGGCACTTCAGGAACCAAATTAAATTGCTTCAGTTCCGAGAGTTGTTGAATCTATAATTTCTGCTTACAGACTGCATAATTAAAAGTTTGAACGGCTTTGCGATTAAGGGCGGCCTTTTTTTTAATTTAAAGGATAATTAATAAGGGAAATCCATTTCGTTCTTTATTGGAATTTTTAGAAACCAAACCCCCAAACCACGCGTAATTCACTTATCGAGAAATCAGCTTCAATAACGTTCACTGTAAGGGTTTATTAGACTGCTATTTGCTTAAAAGAAAAATGATAATGTGAAAATGTGTTTTCATTATGAGAAGCCTGAAGAGCCACGGAATAAAATGCTAAATATGATTCTGTGTTTATGGGTTGAAAATATAGTGTAGGTGAGTGAAAAATATTTTCCCATACCAATAGTTAACTGCTGACTAGTGATCATTTTAGTAACTATGAAGTTCAATACTGAAATGGCACGGAAAATATCTGTATAAAATCAATCAGATTTGTGGCGTACATGTTACCAGTGTCGGCGGTGCTGAGAGTGTAACAATAATAAAATATATTATTTGTAATTTTAATGATAACACCTTAAAACTCATGAGCAGCGCGTTTCTATTTGTAAATATCACGGTGCAGTGCAGAACCAGTCTGGGAAGCGGTCGCAGATATACAGGAAAGGGTTTTGTTATGTTATTACGGTCAAGCTGCACCGGGGACACATTGCCGTAAGGGCAGAGAACCTCGAAATTTTTGTTTGCGTTGTAATTTTTCCTATTAAAGCTAAGAAAAGCATATTTATCAAATATCTATTAACATCTAAAACCCAACAGTTGTCACGTTATTGAACGATAAATGTATAGTATTAATTCATTTTGTCTCATTTAAGTGCGCATAGCTCTGGAACCCTTTATTTCAGAATATTTTACCAAATCTCATTTTGTAGATAAAATTCCGCATTTCATTACAGTATATACTAATTATTTTTATAATATTCACAAAAATTTATGTATAGAGTTTTTGCTTATTTTAAGCGTCTCCGGATTTTTATAAAACAAAAATATTAGATTGGGAATAATCCACACTGTCATTAAGGGAAGTCGGCAATATTGGTAAAGTGGTTGTGTTTGGGTGTTAGTAATTATAACATAAAACGTGAATAAACGCAGCAATTTACGTAGTTGATGCACGATGGTCACCAAGCGCTCTGTGAATCTGTGAGGAAATACCTAAATCGCATGTACAAGCACTTACCTGTTATCGTCGTCTAAATGCTGACTGTTGCGTAGAAAGCAGCACTGTTCGGATGGGTGTTACCGGTAACAGCTTCCGGGAACAATGCGCTTTAATAGCTTTTCGCACAGTATTATTGCTTGTCTAATTGTCTATAATATGTGAAGTGCGAATGGTTTCGTGTGTAAACAATGGCGTCCACTCGCATAAAATAATGCAGTTGTATCTTTGAAAAAAAATTATAAACGTTCTGTCGTTTGCGTTCATTTACAGAAAAGAGAGACTTTAAACAAGTGATATCGAGGACATCTTATGGCTGTAACAGGTATTTTGGAAGCTCCTGTTAATCAGACTATCCCTTGGCTTTGTACATGCGGAAGATTAAATTAGCTTTTCTGTTGGTACTATCGATTTCGAATTAAGAAGCCCTGTGAAACACAAAGGCTATTAGAAAATACAGAGTTACGCTAACTTTTGAATAATAATAGTAATAATAATAATACTTTATAACTAAACGGCTAACAGATACCAGTATTCCACGCCACGCTACTTATATAAAGTTATGAATATTAAAAACACAGGCTTTATGTTTTTACTAACCCAGTAATACATCTGGGCTATCTGAGAATGAGGTATCGTTTGACGTTTCGTGTGCAGCTCGGTTGGACATCTTCAGAAGTAAATGACCCTTGCAAAACAAATTATTATACTAAGGGCCGGTTTGTGGGGCTACAGTTTGCGGGTTTATTTGGAAGGTTTCCAATTAATTGTTTCAAGAAGCAAACTATTTTTGTTGGGGTCTGCTTGATCCTTAATCGGAGACAACAAATTTTCATTCGCTTTAGTTTCAATATAGTGGCCACCACAAGTTTTAAACAGTTCTAAACGCTCTTCGCTCCTGGCGTTTTTTGGTGCTGGATTTTACGTTAGCAAAAAATTTCCCCAGTTGCTTATTAGACCTGTTAGAAACGTTTCCATTGCAATTAAATTACTCGCGAAATTTCTTAGCCTGCATCCTTATAGTTTAATTTAAGTCCGTCGGCGCTTTCGCACTCGCTAATTCCTTTGTACTTCGTGACCAGTTCTATAATTAACGCCTTTTCCAAAGGTGAAACCCTAGTTCCTCTGCATCCACATTTTTCAGTTGACATCGGAATTCTAACCTAAGGAAAACCATTGAGGAAAATCGCATGACAGTTGTCTATGACCGTAACTAGTTGTCTACTAGGAAACAGAAAGCGCTACGATGCGTAGACAAAACTGTATGGAAATGCTTAACAATGTAATTTGTTAAATGTAACTAACATGTAAAAAATGTAATCAATTTTGTTAAATCTATCGACGTGTACAAATCTATGTAGAAACCTAATGTATGTAGTCGCGATATGACTAAAGCTTAAGCGACTTAAAATAAAATAAAATAAAAAAGTGCATCGGAGCGCGTTCAGAAGCCGTGTAGTTCGGTTACCGCCTTCTCGAAAGGTGTTGTTCGCAGTTGTCTGTGACGTTAACAAGTTGTTAAACTGACAATTCGCTGTAAAAGCATCATGAAACGCAAGAGTTTTAATATGATGATAAACTTTTAACAAGAGGTTCGAGTATTTTTAACATCAGTTTATGAAACCGGCCCTAAGCGTTATTAAGTGAGTAATACGGAACGAGAAAAATTCTCAAGTGAGTCGCCTCCGTGCAATACTAAATTGCTTTTGTTTATGATCTGTTTTCATTATTCTAAGTGCAACAATTTAGCGGCTGTAAACTAAGCCTCAGTAACTGTAGTACTAGATCTTCAGTGGCATCACTTACAATGGCGCTGTGGTAGTTAATTTTTTCAAGCTGGGTTTTAAAAATAACTTGTAAACTTTTGAAGTTTAACTTGCTCTTCATTATCCGAATAACAGTTTTGTGAGAATTTCTCATGTCGTGCAACCTTCGTCGTTATTATTATTAATTTCTCCATAACGTACCTACAGTAAGTAGAGGTATTCCATTAAAAAATTCTATATTTAGATTTCAGCGGAAATACATGTTTTGGGGCACTCTGAATCGCCCCAAAAAACACTTTTAGAAAAATGTGCGCGCACGCACGCGCGCGTGTGTGTGTGTGTGTGTGTGTGTGAACAGTATGACCCCCCCAAAAAAACAAGAGTCAAATAAATACCAACAAGGATGCCACACGAAGATTTTGAAAAATTCCTCTAACCCTAACTATGCTTTACATGGAAAAATTTTCGTTATTTTAGATTTTCTGAAAATGGCTCCAACTGTTTTGGTTAAGATACTATATGTTTAATATATTTTCATTACAAATAAAAATAAATGTCTATCTTGAATTTTCTGAGAATGGCCTGTGAAGTCCTCTTCATTCTGAGTAAATTTTATAATTGGTAAACTGTAAGAAATAGACAAAATATTACCTACTGCACAAAAAAGTAGATCTCGTTAAAGTACACAATTTACGCCAAATAACATCTTTTTTTAATGTCGTTATTCATTTTCAAGATGTTCTGTGTTGTTGGTTTGCATTTTAAAATACATGTACTTTTCTAAATAGGAAAGCCGCTATTCTTTTTTTTTCTCGTGGTCATGCAAAGAGAACGGAATTTCAAAGCCATCACACAGAAACACGCTCTTAAAATATGCAATAAAACCATTTCTGCAAATGTTTTAACACGATTAACATGAAGTAGATAGAAGAATTAGCTTTTGTAATTACAGTTTGTTGATGAATGGGCAGAGAAGTTCATATGAATGTAACACATGCAATTATTATTGCAGAGATTAAATTGAAAACACTGCAATCTGAGTAGTATTATGTAGTTTCTCTTGTATATTTTCAGTGCGGCTTCGTTTGAGTTTGATCCGTATTACAGGGTCGCGCAATACGCATAGGAACGCGGCTGTTATACCAGTTATATTTATGTACTATCAATTGAGCAATGTGCAAATGAAAACTGTGTTTCTACCTCTCATTCTGGTGACAGTTTTCTTGTCAGGAATGTTGATATAAATCTGCATTGCAACAAAAATCTATTCGTTTTTCTAATACTGTTTGTGACACTATTCTAAAATATAAAAGCGTGCTTAATGCAAATATATCGCAGCAGATGGAGTCCTTGCCTTAGAAATTGACTTGGCATTGTTCTTTTTACGGTGGAGGAAAGCGTCGGTAAAGACCCTACCCAGGCAATTCCTTCTAACCGAAAAAGTCGTTGCTTCAGAAAATTTGACTGTATTTTCAAAGTTTGCTTGCTATAAAACCTTTTTCATGTAAGCAGAACAGAATATTAATCTAACTTTTTATCTTTCTACGTCAAAAATATGCTGAAAGCTTCAAGGGAATACATGGAACATACTACAAGAAGCAATTTTGAATATCTTGATTTGCCAGAAAGCCATAAGCGAAGAACGAATTTAAGCTTTGATAACTACAGCATGTATTTATTTAAAGCCGGTCTACTCCAGAATCAGTAGACAGGAATTCTGGCCCGCACGATATGTAGCAAATGAAAGGTGTAAACCTAAGACATGAAAGGGAAAGTGCTAAATTTTGTCATTATTAACAGTTTTTCACATATGGGTTACTTGAATGAAGGAAAACAATAAAACATGTCTATTTTCGGGTAAACGATCCTTTTAGGTGGATTTTAGTGCAAGTAAACAAGTACAGATATACATTGTTGGTACACCATTTCTAAATAACAGGGATTTGAGGGAGAAAAACCACAAGAAACGAATGACGTAGGGGATTACACTAGTCTTTCCACGTGATTTAAAAGAGTGGATAGTTAAAAGGTTATTACTCCTCTCCGGGTTATTTGGAGACCAGAAATTCTTCCACGCCAGGTCCCATTTTACAATGCGAATAAAGTAAAAGGAAGGGGAGGAGGGAATTAGGAAGGCAATCCAAATGCAAGTCTTTAAAAATCCGACGAGGTTCTCCTTTCGGTGAATCCCCCAAACCAAAGCTGCCCCTAGCCGCCGCTGTTGCTGTACACAACGTTGTAATTACACAAAGCGTTTTGCGGTTAACTGCGTTCCGTACAAGGATTAATTAGCCAGTGACCGCAGCTAGTAGCTTTCCCGCTCTCTTGCGTTGCGTTATGCGATGGTGAATGCGATATGGAGTACACGCTTTATGCCGCCCATCCCTGTCTGTCGGTTTAGCAGAGAGGATGGGGTACAGTCCAAGTAATTCATGTCAAGGAGTTCATCAAACTTACTCTTGTAATACTCAATATCTTATGAGAACACCATGAAAAATCGTGTTGTAAACACCTAAAATCTGGAAGATGCGAAGAAAACAGAATCTACTCCAGCTGTGTTGAAGGCTTTGGCTCTGAAAACTATGCACTAATTGTATCCAAAGACTGAATGCCACCATAATTATCCTGATGTGTCGCTGTATGAAAAGAAAAAGGAGGTGGAACAGGGATTCAATGTCTATATATCATATGAGATGAATTAACATGTTTAAAAAAGCAGTAATTCTAAGTGATTCGACAGCAGCCATCCGAGCAATTGTTTCTCAAAAGCAGCTCTTAACTTCTAAAATGAGAGAAAACAAATGCTAACGGCTTTAAATAAACTACAGTGGGTGCATGCTCATTGCGGCGTGCGTTGAGGGTAATGAATATGCGAATTCTCTTGCGTAGAAAGGCACCCAAATCAACACGTTAACATATAATTTCGCAATATTAATCATAATATTATTAAAAGCAACTAGAGGAAAATTTAGAACCAAAAGTTGTAATAAATCTTGATATTATTTGTTCATTGAAACTGGTATCACTAAATCACCAAGACAGGAAGCTGTGCAAATTTTCTATTGTTGACTGGACATGACTGCTCTGCTGCTCATTTGCACAAAATTGGCATATACCTTTCACCTAAATTTGCACTTTAAAATAAAGAAAACTCAAACGTGTATATGGACCATCTGCATAAGTGTTCAGCACTAATTTCAACTCATCTGGATGCAACATCAAAATTATAGGGAAGCAAAAAGACGAATGGAGATCATAAGTGTCTGGGCATTAGACACTAATACTACTTCACCTAAAATACATAACAAAATTATTGAATTAGGCACTTAATTATGAATTTAAGTATTATTACATTAAAGCTGATTTTTGCAAGCGTAAGGTTTCATTTGTAATTTGCATCAGGTTGTCTACCAAGATTTGCTCGGAAGTTTCTCATTTAGGCTATTTTTTCTCTGGTTAAGGTTACCCACAGGTGAAAATTCTAAATCTTGCCGTTTTTAGCTAAATGTTTTCAAAAAACGTTCACCTGCTGCTCTATCACAATTATAAGTGCGTGTTAAAGTTCATGCAATATTTTTTAATAATTTTTGTGAAAAAGAAGTTTAGTTTACTTTTATGATGCTTATTAATTGGGTGTTCCACACGATGCAATGCAGTAGCCGTAATTTTGAAAAAAATAAAAATACAACCACATTGTTTCAGAAAAGTCTTTAAGCTTTAAGTATAATTTTTGTAACAATTTATCCCAGTGGTCGAATTAATTATATCATATCTTGAGCAGTTTAAAAGTGTAGCAAAAACCGTACTCCAATTTTTTAAGCTCATTCCCTCTTAGTTTCTACTGCAAATTTGGACAAGATTGGTTACAAAGTACATCGTATGGAGCACTTTAATGCGCAAAAGTTTAAGAAAAATCAAAGTCGAGTAAAAGGCATTTGAAATAAACACAGACCACAAGGCCTGTGCTCATGGACATTTAAATGGTCACGTTTCTGAAGCTTTAAAAGGATCTGTGAGCAAAAGCCGTAGTATGTACTTGAAGCTAAAGGCTCGATATTCCTTGGAATAAAAACTAATTTTTGAATGCTTCGAAAATGTTGACCAAAGTTCAGCTGTGACTATCCTTAAGCCGCTTTAAAGACTTAATAGACTCATGTTATAGGCACGGACTTAAATTTTGTTACATTTTTCGTACCCACTTTTGAAATTTTTACCCAAGCAGCTTGGACATTCAATTGGCCAATCTAAGACACTCAAGAATCGGAAAAAAATATAGAGATGGTTTTGGAAGGAATTCCTGATAGCCATTTAAAAGTATAAATCAGAAAGGCGGGGTTTTGACAATTTGTTAACTTTCTTTCGCCATTCTTTCCGCAATTTACCCCCTTAAAAATAAGTTAAAAATGCTATAATAACGAAGAAAATGTTTAATTCTTACCTCTGTTTCATAAACGATAGCACTGATTTTCCAGTCTTTAAGTAAAGCATTTATTAGCCAGGAAAGAATTAAAGAAACTTTCGCAAACTTACCTTTTGACATTGTTTCTCTTCAGAATACTATGAAATACAGAGAATACAATACAAAATATGAGCAACGAACCAACACAAAAAGAGAAGTGAACTTTGCAATGACGCATTGTCTTTGTAGGATTCAAACCTTGTCCAGAGGTGTATTAATTTTTGACGGCCAGCCCTAATAGTTAATGTTTGATTGTTCACTCGAGTTCAGGTTGCGGTCTCCATGCATCATAGTTCTTTTGTGAGTGATACAAATTTAAATGTAAGAATTAAAACAAAATTCTTTCAGGCAATTCTAGGGAGAAAAAAGAGGTAATCGTCAACCATGATTTAGGACTTTCGGGTACTTATGATTATGTATTTTAGGCAGTTTTATGTAAGAAAACATTAAAATAGGCATCAACTATCATTTAAGGACGTTTTAGGCAGTGTAAACTGCATTCAGGAGACTTAAATTTTCATGATTCGTAAACATGAATTCAAAAAAAAGTCAGGCAATTCTAGAGATAAAAAAGAAAGAGGTAATAGTCAACCATGATCCCCAAAACGTATCATTTGTGCTAAATGTTTACAACCTATTATTAAACGTTTTTTTTTTATAAATCTAAAATGTTAGCATTGCCGTTCAATCATGCCAAACATCTGCTTAAAATTGCCATGAGATCATTTTGAAGTTTAAATCCCTATATGGAGCTATTTGTATCAGCATGTGTAAATTTATACACTTTTCAAAAACTACAGTCATTTAATTCAACGTTGCATTATTAAAGTAGTTACTCGATTCTAACATATATAGCATTTTTAAAAAGTAGTTTATTCAAAATACATAGAGGTTCACATCACGTTCAGTAATAGAGAAACAAATTAGTGCTTTTTTATAGATAATCTCATGGGTGTGGCAGCTTTTAAAGAAACTATTTATTTATTCTAAATAGTCTTATGACTCTGCAAAAATGGTTTTAAAGTTTTGCTGGAGCAAACTCATTTAGTCTAATATCATTTATCAGTAGAATTAAAGGTTTTTTTCTTCCAACGTAAATACATGCCTTAGCTCAATTGCTGTCTCCCCTTCCCCCTCATCCAATCGTATCTCCTTTCCTCGTTCTCTATCCCTCTATTTACCCCTCTTCCCCTCCCTGCCTCCAAATCTCTTAACTCTTCTTTCGTCGCCTCTATCTTCCTGAACTATACTATAAGAAGCATATAATATGTGTTTTATGTTTCGGAACTTCACTGTTTTCACGGTAACTAGAAAACAACAGATTTGATCAAATATCGGTTCGTCTACCCTAACAAGGAAAAATTGGCCTAACTTCTTAAACATTAGTTAATCCTATCTAAAGCATTTTAATGACAAAGCTGGTGGAAAAAATTGTTTTCAGAAAATAAAAGAAACAAAACAACAAAGCTCGGCAATAAGCAAGATATTTAGCTTTTCGCATCATGCCCCTTTATTAGAAAATTTTTGTTGCAGATTTATTGTTTGTATCCTAACTAGAGATCAACGAATATAACTCATTTACGGGTAAAGTATGGAAATCTTAAAGCGAAAGACATAGCCATAAATTTTAACATTAGCATAAGTAATAAGATATTGGCAGTGGAAGCTTTTGATATCGAAGTTAATTGAGCGATGTACGCTGAACACAATAGGTTGGGGTCTATTACAGGAACATGCCCACGTTTGTTTGTACATTTTACACTGCTGCTGTTAATTCACCAGACTGTACGCCTTGGCAAGGAAAAGAGAAGGGGAGTGGAGTAATAATGCACAAGTAAAGATTCTCTCTCTGATCTTGACGAGATAACATAGCCCCTTTTCCCAAACCCGCCCTTATGTAAATAATTGTTCTCACCCCACACTTCGTCACCGACAAAGAAAGGTTGTTAGGTGCTTCTTCTGTTTCAATACCGTGAATATCAAAGTGTAGAGAATCTCTCTCTCTCTCCCTCCCTCTCCTTTGCTCAACCCTCAGTCATCAGTAGCGTTTAAAACAGCAAATTAGAAGCCAGATGGAGAAAAATTCTCGGGTGGTTTTCTCGTCAAACTCCTTCGTAGATAGATTTATTGGAAGGGGTCGCGTTCTGGTTCTCATCAAGATATCCGTATTGCGCCTTCTCTTAGAATCTTTGATATACAGCCTTTTTAAGCTCTACTTGGCATACCGGAAAGAAAAGTTGAGTAAGTTAAGTGCTCGAAAGTTGCACGAATAATTTTGCCCACATTTTAAATTCCTCTTCCTTTAGAACGTAATGATGCACCCAAATATTCCTTTAGTAAGTTTCTGTAGCAAAAACTGTCTGAAACGGACGCAGCCGAACATGAGAACGCGAGGAAATGAAAAATCTAATACAGTAAACCTAGTACTCTTTTTTTTTAGATTATTATTCTAATTATGTATTATTTGAGATAAAACAGCAATAAATGAAACAAACACACAAATAATAAACATAATACATTACTTAGAGTGCTTACATGCATACCAGAATTGTTATTCATATTATCAAACTAAAAAATAAAGAAGAATACTGGTACTATACACTGGTTGAAAACAAAGCGTCGATTTTTTCACACAGTGACACACTAGCCGATTATAGGATGCACTAATAACAGAACTGCTGTCATCATTTAGGCTTTGTGATGATAGAAATCGTGTGGTTTCTATAGCTTGAGTTGCCTCATGCACACTGGGAGCAGCATCATTATTTAGGACTACTTCATTGCCGTTATCTCAACCTGGGAAAGAATGACCCTGTCCGACCATATTAACACTTATGCATCAATAATGCGTTCTGAAAATATTGATGCCTACGCCCAAAATGCCTGCTGTTTTGTGCTGCGACGTCAGGGATACAGTATACAGAAACCATACATGATACATAATATATCGTAACATATAAACACAATGATAAATGTGTAAGTAAACGCCTTTCGGTCAATCAAGGAATTCATTGTTATTGGATTGACCAGTTAAAATCGAATTATACTATTTCACTCATGTCGCAAAGGCGTGATAAAGACCAATCACGTTTAAACGAATGCTGTTTTTGAACCAATCACGGCCATAATTCTACTCAATGTTTATCGAAATATTTTTATCACCTCCTCCTTTGGACTCGTTTTTTAATACTCTGAAGGAGTTGGCATCATTTTGCAGTGGCTCTGCTACCAACAATCAATGCCGCTACGTTTAAACATAAAAATGGCAGAAATGAGATTTGGTAATGCTTCAAATGAAGATATAGACGAGGTTATTAATTAGGCATGTCAATTCTAGCGCAGCGATAAGGAAGAACTTCATTTGTAATGTTCATAATAAACCAATGAATTGAAACAATTTAGCACTTATGAACCTTTTTCTGTAAAGAAAGTCATAACCTATAGAGTTGGCAATATACGTTTTATTTGTTTCATATTTTCTCTACTAGGAGTACTCTTACAATCATAGATAAAAGAATGGCGAATTCCTACTACAACTTCCGCACGGCAGATGGCAGAAAATAATACCTATATGATCAATTTGTATTGATGAAACAAACAAAACATGACCATACGATTCTAACGTGTTTTGAAAACAGCGCCACTTATATTGCAAAAAAAAAATTATGATCTTATTATAATAATCATGATTTTTGGGTACATCACTTCGTTTTATGCCTAAAATAGTCTTAGCAAATGCCACTCATGATTTCCAAATCCTCTAGATAAATTCTCGAGTCACTTATAAACTAATCTCTGTGTGTGTGTGTGTGTGTGTGTGCGCGCGCGCGCGCGCGTGCGTGCGTGTGTGTGTGTGTGTGGATCTTGGAAGATCGTGTTAATAAAATAAGTAATTTTTAATGTTATTGTTTTGCATATCTATTGTTTCATAATTTTTCGTCTTATGTAAAAAATTAATTAAGCTTTTGGATAATATTTCGCCCCAAATTTTTGTTTTTGTTTTACTGGCTATACATTTCCAGAGTTTTGAAGATTGTTGCAGGGGAGGGCGTAGGCTAAGATAAATACAAAAACTGCTGATATTTCATTCGCCGTTGTGTGAATATCAGTGGCTTTTTGGTCCATTATTATTACTAGCAAGGGAGTTTTAGGAAATTACAGTTCTAAGAGGTAAAGGGGTGAATTCAGCATAAAAAGATATTGTAGATCATTGTACAATAATTTCATGAGGAGTACAGAGATTAAATTTAATTAAATCATCATTCGACATTTAAAAAGTCACCTGTGCAACACCGGGTATAGCAACTAGTAATAAACACAGCTGTGGAAACAAATAAAACCAATAAAGATGTTAAGCTAGCCACAATACGCATTTGAATACTGCTGCATGTCTTCTACATTATGACTCAATGCATTACTGGAATTTTGTCAAAATTTACACTGGAAATATACTGGTATTTTAAACTTTCAGTAGACTTCTTATTATAGTAAAAGTACAAAAAATGCATCGTTCTCGCATTGTTATTATGTTACCGAATCCCACTCTTGCTTATAATTTGTCTAGGATAATTTAATTGGGCTTTCAAACTCATGTTCGTTGTCATTAGTTAATTATTTCGAGACCTTCGGGCTTGAAATAATTATGACAACAAGCATTCGTTAGCCTCAATTAAATTACCGAAAAACTATCAGCACTCGTGTTACTGAATGTAACTTAACTCGACCGTTTCTCAGCCAGTGAACCAACTTTTTGATACTGAACTGACCATTGAGGATGGAATTAATTCGATAGTACGTAGCATAGTGCTCATAAAATAATAAGCTTTTAGGCGCTTCATTTGCATGATATCCGCTTTCCATTAGTTTATTTTGTCGAACTCACGAATGTTACTGATACACAAATACGGCTTGACCATTCATAGATGGCGTTTATGCATCTACATTCTCTAATTTGTAGGAAAATGTTCTAATCACGTGCCTAAAAATTTCGGATTCTTGTTAATGCAATGTAACTGTGAAAATCCAAAAATCTAGTTTTCTTCTGATTGCTTTGATATTTTACCATGTACTCAGAACATAAAACATATAGTGTACACAACATTTAAACAATCATGTCGAACCCTTCTTAAGACATTAATTTATTCATAATCACTTTTTGATATAGTTTTAGGAAATGCTCATTTGGACCCTATGGTTTATCGTATCGCTCCCAAATTTTTCATTCGAGCTTAGTATATAATATAAAGAAATTGTTGTGCAGGTATTTCTTAATTTTAATTAGTTAAAGAGAATGTCAATCTTTTCAATGTGGTATTTTCCAAATTTTACAGATACATTACCTCAAATTATTTAGACATATTTCACTCGCTCTAAATAGTTTTCATCGAAAATTTAATTTAGCTTTTAAACTTGTGTTCCTTGTCATGCAATACGTATTTCAACAATTAATGGCACGACACGGTCATTTATGGTTTAATATAGAATTTGTATCTGAGACTTTTGATTGGGCAAACCCATCACCATTAAATCGTCTATATTTTCTTTCTCTCAGGGTAGTAACAGCATCATTGATAACAGATGGTTCATGCACACGCGTGCATTTATCACGCGAGTTTATGGCATCATTGTTCGAGTCTGTCGTGGTAAAAAGTGGCATCACAGATCTGCGGTTTTATGCCCATTTGTTAGGGCTTCAATATTAAGTATCGAGCAGGTTATTACTTTCTCTACAACGTACCTAGTAGGTAGAGGAGTGTTACATTCCGCCCAAAAGTTCGATACCGAGATTTTACCGAAAATACATCTTGAGGTCCCCTTGAATCCAAAACAAAACTACTGTTGAAAAACGTCGGTGAGTTAGAGAGAGAGAGAGAGAGAGAGAGAGAGAGAGAGAGAGAAAACAATAACTGAAAAACGAAATGTGAGTGAGGTACCAAACTTTGTATTTAATTTCAGTATCTTCCAAAGATGCGAGGTAAATATTTTAAGACAATCTCCATACCGCAAACTACCCTTTAATTAGAAAATCTATCGTTATTTTTTTTTCAAAATTTTTCTTACGATTTTGATTAAAACACCGTGTATTTAAGATATTTACATGACAAAAAGTAGGTATATCTTGGATTGGATTGTGAAGCGTAGGGGATTTGGCACCGATCCAGGAATGAGGATATGGTACCGACGCCCTACGAGGGAGGGATGAGGTGAAGGGAGACACCGGGTGGAGCATCCTTTTCTCCTGCCACGCTGCACCGAAACACCATCGCCAACATTTGCAACCCTAAAACAGACCAAACTGAGTGAAGGGTGAATGAATTGATTAATGGAACAAAATGAAGGGACAGGGAATTCGGGCGATGAAAGAAACCACTCCAGCATTCGACTGACGACCCGGGAAAACCCCAAAAAACCCATGGATCAGGTCGCCGGGAATCGCACCCGGGATCTTCCGAATGCGGGCCATAGACGTTACCACCTGAGCCATCCCGCTCGGTAAGGTGTATCTTGAATGTATATCCTCTTCATTCGGAAGAATTTTTTATAATTTTATGTAACTGTTAAACCATAAAAGATAGGTACACAAAAACTTGCTAAGCAAAAAATGAGGATCTCTTTAAAGCACACAATTTATTTCAAATGACTTTTTTGTGGCATCAACCATTTACGAGATATCCGTTTTTGTTGGTTTGAATTTTTAATTATTTTGTTATTTTTGAGATGCTGTTAACATCATGGAAAGGCATTTCAAGGCTAGAATAAAGTGACCCACTTTTAAACATTTGAATATCGCCTCCGTTTCCTGTATCCCCACAACGAAATGAGAATGGAACCATTTCTTAAACGGCCTTTAACAGGAAGTAGGTAGCAAAATAAGCTGTTGTAATAATAGTTTATAGAAGCTTCATAGAAATAAACGATTGTGGATTGGGAAAGTCGTGTGTATGTAACACCAGATTTGTTTTATTGCATCACCATCTCCTCATAATAAGCACAATTTCAAAACAGAGGCATAACTAATTAGAGATGGAAACAAAGACATGTAGTCATAAACAAAGCATTTAAATTTATTTAAAGGTGAGTCGGAATTGTTACACTAACATCACTTAAATTTATATCTCCACGGTTGCTTAACGAGCGTTTCTGTGAAGCTCGGAAATAACATCGTAAAGGTACCTTATACCACCGTTTCTTAACTTTTAGCGAATTAAATGCGTATTAGCTACTTTTAAGTATAGAAACATGTGTGATAATGTGTGAATTTTGAAGCGTTTCAATATACAAGTTTGGCAAGGCATTGGTGTGTGTAAGAACAGAATATTTCCTTACTGTGCTTAGTTTTTCAGTTTATTATTTCAATGAAATTTGTGTATACACTCAAGCCGATCGAAAGTAAATGACTGAACTGATTCGGCAGTTGGAAGAAAGAAAATGCTAATTTCTGGAATTGTACCAGGAGGATGATGTTAGTCTACAAATCGCATAACCACAACAAAAATAAATCCACAAAGACTTCGACAACAGCTGGAGAGAGGTCCACGAGCATGTGAGTCAGACTACATCTGTAAACCAAGCACTGCTAGAGGATCAGAATGTTTTTGTTTCCTAGAATGTTTGTGTATAATATGAAGTTTCTTAGAGGCGTTTTTTGCCTTATTATTTCCAGTTGTGATCTCCATTATTAGGAAGAATTCAATGTTCCCTATAATCTTTCTGAAATCTGCTAATGGATCTGAATGTCTGCATACTAAGAATCTTTATGAGATCTTACTTCATTTTTCCAGTAGGATTCATCATTATTTGGAGTGTGAAACAAATCCACAAGGCTTTGACTTTTAATAGTCAGAATACAATACCTGGAAGCTGTATTAATACTGCAAACGATCACAGTAACATTCAACATGTTCAGTTGATGAACTACTGTACCTATTTGAATATGCACCAGTCATATCATAGGCCCTTCTCTAATTTCTCACAAAGCTGATTTACCTTCTAATTGTCGATTCAATTTCAGTATTATTATCTCTGAAGCTGCAAATTTCCAACTGGTCATGTGGTGTTGGATATAACGTTTGGAACAAATTATTATTAATTATCGGTGTGCAACAAGACAATGCCATCTCAGATCGAGTATCGAATAATTATTCCCCGGCTAAACAAAATGCTGCCTCGTATCATGTCATATCAAATATCGATGACATATGGCACGTATAATGTGGTAAACCTAGACGGAATCAATAAATGTATTTAGTAACGCTGTAATGTAATTGCGGAAATGATTTTGTCCAATTATTGGTGCGTATCGGAAGGAAGGCGAGCGCGCGTTTCATTCAGGTGTTTTTACATTTGTAACACATTTTATTTTTGTTTATTTTTTTAAGCAAGGAAAGGCTAGGTGTGGGGGGAGAAGAGGGGTGGTACACCAAACGGGACGGGCGGCAGCAATTTGTGGTTGGTATTTGCGGAATGCGTTGCGGTCCGAATGACATGCTGTGGTTCACAGGGGAGGCGTCGGGGCTAAAAAATGAGGTTGTGGGGCGCCAGGTGCCCCCGTGACGTTTGACAAACAAGGGGGGAGGTGTCATAGTAGCAGACTAGTGTTGGGATTGGAACAACAAGGGGGTTGGGGTACCGTAGCGAAGGGAGAATAGCAGCAAAATCCACAAAGCCCGGAATCTGCTCTGTGTCGTTTAGAGACAGCGTTCAAATTTGACGTGCGACTCTAAAATGCCGTGATATATGTGTGATATATTTCACTCGAAATGATTTAAATATTGGGTGCTTGTGCGGACGGGTTGGCGGTTTTGTAGAGATGGGGGCCGTCAAAGTGCCCGTCTTTCTTGGAAATCTATGTCATACAGCCTTGCATTTGACGCCTTACTATCTCCTTATCTTCTCCACTGAAGGTTTTCACAAATCCATAGAAACGAAGTGTTTTCTGCCTCGTTGGTTGACACTCGCTTGCGTTCTGTGCATTTGAGCGTGTATATGAAGACAGATTCAAATGGAAATGCGTAGAATAAAAGTGAAAATCCTGAAGTACATATCTACTCAGTTTTGTTTACTATACGTTCTTGCGATTCAAAATTATTGTTATTATATCAGTACAGTATAACTTTGATATTATTGGAATGAAAAATCTTCCAAATTTCTTTTCTTTCTGCTTTTTGGAAGGAATCAGAGCATTCAAATTTTTGGAAAGGTAGAATCAGACTGAAAAACTCAATGCTATAGCCGAGATTTGAGCCAGGGATTTTCGGTTTCATGTAACATGCAGAGTTAACTGAGTTGTGAATGAAACTGATTTAGCTGATGCACTAAATCACGTTTCTGCAATAGCCTGGCTTGGTGACTCACTCTCAGCCAATACATTTACCTACTCAGGTGACCAAAATCTGCGAAACCAGCAAAAACAAATTAGAATTTAAGACATGAGATAATATAGCGCATGGAAATATTTGTTCTTTCCTTACATCTGTTAGTTTGTATTTACGCAAGTCTAACTTGGGTTACGAGAGTGGCTTACAAGATACTGTACGGCTAATTTCCATAATATGGGTAGAAAATCTATTATTATTATTATTATTATTATTATTATTATTATTATTATTATTATTATTATTAGCCTTGGCTAACAATAGGGATATATAACCTGTGGCATTATTAAGATAAAAAATTGCTGTCAATTGAATGTCAAACAGGAACAATTTCGGCATTAGCACACAATACAAAATTGGTTACATTCGTTTATACACAGAAAACTACTAATAAGAACATCATTCAGTGAACAAGCTATCATGTTTTTTATAATGTGAGTATCGAGTATCAGTGCTCAAAAATCAGCATCGGTATTGAGTATCGAAAAATAGTGGTATCGTCCCATCACTAATTGATGTCGAACATTTTAATATAAATTGCAAATATAAACAAGATCTGCATGTTTTCTTCCTCTTATAGTTTCACAGTTATGCAAAATTCAGTGAGAATGAAGAATACTTAAACAATTTATGGAAAAGCTCAGATACAGATCTTGTTATGACATTTCATATGATAGTGTAATAAAAATTGTGAAAAACATTTGGAAACAATAAAAAAATCATCCATATAAGTACTTGTTTGGAGTAGGGGGATGCTTTCTACATTTTGGCCTTCCATTCTTAAAAGCCCTAACATAAGTATGAACTTTCGTATTTATCGCAAAATGCTGGTCACAGACACACACTTATTATTGTTAAAGTCCTACCTCGAGTTTTCTTACTTCTTAAGCGAACACAGTACATCCTGTACCTTAAATAAGCGGTTCTGAAGCGAATTTCTGAAAGCATTTCACTGGATTGTTTTTCAGAGTCCCTCATACCTAGCTTAAGCTTAATCGTTACTTTCAAAATTAGTCGTATTTAATGCTACATTTAGCCACTGTGTACCATCACAATAAATATAACGCAACGAGCAATACTCATTGCAAACGCAAGGATATAAAATATGCCTGTAAATCCCGGGCTGGAGATTTGCTGACATTCCAAGACTGCGTCAGGATTTGTAGAATCTTTTTACGACACAGGAAGTGTTCCAGACAAACGAACAACAAAACGGAAACAACTTATAGTGGCTGCTGTTCCCATGTTAATGTATGATGTATTAATATGCGCACTTTTTGCAATAACGTGTGCTCAGCATCAGGTTTGGCGAATTTGGCGTAATCTGTACAGGACTGGAAAAATGAGTGAGCACGCTCCGAAAGTAGGGAATACTCTTAATATCTTTTTGCAACCGTGCTTCACACAAATATATATCGTCGAGTACTGTAAAGCTGGATAACTTTACCACTTGTTAATTATTTTCACTTGCTCTTCCACTTACGTTAATTAGGAAAGAGGAATTATTATTGAAGTGTATGGTTTGTTAGCTAGTTGAAAGAATGCTTCATGTTTATCTGCACCACGTATGGGAGCCAATTTATCGCGGTCACTTCGTGTTATCTTTTTGCTGGGCGCCTAATATTGTATTACTACTTTGAATGTTGGGTTTATTGTCCTCCGGCTAGCTATTATTATTATTCAGTCGAGCATATCTCTTAAACAGGGTGTGTAAACGGAAAGGATTTATTACTGAAAGATAACACTGATAAAAGAATTTGTTTTTACACTTTTATTACCGTCATAATTAGTTAATTTCACATACTGACTCTTGATACACGCCAGACTGAAACTGTTATATTTTCTAATATCACTAATTTGCTGCACATTATTAATTCGCGTGTTTCACATTTATAACAAACTTTAAGACGCGAGAGATTCTGTAGAATTGCGACGTGTAACTCGCGAACGATTCTGATGAACTGGGCGACGTTTAACTTCTGAATGATTCTGTTGGACTCAGCGACGTGTAACGCGTGGATGATTTTGTTGAACTGGACAATACTTGGCTCTGGCTTTAGCTTTTCATACTCCCACACCCGATATGCCTAAAGATTATAACAGAGCTGCAATTGGTTAATAAAACGCGCCAACATTAGCGTCTATTTTTATATCCAATCAAAAATTACGAAAACATATGCTCTAGGGAAGAAATTCCCTCCATTTCTATAGAAAAGCGCGCTAATCTGACGTCATTTGCTTGTCTCTAATAATTGATAAACAACTCACCCCCTCGCTCATTGTTGCCCGCTCTTATTGTCAGTTTCAGTGAGGCCGTGTAAACTTATTTCCTAACAATGTTTATAATTAACAAACATCTCAAATCAATGTCATACAATAATGCTTATTTACACTACAATCACTCTGGCATTTACATTATTGTGATACAAATTACTGCCACATTATATTCCACCGATACATTTGATGTCGAGATTTCACTGGAAGTACATGTTTGAGGCCTCTGAATAAAAAAGAGGATTTTTAGAAATAGGTCCGTGTGTATGCGAGTCTGTTTGATTAGCATAACCTAAAGGCGAAACGTCCGATAAATATCAAACTTGGTATTTAAGTTCAGCATTTTCCAAAGATGCGACAGGAGGATTTTCAAGAAAACCTCCCACCTCAAAGCAGATTTTTAGAAATTTTGGATTATCTCAAAAATGGCTGTAACAATTTTGATTAAAATACCATAGGTTTAAGATATTTATATAACCAAATATATATCTTGAATTTTCCTTGTCTGACTCCCAGAAGCTTCATCCGCTTATTTTTACGCATACATGAACAGTATAATTTATTGTAGGGATGGGATCTCGATACTCGGTGCTATCAAAGTATGTCTAATACTTTGAGATAAACCTTCAGTACTTTTACATGTTTAGGTTTTGCATTATTGAAAGTTGTTGCGTTTAACTTTATGCTAGATAAGGAATGAAAGGATTCGAAACTTCACGTTATTGACTCGCACGTGTCCCAAAGAGTTGCTGGATTATAGTTCTAAATAGACCTTGACTGTGTTTCCTGTGGGTGAATCAATGCAACATTCCATAGATTTTTGTGTCTAAATGAAAGCATGTAAAATAATGTGGGAAGGAGTATAGAGGTGCTCATGTAACATGCAGCGTTAACCGAGTTGTGGATGAAATTGATTTAGCTGACGCACTAAATCACGTTTCTGCAATAGCCTGGCTTGGTGACTCACTCTCAGCCATTACATTTACCTACTCCGGTGACCAAAATCTGTGAATCCAGCAAAAGACGTGAGATAATACAGCGCATGAGAATATTTGTTCTTTCCTTGTATCTGCTAGTGTGTTTTTACGCAAATCAAACTTGGATCTCGAGCGTGGCTTACAGGATACTGTACGACTAATTTCCACAATGTGGATAGACAAACCATTATTATTATTATTATTATTATTATTATTATTATTATTAGCCTTGGCTAACAATAGGGATATATAACCTGCGGCATTATCAAGATAAAAGGAATTGCTGCCAATTGGAGAATGTCAATCAGGAACGATTTCGGAATTAGCACACACTACAAAATTGGTTACATGCGTTTATACACAGAAAACTACTAATAAGAACATAATTCAGTGAACAAGCTTTTATGTTTTTATAATGTGAGTATCGAGTATCGGTGCTCAAAAATCAGCATCGGTATCGAGTCACGAGAAATAGTGGTATCGTCCCATCACTAATTTATTGCCTTTTATTATTAACCCAAACACAGAAATTCATGCGACTTGAGTTGACATAGCTGTAATTATTCCACTACACTCATCTTTTACGGTTTCAGCTTTTAACAGTTTAGTTCCCGCATGGGCTGATCTTTTAGAAACTCCTACATCTTGAGACAGACGACCGCAAAGTGGGGATTTTCTTACATAGCGTTCTAAAGCTGCCCCGATGTCATCCAGTTCTCCTTCTTCTTTAACAGATTACCCTCCTCTGTATAGGACCTACACCCCCAAAGACTTGCAAGACAATGCCTTGGGTCAGTAACCTGTGGAGGAGCAAGCAAGCTCTAGGGTCTAGATCATAGCATATCCAGGATGGTAAATGCCTGGTATGGCAGTGAAGAAGAAGGAAATGAAATGAAGTGATGAAGGGAATGATATGAGAATTCGCGGATCAAATTATCCAACCCAGCATTTGCCTAGCGACCGAGGTAAACCGCGATAAAACCTTCACCTAGTTGTTCCTCCGTTAAAAAACACTATTTTACGCATTCCAGCAGCTAACAAACAAGTTTGCTTAAATGTAAGAACAAGTCTCCTAATTACATCTCTGGAATTTCACGCCAGGAAATTTCTGTTAAAGTTGCCTACAGAACTCTCGACCTGAGTCAGTTTTCACATGTCCATCATACATAATAATCCTTTGTTCCAGAGTCTAAACTGAACTTTTCGGTCGGCATTTCGATGGGATAATCCGTATACATGCACGCTCTGAAACTACATTGAACAAATTTGGAATACTAATAGTAATGTCTACTATTTGTGAAACAAACTACGCGATAGGAACAATCAATCGGACTGAACTTTTTGCTTATAAAAAACCATGTTTCATACCCAGTAATATGTACCAAGTCACTGTGTCAATTCCCACACACTACCGGTCGGATGATAATCTTAAGCTAATGGGTGGTGTGAATAAAAAAATTGAGTAAACTCCTGAGTCGAAGTGTGCGAGTGCATGGAGTGGAATGACATACGCTCACTTTTCGTGTAAATAAAACTTGTAGCTGAATACAATGTCACGACTCGGTCAGCTCAAATACTTTGTGTGTGTGGTAATCGGACAGATCAGCTGAAATCACAGATTGTTTATCCTGAGCATTTAAAACGGTAGGTCATGGAGGGCATAGTTCTGGCTTGCAGGAACTGTTTACAAATAACTTTATAAATCTAAGAGTTTTTCCAAATTCTAGAATCATGTGCAGATTCGGGCCATGTAATATCGACACTAATGAACTCCTCTGCTACATTACAATTGCCTGAACAAATACTAGGCATAGGCATTTCAATTGTATCACTTTCTAGTATTCGTCTCTTTATGCGCTGGATTTCTTAATTAACCACGTGTGTACAATCAGTTGCCCCTATAGCCCAAGGAAATATAATCGTCTTGCCACTGCATCTGAGCATTTCACATTTCAGCAACCGAAGTTGGAAACTTAATCCACTAATTGGTCTTTCTTGCAACTACTGCTAATACTTCCGAAAATGTTTTTAACACAGTGCTGTAGCTGTGTTAAAAATCGGTACCTTTTTAGCGAATTTTTAGGAATTTTTCGTTTTCCGGCGAAAGTCTCTATTTGCGCTATGGATACGAAAATTGGCATATTCTAAAAATTAATTACAGAACTTGCACGTTGACAATATAAAGGTAATCAAAGCACTCGATTTCCTTTTTGAGTCATTAAAATTGATTGCAAAATCCGATATCAATATCGATTTGTTAAATATTATTTTAAGCAACTACCCGAATTTCAGAGTGTAAAAAATATGTACTTTTAAGTTATATTGAATTCTGCTACTATGTCCGAAATTTGCATCAGGATAATAATGAAATTGGTGTATTACAAACTCTGTTTACATTTAAAGCTAAATGTAACCAGTTTCATAGATTTTGTGAGATATCTGTTCAAGCCTTATGACTACCATCAAATGCGGGCAGTGAAAGATTCTTTTCGCACTATAATTTTGTAGTTACTGACGTGTTCTTCAGTGGCCTAAAACATTGTAACATGGCATGTTGTAATTTGGTGTCATTGAATAAACGCTTGGGCTAAATAATATTTATTAATTTCTACCAAGCATTAATATCCTTTCAAAATAACTTTCAGCTTCATCCGGTCCTGCTCCTAAGGAATGATTCGTCAACCATTCAACATTACGTTAAATCGATATAACGATGTGTAATCATCTATACGGCTTTCCCTTCGTAACCTATATACCCTTTCCTTTCTTTCATAAACCCTCTACATATAGTGCGCCATTACACACACAACTGGAGTCTGCTTCTAAGATACCTAGGAAAAACTCGAGTCTCGACTTCAAGAAGCGAGTGTGAACTGTTTTATTCACACGAACCAGCACCTTCCACTCGGTCACTTGAGTGCATGTTATCTTCGACTCAAGGACACAGAATCAGAGCTTTGGCTACATGCTTTTATTCACACCAGAGTTGATCTTCACGTTTTGTGAGTTTTGAGTCTCGGCTGAACTTTATTCACATCACCCAATGACTCAGCTTCCGCGTAGGGTTTCACGCTTTACCGGACGAAACATAATACAACCTCTCAGTATATTGTAATAAGGGAATGGCGATAAGGTGCTTCGCGATTTCATTTGGTTTCACTCCACCAATCGTCCTCAATTCCAGTTGTGTTTTACATGCTACTAGGTAGTGTGATGTAGGTTCTTTATTCCTGGGACTCGGCGAAGGAAGGCATTTTCTAAATAGGATATGCATATGACAGGTTTGTAACGAAACCCACGAACTGAGCTCTGTAAACTTGGTGCATTTCTGTGAGGCTGAAGCGATATTTGCACATCTCACCAGGCTCATTGATTTCTTCTTCCATTGTGTAGTCTCTATAGAGAAGAAAGAACGATACTAGAAAAATAAAGCCATTTAAAAAGAGGAGGAAAGTAAAAGACAGAGCTGCCAAATTATCATTGCTTGTTTTTCTTACTTTCTCCTTTCTTGCTTCGTCCTTAAACGCGGAGAAATAAATTATTTATGAATTAAAATATTCAGGATATTTGATGGCGGCATCGCTCGCTCTGGGGTGAGAGGTCTCCAGAGTCGAGAGCACTTGGCACTTTTTTTGTTTTTTGTTTTATTATTTTAAGCAGACGCGTCTCGCAGTGAGACGGTTATCGATCTGTGATTCTCATCACACCCTTGCCTCTGCGATTAATGTTTTTAAGACTCCTCTTTTACCCTTGCAGCTTTTATTCCCATATTATCGCCATGGGGAACATGGAGCTATTTCCGTTTTTAACTTCGACTGCGACAATTTTCAACGAACAGGATTTAATGAGAAATATGTACTAAAACAGTCATAATTATGTTCTTAGTTGAACATTTTTTTGACTTTTGTGATGTAATTTTTAAGGGAACAATGACGTGAAATTTAGACTATTACAGTGTTCAAATCTTACATGCATTATTAACAATAATTTCACTAGAGGTTTTGATTTACCTGGTGCTTTTAGGTAAGATTCGTCATGTGAATAAAATATGACCTAAAATAATGAAAAGGGATTTCCACGCGCTTTTGAATTCATATCGTTTCCAAAAAATTTCAAGTAGATTATTGTGAGTGAAAATAATTTAGTTACACCAGTATTTAACTTATCCGACTCACCGCATAGGAATTAAAGTTGCAACTTCATATTTAAAACGAGCAGAACCCATAGCTCTGTTCACCCCCTCTCTCCCTCTACCCTTCCGCCTTCTCACTTTTTTTCCCTGTATCTTCCTCTCTATCCCTTCCTCTTTTTCCTCTCTTCCGCCTCTTTGTCCACTGTAACTTACATGGTATGTGATACTTTGAAAATCGTTAATAAAGCAGCTTTTTTTCTGGAGTTATTAAAACTTAAAGCATAGGAAAAGGTTTAACAGTACACACACACACACATATATTTGTTCCTTATGCTTGCATTGCTATCGGAACTACTCGTATACTGTTTATCGTGGTACCTGATTTATTTACCTACACGAATGATAGTGAGTAAAAATTGCTATAATTTTTAAAATGCTTAAATTTTCATCCTATCGAAATTTTGTATGTAACCAGGCTTGTTAGAAACATTATACTTACACACTTCTTACGAAATATTAAAAAAATAATAATAATCGAAGTATTTGAATTTGTTTGTTTTAACCTGTTAGAACCCTTCTTTGGGAAGTAATTGAAATAAGTCTTTTTTTCTGACTGAAACCTGAGGTGTATTGTATAAAAGGTTTCACAACAGTCGGTTGCGCCATCCTTGTGTGAACACACACATATGAATAACAGGTTTCTGGCTTCAGAGTAGCCCATTTTATAATTCATATCAGTTATTCATGCAAAATCGAAAATATTTAGAAAAATTCGGTTTATAGATTTATTGTATGTAGAGCTTGAGCAAATATATGTTCCGGTTTACATTCTTGTTGCACCCAATATACTGTAGCTTTTGATAATATTGTGCAGTTTTTTAACCCTCTGATTTATTTAACACAATTCTCAACTATAAGTATTTACTACGGAAAAAAGTGTAATAACCTTAGGTCAGAGCTTACAAAAGCGGATGTCAGCTGGAAAGGTTTGGGAACTACCGGTGTAAGAAGATATAAAAGTTATTAACTACGATACAGTTAGGTACAACGTTCAGATTTGGTATGGTGATACATATCAATGACACAAGTCCGTTTGAAACTTTGTGGTTGCAAAATTCAAAAGTTGAACATTTGAGCCATATTCCTAGGGCAGGGTTGTGAAATCTGTACGTCACATGGATGCATAATATAATGTTTTTTATACAGAGTGCGGAAAAGCTATGTGCAGAGAATTGTAGAGTAGAAAGGCAGTAGGTACTAAACTAAGGATTTTGAAGGTCATGAGGTCGCAGATGCAGTGTAATAATAGGAGCGCTGCATGAACATAATTGAAGTCTAACTTTATGAAACATCTTCATTTGCCAGGCAAAATGAAACGTAACCCACACGACAAGCGTCTACGCACTGTTTCAATTAATGTGTACTGGTACACAAGGAGAAGCTAACCATTACATACGCGTACTGTGCTGTACTGTACTGAACAAGACGAGCGTTCGATATTACCGTACCGTACAGTAGGTTTCACAGCTCAAATGCGGCATTGAACATCAGACACATCTAGTGACAGTGACTAGTACTCTACAAGAGTGCATTTTGTTTACATCTGACTCGCCACAAACAGATTTCACAATCGGAGACTCTAACATGACGGATTTAATGTTGACGCATGTAGCATAGTAAAACAGGTTCTGCAGCCCCGTGTTCCTAAACTCAAAATGCTTATTCTGGTACTGACTTTCTACTCTACAATTTCAGCACATTATTTTTTTTTCCGCATTCAGTATTTTATGCTTACCTTTTACTCGAATCATAGTGAAGTAGTGTATGTCTTCACGAAACTGTTTAACGAGCCTTGAAAGCGTGCATTCTACAATGCAGAATGTGGACATTCTGCTCACATTTATAGCATGTTGTCTCAGCCGAAGAAAAACCCAGAAAATAAGCATGAATAGTGGCCGAATTTTCAGTAAGAGCGAAAAACTAAGCTTGAAATTGAATGGGTGCTCGCAAAAACGGGCTAAGCATAACATTATTATTATTATTATTATTATTATTATTATTATAATAATAATAATAATAATAAGCTGTAATATATGCGTCAATCTACTGCAGAAACTGCAATACATCCTCTCTGATTTCGGCTCACCTCAAGGAAATCTGTGTGATGACTGATGAGATACAAAGCTTGTAATTTTATGGCAGTTTATTGAAAACATGCCGTTTTGTTTTGTTGTAGCAAAATTAGGCTCACTTGGCACTTTAGACAGGAAGCTGCGCAGATGGCGTAAGTAAAGAGAGCTGTATTGCTATTTTGTTCCTATGCTAGAAGCTATGGGCTATTTGTTTTATTGGCATTTGCAAAGATTGGCTTAAAGTTAATAAACAAACAAACGCAGACTTTTGTTGCCCGTTTGGGGACAAGTATCACTCGCAGGTAATGCAAAGCATCATTTCGAAAGCATTATTTTATCTATCCTCTGCCGCTTATTAGTGGGAACACAAATTATTCTTGCGAAAGTTTATTTTCCTATCTACTTATTTTAATGTAAATAAACCTTTCCGGAAATAGCTGCATTACACATTTCGTTATAGATACAAAGGAAATGGCGACAGTCAAATGTTTTAGAAGTGAACGTTACATGCTGGCCTTAAAATTCCATACTCTTTCCATTACATCGTGGGAAACAGCTGAAAATCGACAGGACTGTACAAGAACAAATAAGCATTGAACAATTAGAACCATTAATAACGGGTATTTCGCAAATGGCTTATGCCACAAAAAAGCTATTGGAAGTAAATTGTGTGTTTTAAACAATCTACATTTTTGTGAAATGCGTTTTCGTCTATCGCTTAACGTTTACCAGTTATGCAAGATTAAATGAATTTGCTTCCGAATGAAAAGTACTTCACAAACTATTCCCAGAAAATTTAAGATGAACGTTTTATTTTTCATGCAAATATCTTTAATATATGTTATTTTAATCGAATCGTTTGTTATTTTTTAGAAAATAAAAATTTCGAAAAACTTTCCATGTAGAGGGTGGTTTGTGATGGGGGATTTTATTGTAAATCTTCGTTTCGCATCCTTAGAAGGTACTGAACTTAATACCAGCTTTAGTATCTATCCGACATTCGTTTTTGAGTTATGCTGTTCACACGAACTTTTTATAAAAATACTTTTGTTGTGGATTCAGGGGCCTCAAAACATATATTTCCGGTAAAATCTCAACATCGGATTTTCGGGTGGAGTAGGTACATTTCCCCTACCTACTATACATAGTATAGAAAGTAAAAATTTATTTACAAATGCAGAAAGAAGAGTGGGTTGCAATTAATTTCACAAATATATTATAATTATACAAATTATATTAAGTTAAAAAAAATTATAGTTTGCTTGAAAAATAAGACTTTATAAATGGATGTCCCGAGGTATTTGCACGGAAGAAGCAGTGCAGTTTATTTACAGGTGATGGGTCATGATTAAATAACTCACCTTTGAAAGTTGAAAGTCCAAGAGGGTGTTTTCTGAAGGAAAATAAGTTACAAACAAGATAATTGACAGTATTAAACTTAATTTGGCGGGTACTCAAGTCATGAAAGGTTCACCACCGCTGCCCTAGGGCGACCACATTGCTTGTAAAACAATATTATAATAATATTAATATTAATAATAATAATAATAATAATAATAAATAAAATAAAAGAAAGCAAACGAACCAAATTTTGTGAAAGGCAGGCAGTAGATTGTGGTTGTCAAGAAGAAATGAGTACGTTACCGAATATATCCTAGAATGCTGTGGTAACGTTATAATTGTAATGTTTGCGTTAACATCCCCGATCATTGCAAGGGTTTTCGCGATTTAGTGGGTAGGTTGCATGGCTCTATCAGAAAGGGTGTCTGCCCGTTACCACACACTCACTCTCACTCCCTCCCTCCCATCCGTCCATCCGCCTGTTTGCTCTGGTGCATGGTATGCAATGCAGGGCAAGTCACGTCACTGTATGTGTATATATTGTAGACCCAGTTGTTCCCCAGGGAATTATGATGTTTGTGTACACAGACGCTGTAGTCCGCACAGCTCTCGGTGAAGAATCAACGCTGTTAATCTCGGCCTGCTCAGCGAAGTTTTATCACCGTTCGGCGTTACAGGATTTGCATCTTTATTATTTCATGCTAAAGTTTTGTTGGTCGTTATCTGCGGGGATGCAGGGTTTATGTTAGTGCAGTGAGTAGGCCCTACTCAAAGCAGGTGAAAAACGAAACCTTTAAAGTTTTCACTACATTTCTTGGAAATCGTTTTAACCATAATGTGTTTTATAATTTAAACTTCTGTAAATGTTTCTGCCGCCTACCTATATAGTAAGTAGGGAGTATTGTGTCCCTCGAAAGATCAATATCGTTAATTCATCGAACGCAGAAAAGCTGTTTTAGAAATAGGTCTGTGTAGCATAACGATAAACTATGTAGGTAAATATCAAATTTCATATTTGAGCCAAAGGTACTTTAAACATTCCAGGAAAGATTTCCAAAAATATTCCCCTACCCAAACTAACTTTTACATCTAACTAAAATTGTGCATAGGCCATTGTGCCAAGAATGGATTTAACGATTTTGATTAAAATACCATGCCTTCATTATTAATAAAATGTATGTAATACATAAAATGTATTGCATTTTCTCTGAAGTCTTAATCATTCTGAATGAATTTTGTGTAGTGTGTGCCGAGTTTGTGACAGTACCATGGCCGAGTGGTTAGACCGCTCGGCTCTCAGCAAGGCTCTGGTGTTCGATCCTAGGGATCCGCATGTGGGATTTGTGGTGGACAAAGGGGCATCTGGTCGGGTTTTTCGGCTTCTCCGGTTTCCCCCGCCATTCATTTCACCAACTGCTCCATCGTCTTTCCTTTCATCCATTTCACCATCATTTCATATCATCTACTTCCTCCCTCTCATACCAGGCATCGGTCTGATCACCCATCCTTGATATTATATCTGATCCGAAGTGTGTACTCCTTGACAGGCCTCTGACCCCAGGCATTCGCTTGTAAGTCATGGGGGTGTAATTCCTACATACGAGGAGGGTAAACAGAAAGAAGCTGTGCCGGGTTTGCCTTGAATGACGCGACTGAACATCTCACCGCTCCTTTGACGCTCCTATATAAATCCGTTGGTGCAATAGTGGTGGACCGGCCCTTTGTTTCTCCGCTAGATAGTGTTAAAGGTACGAAACAATATGGATATGTTACACTTACCTTTCGTTATAAAAGTTGTTCCAAAGACGCTCCTGTGCGTCTGTCAGGCGTTGCATTTGAACGCATTATTGAGCACCCGATAAAATGCTGCAGTCAAAACAGTGGAAAACGCGCGTCGAATACTGTCTTCTAATTCCTTGAGCTTATGGGGATTTCTTGCATAAGCTTTATCTTTATCTCCACAGATAAAAACATGGTTTTAGTCCTGGAGAACGAGACCAGCCAATAATTATTCTGTCATAAAAGACAGTTGGAATGCGAGTCAACGATTTTCTTAGAGTTCTTTCCACGACAGCCTCCATCTCGCCAAATGTTTACTTTCTTTACCACCTACACAGGTAGAGAAGGTATTTCATTCCACCCAAAAACCAAGATTTCACCGGAAATAAAATTTTTGAGGCCTCCTGAATAAAAACCACATGTTTATAAAAGTTCCGTGTTTGTGACTGCGAACATAACCCAAAAACGAAAAGTCGGATAAATACGAAACTTGGTATTTAAGTTCAGTATCCTCCAAGGATGCGATATAAAGATTTTCAAGAAAATTCCACTCCGAGTACCTTTGCATGGAACTTATTTCGAAAGCTTTTATTTTCTAAAAACGCTCAAACGATTTTGATTAAAACACCATATATTAAAGGCATATACATGACAAATAAAGTATATATTTCGATTTTTTGGGGGAATAGCCTGTGTAGTCATTCGGAAGGAATCTTATATAACTGGTAAACGTTAAGTGATAGGCGAAAACATACTACACAAAAAGTGTAGATCCCTTTAAAGCAATTTATTTCAAATATCTTTTTTTTTGTGTGTGTGTGTGTGTGTGTGTGTGTGTGTGTGTGTGTGTGTGTGTGTGGCACAAGCATTTCCGAACTATCCGTTATTAATGGTTCGAATTGCTCAACTCAATACTTTGTCGGGTTGGCCCTGTACCTTAATCGGTAGAGCACCTGCCTTCTGAGCGAAGGGTCCCAGGTTCGATTCTGGCTGGGGTGGGAGTTTTTTTCTAGTCAAGATTATTCCCTATCATCCCCAGAGACTGGAAGTATGAATGAGAGTGTGATCTTATGATTAAAACCCCAAAAGGGCAAGAAACCCAATGACAAGAGAATACGAGTTAACACCATTGTCAATAAGCAATGAGTTCCAAAGGAAAGGCCGACGATAAGACCAATGTAGTTGAAGGCGGTGTATAAATGGAACTAAAAAAATACTTTATCGCTCTTTTCAAGTTCTGTCGATTTTCAGTTGTTCCTCGCGATTGGATAGAAACAGTCTGGAATTATAAGGCCAGCATATAGCGTCCAGTTCTAAAACATTTGACCATCACTATTCCCTTTGTATCTATAACGAACTGTATAATGCAGCTATTTCTGCAAAGGTTTATCTCGATTTAATGAAGTAGATAGACATAAGCTTTCGTAAGAATAGTTTGTATACTCACTAATAAACGATAGAGGGTAGAGAAAGTTATGTGAATGTAACGCATTTTTCTCTACCAACCTATAAATTGTGGATTTGTTAGGAACGATGACATAGGGGAGTTTCTGTATAAATTTTAGCTGATGGTCCACATTTGACTCCATTCGAGCAAACCTTAATACAATAAACATATGCTATTATGTAGTATGCACCATGATAACCACACGCAGTATAAACACAATTAACAGGCAGCTAAACATTGCATTATTCCCATTATGCACAATGATAAATATTGTTAGACTGAACGCAGTAGGAACGGGAGCTAGGTTACCACGGAGCGAGGTCATAGGTTATTTATCCATATACCTGTTACGTTTAGGAACCGTCAACTACCAGTCGCGTCATTCAAGATAAGCCCGATATAACTTAAACCAACGAGTTCATTGAAAAATGCAATTTATGTTAAATAATCTTTTTTGTAGCATCAGACGTTTTCGAAATATTCGTTACAACATATTTTAAGTTTTCCCAGGTTAGTCATGCGGCATCTTACGCGATTCTTTTTTTCCCACAATAGTTATTTATGAACGATCCCATAATGGGAGTTATGAAGACGCGAGTGACGAGTAATTTTTGACGCTCGCTCGCTGGAGTCGAAAACTTCACGAGCGTCTTAATAACCATTATATGAGAGTTGTATACAATTTTTCGACGACATTTAGATATACAATGCATATTTAATATTTAGATTCATACGAAAGAAAATAAAAATGTGATAAATCAATTTCTGGATAGGTATTTTAGATGCGCTCTGATAACAAGTGAATATCGATTCAAGGCTGCAGGTATTGATTTTACAAGATGGAGACAGAAATGTTTATTAGTGAATTTGAAGAGGTGGAATTTAGTTCCGCACCTCCTGATATCGTGGAGGAGGCAAGGAATGTAAGCAAGAATTTACTTCCTGAAAAATCAAAGAAAATGTATAAAAAGTTGTATGACAAGTTCATGGTTTGGCGAGGAAGAAAAAATGTATTTTCATTGTCAGAAAATATGCTCATAGTTTACCTTGAAGAAATGTCAAACACAATGAAATCCCCAACCTGTGGACAAATTATTCGGTATTGAAGACTACTGTAAATGTAAAACAGGGAACTGATATATCCAAGTTTAAAAAATTGTATTACCTGTTAAAACAGAAATCTGTAGGGTACAGAGGGGAAAAAACAAAAGCATTTTCGATAAATGAAATTAAAACCTTCATTGATGAAGCACCTGACAATACATATCTACTGATAAAGGTATGTAAATATAACTATTTTCGTAAAAATAAATATCTTTATAAGGTTTATTTGCTAAATGCATGACTTTGTTTCAGTTAGCACTAATATTCGGAGTAATGGGAGCATGTCGAAGACATGAGTTACACGAATAAAATTTTGATGATGTGGAGGATTTAGAATCAACATTACTAGTTACTATGCCCAACACAAAAACAAATATATTTGGAGGGCTCACAGTAACAGGAAGGTATTACGAAATCTGTAAAAAGTACATCAATTTACTCCCTGAAGCCTGTAAATCTCAAATCATTTTTCTGTTAATTATTACAGTGGAAAATGCACGGTGCAAAATGTTGGCATTAATAAATTTGGAAAAATGGGCAAACAAATTGCTACCTATCTTAACCTCCCTGACCCAGTCATTCACTGACCACTGCTTCCTTAGGAGTTCTGCAACTATATTAGTTGATGCAGGTGGTGACATTACAACTTTAAAACGCCATGGTGTTTGGAAGTCCACAACACTAGCTGAAGGTTATATAGATGAATCTTTTGAAAATAAACTAAAGATCTCAAATACAATACCAAAGTGCATAGAAAATAAAAACACTCAAATAAATATAAATTCACCATCTACTTCAACTAAGTTTCATAAGGGATCATTATCAGAAATTACCTTTGTAAATAGCACCATACAAAATGTGTATATTAACAAGGTAGATAACAATTGGATTTTGTTTTTAAAGCCTTTGTTACTAATGTTACTAAACTTTTGTAAAATATGAACAGAGATTTATTTGAATTTCATTGTAAAGAATGAAAACAGTGAAATAAAGTTAATATAAATTCATATTATTGAATAAACTTTTTCAGTGGCTCTGAGTGGGACGGCGCGCAAGCGCGGAAATCTGTATCGAAATGACTTCATTTCGATACAGATTTCTAACAGCAACGAAACGCTTTTAAGTATAGGAGTTGAAGAAGTTATTTGCAAATGTAGAAGTAGAGACAATGTCATAGGTTAGGGGAGAATTATTTTAAGACTTTATTTAATATATTTTATTCAGGGGGTCTCTATTAAAAATGTTAAATTGCACACTTTGCACTGAATTTAATTCAAAATTTTCTTATAGTTTATGTGATATATATATTATATATAAGGGGGTTTAAATTTCAGTTCAATATATTTTAAGCTTTTAGAGGGATTAAATTTCAAATATATATTTGAGTGTTTTAAAAAATTTGAATTTTAAATATAAGAGTCTATTTTTATACACCTCTTCTTCAAAACTAGGCATTATTATGTATTCCGTATAATTTTCCAGAAAAAACAAATTATGTCGTACCACAAACAATAAATAAGAATACATTTTTAAACATAAAGCCATAACCGGAACTGTTTTAGTTATTAAGAAAAAATCGTAAGCATTCTTTTTTGACTGTTCAAGTGCTGAAAGTCTCATACATACTGGATAAAAACTCCCTCGTGTGAAACGTTGCAGATGAAAAGTGCTGGGAAAAAATAAAAAATTGCTGGAGTTTTGCCCTATCAAATTAACAGATTCTGGGTATTTAAATCGTCTGAAGGCATTTAAATAGTCTGAAAGGCATTCAAATGTGAAGGCGTTAGAAAGTACAGGTAGAGTACGTGTCTAAAATGTGGAGAAAAGTGAAAAAATGAAAAAAAAATAGGAAAATATGATTTTTTGAAGAGTTTGTCCAAATTTCAGATGAGCATTCGCTTAAACTTTAGGCCACAATATTCCTACAAAAGAGGGGAAAGTGTAGAAGAAACATGTGTGCTACAATTAATATGTTTATGGTTACAAGTATTTATAATTAATGTTTAAAGAGTAACATATCGCCGCCCTACAAGCGAAACTTAAGTCATCTTTATCACAAGGAAATTCAAGATGAACATTTTACTTTAGCTTTTTTGTTCGAACATACCACGTTTTAATCCAAATTGTTATGCTATTTTTGAGAAAATATATGTATATAACGGAATGTTTTTCCTGTAAGCTTTGCTTGGAGTGATAGAATTTTCTTAATAATTTCGTTGCATCCTAAAATCATGGCTGGCTTAATTATATGCAATTCTATATATATCCGACTTACCATTTTTGAGTTGCAATCCTCACAGAAGGGATACATACCGAGATTTTATAATTGTTTATTTAGGGACCTCAAAACGTGTATTGCCTGTGAGACTTCTGTATCGGATTTTCGGGTCAAACCCAGTACCTACTCTACTTTAGGTAACTAATCGTTGAAGGCAAAATTGTGAATACCGTCAGAGATTTTTCTCGTTTTTTAGTAACTGGGCTTATCTTGTGAATTTGTTTTAGGAGAAACGACCACATATTTTTTATGCTTTTAGTGAGAAAAGGTATAATGGAAGGCGTCTGAAAATGAATCCGCTAGTTGGTTTCGATGTACATTTGAGGAATGCAAATTTCTCGATCTCTCTTGTTAACGAACGCTGCACTAACGAGTAAGATGGCAGTTGTCCCCCAATCTGCGGTAAAATGTGTGTAAAAATTCTTTTTCCAGCCAAGGGCTTTCGACATGGACTTCGTAATTTCATAAAGCCGTATTTCGCCAGATTTTTCCCTTGTCCTTCCCAATTCCATACGTAGATGCCGGTTTCAAGCTAGGGATGACTGTTGCACATAAATGAATTTTCAGGGTAGGGAGAAAAATTAACCGCTTTTACCCTCTTTTTCTTCTTTGGGATTAAAAACGTCTAACGAATTATACCATGTCCGTCGGTGGTCCCTTATTGACATTACATTTACATCCGTATCTGATGCTAATTTATTAAGTTAGGGTATATCTGTACCTTCTAGGGGACACGGAAAAGAAGCAAAAGTTTTCCGCAGGAGATTGAATTGCTAGGTATATATTCTGCAAGAGCATTTACCTGGTTAAGACGAATGTTTCCGCTAGAGTTCGCCTCGGCGCAACTCTGTAGTAAAGCTGTGATTGAGTGGACATTCTGATTTTTTTTTATTTAGGTATCAGAGCACCTGACCGTCGTGCAAAGAAATTCTACCAGCAAATAATCTAATATATGTGAAGTAATAGGCGGAGAGCTATCTGACGTAAGCTTTTGTGGGGTAGAAGTGAGCTCGTTCCGATTCGAATTGTAAAAGAGGTAGGGAGGCGTGGTGCAAAGTGAAGGAAACGTTTTCTGAATCGTGCCTTGCATACCCCAAACATGCCTTCCAACATTCAATTTAACGAGCACCAGGATAGATTTAATTTGATTTACTTTAGTTTCCCGTTAACCATAACTTTCCCCTCTTAGCTCCTGCCGCCCCTGTCAACACTCCCTCACTCACTTTCCACCCCTTGCCCATTTCGTGTCCCAATTACAAACCCGATATAAGTCAACCAACCCTCGCGATGTTGGAAAGAAGAAAACTCCGCGAAAATGAAAACACAGGAGCTTGGGATGCGTAAAGAAATTAATGGCAGCGTTAGCTATAGTATGTAACATCCATTTTCCTGTAAACGCCAGAAAAACAGATATATATTTTTGGCGTATATCTTGTGTACGAGAGAATTTACATAACTGGAAAAAAATTATAAGCCCGGCTGAATGTTACAGACGGGGTGGGAAGCAACACTTAACGCCGGAGTGAGCACAAGCCACACACGTTCTATAAATATAATATGAAGGCACCAGTGCATATCAATTTTATTAAGTCATTTAACAAAAACAATAGGTACCGATTTTATTTTCACGAATGTGATGACATGCGTGGTACATTGTTTTAGCATATTCTCTTTCTTTCTACACATATGGATATATATTTAAAATTGCTGTCACATACGATGTGGAAAACGTATTTTAAGTAGCTTCTGACGTGTCTTGAAACGGAATAATGTGCTTTCCACGTTATTTTTTGTTGCCATCACTATGAGCTAACATAAAGGGCGAGGGAAATTTGTGGAAACTCCAGGCAGACAAATGCTTCTTCTGTACATTCTGAGGGAATAAAAAAAATATACCTTCCTCTCTGCTTGCTGAAATAGAATAGTTGTACGTGTATGTTTTCTGCAAAAGTGGAAACTTTATTATAGACGTTAGGATATGAATCTGACAAAATAGGGACCCGTTCGTAGTAAAATAGATCTGCAATCTCCCACTACCAAGTGAAATGAAGATTTCGGGGATTTATATGTTGGCACGCCAGTACCAACTACCGCAGGTTTTTCCGCTGACATATATCAACTCTTGTTTTCCGAGGAATGGCCATATCCGACGTCGCTTTCGCCCTCCAAACCAGGCTAGGTTGACAAAAGTGATGTATTCCTACAACATGAACTAATTTTACAAATCGTTTGTCGTTGGATCTCTACATAGTCGAAAGTCTGCTAATTTTTTGGTTCATTTTTCATTCTTCGCATGACCTCCCGCGTATCTCGACGCTGGAAAGTTTTGGGGGAAACCCTCCAAATGATCGCGTTGCAGCCTTTTGTTTACAGAGGGAAAAGGTCGTGTGATATAGTGTAGCAACGCCAAGTTAATAAGAATAGCAAACTTGTGATTTATTTCCGTCTCTCCACATACCAAGGGCTTTGAAAATGGACCGAAAAAGTGTGATTTTAACAAACATTGATATTAGCGAACGCCTCTGTATTGATTGCTTTTTAAATTTAGATATCTCGGGTTTTAGGGTGTGCACATTTTACCTCGATGGTTGCTTATACACCGCAGTCAGCTAGGTTAAATCGTATCATAAGTTTTCATATCGTAAGTTTGAATGAACATTAGTCATGGCAAACTGACTTGACACAACGCCTGATACAGATGTTGGATTTGTTTCGCTTCAATATATAACATCCTTTATTGGACTTGTATAACGGAGAAATATACGTTTGGTTCTAGAGAAACCGTTTCAGAAGTAGAGACTTTCTCATTCTATGTTCTCTGTATGATGAGACATAATGTCTCTCCTAAAATGTATCTCCCTCGGGGCAGTGTAATAACATTCTGTATAGTGTTGTTCCGGATGCAACAAAGTAATTCTCTCGAAAAATGTACTGTTCTGATTTCCATTTTAATTGCAATTTCAACATCTACGAGGCGTGTTTTTAAAGTAAACCGCTTAATATTTTGCCACTGCAGTCGCGATTTTGAGAAAGCGCGATCACTTCGCCTATTCATTAGGAAGCCAGACAGCTGTGAGCGATCGTCACTTTGTGTTTTCCTGTTGTTAGAGAGTTTCGAAACGTTGAAAACAATCGAACGACTGTGAAGTCAGTCCAGTGATTCGTTTTTTGAATGCGAGAAATGTTACGCCAGCAAACATCCATCGCCAATTGTGTGAGGTTTATGGGAAAACAATAATGACTGACAAGAGTAACAGTGCACGAACACACACAGCCAAACGAATTCAAGATGTGATCGCATTATTTGGTTGGGAAAATTCGACCACCCTGCCTACAGTCCGGATTTAGCACCAAGCGATTTTCATCTGTTTCTTCATCAGAAGTTCATTGGTGGAAACATTTCAACGACGATGATGATGTGAAACAAGAAGTGCAGCCTTGGCTATCATCACAGGCGGCATCATTCTTTGACGAAGGCATTCAAAAAACTGGTTTCCCGTTACGACAGGTGCCTGAGTAACGGCGGTGACTTTGTGGAGAAGTAGTGTAAGGTGTAAGGTCATGACCCATGATACAGTATTTGGAAAATAATGTTGTTTTTTTAATTATCGGTAATTACTTTAAAAACAACCTCGTAAGTTGATTTAATTATTTCCACTTAATTCGACTAATAGCTTTTGTTTGAATGAAAAGGAACACCGGGAAAGGTTTTGGATAAAAATGAGGGAATGTTTTGTCTGTTTTTGATTAAGAATATAAAATGTCTCTGAATATAGGTATATATTCAGTAAACACGAGTTTCTCGCTTTTAAAACTACTAACAATTTTTACTTTCTCTACCACGTACATAGTTGGTTAAGATATTGCATTTCACCCAAAGTTTCGATGCCGAGGGTTTAACCAGCAGTGCATCTTTTAAGGCCCCTTGAATTAAAAAAAAAAGCATTTTTAGAAAAAGTTTCGTGTGCGTGTGAACAGCATTAACTCAAAAACGAAAAGTCGGATAAATACCAAACATGGTATTTAGGTTCAGTATCTTCCAAAGATGCGACACGAAGATTTTTAAGAAAATCCCCCACCCCAAACTACCTTTTACATGGCACTTTTTTCGAAATTTTTGATTTTGTATAAAATGGCTCTAACGATTTTAATTAAAATGCCATATATTAAATATATTTACATGTTAAATAAGATGTATATCTTTAATTTTTTGGGAATAGCCTCTGAAGTCATCTTTATGAGGAAGGAATTATATATAGTCTTTTATAACTGTTAAGCCATAGATGATCACGTACCACACAAAAAAAATCCCTTTAAGACACAATTTATTACAAATAACGTTGTTGTGGTATCAGCCATTTCCGAGATATCCGTTGTTAATGGATAGAATTGTTTAGTACTTAGGCATTCTTTTCAAGTCCTGTCGATTTTCAGTTGTTTCTCGCGATGTCATGGAGAGTGGAATTTTAAGGCTAGCATAGACATGCAGTTCTAAAACATATGACTATCGGTATACCCTTTGTATCTATAACGAAGTGTGTAATGCAACTATTTCCGGAAAGGTTTGTCTCGATTAAAATTAAGTAGATAAGAAAATAAACCTTCGCAAGAATAATTTGTATTCCCACTAATAAACGATAGAGGGTTGAGAAAGTCATGTGAATGTAACACATCAGATAGTACAAATTGTCTTGGGCTTTGGACCTCCAAAGTACTCAAAAGCTTACCGGAACTAAATAGGTGTTCGAAGATTTCCTTATAGTAACTTACTTGAAAAATTGATTAGCTTTTATATTTTGTTTATTTGTTTTTAATGCGACTTCAAAAGTTACAATACTGCATGTGAAGAGAAAGCTTGTCTCTTAGAAAAACTAAAAGGCTTAACTTATTGCATACAGTGAGTAGAGCATTTTGGGCTCTGCATTAAAGTTCAGGAGACTTATTAACTATTTCATCGCGTGGAGCACTTTATAACGAAAAATTACAAAACTTTTAAGCATAATTTTCTAAAATGGTTACACTTCGCATTTTTGTGCATACGTTTGAATGCGTAGTCTACGAATTTTAAAACAGTGTTTGCAACTAGCTTACAATTTGCCAAAATCACGTATGTCTCCCAAAAGTCCGTCTAAATTGTTCAAAATCTAATTTTAAACCAAAATTCTTTCTTGTATCATGAAAGAAGGTACGTTTTCTAATTTACATCTCAAAACTTATTGTAGCTATGGCGTTGTTTTGTGCGTCAGCAGCGCTCTGTGTGGAGCATTATGGAGAAATTTTGAATCATTCTTGCAAAATGGGGTAGGCCCTTTCAAGATACTTAAAAGCATTTGTTACACATAAATTTCTTCTCTTGTTCTTCGCTCTCTACTACGTTTCCAACATAGACAAGATAGTACATCCACCAAAATTGTAAAACAAATTTAAAGTAACATTATTGAAAAATTCAATGAAAGCGGTTCATTAATGTTGCATATAAGATTATCAGTTGACTGCTTTGAAGGGAGATATCAATGAAAATTTTAACTTTGAGTATACTAATAGTAATCTTGCGAAATTTTGTTAAATTTACAAAATATACATATGCATAAATAATCAATATTTGAAGAGTTTGATACGGTATTTTTGTTTGTTGTATTTTTGGTAGCATAGCCGTCTGAAACTTGAAGGTAATCTATTTTAGTGCTTGTTATTTTTTTGGGGGGGAGGCCCTTTAAGGCACAACCATTTTGTTAATTCTTTTCCTTCTCACAAGCAATATTAATACGTGTCTGGCCCAAATTACAATGTCACAACCGTCCTAACAAAACACCACGAGGGTTTTATTCAAATTTTTGCATAAAAAATGTTTGCTTGTAAACCATTTCCAAATTCTTTGACAGAAAACTTCATTAGGCAGAGGAATTTATGTATTAAAAATTATGAAGATCCTTAAATGCCAGAAAATCAAGTTGAATTTTTTTAACATCTATTGAAATATGATATATGCGCATGATCTTTTAAGTTAAAAATCGAAACTTCTATGTACCATAATTAAGCATAGAAATGTGAAAACCAGTATTCAGACATTAAAATAGTCAATACAGAAATATGAACGTTTTCAAAATTTTACAATTTCATAATTTCGCAATGAATTTTCTGAATATTTAGAAGAATGACAAATAAAAACTCATTTTTAATGACATTAGCCCGCTTAATGAGCATTTATTCTCAGCGGGAAACTGATGAGCATTCTCCAACTTGCATATTATACGCATGAACATTTTTCATTTAATACTTAACTATTCTCCATACCTAAGTTGTCATTTTCTCCAGCAAAAATCACGAGAAAACTTCACGGGACTGTATTGGTTGTATTATCAGCAAAACACGAATAACGCGATTAATGCTTCATAACACTATAAATCTCGTGAAAAAGAATAAAAACTTTGTGACACGTAAATTCTTACGTCATTTTGGGAACACTGAAACAGAAATAGTTGAATTTGACATTATTTGATTGTACATTTCACCAATTTAGGGATTAATTTATGAAATTTTCCTGGCGCGACAACCCGTGGCGGGCCAAGGTCTATTGACGAACGCTGCAATCTTTGCCTCCATCGGTTAGTTACACAGGACATAATGCGCGTAGTGCAGTAATGTAGCTGGAATGTCAGCATCCCCCCATCCCTCGTACCCGTTCGGGCGCTTTGGCGCAGTTTGCTATCCGGTAGCCACTATTTTTCCATCAGTTTACCCTTAGTTAGTCCTCAAGGACCTCAAGAGGCAGAGTTAATGAATAGAATATGCTAAATATTACCCAACATTCAGCTTTCAAATTTATTCGTAGTATATCATTAATGAACGAAGGAATAACGAAATAAACAGAAGTAACGGAAAAAGAGTTTTCACATCTCCACTTTCTGGATCCGTGAGAGATTTTAGTGCTATTCGTTTTGCAGTGCGAGAAATGTTATTCATAGATGGCAGAACAAACAGATACGTTTTAATAGGTTTGAATAAGTACACAGCAAATGCGAAGTACAAAAATTGTACTTGCAATCCAGGTTTTCTGGTCCTATGACATCTTAAAACCAGACCGCAATCGTATTATCTCGTTCCTTTCTTCCAATGCTAGTGTGATTGTCGGCGAAGTCGCGGTGTTTAGGTTAGATCTTCCGCAGTGCAGTCAGCAGAGAAATGGGCTACTGCTAACTTGTTTAGTCTTGAACCGGTCGACAAATCTTTGTTCTTAACAAACGACCGTAAAACAGAAGTCAGATTGGTACGGAACCGGTTTCTCCCTCATTGGATGATGATCCGGGACATGGTAGTTCGCTATTGGCTGTGTCTAACTAAACGTAGAAGCTAAACGAAGCTAAATGCGTTTCATTCGCACGCCACCTAACTCCATTTTTTGTGTTAAGGTACTTGTATGAGATTCATTTCACTCGATAAAACTTAATACAGGCTGTTGCTACCTAACCAGGACTTGAACACCTGTTACAGAAATCGAGCGTTGAAAATCGACTTGTTTAGCTTAAGAGCACGCACGCATGTTGTATACAAAGAACATGTTTATTTTTTTTGCAAGTAGTGGCAGTGTTAAGGTTTTGGCGATTTTCAAACCGTCATGCTTAGGTTAAGGGCAGGCATGTTGTATACAAATAACATGTTTAGTCTCTTTGCAAGTAGTAGCACTATTAAGATTTTGGCGATTTTCAAACCATGGCTGTTTTTACATTGTTCACATTACTGAGACATACAATTTAAATCTCTTCATTTTTGCTAGATATATTTTCACTTGAAGTAATGTTCAGAATATAAAATATCCCACATTTCGAAACGGAAGACCTTATAATAAAGGACAATTTAAATCACCAGGACAAAATCTGATGTTACACTCGCATGACTTTCTCTAGCCATTGTGGTTTATTTTATTCAGCTTCAATAAACTATTCCTACAAAACGTTATTTTTCTATCTACGTCATGTTAATCGAGGTAAACGTTAATAGAAATAGTCAAATTACACATTTCGTTGTAGCTACGAGGTGGATATAAGAGACTGAAGCGGCCTTGAAATTCTATATTCTTTCCATAACATCGCCGGAAACGACTAATTAGTGACAGTCCTTCAAAAATGACGAGTTTTGAAAAATTCAAACCAATAACAATATCTGAAAATGGCTGATACCACAAAAAAACGTATTTGAAATAAATTTGGCGATTTAAAGAGATCTAACTTTTTTGTGTAGTAACCTTTTTGTCTAACTCTTATGGTTTCCCAGTTATACAAAATTCATTCCGAGTGAAGAGAATTTCACAGTTCTTCGCAGAGAATTAAAAATACACATTTTATTAATAATATAAATATCTTAAACATATGGTATTTTAATCGAAATCGTTAGAGCCCTTTTTTTTTTTTGAGAAAATCAAAAGAAACATTTTCCAGTAGAGGGTGGTTGAGGAATTTACCTGACTTTTCGTTTTTTAGTTATACTGTTCACACACACACACACACACACACACATATCTTTTTTTAAATCCCTTTTTTTATTGAAAGTCCTTAAAACATGTATTTCCGCGCTAAACTCTCGATGTCGAATTTTTTGGTGGAATGATTCTTCCTCTGCCTATTATAAGTAGGTGCTAGCTAAACTAATAATTGTATACAGATTCTATTTGTATTAATTTACTATCCTATGCAAGCGGGGCATCTGTAGCTCCCTCGTCAGTCAATAGTCCGTGTATAGAGTGGTCGTCATTATCTTAACAGCAATCTTGGCAGTTTTTTCTTGGAAGGTAAAAATTCCTTTGTGAAATGTTTGCCTTTCACTTTCAACTACCCGTTGTCCTACCTGCACCATGAGACAATACACATTTTCCAGTACGCAATTGTTCTGGACTTCGTCCTTATCTGATTTTGCTATAATCTTCCAGAAGAAATATGAGGCACTATTCACAAACGATAGAGTTGAAGCAAAATTTTAGGATGTATGTATGTATCCCTTCCAAGACGAGACTTTGTGTTGGCAACCATTGAAGCGTGGGCAGTAGCAATGTTGTGAAATCAAGATTTGTGCGTAACAACGTTTTACACATCTTAAGCTTGCCATTTCTTCTGAAACGACAGTGGAGCCTTCCTAAATCCTAAGCAGTGTCCCGTCTCCTGAGACTTAACTGTGTGGAAGAGCAACTAACGTCGATTGACCAGTGGTTAACTGTGAAGCCTGGGACTTCAAGTAGGTACTTACGAGATTGTAAGCCGCCATTGTGGCATATCATCTCAAAATTAATTTGAGAACGCCCTGTGGTTTACCGGAAAAAATGCGTGTCAGTTGGGGAATTTAATGTCCTCCAGGCACTGTCCATGGTAGCTCAGTTGGTTAGAGCAGCAGCACTGTAAGCCGAAGATCAGTAGTTCAAATCCCAGGTATGGCATTGATTTTTTTAACCCCAACTTACCCCACGGGCCCTATCCTACCCTAAGAATAACTTCACCACCCCTTGCCTCGCCTGTCCTACATTTCTGATTTCCTATTTCAGAGGGGCAAGAAGAGGCTTCTCGGACGTCATAGAGCATTCAGGTGGCGGACACTGCTTTAAATACCTATTTTGGAATGAAATGTACATCTGAATTCTGTATAAATAGGCTCTGGAAGCAATCTTCAATCGTAATACATTTTACGTAACAACGAAACCTATATACATATATAGAAAATTAGTGGAGGAAAATTGTAGTTCTGTCTAGGATATACAGTCTATGTCACAAAATGTTTTGGCGATAAGCTTTTACAAAATATTCACTAGTGCTGTTTTGAACTTCTCCACCATTTAAGTAGTACATGTTGAAATGTTAAGTGACAGTAGGTACTTTCCTGGGCTCATGCATAGAGTACTGCTATCATATCTGGCATATAATTATCACCTGATTTAAATAATAATTATTTCAGCTTACAGAATATATTACCGGGTGCTGTCTAATTGAAACCATTTTCGGTGAAAAAGCATAATGACTGATAGGATGTAGGTATAGAAATGTAAGTATAATCGATAAAGAAAGCAATGTGAATGTTGCACATCAAATTTGTAATATACACACACGGATCCGTTATTGCCTGGTGATTTCGTGAATTTCAGAAGGAAAGGTATGCAGACGCACACAAGAAACTGTGAAATGATATTGTGGCTTTGTCTAGTTTTTTTTAACTGTCACTTCGCCTGAGTTCTGACTGTCATTTCACTTTCTTCACGACGTAGCGGCGTAATGAAATATGCGCTAAGTCGCCTCTTCTTCCGTCCGCTTCACTCGCTGGGGAGTCGAGCACAAGACCTCTTTAATCTCTCACAGCAGCAGCACTCACTGTACATCGAAACTGACGTCACCACGTCACTCTGAGAACGCACTTTACGTAGAAATGCACCCGCTAATTCTCAAACTCGCGAGTTCGGTGGCTTATATACCCGCTGGAATTTTCCGGAATGTTCTGGAGGGGGAGAAAGAAAACTTCCAGAAGATTCTGGTTGTTTGTCGATAGCGCTTCTGGTTGCTGTGCTGGGCGAGAGCGCTACCGCGTCTACTTATCTTTATTTATCTCTCCAGCTGCACGGCGCTGACCTCCCGACAAGCTTGTGCCATAGCTGCTGCGTCGTAATATTTTCTTGTAAGAGAAATACAGATACTCTTCTGCTGCTGTAATGGTAGAATAAATGAAAGTAAAATAGTATTGCGTAATTATTACTACGGTATCGTAATTTTCATGAAACTAGTGAACACCAATGAAGTGTAATACTCCAAAGTTTATTTAGTAAACAAATAGAGGAAAAAATGACGAAAGAACCTGTTTAAGACTGAATTTTACGAATGCCATAATCTCGAATAACATAGAGGTGTATTCCTCAATGTATTCAATAACCCAAAACTATTACAAAGAACATGGTGTTGAAGTTAAGTAAAGCTTGCATTGTCAAGTGTCCATAAACTGAGAAGGGTATACGTAAATTAATGGTACTTGTTTTATTTATTCAATTGTTAGAATATAGCAGTTTATGTGATATAATATTTTTACAAGGTGATCTAATTATTTACTTAGGCATATTTTACCTGAAATTTATATATCTCGTAACCAACACTAATTTGGTTCCAATGCAGCAAAGTTCCTGTTTGTCCTCATAAAATATGCTCTCCCTCTTAGTCAGCTCACTATTATGTAATAAATCAGTGTGTTACCTCGGGCACTAGTTTTTAGGGCAGAATATTTTCTGATAACGTGAAATAGTGTTTTAAACTCTACATATCCTATAGTTTATTATGCATCTGGAAAAGCGATAAAATAAATGTTTTAAGCATTTACTAAAATTTTAATCTCTAAAATGGCCTTAATTTAATTTTTTGAAATGAAAATTCTGTGAATTATAGTTGAGTTATAGAACACTTATTCATTAGTTTTCTTTCTGACAAAGTAATTATGCATCTACTATTTTTGTTTTGTGTTTCAATGATTAAAGACTCTTAAAATAACCATAACTGTTGTAAAATAACGCCGTCTAAAACCCATGCCGATACGTTTAGGATAAGTACCAAAATACACACAGTAAATGTTTCATCAATGTTGGTTACTATTTATCACACAAAATGAGATCCGGCTAATACAAATAAAATAATGGAGAAATGTGTATAAATGTTTAAAGACTTTCCTTTTGATTTAACCAGTTGTTTTGGCTATGGTAAGAGGTTAGAATTTTTCATTTATCGACTTTAGACATATACTGCATTTTAGACATTTTAAAGTGGAAATTTTATATAAGCTATATACACGGTGTCCCCCAAATTGCCGTAAACGTTCTGCGAATAGGCAGCACATCAGGGATGATAATATATCTCTACTGTTTCATCGTTACATATATCAAAACTACTGTTACATTTTAATCCATATAATAATGTATGTAATAATCAACAATCACGCTACTGTAAAAAGGAGTAGAACTCCCATTTGTGTAACCTTTTCGCCGCGTTGTGCATTTCCGGATGCACTGCGTTATTATATGGAATGTTACTTAAATCTTGTTTTAGGTTGTTTTTATCAACTTATAAAGTCATGTGCACTTAAAAAGTTTGCCTTTTTAAAAATACACGGCTCTAAAATAGTAGTTTTTATTAATTTTTATGCATATCTGATTTCACGGACATGTGATTTAAACCAACGGAGAAACAAATTGTGAAATCGTTAAGACTGAGGCGTTAATGAAGAAGCTCAGTAAAAGTATTGATAACTCCTGATTTTGACATCTATTTCTTGATATTTCACTTAAATTTCGGGTATTATACCATAACATTTTCTCTATAAGTATTGTAGATACCACACACGAAAAGGGTTAAAAATAATGCCGTTTCAAAAACAAAACAAAACAAAAAAAAAAAGAAGTAAAAGTAAATGAAAAATCTTGAATATAAGCTGTAATATCGTTAGTTCTTTCTGCTTACTAAAAGCTCTCCATTAGCTTAAGGGGACACTTACTTCCAGAATCACATGTTTAGGAGGCGAGGTGAACTGTGACAGTTTCAGCTCTTGTGGGAGAACCTGTTGGACATATCTATTCTGTGAGCCTCTGCCTATTAGACGAACTCCGACCTCACGCTCACTTGCGTCCAAGTATGCAGAGAGCATCATTATTTCCATTGTGGGCGAGATGCAGTTTAGTACTGCATGCCTCCATCATGATTTTTTTTCGGCATTCGATATTGCTTGCAGTGATCCGTGTAGAACGTCTCCATACACTGTTTTTGTTGGTTTCTACTACTCCGTGTTCTCTATAATACGGAATTATGGACTGGAACCTAGGACCACGCAGTCGTGATGCTGAACTATTATACCATTGTTTACTTCACATATCTTTTTCACAGTAATTCCTAACTTTACTTTTCACTGCGAATTTTCTTTTGCAAATCGTGACGCAGGCATTCCTTAGTAGCTGACACTGTTGTGTTTTGTCTTGTGCAAAACTACGACCAGAATGTTTTTCAGGACCGTGCCTGATGTGTATATACATGATTACCATGTTTTACTATCTAGATATTTTACTGCATTCGGCCATTTATTTGCCGTTGCTTGCCTGGAGTTTAATCCTAACTGGAAGGATTATAGGCTGTAAGTTATACCACATAAGGATTTTTATTATTAATGAAGATATAAAATGTTGCCCCAAGAGTGCAGTTTCCTCCCCCACATAAACTCCGTTTTTACATTCTTTTGTAGTTTGATGTATCTCCATGATGTCACTTGGCGGAGCTGGTGTGAAATACGGACTGTTTCCTTTTATTATACCATAGTCGTTTTTGAAATGTCTTTTCTATTTTGTGACCACTTAGTGGATTACCCCTTGCCTATGAAGACTTCACGTTGCAGCCAGCTCGTAAAGTAATTCTTGGAACTTGTGGGGTGCTATAAAGCACTTGTCAAAGTCCTTTGTCTCGATGATGCCGTGCAGATGGTTGGCTAGTGGTTGCATTGCCTGTTATTTCTTCTCAGCTATCATGTAAATGTGTTATAAGGACAAGCTTTACATGGCCACTGATGTGCACATAGTCAACGCCTGTTGTTATATAAACCTAATATCTCTGAATCCAGCGGACGCGGCTTCAATCTCAGGCGCAGACTATTCCAACGAAAGAAACTTGCTTAGTCCCAATGAACATTTTGGAGTTAATTGAAATCAAATACGTGAGCATAAGAGTAGACTAATGAGCATTCTCAATGAAGTTACCCTAAACGCAAAAGTTTGGGATAGGTATGCTCACACACCTTTGTATGAGTATATTCGGCAAACAGCGATACAACTGAACAGAATGTGAGTTTCTCATCAGAGGTGCCCTGTGTGTGTTTCTTCAAATGTTCGCAAGTTTTATTTTCTAGGCGCTTTCTGAAGTTACCTTTTAACATTGAGTGTGCAAGCTTATAAGTTGGCGTTTGTGTTCATATCCAATATAAGCGCTAATAGCATAGTGAATTGCCAGGTTTTCTGGTTAGGTTGCGCTTGCGTTTTTTTCACCTTGGATGGGTCCTTTGTGGTTACATTGTGTTAAACACTGTTATATGGCAGTGGAAAATTTTAACACATTGTTGGAGATTGATTTTTTTATCTATTGCATCTGCTTAACCTGTGATTGCTTGACATTATTGGAACTACATCACCCTTTTTCCCACATTAAAATGTAAATAAGCGTTAGAATATACTTATATAAATGTAAGAACTGATTAGATTTTTCCAAAATATAATACAAAGAACCAGAAATCAATTAGTACACAATTAAAGCTGGAAACAATTAAATACGGATCAAAGCATAATGAAACAGCTATCCGTATTCATTGTTCTTGTGATCACGTGATGACTAAAGTCGTAACATGATATGCAAAAAAATCTCTGTTTACTGCCACACTTTCTTTCTTATCCCCTGTTCGGTCATTATTTAAATTGGAAATAATGCTGCTCACAAATATGAGGCATTGGGAAGATAAAGAGCGAACTCCAACAAATGCTTGCTTTAAGAAAAATAACATTTAAACGGTTTCATTCGGCGAACTAAAAAAACAAAAATAACAAAAAAAACTTAAATAATCTATCCTGTATATAGAAATACTATTTGGTACCATGGTCTTAGATATGTTATAGGTTTTGCATTCTACATTGTCTAGCTAGTATTCCCGAGGACGGAATGTCTTTCTTGAAAGAACTATGAAGTCTTGTTCCCCAACAAAACATCTTCAATAGTATTAAAATAAAACGTAAACGTTTTTTACTTATTCATAGTCATTGATATCGTCGTCACTGTTCTCTTGTTCTTCCTCGTGTGTTTTGTGAGTTTGGTCGTTGATGACACAAAAGTGTTCTGTGGTAAAGAGATATATGGCAACAATTCACGTTTATCCTTCAGTTTTGCAAGAACCAGGACGATTGGATATTCGCACAATAAAAGTACATTGTTGCGTTCGCCATTTATCCTCGCAAAGCCTCATATATCCCTGTAATTCTTTTGTTACACAAAAACAGCTTCTTCTGCTGCCGAGAAATTACTTATGCGTGCTCTCTTCTAGAATTCTACAGAGTTTAATGAAATAAAAATTCATCTTAATATCGATGATACCAGACACCATTCCGAGTAGTCTCTTTAATAACATCTTCTATGCTTAAATGTGATGTTAAATTAATAAAATCGCATGTTTTAAGGTTGAATAGTAGGCCAAAGTAAGTTTTTCTGCTATTAGGCATTGTTTCCGGTTTGTTACCTTGAGTTAGGTCATCATGTAAACAAACATGCGCGGGCTTTTGGGTTATTTACATAGTACTTATCGTCTCCGACGCTACGCGATGCATGCTTTTTACACGATGATCTAACTCAAGGTAACAAACCGGAGGCAAGTGAATGTAGGCCTACTATTCGACCTGAAAAAGAAATGTGCGGTTTCTTTAAGGTAGCATTATGTTTAAAGATAGACGAAAAGGTTATGAACAAACATATTCAGAGTGGTATCAGGCATCATCGATTTAAAAAGACGAACTGCCGCCAAACTCTCTAAGCAATCAGTGGCATTAACGTTTCAACTTGCCATTCATGTTATGAAAAATGTGTCCGCCAACTACACATCATCAAGACCCTTCACTTGCAAATAATTTTGTAGTTAAAAATGGAATAGTTCTTAACGATGCCTTAAAAGTTTAAAGAAGCACTTGCTAACTGTACGGTATCCTGTATTTAAATAAGTATGGTGAAACATACTGGTAGGAACTCTTTGAGTGCACTACGCTCATTTTAGGGGCTTAATGATTGGATAATTAACTCCAGTTTAGACTACATACGAATGAAGCACTTTACAGCTGCAGTACTTAATGCGGTTGCTGTAAGGTAATTCATACAGGACGAGGAACAAGGAAAATTTTGCTAAACTCGGGTACACATAAAATGTTTAACGCGTAAGAAACACAAAGAAAAGGATGCTATTTTATGTCGGCCAGCTTCTTTTAACATTATTCTCTGTTGGTAACTTTTATGGGACCAGCTGCAACGACCAGAGAAAATACTTCATAAATTTTGGACAGGATTATAAATAAAAGACTCCGTGCTTCTGTTGCAATAGCAGGCGAGTGTTAGCTCTGCGTAGACATGTTATGTCATTCAGGCGCAGGATGCTGAAATATTAAACTATATGTGTACATATTTATCTTGCACCTACATTAGTTATAGTCTATATATTTGCGGACATTTTCGGTCTTGCCTTCAGATATTCGTAAATCATTTAACAAAGGGGCATATACACCTCTGAGAATACATTAATGCAATAAGGTAGAACTCCAACCATCCGAACGATTAGTATGCTTTCATAACACTTAAATTTTTTTCGTGTTATTTAGTGCATGAGTAAGAACAGTACGTTGCATTCTAGGCCGTAAATAAAACAAAGGGGAAAGATATTTGAAACAATTTTTGTTTTGTCTTTCATAGTTTCAGATTATTGATGATATTTTATAACACCAAGCTGCAATGTCGCGTAATGCAAGTCGCGTGTTTGAAATTTTGGAACGGTGACTTGCAGCATGTCTGCACGCTGCAAGGACAGGATTCCGCGCCGCTCCGTCTTGTTGTCAAGAGCATTCCTGCACCGCACATGGAAATCTTTGAATAGTAAGTTTTGAGGAACACACAAACAGGAAAGGTGACTTGGAAGAAATATATTGCAAGCATTCTGAATTAACAGACATTAGCGTATGAACCGAAATAAACGAATGGCTAAATTTCAATACAGACTTTAAACAGCCGAATTTTCATAGACTTTTTGTTTTTTCATATTACCGCGAAGGATCACTCCTTCCATACTGTATACACAAGTAAAGTTCTCTTTTGAGTTTTAATATGAAGAATTTCTCTTCTGATTTCGGTATATGATGCTTCATGTTAAGATGAAGTTTGTGTAAGGTTTTTTTTTAAATTTTTTTATTGTAAGTTTTTTTTATTCCATTTATACCCCGTCTTTAACTGCAATGGTCATATCGGCGACCTTTACTCATTCCCCAGTTGGGAATCGAACCCGGGCCCCTAAGCATAGCAGGCAGGTGCTCCACCGACTGAGCTACGGGACCAGCCATGTGTAGGTTTTGTTCTTTCAATGCATGTAGAAGTCCATAGCTTTTTTTAAAGGAACTCAAAACTTGCCACTTTCGCTTCTTATGATCGCCGTTTCCTAATGCATATTAGATGCATGGCAGATCGCCATTGAAATTGTCATCTCTAGTGAGATGCCTTAGTAGTCTGGGAAACAACTTGAGTCAGCTGGGGAATTCAATGTCCCACCGGCATGTTCTCATAGTAGCTCAATGGTTACAGCAACCGCACGGAGAGCAGGAGAACCGTGTTCAAATCCTGGCTGTGGCATTAAATTTTTCAGTTGACTCTATAATAAAAAAAATAGTGGTTTCTCTATAAAACGTCTACTGAATGGCCAGGAGTCGATATATAAGAATAAAAGAACACAGCTCCAGTAGATCATATCAAAAGAATTGGCTTTGAAAATCAACTACGCCACCTTAATTGTTGGAATTCGTTCATACTTCATTCGGCTTTCTGTATTTCTTATTTAAAATTGAAGTTGACATTTCCGCTTCAATATTCAGATTTTATTACTGTTATTTGTTTGTGGTGAATATTTTTGCGAGTTTATTCAGACATGTAAATGTAAACAACTAATACATTTCGTTTACTTTTTCTAATAAAACATAAAACGTACAGATGTGTTATTTAACGAAACACAACTTTAAACCTGTTTCTTCCCAGGCATCTGAAATAGAGTCAGTTCACTATAATTTGCACAGTAGGCATTTGGCATTGCTCTAATCTTGGTAGAAGTAAGGTGTTTACATTACCCGCTAGTAAACGTCCCTATTGTACTTGCAGTTTCGTCATCCATCTCGGAATATCCTTAGCTAAGTACCAGCAACATTTTTGCAGTAAGGTATGTATTGAATAAGAATAATCTTCAAATATAGGAGATGCAACCATATTCAATGAACGCTTGAGGAAGCATGTAGTCATTTGTACCGCATTATTATTCACGTATCATTCATTTGAATTTTATTTGATGCTAGACGGGATTTTGAGGTGAAATCTTAACCGGTTCCATACATGGTATACAGCGAGGTTAAATGTCAACTTGGATTCTCAAGCCAATAAACTAGCCAGCAATTCTTGTAGTCACCGCATAAGTAAAATGTTCGTAAGAAATCAAAGGCAAGCTGGGTTGATAATAAAATAAAAATGTCGTGTAGGAATGTTGCAGATGTTTCGTTATATTTTACAGTTTTTTGTTCCGCGCAGTACCGCATAAAAAATGTCACTATTAATTCCTGTAGAAACTCCGCCTAGCATCCTTGAAAACTTTCTCGACTTTTAATGGGCACTTACATTTATGTATGTTGCTGGAGCACATATCAATATAATGCTTTCATTGCACGGTTTACTTTGTTCCAGTTCTTTCATTTCTAATTTATCAACACTCTGCTTACCTTATTTTGATTCGATGTCTGTTACGAGCGATACAATCGATAAAGGGAAAGAGCTACAGCACTTGCTCAAAGCTTTATTGTGGTGCTGGAAAATTGCGTATAATGTTCGGTGAAGTTAATTTAATTTTAAAAATTCAAATTGTACCAGCTGGTCCAAAAGTTCCTTAAAAGCTGGTTCTATGCCACCCGCAAGACAGGTATTAATCCAACAATAGAAAAGTGAAAAGACACTGTAGCATTGGCTCGTAGGCTAATGTGAGTCGATACAAATTCGAATCCTCGGTATTTCTTTTATTAATCAATCCTTCTCAGAACGATAACTTATTAAACGGTGCTAAATCTGGCATTACTTTGTTATTATTATTATTATTATTATTATTATTATTATACTCATGTCTGCTAAGCTTTCCTACACTGCCAGCTACAAATAATCTGATACATGTATCATGACTGATTTCGATGTGACTAACATATAGATACTCAGGATGAAGCTTTTAGCTGCTCATGTAATCTGTTCTAATTGGATATGATTAATCTACATGTGTTTGATGAACCAGTAAATAAATACGAAATGTATACAAATCCTAAGACTCGAAACCACATCATTTACTGTGGACGCAGTACTTTTCCATCCAGCAGCGGGGTCACGTTTATTTCGCGCCTAGGAAGCGTTGATAGTGCGTGTCCTCTCCACTTTTTCAGGCCCGTTTTTCTGGTTTAAAGTTTTCATTTAGCATTTCTGCCATTCTGTCATGTTGCAAAAAATACTTTATAATAATAATAATAATAATAATAATAATAAGGGCGGCGCCGTGGTCGAGTGGTTAGACCGCTCGCCTCCCACCGAGGCGATCCGGGTTCAATCCCAGGGACCTGCATGTGGGATTTGTGGTGGACGAAGCGGCGTCTGGGCGGGTTTTCTCCGGGTTCTCCGGTTTCCCCCGCCAATCATTCCACCAACTGCTCCATCATCACCTTTCCTTTCATCCATTTCACCAACCTTTCGTTTCATCTACTTCCTTCATCCCATACCAGGCATCGGGCTGATCACTCATCCTGGTTGTTCTATCTGATCCATGAGTGTCTGCTCCTCGACGGGCCTCTGACCCCAGGCACCCGCTTGTAAGTCCTGGGGGGTGTAAGTCCTACATAAGAGGAGGGTAAACAGATAATGAATGAATGAATGAAAAATAATAATAATAACAACAACAACACAGCCACATCTGTTTTGCTTTTCTTTCAGTAACCACAGTCTTTGTGCTTTTTCCCATTCATCTCAGCATTATCATAGCATACACTTTAATGTGGTTTCCTGTTCTAAAAGTGCTGTAGCAGTACACATTTTATGCGTGCTGCAATCCTCGGAATGCAATCCTTCCCCTTTTCTGGAAACAGTTGTTTACCAAATGTTCCAGGTAGATGTACACGGTGATAAAAGGCATTCCTTTCGTATCTCACCCTATTCAGCTTCCCTCTGAGCATCTTCTTTTCTGAGTTGGATAGGAGCCTCTTTATTGCTCACACCAATTTTCTTCAGAATCTTCCAGCCTGTACTGTCTATATGCAAACATTTTCTGAAATGATAACGGAGTTTAATTAAAAAGTAATTAACTTAAATAATATTAAATGCATTTCCATAGAAGGACAAACATAATGGTTTAAAATAAAATGCAAAGAAATAAAAACTATGAAAGCATCCTGCCTAAGTAAGGCGCTTGGGTTATATGGATTTTCTGCCCTCCAATCTTTAGCTCACTCTAAAAGAGTAAACGAAACTAGGAGCAAAGCTAATCGTTACACAGGTGTACATATTTCTGTGGTTGAAACCTACTGCTCCGGAAAGCGAAACTGTGGAAATGTCACCGAAACAAGGGGTGATACGCACACTTTGTGAATGCTGAGAGAACCTTTTACCTTCTGCACTTATGTGTCATTTAACGTGGAAAGAAGCCTGAAAAGCAGGCAGCTTCTGTCGGTATTCGTCCACACTTAGCTTTACCATTTAACAGCATTCACATTTAAAAACAAAAATGCAAATCTCTGTGTAGTGGATAATGTTTTTCTGTAAGAGAAATACATCTCTAGTGAAATGTTTCTAGAATTTTCTCTCAAACACTTTTAGTGACTAATTGTAGATTCCTAGGACTTCGTGTATTCACTTAATCAGTAATTTTCATTTATCGTTTCAAAAATATCTGTCTCAAAACGTGATAACAAAACAAGGAAAATACCACAGACCTTTCTAGTTCGCTGCACAGTTTGAAGATATAGGGGACCGGCATATGAAAATTGCCGAAAATTTTGTTTACATAATGATTCCAGAAAGTTTCCAACTCCCTTTTTAAAGTCCCTAGGAGCCTAATTAACTGAGATAAAATTATCGGTTTTAGTATGTAGAAAGAGCAAATAGTATTACAGTTCACGTGTTCAGGTTTTTCCGCAGATTTTTCATTTGTGGTTTTTAAAAATTTTTAATGCAATATCTTATTGTTACCGACATAAACTTAAGCTGACGGAATCAATTCGTTAAATAAAAGCGGAGGCGTTAATGTGAAGAAGTTCAGTAAAAACGTTAATAATTCCTGACTTTTACATTTTTTCCTCCATCTGATCAAAATCCACTTTCACAGCAATTTAAGGTATTATGCGTAAAATATATGCTCTACTAAATAGATGCAAAATAATTTTGTAAACACCACACGTATAAGCTGGAGAATCTATGCAGTTTTCAAGAAATTATAAAAATAATTAATTTAAAATAAGGTTTGTTCTCTCTTTACACTAAATTTTAGACTCTTCTCTCCGTTGATTTGGCTGCTAGAATAGTATGAAGTGAAAACGAATCCTTTCACTCATTGTACGGGTTTGAACGTTTGCACATTAATGGCATGAAACTAGCTTTGCGTGCTTTTATATTAATGTTTGATTTACTGTAATTGCATACTTTTTTGAAACACTTAACAGGGGACTACGTACAAAACAGACTAGAAGAAACATCATACTTTAGTTTCATTCGTCTATACGGTTCACATATTGCCTTAGAAACTGAAATAGTGTTCCTATATGCAGGTTGGCAGAACAGCTTTCAGGCGTGTATTTCACAGTTGGTATTTTTCAGCAAAGAGTATAACTCTTTGATTGTAGGCTCGTGAAGAAGTAAAGAAAGAAAAGAGATTAGCTAAATTTAAGCTCGCAGAAGACGCACCATAGGATTCAAACCGCGAAAGGTTAAATATGCAGTGACGAATACTTCGCAAATGTTAAATGGTACAACTTTGTTTTACCTAAATTGATGAGCTTTCCATTTTTGCTGTAGTAACTCCTACACTGACTTTAAGGTATGTCCATTTGCATAAAATTCGGCTAGAACCAGATTTCATAATCTACTTACAGCAACATCGAAATACAAGGTGTATTCGCCACTATTTCAAAATTTACCTTACCTAAATCAAAAGCTTCAGACCTGTATTTGGGAACACAATAAAATTGTTTGCACGTAAAGAGATGGGAAATTTCTTGTAAATTTTATTTCATTCTCAAAAGATGTCTGTCTTAAGTTTGAACACTTCCATTCATCTTCCTTGTTTTTTTCTGTCATACTGCTCTCTCTCTCTCTCTCTCTCTCTCTCTCTCTCTCTCTCACTCACTCACTCACTCACTCACTCACTCACTCACTCACTCACATTTTCTTTTTTATACCAAATATGGTTCTTTTTTAAAACCGGGGCCTCGAAAAGTCTACTTCTGATGAAATCTCCATGTCGAAATGTTGGGTCGAGTGCAATACTTCACCAAACCTAAGTAAGCGGAAGAGCAATTAAAAAACAATCGAAAAGATAAATATATACATATAAAATTAATTTTTTCTCGTTTTTTTCATTGCATTTTAATGTTTAATTTGCCTCTTGTTAACATTTTGGGCAGTTGTTTTGAAATTCCCTCCACAATGTTTTAAGAAATCAACACCAGAAGTGTACAGAAAAAACAAATTTGCAATGCACTGAACATGTAAAATTCCTCAGATAGGTCTACTTCCAGTTTTGGAAATTCAACCGAAACTTGCTAATAATTGCAGACTGGCTTAGTCTGCTCCACTGATTGCGGAACTCGATCCAAAGCCCTCTGTAACCCATATCAAGGTTGCTGGTGTTTGCGAGTCTTAGTTGTATCATTTCCTCATCCTCTAGCTGCCACATTTTTATTTTCCATATTTTATATCCATAACGGTTTTTTTTACCAATAATTACGCTGTTGTAATGTATGGTGGGGGAGCAAAAGCGATTGATATTTATAGATTAATTCTTTTGTTGATTGCTTTAGTGCCATCTCATATCACCGTGCTTTAATACGTGTGTTGCCATTACATCCAGTATGTTTCGGGGCAAGACCTAATAAAAATAAAACGATAACCTGGATTCCTGCTATTGTGAAGGTTTTCATTGATTGTGCTTTGTCACTATGGGAATATTGGAAACTTTTTGCTGGCGTGTCGATCAGTTCTGGCAATGGGAATCAACATCTCAAAGTTAACACGCTAATAATCAAAGAAATATGCTTCCAAACACGTCTTTAAATTTGTATATTGGCAACTAGCATCAAAATATGTATAGTATATACAGGCTGTTGCGAAACGTTGACGAAAAGAAGGTATCCCTTCTACAATTTTTAGCATTTACTCTTGATTTAGCCATAGTTATTTTAATGTAGGTGTTTGCTGCTTAAAATGTCTGATCAATTTTATTTGATATTTTAAAACTACGGTAAAACTGCTTTTCATCACATTTGTTCTGATAATAAAGCAATAATTTTTAATTAATGTTTCCTCAGAAGTAGCAACAATATAAATGTCAATCATTAATGTCTACAGCAGTTCCAAACAGCGGAAGAGCACACTTTGTGTACTGATGGTTTAACTCTCAGGTGTGTACTACCCGCACTTCACTTATGATGACATATTCAATTATGAAAAAGTTAAGTGTACTCGATACTAAGTTTTAGACAGAATTTACACAAATAAACAAACACACACACATTCAAAGTTTTTCATAGAAACATTATTCAAATACTGTAGAAACATAAGGACCTCAAGCCTGATAAAGCGTCCTCAGCAAAATTTCCGGTCTTCCACGCCCGATATACAATGGGACGCTAAGAACTACAGCAGTTAAAGAGCGTCCACAAATAAGATTCAATTTATTTATTTTTTAAAAAGGGTACTCAAATGAACCTTGAGTATAAAGTTCTGTAAGATAGTTTGAAATACAATGTATAATTTTGTAAGAAATTAATACGTTTTAAACGCATCAACATTATTGTTTAAATCTGTCAAATGCATGTACTTAAATGGCGACGTTTGTTTCATTGAGGTTTTAAGGGTACTAAAAGATAAAATTTCAAATGTTTTCAATGTTTTGTCACATGCTGCTCTACCACAGTAATTATAATTGTGTTTAAGGTTTCATGCGGATAACTTTAATAGCTTTTGAGAAAGAAACATTTAATTTTACCTTTAATGTGGTAATTACAGGCGTTTCACACAATGCAGGAATCGTAATTTTGAAAAAAAAAATATATTATCAGATTATTTTAATACTAATATACGAAACTGGAATATAATTTTTTCAGTCTTCTGGTAATAATTTATCCTCAGTATTGGAGATATGTCATCTTGGGCAATTTAAAAGTGTAGCAAAAACCATACGCCAGTTTTTTAAAGTTCATTTTCTCTAAATTTCTGGTGAAAATTTGAATAAGACTGTTTAGAAGCTACATTGCATGGAGGATTTTAGTGAGCGAAAGGGTAAGAAAAATCAAAGTCAAGCAAAAAGATACTGGTACTAAATACAGGCTGTCAGGCCGTGTGCTCATGGGCATTTAAATGACCACGCGTTTAAGCAAGCTTTGAAAGGTTCTGAGAGCAAAAACCATAGTATGTAAATGAAGCTCAATGTTCAAAGTATTTTTTGGACATAAAAGCTACTTTTTTATTTTTTGGAAGGTTTTGACTAAATTTCAACTCTTGAGTATCGATAAGAAGCTGAACCCAATCACGAAAACTGCATACATAAGGAATAGAAATGTATAAACAATTAAAAGTTAGCCAAATTCCAACCATGTCTGGCTTTAGTTTGCGCTTTTAATTTTGTGGTAGCTGTAAAAATTGAATGGGGCGGCTTATTTCACTCGGGGGTTGGAATCCGATCTCGCTATGTTTGAAAGCAAACATCTGCGACTGTGGGTGGTGAGACCTCATACAGGAAGCGATTAAGGTCACCGCAGTTATGCTCTCCATGCTAATCACCCTGGGGCGGTACAACAGGGTTCATAAACGCCCTGTACTTTGCGGGAAGTGGATTGAGCACGTGTGCTGTGCATTATTTGAAATGGGATGGCACTGATGTTACGCTGTACGACTTGAAGTGGGTTGTTGGTCGACGGTCCGTGCGTGTCACGTTGTCCAAGTAATTGGGCGGGGGACACAATTCCCCCGTATTTCGTTCGTTGATGCACCCTAACTGGAATATTTCGTTAGGAAAATGTTTTCTTTTTCCAGGTTTTCGACGGAGAATCACTTTCATCCGTATGATATACCTACTCATTTGTTTAAAGATAGAAGGGCAATAATGCGTATTCCAAAACCTTAACAAATCATCAGCTCACGTCATCCACATTTCGTTTCTTTCTTGTTGCCTTCCAAGTAAATGTTCGCATACCTACCGCTCACTTATTGTAAACACGTATTATACCGGGTGCTTAAAAGCTACAGGAGTTTTGAGGTCAACTAGTGTAGGGTTACATTAAATCCTCATTTTTGCGGACCTGTCCTAATTTTGAACAAACAACTTGAAAATTAATTGGTTTGTCCGCAGTTTGTTGATTGAAAGCAAAATATACTGTTTTCAAGTTAAATCGTACATATTCTCTTCCTTCATAGCTTTAAACCTTTGCTAAAACTTCACGCAGTACAATCTAGAAGGGAGTGACCATTCAGTTTTCATTTAAGTATAATAGCAGTACTGTCTATTGAATCTACTTCTGTCCACTTGCGCCAGCGGTTTCTGCTTTCATCATATTCGTGTGTTTTCTCCATAGAATTTAATCCAAGATCACCGCAGGAAAATATCTAACTGAAGCTACTTGTTTTCAGATTGTACAAACAAATAGAATTTATAAAAAATCATGAAGTACTGACATTTAAAATGTGAAATGACGCACTAAAAGAACTAGTATTTATATATTTTGCTGTTTGCTTGTACATTTTTTCCTGACCTGTATTAAAGTGCCAAAAAGGAAATAAGTTTACGGACGAACTTCTCCTGGAAGACATTGTTTAATCAAATCTCAGTGGACTAAGGAGAGGTTAGCATCAATTCGGTTAGATCAATTACTCTAGTGAAATTTAATTTCGGACATTTCGTATGCAGACAATTTCATACATATTTGCTGAAAAGTAAAACATTAAGCAATCTGAAAAAAATGTATATATACCAGGTGTTAAAAAAAACTATTCCATATTTTGAGAGGTGGTAGTGTGGAGCAAAACAAGAAAAAATGTCCAGTAAACATGGGTTCTAAAATGCATACCTTAAGAGCTATGAGCACTTGTTTATCTTCGCTACTGTGAGTCATCTCTTCCACTGCAAGCTCTTTGTTATTACTTACGAGCAGCAGGCAGTAAACAAATGAAGACTGATATTGTCCAGGATACAGCATGCAACAAACATAGTTAGTGTTGTTATTGTAAACCGTATTCACAATTCTAGGTAAGTGCAACGCATATTCTTATAAGTTCCAATGGAATCAGCTTGTGTTTTGATAAGTTTGTGAAATGCTTTTACATTATAATTATATCTTGAAGTCTATGGTGTATGCAACCCCCATTAATGATGTACAAACACTGTGGAAGGCGTCATCAATGCCTGCCAGTGCATCTGTGACCAACCTGCAGTGGTGAGAGTGCGTGATTCCCTAAGACGTCGGACAGAAGCTTGCCTTATGAATAGACACCATGTTGAGCACCTCCTTTAGCGATGGTTCACAAGTGCAGGTCGTATGCAATCGCAAGCAGATTACATTAGAAGCTATGCTGTTTCACAGTAACAGAGTAATGTGTCCTCATTTGTTTACTGCATTCCGAAGATCATACGTAATAGCAGAGAGCTTTCAGTAGAAAAGATGTTTCACAGTAGGGAAGATGAACAAGTTTTTTTTTATTTTTTTTTATTCAAGAAAAGGTTATACTGGTACAATGCGTTAATTTATTTTTAAAAATTGTTATGAACAAAATTCATTTATTATTTGGTATGTTCCGTTGTTTTAGTTATTGTCTTTTAAAGTTTAAAGTTGAAGTTAAAAAAAAATTAAAATGTTTGTAACCTATTGATCTACTTGAAAATTTAGTAGATTGATGATTTGAACAAAGAACTTTAAATCGAATGAGTTGGGCAAGCTCCTTGGTTTAGGGAGGAAACGGTTGGAAAAAATGTTATCTCTTTTGTATGATTGATTTTTTTTATTCAAGAAAAGGTTATACTGGTACAATGCGTTAATTTATTTTTAAAAATTGTTATGAACAAAATTCATTTATTATTTGGTATGTTCCGTTGTTTTATTTATTGTCTTTTAAAGTTTAAAGTTGAAGTTAAAAAAAATTAAAATGTGTGTAACCTATTGATCTACTTGAGAATTTAGTAGATTGATGATTTGAACAAAGAACTTTAAATCGAATGAGTTGGGCAAGCTCCTTGGTTACATACCATTCATAGTATGTATTGAAACAATTAGTAATATAAGCCACCCGAGAACTCTTGCTACCTCTCAAAATATGAAATACTTTGATAAACACCCGGTATACATACATGAATATGTGAGGAGATACCAGGTGAGTTAGCTGCGCCTATTTATTTTTGAATTTATGGAACGCTAAGCCACATATTTGACTTACGCCTTTCTTGAATGGCTGATTTGCATAACACTTTATAGAGGTAGGACAGATAACTCAGTGCATAAGTGTTTTACGGGACAGAATGCGATCGCCATGTATGTCGATCCCAAAAACATCCCACCCTGACCCTGCGAGCTGCAAAAGCACTTTTAGCTAATTTTACAAACTTTTATTGTTTAGCGTACATTCATGCACCCCTTTGAAAACGCCCCTGAAGGAGCAGCTTATCACATGAATCGGTTGACAGAACCATTTGAAAACAAAATGGCAGATCTACGTAGTGCGACTAATTGGATTTAAGCCGTTAGTCAATGTTGTACAGCCTTGTCAAAAAATGCTAAGTATTAGGTAGATAATTTCTCTTCTGTCACAAACTATGCCATATTTCAGTTCATACAGTAACTGTAATGACTGATGCAGTTTATCTGTTTGAATTAAAACTACCAAACCGAGCTCAAAACACTGTATAACGCTGCAAAAAGCGTGTAAATATTCGAGGTGGGGTCTACTTCTGCGATTACTAATTCGCATAGGAAACTAAGCTCGCAAGATAGCATTAGCCGAATGGAATTGTCATGGTTGCTTTAACACTGTGTCATTTCAGTTCGGGTTCAAATCCTTTGGGTTAAGTTCTAACTTTTTATTACCTTTTATTTTATCTCTTTGGGCCTATAATTTGATATTATGGTACAAATAACATTTTGATAACATTATAAGTGTGTACAAAATAGAATAATCATGTTTTCCACCGCAAAGCCCAAATCATATACGGACACACTCATACGTGAAGAGTGCAGGCAGATTACACCGCGCATTTTACAGCATGCAAGAAGGTCTCTCTGGCAACGTACACAAATGTGCATTGATGAAGGTGGTCGTCATTTTGAACATTACTTTCTTGATGAAATCCACGTTCTTTAACAATTTATTATTCTGTTTAACCGTGAACTTAGCACATTTACAACTCCGTTGTCAATATAAGAAGTGAAACATAAGGTTTAAACATGTATCAAAAACTGTTATATTTAATATCGTCGAGTGCGCCCAAGAGAATGAAAGCTAACTACGTAACATGGTTTACAACACAGATACGATACAGATTATTACGGTAAACATGATACACAAGTATTTGCTTGTAATAACAAAAATAAATAAATTAGTATACTGAAATACAGAAAATAAACACAAGGAGAAAGAAAAAAAAGAATCAAAACACTTGATGCTTGTATTATATTCGAACCTCTGAAGCTAACCTTTGCTTCACCATATTCCGGCAGCTAACCCACTCAGCTAAATCGCTCTCTCTCTATCTCTCTCTCTCTCTCTCGATCTTTGGGAGAACACTCCTCTGTCTCCTTGCAAGCATTATATCCATGAAGAGCCGCCTTTTTTAAGGCTGTTTGCAGCTCCTTAATTCTCATTCAGGCCTTTAATCATTAATGCTAGTTCCGTATAGTACCGAATAGAAGAGCAGAGCTACAATAACAGTTTGTTTGCTAAAAGGGTCGATGTTTTCACATTAGACTATAAGCAGCGGGTTGCATAGATACGAATACCTAGGGGCAGCTGACTCACCTGGTATATATATATATATATATATATATATATATGTGTGTACATTAAACACAAATATTTTGAAAGTAACTTAAATTGCAACCATAACTATATATCCTCTCAATAATTTACATTTTTGTGTGCAAAATGTGTGTGTGTATATATATATATATATGATATTATGGTTGCAATTTAAGTTATTTTCAAAATATTTGTGTTTAATGTATATTTAATATGTCATTTATATACTATTTCCTGCGAGTAATTGCTAAATACTAACATAATTACCTGCTATGATTTGACAGGTTTAAATCTTTCAGTAATAGTTCATTCATTGATGGGAAAGTTACTCTCACTTCAGCATATCAAAGTATGGAAATCGTAAACTAATGGCCATTGCTAGAATAGGGTTACTGTGATTGACATAAAAGTTAAGACAGGTTTGGCGTATCATTTTCAAAGTTCTCTAAGGGCAAGTATACAGGTTTCAAACAAATTCGAACGAGATGCATTTTATACCAATGCCGTATCTTGTTTTTCAACTGAAATTGTATTTTTAGGACCCCTGTCCGTTTTAAATGACGTAATCATTTATTGTCTCGAAGAATTAAGGGATTGCATCACTGAAATCTGAAATTTGGCTTAAATCGATGGAAAATTGACATTTGGATTGCGCGTCCAAAATACTCGAATATAATTTAAATGTATATTTATTTTCAATATTATTGTCCTTTATCATTATATGTGATAGGGCAAAATATCTTTAATGAAAGCATCTTTCACTTTAAATTTTTCCCCCGTTTCCTTTTGTGGAGTATTTCACTAATTCGATATACACACAAGATGAAGTTGTCCTATTCCTCTTGATACTTCTCATGCCGATTCCAAAGGGAATTAAAAGTGTCATACAGTTTCTGTAGAGCGAAAGGCTTTTGAGTTATTGATTTTTAATGTAATAAGTACTTTAAACGAGAAATTGATATAAACAAAGTTTTTAAAAAGTAATTGTATAAGGTATTTAAAAAATAATTTTTGAAATGTCATGGTATGGAATATTTGGCATAGAAGATTACCTCTTCCGCTATATTGGCAATTAGTCTGTTTTCTTTCTTTTATGTAATTCAGCTGGGATCTCGTAAAAGGCAGTATATATTTATCCCCATAGATCACACATCAGCAGATTGGCAGGCCATGCTACAATACTACCTTTGCCAATCCACTACAGATATTAGGAGATACTGTACGTGTTCAGGACGTACAATAAAATGCTAACTGAGCGGTTATTACGCTTGAAGAGAGCAATTTTGAAATTAATAAACAAACATTATAGGTAATTGTCATATTAGAAAACCAATGGTTTAGTGTCCTATGCCAACTGTTGAAAGAGTTCTTCGATGTAATGCTTTCTACACTTAAAGAATTAGCTGAGTTGCAACTGGTGGACTTCCCAGTAAGATGCATTACCTTAGGTCCGAACGTTCATCAGCATGGCATTTTATTGCACTGAATTCCTGTTACACACCACTGGAATTTGCAAAGCATATAGGATGCTCTGAATATAGCTACTCAGGGTATGTAGCCAACTGCTCTTGCAACACAAGTAAGCTGGATAAGTATGACATACAGGGTGTTCACTTTAATATTCTTCTCTAATGAACAGCAAAAGGATACTTATTTTGATTTAAATAGATCAAAACACATTAAACGTACTCTTTAGCTGAGAAAGAGATAAACAAATTGTTTTACAGCGCATTAAAACAAAAGTACTTCGAGAGATGAAAATGTGCTTATGAATTGGAGAAGTAGTAGTAAATAAGTGTGTGTCGAAAATAATAACTAAAAATTTCCCTTTACTAACTCCCTAAATTTATGGTGATTCGTGCATAAGGGAGTACCTAATTACAATGGACCTGGAACTACTGTAGAGGATCCATATGAAATGTAAATTCCCCAAAAATTGAGAATTAAAACATTACTTTGTTTGTACATGCATAACTTTAAAAACAGTCTGAAATTTAAAAAAAAAAACCTTAAAAGCTTTTGATATTAGGCAACTCTTTTTGTGTATTGCATTTAGGTTGTGTTTCTGTGTTAATAATAGCTCAGTGTTTCTGTCGTACTTTTAATCTATTTTTGTATTTATTCTTAAATGTTTTTGGGACGGTGAGATCATCGATTTTTTAATGTATTTATATATTCCATTTGAAATGAGCTAAGAACTTCGTTAAGGAAATTTTATTTGTTGCCGACTGTTGAAAGGACTGTTAAATTTAGCGTGGAAACCCTCAAAACTATTAATGACTCTCAAAAGTTGAGATCCTAAAGCCTACAAGTATTTTGGAAACCGCGTCTCTCAATGAAAGTGTTTTCTTTCCATTGCAGTGTTTTCATTTACAATCTTACATTATGCAGGTACGTTGGAGATGTTTATGCATGTCATTTAATGAGAAAACAATGGTCAGAATTTGCCATTTGTTCAACTCGAGTAACTGGAGGGTTCGTCTCATGCTGATTCCCGTGATCTTGTTTCCTAAGGCATATGACTCAAACTTATCGCTGCGGGCGGGGGGAGGGGGTACTGCGGATTCGAGTCTCGTCTCGTGTGAGTGCGCGTAAAATACAACTACACTAAACAGGAAAAATAGTAACTATATGCTGGGTGAAGGGAGTTTAGATGTCTTTTTTTCAAACCGAGGTCTCGATGAGTACATTTAAAGGTTTCTGAACACCTTTATTTTATCTTTCATAGATTTATGGAAAAACGCTGTGAAATGCAAGGAGACGTTTGGCAGCACCGTTCTCGTCTTTGTAGGTGAGTGGGAAAATCGCATTTGACAAGTAAGGTCAAGCCCGCCGCAGAGAAGAATGCGCGCTTTGACTATAATATCGCTGCGAATTGATTGCGGCACTAAGGAACTATCTTAACTTTCTAGCGGAGTTTAATTTCAAAGGCAGTCATTTCTTCTATTTTGAGGGAAAATTTTAACACATATAAGGAACTAATTCGAAACACACATTTTTTTAGCTTGAATTAAAGAGCAATAGAAGGTTATGTTTTACTTAAACGTTTCTTCTTATGTGTGCTTATGTAAAATAAATAGGAGCAATAACTATCAAATACATAAAAACCTGCTCATAGAAACATGCAGAGAGAACAAATAAAGAAAAATGGGGATTTTAATTTAACAATTAAATGAGTGTAATTATTTACTTAAACATTTGATAAACGAGAATGAACAAGTAAACCTTATTTTTATTTAAACACTCAATACAACGAAATAGAAACGACGTACAATGTTGATAACTATGTTTATACCAAACATATGAAATCGAGATGGTAAGAGATCCCATACCCGTGTTAGAGTTGTGTCTGGGGTCAGTTATTCAGGCGTGTCTTAACTCCAACATTAATTACGATTGTTACAAAACAAAAGGCTAAACTTTAGCGAAACGGGACACTTAAGAAAGAAAGTAAAAAAATGCAATTAGTTATTTTTATCAGTATTTTTCATTCGTCTTTATACATATAAACATTTCCGAAGAGGATTACTTCTCTGCCCCTTCGACTCGGCATATATAAGACAGGTTTTACTTAGGGATGAAAGCTAGGAGACGGTTCAAACGCCTTGTTTTCTCAGCTTTTATTTTTTTTTAAATTATATTTTTAAGGTCGCTTGTTAGGCTGGCTGATTTCATGTTCCTGCTCGGGGTTGTTTGGGAATTAAATTTTTGAGCTGATTTCGCTATTCTGTTTTGATCTTCCCCAAGGTCTCCGGCATGTGATTTGGGATATGAAAACCTTGAAAAGAAACAAATAAAGGTAATTAGACATTGCCTTACACAGACCCGTGGAGCATTTTTATGTATTCCTGTCATCGTTTGTGACCGGAAAAAGTACGTAGAATTGCTCACTTTCCAAGTGAGTGATTTATTGGAATTCCCAAGGCCACAAAGTGCCACACTTGCCATGAAATCGTATAAACATTTCCCAGCGATTTCTATTTATTGCAACCGGCAGCATTACATTTAAATTGCTTTTTGCTTATAGCTTTGTTGCGCGGTTGTTGTCCGCGACTGTAATGGACTTCACAATTATCGTTTGTTATATAATTTTAGATGGGACTAATTAATTACTTTTTTTGTTTGTTTAGCTGATTGACACATGTCCACTTCTGGGACAAAAAGCTAAAGAATTTGGAGGATTCCACATATAACGGGTTGTGGGTAGGGATCAGACCAAGAGAGTATCATACACGCTTTGCGTGGACTTGCAATCATACAAGCGTGTTTCAGCCCCCATGGTTTCATTTTTTTTTAAACTTCTCTGGAGGGCGGGGGGTGTGTATACGTCTGCCTGTCCATCTGTCCGTCCTTCCGGCCGTGCTTGCATGAGCCTGCCGCGCCGTCCGTCTGTCCGTCCGTCCAGCGGGCGTCCCACAGCACCGCTTTGACATGAGGCAGCAAAGCTGTCACCGGCCATGTATATGGCCAATTCGTGGTTGTAACCAGAATGGAAATTGAAATGTCATAGTGTCATTTTCAGGAATGTAGCGAGTGAGGGCGGCTTACTACTCTCCAGTTAGCGCCATTTTGTGGTGTAAGTCACTAAATGTCAGGCCTCTCCTCGTGGCCGAGCACGCCACGTTACGTACAAAAACATAGCGACCTCGTGACAGAAATCCAAATGCTGGGGCCTGCTAGTCTTTCCGCTCCGGAATATTAAACATTTCCCTCCCCACAATAGAAATTAGCTGGCGATGTTGTAATGGTTAGCAAGTGACTTGTACTGTAGGTTTTACCGGGATAGGGTTCTCTCCCACAAAGTTAACACATGCTGCGGGGTAAACTCTGAGCCTTTCACTTTGTTCGCAATTAACTCAAGTGTTCGGGACCCGGCCGTCAACGTTAGGCGATTTATTCTGCACTCGAAGAATGTTTTGCTACATTCTCAAGATATTCGTGCTGAAGTACCTACAGCTCTCTCCGAGTCACGGTTGTCAAATTAGTAATTAGTAAAAGCAGCTAAAGTTCGTTGAAAAAGTAGCCTATATTCTGAAAAAGTAGTCCAACATAAATAACACTTTTTTTTGGCATATTGTACATCGCTGCGATTTGACGACTTTAGCAGCGATAGGACAACAGTTTTCTTTTTAAACAATGCATACAGCAATAAGGCGTTAATATGCTGTTTAAGTTTGATACGTTACAGTAATAAATAATATAGTTAATAATAAACTTCCCAAAACTAGAGTGACTGCAATATATCCTCCTCCTCCTCCTCCTCCTGCACAGCACGTAGCATGCGAGGTGTGGGTTCTAAATTTAATACGGAGTGTAACTTTCTTCTAGAATCATTTTGATACGCAGAGTGAAACACTTGGTAGATCAATTCCCATGACACTGCTTCACTTTGATTTTGTTGAAATCACTCGAGAAAGCAGCATTTCTGCTGTAGTATTTGCTAATTAGTAAACTGTCTTTTAGGACTAAAGCTGACAACTTTTTAAGTAGGTACCTACCAGTATCCCAACTGCACTGTTTACTTTAGCAACTGCTATCCAGAATGATGCCCCGTCAGTGGAATATCTCCATCTCAATGTTTTCTAGTCCATTTCTAAACCTTTCCTCCATTGATTTTCCTTTCGACTTATTTGAGATTTGTTATGTAAGATTTCTAGAGGGAGTTCCGAAAAGCTGTGGCGAGTTTGCCTCAAGCATATAGCATGACTGAAATTCACTTTCTTTGTAGCTTCACTTCTAGTTATTCTGGCAAGAAGTTCTTTGCATGCTCGTTTTAGAAATTGATGATCACTTCTACAACAAAATTAGTTCTTTTAGAACTATTTCACTCTGGAGTCAATGAAATAATTAGCATAAATGGCAATTGCAAGCAACGCTCATAAACCAAATCTTAATCATTGTAATTTATCATTCAGAACACATGCTTGTTCCCGATTTAAGATATCTGTAATGAACTATCGACATTCACAAAAAACAAAAATCTGATGTGCTACATTCACACGACTTTGTCTACTCGATATCGTTTATGTTTATATAGCTTCTACAAGATATTCTTGCAAAGGCTTATTCTTCTATCTACTTCATGTTAATTGGGATACTTGTTTGCATAACTAGTTTCATTTCACATTTGGTTATAAGTACAACAGGAATAGCGTTAGACACGTTTAAGGCTGGTGCTATATGCTGGCCTTGAAATCCCATGCTCCCATTTCCATGTCATCGCGAGGAGCACCTGAAGGTTGGCAGTACTTCAAAAAATTAAAACAGAAAGTATTGAAAAATTCAAAACAATAACAACGGATATCTCGGAAATGGCTTATGCAGCAAACAGGTTATTTGAAATAAATTGTGTGTTTTAAAGAGTTCCACATATTTGTGTACAAAATTTCTTCGTTGTGAAGAGGGCTTCACAGGCTATTCCCAGAAAGTTTTAAGATACACATTTTAATCATCATGTAAATATCATAAACATATGGTATTTTAACCAAAATTGCTATAGCCATTTTTGAGAAAATAAAAAATTTCGAAATATTTTCCATGTAAAGGGTAGTTTGGGTAGAGGAATTTTTTTGAAAATCTTTTGTCGCATCTTCGGGAGATACTAGGTTCGATTTTAAATTTTGCTGTTCACAGACACACACAAAGATTTGTTTTTATTCAGGGGCCTCAAAATACATTGCAATCGTTTTACGTTAAGGCCACAGACTGGCTATATGCGCTATATATACTTTATAACAAGGTTAGTACTCATTATAGTGCATGTTACTATCACTGACTAGTTAATAACGCGGCAGTTACGAACGAAAAAAAAACCACTGTAATAGTGTGTGGAGCACGCAAACGCGCGATCCTTGGCCTCGCCATAAAGCGACCGCACTGTATGTATTTCCGTTGTAATCCCGACATGCAATTTTTGTGTGGAATGCAATATTTCCTCTGCATAGGTAGGTGATAGAGAAAGTAAAAATATAGCGTTTGAAATGAAGGAAACAAAGCAATATCTTAGTTTCTGCGCTGCTAATGTTGGTGATGAAATATTTAAATCCCATTGTCTGGCTTGGCCATGTGACATTCCACAATATACTAATTATAGACACTTCGTGTCTTACGGTTAAGCTGCTGGTGAAATCAGGCTGCATGCATACTGTATCAGCTTTTCAAGGGGAGGAAGACTATTATTAGATATGCCTGTTATCAATTACCCACAAAAGCAAACAAAAAAATTGCTGTTATAAGTTACCCAAAAAGTTGCTAGTAGCCCAATTGGTAACTTTGCTCCGAATGTCAAAAGCCGGCATCCGTTCATTGTTTGCCCATGGAGTGTTATCAACAACAGCAGCTGGTCTGTTTTTGACTGATGATACCATAAATCTGTTGCTATATTAAAGGACTGACGTTTCAAATGCGGGGCTTAGAAGAAAAGTACTGCGACTTCCTTATAAAACGATACACCTACTTTGTCGGTTGAACCTAGAGACGAAAGCATAACAAGGAGCAAGTTCTGTGATCGGTGCCAGGATCTGGAGGGCCGATTTCCTCAGTTGGAAACATTTTCGTGTCAAGCAGCCATTCAGTGACTTAAGAGTTGGATATAAATTCCCTCATGGAGAATATTGAAGGCTATGAAATCACTTACTTTTAAAAGACTAGGAATAGTGAAACTAAAAAAAATTTGACAGTATTGATCAGTAATGCATTTGTGCTGTTTCTTACTGCATGCATTGTCATAAAGCCTTTATCTTTTCCCCGCATATAGGTATAGGTTATAGGGGAACACACTGCACTGCGACCTACATAGATTTATTTAGAGCACCACCCTCCCCAGAAGGAAGGGATGAAGTGATGTAACCACAGGAGGCAACAGTCCGCAGGCAGACAGGCCACAGAGATGCGCGGAAGTCCCTAACAGTACCAGGCTGGAAGACCCGTTCCACTGCTAGAGAGGGATGAACGACCCGTCGACCAAGCAGCCCTCTGGAGCCAACGGGGAGCACTCCTTCCTTTGAGCAACCATCCGCGCCATCTGTCCGGCACCGCCATACGCCACGAAACCCAGAAGCATACCTGAAAGATGAGAAGAAAACGGAATGAAAGGGAAATGATGGAAAGGAAATCGTGGTAGATGATAAACCACCCGAGCATTCCCCTACCGACTATGGAAAATCGCAAAAGATCCAAGGTCGGAGTGGGTGGTCAACGGGACCTCCCGAATACAAGTCTCACACGTTACAGCGGAGCCAATATGCTCGGTGTTCCAGCATATTATAGCTAATACTGGTTAAGCACAAGAATAAATACATATGTTGTAAGTAGCTGTGGGATGCTCTTCCTGCTGTTTAAAGTTGACAAATGAAACACAAGGTAAGCGTAATGATACCGTCGTTCTGGGTAGAAAAGCTAGAAATATGTTTTTTCAAGTGGAAGCTCAGTTCTCTATTTCCAAAATAAGCCAAGAGGACGCCAAATTTAACTATCTAGTGTCTCAACTTGAACCTATCTCAAAACATATGGGTTATAATTAAAGGCTCAGGAGCAAATAAATATTCCGCTGCCAAGGGATGTCTCCTAAATATTTTCCGGGAAAGCGAAGAAAAGCAAATAAAACGCTTGGTAACAGGGTTGGAGGTAGGAGATACGAAACCCAGTCAGCTTTTAAGAAAAATACAGTCCTTAACGTTTCCGAGAAAGTGCTACGTACACTCTGGCTAGAAAAGTTGTCGAACTGGGTAAAACATGTGTTGATAGTGTCTGATGAAAGTTTGGAGAAGAGAACTATTATGGCAGACGCGATTTACAGCGTAAACAAATGTGCTAGTTCGGATAATAATGTTTCCGAAAGCAACAGCGACGCCATAACCAAACTTTCGGCACAAATATCCGCTCTATAGCAGCGTATAGCTGCATTGCACGTCAGGCCTCGTAGTCCGAACTCCAGTCGAAACCGACGTGATAAGCCGTACAGTCCCAACAGAAAATATTGCTTTTACCATTTTAAGTTTGGTAACAAATGCTTTCCTGACAAATGCCAGCCTCCATGCTCTTGGAATACTCCAGAAAACTCCAAACAGTAGTTGAGTGTGCAGCAAACTCTGCTACTGAAAATATTAAGGATTGCTGCAAATCCCGCTTATTTGTGCGTGACAAAATACGGGTTTACGCTTCCTATGGACAGAGGAGGTGACGTTTCCATACTTACGCCCAATGCCAACAAGAGTAATAACTCAAATTTTAAACTTTTTACACCTAATGATACGGAGATTCCAATCTTTTGGTTTAAAACACTGAATATTAATTTAGGACAATTCCAGTGGATTTTCATAGTAGCACAAACTAGCAAGGCGTATTAGGAGCTGATTTTCTTAAGACATTCAACTTATTGATTGGCCTAAATAAAAAAACAACTAATTGATTGTGAAACCAAACTTAGCATCAAGGGTGAAACAAGAGCTGTTACAGGTGATAACATAGCCAGCACTGTGTTAAAAACTCAAAAAATTGCTGATCTCTTATACAATTACCCAGATTTAAGTACACCACAATTAATGCTTACACAAATAAAGCATGATGTTCTGCACTTCATTCCAACAGAAGGTCTCCCAGTACATTGCAAGCAAAGGCGGCTGGATCCTCAGAGTCTTCACACTGCTAAACAGGAATTCCAGTTCATGCGAAATAATGGAATCATTCGGCCATCGATGTCACAATGAGCAAGTCCTCTGCAGACAGTCTCAAAGAAAGATGGGACTTTTTGGCCATGTGGTGACTATAGGCGATTGATTGCACAAATTATTCCCGACCGCTACCAAATACTTCGGATTGAAGATTTTCAGCATATATTAAGAAGGAAACGGGTATTCAGCAACATTTCTCTCTTCAGGGCATACTTCCAGATTCCATAGCCGAAGAAGGCAAACCTAAAACCGACATTATTGCTCCATTTGGATTATATGAATTCAACGTAACGCCATTTGGACGTCGAAACTCCTCAAACAACTTCCAACGCTTCATTAATGAAGTTTTCTTTTCATACATTGATGACTGTCTAATTGCTTCAGATTCTAATGGAGAACATCGAGAACATCTCAAGTTTGTGTTTGAGAGACTTAATCAATTTGGTCTACACCTAAATGTATCTAAATCGGTTATTGATGTACAGGAACTAGAATTTTTACGACACTCAATCAACAGTGAAGGCTCCAGACCTCTACTCGATAAAGTGAAAGTGATTCTAGACTACAAAGCTTCCAGGGACAATCTGTGGCCTTCGTTTTTTCTTAGTCACTGTTAATTTCTATTGACGCTACCTCAAAAATGCAGCAGCAACATAAGCTGTGATACATGATTACCTATAAGGTGCAAAGAAGAAGAATAAATGAAAAATTGAATGGACTGCAGAAGCTATTAGAAGCTTTAAATAATGTAAACAGGATTTAGGAAGTGCAGCAATATTAGCATTTCCAGATCCGGAATCTCATCTGACTTTGGTGGTAGATGCAAGTGACTTTGCAGTCGAAAGTGTCCTGCAACAATATGAAGAAAGAGGATAGAAACCCATCGCTTTCTACTCAAAGAAATTAAACAATGCTTAGAGAGCGTACAGCACCTATGATAGAGAATTGTTAGGCATCTACCTCTCTGTCAAGCAACTTAAGCATTTTCTTGAAGAGAAATACTTCATCATATATACTGATCATAAATTACTTATATTTGCATTTAAGCAGAGAGAAGAGAGAGAAGAGAAAGAGAGGGAGAGGGAGAGAGAGAGCGCATCTCCACGACGGCTGCGGCATTTGCAATGCATTTCTGAATTTACAACAAACATCCGTACATTAGTGGCAAAGACAACCTGTCATGTTTGGAATAGTTTCTGTCATAGCTTATGATGCAGTTGCTGACAGTCAACAGCAAGACATGGAATTGAAATAACTTCAAGAAGGAAATCATCAGACTTTAAAATTCAAAAGCTATCCACTATCATCTGGAAAAACATGGTGTGATGTATCAACCAGCAACATAAGACCCTACATCCCAGAAGAATTTCGTAAACAGTTATTTTTCCAACTTCACCACTTAGCGCATTCTGGAACCAAATCAACTGTAAGACTAAATTACCTCTAAAATTATTTGGCCAAACATAAAAAAGATGTCTGTAAATGGACCCAAGCTTGCATTGCATGTCAAAAGAGCAAAATAACAAGGCATGCAAAATCACCAATTTGCTCTTTTCAGGAATCCGGTGAGAGGTTCAACACTACACGTGTTGATATTATAGGTCCACTTCCACCTTCTGATGGCTATCTCTACTGTCTTACGTGTATAGATCGCTAAACTAAATGGATGGAAGCAATACCAATGCAAAGCATCACTGCTGAAACAATGGTAAAAAATAATTTTATGCTCACTGGAAGCACGTTTTGGAATTCCAGCTACTTTAATTACGGACCAAGGAAGGCAATTCAAAAGTCAACTCTTCAAGAAACTTTCAGATCTTTGTGGTGTGAAACTTAAACATACAACACGTGATCATCCACTTGCAGTGGGAAAGTTGAACGTCCGCATTGCACAATGGAAACAGCTACGATTACTGCACACAACTCCATAAAATGGACAGATACCCTTCCTATAGTATTGCTAGGTCTACGTGCATCGCTTCAGGAGGATTCAAACAGTTCAGTAGCAGAGATGGTGTGTGGCACACTCATTAGGCTCCCTGGTGTGTTTTTTTGAAGAACCAAAAACCACAATGGAGCCAGAAAGCTTTGTAATCAAAATCCAAAAACACATACAACAACTCAAGCCTTTAGAAGTTAAACATAAAACCTCCCAATCTGTGTTTGTACACAAACATTTGACTAAATGCACACACGTATTCCTAAGAATTGATAAGAGTTAAAAAAAACTTAACAACCGCAACAATGATGTTGTTTATATTTAATATTTATATTCATTATTGTAATTTGTGTATTTCTAATTGTATCATAACTTAGTTACTTAGAGGGGAGTAATGTAGGATGCTTTCCCTTTTGTTTAATGTTAACAAATGAAAGGAGTTGGAGTTGCAGTTTTCTGCTTGTGATTCCATCATTTAACACCAGAGTGTGCACTGCTGTTAGTTTAGTTACATGGTTCTGTGTGCATGACGGAGAAGCAATAAAAGGGGTTCTTTCAACATGTAATTATTGTTCCGTTTATGTTTCACTACCACAGAGCATAGGTGTAAAACAACGTATTTCAAATCAAAGGAAGAAATAGCAGCTGCTGTCACCACAGATGTAAACTGCCTTAGTAAGGATAACATCAATGAAGTGATTCATTGTAAATATTTCATCAACATTTGTATATTTCACTTTACAACCAAATTGTAACTAGAAAAATGTATTCTTTGTGTGTTTCTATGTATTGAAAACAAGAACTATTGTCATATATGCACTCGTGTACCTAATTTATGTCTGTCGCAATAACAGTATGTAGTCAAGCGACTTGGAATTAAGCCTTGGAAAAAAGAAAAAAAAAACCTATTTTGTGGGGAAGGGGCGATGTTTTCATGTAAGGCTAGAATGCCTTTAGAGCGACTTTTGAGAGCATTAAAAATAATGAAAAGGTTTGGAAATTTCTTGTAAATCTCCGCCTTGCATCATTGAAAGTTTTTTTTTTTACTTAAAGTATGAAATTTGGTATTTATTTTGCCCCCTCTGTTGAGTGAGGATACCGCGTCTGGCTTCTAATATGGAGGGAGGAGTTGAAATCTCGGTTGGGGTAGTTATTGGGTAAGGTATTTTCCTCTTGGCATTAAGTACCACATAACTGAGATCACCAGACCCTGGCCTCATTTGAACATCGTTTCACCCATCTTATTCACTGTCTCCGCACACTCAAACTGTTAAAAGGGGTGTTAGACACTCACTAAAATTATTTGTGTTACCCGCGCACACACTCGAATATTTTCCTTAAAATATTATTTAGATTGAAACGTGCACTTGTGGTGAAATCTCGATATCCAGTTTGTGGGGGAATTCTATATTTCCAGTACCATAGGTGAGCGGTAGAGAAAGTAAATTTAGTTATATAACTTAGCCCGTAATACACTTCACTCTAAGGTTATATCGGTTTGTTTTTGCAGATTAAAGATATAGGCAAATGACAACTATTCATCGTGGCAGCAAAGAGCATTCCCCTGACATCTCAATTGTTTTTCAGCGTTTCGTAACTGTTTCGCCTTTATTATAATGATAAAGTCCATGTTTACAATATTATGCTCTTTTATCGAAACGTATTAGTAAATAGTACTGAATTTTGATTCTGGAGGTACTGAAGAGAAATAATGTTTTTAATCTCCTTAATTATTTTCTTAAAAATAACTGATCAATGGAGGGGAATGAGCTTGCATCATACTGAAGATATAGCTGCCATAAATAAGCACAAAGCATTTCAGGAGTCTTATGTTCAACAATTTTAGTTATCAAGGAAATCGCGCTGGGAAATACAACATGTGGAAAATGAGCAATAAGCATTTGGTTATTTACCTTTATTCCTCGAGTGTATGTTAACACAGCAAACAATGAAGCAAAATCTTTATCAAAATGTTCCTGAATGATCACTTTATAATATAAAACATATTTTGAAAAATATATTTTTACTTTCTATATCATTTACCTAGGAGATAAAGTATTGCAGGCCATTCAAAAATTCTATATCCAAGCTTCCCGGAAATACATGTTTTGAGGACTCCTGAATCCAAAAAAGCGTTTCTGGAAAAAAGTCTTGTGTGTCAACATAACTCAAAAACAAAACCCGGATAAATATCAAACGTGGTATTTAAGCTCAGTATTTTCCAAAGATGTGGCACAGAGACAAAGAGTATTAAGATTATCAGTTATCCCAAACTACCCTTTACATAGAATACTTTTCGGAATTATTTATTTTATCAGAAATGGTTAACGATTTTGATTAAGATACCACATACACTACGTGATCAAAAGTATCTGGACACCTGGCTGAAAATGACGTACAAGTTCGTGGCGCCCTCCATCGGTAATGCTGGAAGTCAATATGGTATTGGCCCACCCTTAGTCTTTATGACAGCGTTCGCTCTCGCAGGCATACTTTCAATCAGGTGCTGGAAGGTTTCTTGGGGAATTGCAACCCATTCTTCACGGAGTGCGGAACTGAGGAGAGGTATCGATGTAGGTCGGTGAGACCTGGCACGAAGTCGGCGTTCCAAAACATCCCAAAGGTGTTCTATAGGATTCAAGTCAGGACTCTGTGCAGGCCAGTCCATTACAGGGATGTTATTGTCGTGTAACCACTCCGACACAGTCCGTGCAGTATGAACAGGTGCTCGATCGTGTTGAAAGATGCAATCGCCATTCCGAATTGCTCTTCAACAGTGGGAAGCAAGAAGGTGCTTAAAATATCAATGTAGGTCTGCACTGTGATCGTGCCACCAAAACAAGGGGTGCAAGCCCCCTTCAGGAAAAACACGACCATACCATAACACCACCACCTCCGAATTTCACTGTTGGTACTACACACGCTGGCAGATGACGTTCACCGGGCATTCGCCATACCCACACCTTACCATCGGATCGCCACATTGTGTACCGTGATTCGTCACTCCACACGTTTTGCCACTGTTCAATCGTGTAATGTTGACGCTCCTTACACCAAGCGAGGCGTCGTTTGGCATTTTCCTGCGTGATGTGTGGCTTATGAGCAGCCGCTCGATCATGGAATCCAAAGTTTCTCACCTCACGCCTAACTGTCATAGTACTTGGAGTGGATCCTGATGCAGTTTGGAATTCCTGTGTGATGGCCTGGATAGATGTCTGCCTATTACTCTTTACGACCCTCTTCAAATGTCGGCGGTCTCTGTCAGTCAACAGACGAGGTCGACCTGCACGGTTTTGTGCTGTACATGTCCCTTCACGTTTCCACTTCACTATCACATCAGAAACAGTGGACCTAGGGGTGTTTAGGAGTGTGGAAATCTCGCGTACGACTTCTGACACAAGTGACACCCAATTACACGACCACGTTCGAAGTCCGTGAGTTCCACGGAGCGTCCCATTCTGTTGTTTCACGACGTCTAATGACTACTGAGGTCGCGGATAATGAGTACCAGGCAGTAGGTGGCAGCAGAATGCACCTAAGATGAAAAACGTATGTTTGTGGGGTGTCCGGATACTTTTGATTACATAGTGTATTTAAGATATTTACGTGACAAATAAAAGGTATATCCTGTATTTTCTGGGAATAGTCTGTGATGTCGTTTTACATGCCTAACTGATGGACCATTACTATACACAAAACGGTAATACACAAAAGATAAAATATTCTTTAAAACACGCGATTTATTTGATATGCATTTTTTTCGGCATCAGCCATTTACGAGATATCCGTTATTGGTTTAAATTTTTCGATGCTTCCTCATTTTTTGATGGGGTCGCCATTCAGTTTTTTGTGATCTCGTGGAAAGAGTATGGCATTTCAAGGCCAGCATAAAAACATCTGACTTACGATTCGGTTTCCTCTCTCTCTCTCTCTCTCTCTTGTATATATAACTAAATGCATAATGAAAGTATTTCTGCAAAGGTTTACCTCGATTAAATTAAGTAGAAAAATAAGTTTTCGTAAGAATAGGTTGTAAAAGCTATATAAAAAGAAACGTTAGCGGGTAAAGAAAGGCATATGAATGTTACACATAAGATATTTTAGAAAGTGTTAAGCTGCACGTACCTTCTTAACATAGAATGTGCATTTCAAAAAAAATTGGATAAAAACGGAATATTTAGAAGCCCAGTCTTGCTTTAAGCTGATAAATAACGTTTATGCCGAAACACGGCCAATGGAAGAGAAACCCTCTCGTCGTTTCGATATACTTTCAGTAAAAAATTATTATTTTGTCTGATGGAGTATTATTTGCCGGTATGAGAATCAGAAAATCTTGAACTCATAACTGCCCTAGATAACAGGGCTGTGTTCAAAAAGATAAATTTGAAGCTATAAAAAATGGGGAGTAAAATTGTTAGTTACATGTAGCCTGACCGGATGCGTTGACGGGTGCTCTAAATAAACCCAGCATTCGTTGCAACGTATTGGAGAATTCCAAATGAGATGATATTCGTCATCATTATCTTGCATGATAACACTTAGCACAATATCGGCTTTACCAGCATCCGGCTTAACGGCCGCTTCCTCTTGTTAAGAAGCAACCTTTTCAGAACGGGCAGGAAGAAATGGGAAGGGGTTTCCTGTCTATGCTGCGCAAATGTCGCTTGGCCATGTATGTCAACAGTTAGCTTATCCCCTGCCGTCGCCTTAATCCTCTGGACTACATCACAAAGCAGCCGATAATGTGGGGGCTGCGTACACATGTTACAGCATGCGACAACATTGTATTCCACTAATGCCATCATCTCATCTTTTCCCGAATTAACGGTATCGGTGTATTTGGTGGGGAGAAAGCTGCTAAATGTTTCCATCACCTACAGGCGTTACAGGAAACTGCTTCTGAGCTCATAGCGAACTTTCCAAACTTCTTTAGCTGTCGAGGGATTCCTAACTTTGTACCAGTTTAAACAGTTTCTAAAAAAATCGAATGTGTTGCATTCACATTACTCTGTACCCTATTTTCTACAAACTATTCTTACAAACGTTTATTATTCTACTCACTTTTTGTTAACCCAGATAAACTTTCACTTCACATTTACACATTTTGTTGTAGGATACAGTAGCTAAAGCGATAGTCAGATTTTAAGGAGCGTGTCGCAATGTGAGGGCTTTGAAATTCCATGTTCTTTGCATGACCACGAGGGGAAAAAAAACCACGAATAACTTCCCAATTGAGAAAATTATAAGTATTTGAAAATTCAACCAATAACAAATGGATCGGAAATTTCCAATCGGAAATGGTAAACTCCACTATATATTGTGTCCATCAACTAAATCTACATTTTTGTGTAGTAAGACTCGTCTATCTTTTACGGTTTATCAGTTATACAAAAGTCAATTCAGAATGTATAGGACGTCAGAGACTTCCCAGAAAATTCAAGATATGTATTGCATTTGTAATGGAAATATCTTATACACATGGACTTCTAATCAAAATAGTTTGAGCCATTTTTGAGAAAATAAAAATTTTCGAAAATTTTTCCATGTAAATGTTATTTTGAGTGGGGCATTTTCTTTAAAATCATAGCGTCACAACCTTGGAAGAAGCGTAACTTAAATACCAAGTTTCGTATCTAAACAATTTCTCGTTTTTGAGTCATGCTGATCGCGGATACACAAGATCACACTGACGTTTTTCTAAAAACTTTTTTTTTCCTGATTCAGGGAGTTTTAAGACGTGTATTTCCAATGAAATTTCGGTATCGAATTTTTGGGTGGAATGCTTTACTCTGTTACTGTAGGTAAGCAACAGAGAAAGTAATCTCAGAGATAGCTACGAAGTTTAAACATATTTTATCAACACCGTATAAAAACCCACACTCGATTCCACCACAGTTTCCTCGTTACATGTATATGTCCAAAGTCTTAAGCAAAGCATCCTTTTAGTTCTTCCTGATTTACGTTGACAATCTAACGATATTAGCATCTTCTTTCATGAGGTTAGGACGTTCTGCGTTAAGTGCAGGGATCCATCACAAAAGAGTACACAAGATAACGTTTGCGAATCATTTTAGCACAATAATCAAATGTTATAGAATATCTTGCTTCTTGTTATAAGTAAATTCAGAGCAGAACAGCACGCTTTAGACATCATATGTTCAGTCTTAGATACCCTGAAAGTGATGTCAGAATTTTATGACGTGTTAAATCTCGCTTACTTTTGTAGATTCAGCTTGATAACTTAAATCCACACCTTGTCTTTTTACCTTTCTTTATTTGTACGTGTATTGTCTTTTAAACTTAGAGGCCATATTGGGCAGTTTGAAATGATCACGCATATTTGCCTTGGAACCTAAAGCGCTGAAAGTTGTCTGATATTAGTCCAAGGATCTGAGGAGAAATCCTGAATGTATACCTTAGCGAGGCAGCTGTAGCCAAGGATTAGGATTACTCGGACGGAGAGGGGGGCAACCACTAGACCTTAGCATATCACGTAGGCCATTATAGGCCCTTTTGACTTACTTGACCCCTGGGAGGAATGGATGAAGGGGAGACCCGAAGGGTGGCCAGATCCGGGCGATTCTAGAATGACACTAATCCTGACGCCGGCGCAAGCTTGCCTGAGCCATCTTCAACCCGAGGGTCCCGAGACCAAGGCCCCCGGGAAGGAGCAATAGTCGACCATGCAAGCGCCAGGGATACATCTTTACACAGCGCAAACTCCACCGTCCCGCCGCAACGCACCAATCACTGTCAACTGGTCTTAAAATCCTGAAACATATGAAGATGAAGCGGATAAAAGGAAATGATAAGAACAGGAAATTGTTAACAGAAGAGAAACCACCCTAGCGTTCGCCTACCGATCTGGGAAAACCACGAAAAAAACCAAGGTCAGAGTGGCTGACCCGAGGGAAATCGAACGCGGGACCTCCTACGTTACCGCGGTGGTATCTCGTTCGGTAAAGGTATAGCCAAATTTCGACCCGTGCCTCGTGGTATGAGATGTCAGTGTTGCCATACCCCAGCGATCACAGCGCTCATCATAAATATTCGGCGTCATCTTGCAGATATTAATTTAGTAGCTAGATGGCAGAATATCTGCACGTTACAGGTTTTGATACAGTTTTACGATTTTAAGATAAGCATAGCCATTTTTTATCAAAGGAAAGGGTGGGCCAGTTGCAAACGAACAGAAGATGGGCAGTGCTGAACACCAGCTGTAAAACGTGTCGTAAGCGTAGCCTGATTGTCATTGTTGCCATCTCATGAATTTTCTAGTACGTAATATTGTGCAACCAATTCTTCCTTAAATAAAAAAAGTATCCTCTTTGTAGCCTTTTTAAAGACTTTAGCTATTTGTTATAAAATCTGGTCTAGAAGTTACTCCAGGAAAGTGTAAATGGAATATATCTACCAAGTACAAGTACAAATAGTACTGTTTACATTTGTCTTTTTTAAATGGTGTGTGCACATCTTTTTGTAAAAAATATTTTTTTAATTCAGGCAGCCTCAAAGCAGGTATATCTGTGAAATCTCGTCTTAAAGCTGCAAGAAAAGGAGCCTTGATTTTAAGAAATACTGCCAAGATACAGACTATGATTTTGACGAATCTGACATCCTTACTATTTCTTAAAAGCCATCGGCAATTTAGGTTAACGTCCTTCTCCTACTTTCCCATAGTTTGCGTAATAAAAGCAAATGCACACTCCTTTCTCTTCTTGTTTTTTTCTTTCGATTTTCATAATATCAAATGCTTTAGGCATCATTAAGTTGATTATGATAATCGCTGAATTGCATTTTCTTGTCACTTTTAAATAAAATAACTATTTTATTTCTGGGCAGGTATATTCTTCCTTAAACCGATCTGTCGCAACTTCTTAAAATTTTTTCTAGCACAAATTATTTAAACCCTACTTTATTTCAATTCTTAGAAATCTAATTTTAAAGCTGATAGATAAAGATTTTTGTGAAGTGATTTAGATTTATTTTAATTAAGACTTATACTCATGAAAAACAAGATTCCACTGTTAAAAGTAGAAGCTTATGTATATCTCAGTTTAACGTTAACTGACAAGGTATGGTATAAAATTAAAAAGGTACTATTACTCGGAAACAGCACAGGGATGTGGAGGAGACATCACCTCACCACAGGTGGCAGCAGATCTGACTTCCGCACCTAGGAGTACCTCCGCCGGTCATAGTCGATGTGCTGTCTCCGCCGCTACGAGTACTATAGTGTTCCAAAATAAATTTCCTAATTCCCCGTGATAATAAATTGCTCCCATACGTATATACACACATTATTTGGCTTCAGGACCAAACATATTTTGGTTACAGTTTTATTCTGCATTTGTGGCATTTTGTTTGTTTGTTTTGTTTTGGAAAACATCCTTTGGAGCGAAACATTTTTGCTATTTTAAAATGAAAATGACAATATCGAAAACTGAATTTAAAAATCATTAAATCACTTTATAAGAATAACATTGTCTTATACATGCGCAAAGAATTTCAGCTCATCCTTGATATTTCATTAGAAATAAATTCAATTGCATTTTGTGGTTGAAAAGTATTATATTGTAATATAAGTCATTTGGAGTGCAAACGCTTAAATACTGTCGAAACTAACTCTTTCCCCTCCTAAAAGAGTAGGAGTAGGAGTACATATCACGAGGTGCCCCCTAAACCGGGGCAGAGAGAAACCTTTCCAACGTGCACCTGCACCGCCCAGCTGCAACATACCGAACGCCCTCGCCTGGTCCTTCAACCCCGAAACAGTTGTTAGGAAACAATGAGGACAGGAAATGTTATACAGAAATTCGTGGTAGAGGCGGAACCACCCTAATATTCGCCTACCGACCCGGGAAAACCACAAAAAAAGACAATTTTTCAGAGTGACCGGTCCGACGGGAGTCGAACCCAGGGCCTCCCGAATGTGAGCCTGATGCGTTACTATGGCACCATCTTGCTCCGCAAAAGCATGAGTGAGAGAGAGTGTGTGTGTGTGCGCGTGCGTGCGTTTGATAAGTTTCAAGATAAAGGATGGATCTCATTTTCAATGAGAGAAAACATTTACGAAAGAAACATTTTGGACACTAAACTTTTTAACGCTTTACTACTTTCTCTGCCGCTTACCTATCTTAGGCAGAGGACCATTCTATTCCACCCAGAAGTTCGATATCGAGTTTTCACTCACAAGCTATGGGGGAAACAAGCTGTGTGTGTGTGTGTGTGTGTGTGTGAGAGAGAGAGAGAGAGAGAGAGAGAGAGAGAGAGATTGAGAGAGGGGGGGCGAGAAACGAAAAGGAGGATAAATACCAAACTTCATCTTTAAATACAAAAGTAATGCAAAGATTCTTACGAAATATCCCAACCCCAAACAACACTTTACACAGGAAAATATTGTTATTCTTTTTTCTTTTCGTTCATAACAGCAGATAACGATTTTAATTAAGTTTTATGTGTTTCAGAAATAGCATGGCAAAAAAGAAGGGGACAACATCTTGAAATCCTGTAGCGTTATTAATTTTATGTAACGGAAACCATAAGAGATAGAAAAAAAATCTAAACCTATAATAAATGTAGTACACACTAAAGATATTTAATGTCTATCAAATGAGCTTATTTCGTGTCATGCATTTCCAGAATGTTGCTTGATGTGGGTTAAGTTTTCGTAATTTGAAGTCTGCTTCGGTTAAGCTATGGAGAGAAAGAACATGGCAACCAAAATTGATCCATTTCGATGGAGAAATGTTAATTACAGTTTCTACTGTAGAAGAAGAAAGTGAAGTATAAAAGTTGTAGGACAAAGCTGGAGAGATATAATTAAGAATGGTCATGAGAAATCTAGAAGGAAGAATATGTTAGATAAGTAAACAAATATAGGCAAACAACTTTAGGTAGAATGTTATTTAGAAGAAATAAAAAAAATTATTTACTGTAGAGTCTAGTTTGCATACCGTATCATCTTATGCACCTAATTTTGTTGCTGATTCGGTTGCGTGATCTATTTGGAAATTTGAAAATGTGTTACAAGCCCCCCTCCCTCCGCTTGAGCTCATAGCAAACAAAAACTAGCTTGTGATATTAACAGTTTTTGATCATGCTTTTAAGTAAGTGCACAATACCCTGTGTGACAAGTCAAACAGTTTTTATTTGATTAACGTAAAGAAAAATGTTTTACGGGAATCCTTTAACAATTAAACAATTGCTCTGAAACGGTAATAGAGGATCTGCGAGTGTCAGAGCATTAATTCTTCCGTATGTTCTAATCATTCTAATGAATGGATAAAGGTGTTGGTTTCGTTTATAAACCAAGTATGCCGTCCCTGGGACCAAGTTGACAGGATTTGGCGATGCATTGCGGTAGATACGACCAGTACATCCATAGCTTCCTCTCCTGTCAGAACTGCGGTTTGCTTAGTCGCTCAAAGGGAATACCAAGATACAGGTAATATCTGACGTAATATTCTATCCCTTCATTGACACCCCTGTGTAACAGCTTAGGCCTTTTCAGCAAAGACAGTGCCATTCATTCTCGGAGGAAGTGCGCATCGTAATGGAATTAATGAGAAAAAGAACGACTTCCTTTACCGTTACAGTTTGAGACCATTTCAACACATCAAAGGAAGTTTTTTTTTAATCCACCCCAGTCTGAGGTATTATAACGTTAATCAAGAGAAATATCTGCAGAGAAGTGCTTTTAGGCAGACAATACCCTGGTAACAAGCATGTTTTAGCACGCAGGAAACTGACAAAACAGTCACATTTTGAAGTATATTGGCCTATGTTCACTTTAAATAAAAGAATGGACATGCTATTATTTTGGAAATTGCGAATGACAGAAAAGTAACATAAATATGTTTTAACTGGAACTGCATCTTTCCTCTGTTTTGTGCTGTTTACTAAAGTTATAAAATTTCCAGCAATATGTGCCAATAAATAATTCCCAAATTTTCCATGGGAGTAATATAATTATGGATAACTTAAAAAATTAACACGCGTATTAGAAGCAAGTCGATACAAAATATATAATTAACGAGTAAGAACATTGTAAATTAAATTATACAAAATAATTTAGAATATTTAATCGGATACGTACACTCTTTGCAACACCCTCATCTAGCTAATGCACAGTAGTTGAATGAATTTGATAATTTAAAAATTCAGTATACATACCCTCTTGGAATAACTAGCATATAACTACCAAATTTACTTTTCTTTGCAAGTGATAGTATTAATAAAAATAAAAGCGTCATTAGAAGTGCTTTTCCTTCTAAGACGTTGGAGAATTCGGCCATCATAGTTTTACCTCTGAACCTTAGTTTTACCTCAACCTCATGTAAGAAGCAGCCATTTTCCAGATAGGAGCCAAAGATAACGGCGCGACGATGGAAACCCTTCTCATTCGCACAGTGAGGTTGCATTATATGCTGGTCATGGTACCTAACATAGTAGTGGCAAGGTTCAGATATCTAACCTTAAATTGAGACAATAATCTTTGAGAAAATAAAATATAACAGGACACCTTTGTAGTAAAGGGTAGCAGGCACAGGGAAAATGTCCTTATAGACTTCATCTTGTATCGGAAGTTTTGACACGTCCGATTCTTTTTATAAAAGTGCCTGTTTTGGAGTTGGGTAATAAAAAAACCTGCATTTTAATTTCTCTACCACGTACATAGTAGAGAGAGAGAAGGTATTGCATTCCACCCAAAAATTCGATACCGAGATTTCACAGGAAATGCATGTTTTGAGGGACCTTGAATACACAAAAACAATTTTTAGAAAAAGGTCCGTGTGTTCGTGTGTGTGTGTGTGTGTGTGCGCGCGCGCGTGTGTGTCTGTGAACAACATAACTTAAAAACATAAAGTCGGATAAATACCAAAATGGGTATTTAGGTTCAGTACCTTCCAAAGATGCGACACAAAAATGTTTCAAGAAAATCCCCCACCCCAAACTACCCTTTACGTGGAACATTTTTCGAAATTTTCGATTTTCTAAAGATGGCTCTTAATTTTGATTAGAATACCATATATTAAAGATATTTACACGACAATTAAAATGTATATCTTGAATTTTCTAGGAATAGTCTTGGAAGTCCTCTTCATTCGGAAGGAATTTTGTAGTCTTGAAAGTGGTTAAGCGATAGATGAAGACGTACTACACAAAAAAATGTAGATCTTTAAAATGCGCCATTTATTTCAAATAAATCTTTTGTGGCGTGAAACATTTTCAAGACATCCGTTATTAATTGTTCGAATTGTTCAATACTTAGACTTTTAAAGCCGTGTCGATTTGCAGTTGTTTCTCGTGATGTCATGGAAAGAGTATGGGATTTTAAGGCCGGCATATAGCGTCCAGTTTAAAGCATTTGACTATCGCTATTCCCTTTGTATCTATAACGAAATGTGTAATGCAGCTATTTCCAGAAAGATTTATCTCGATTAAAATGAAGTAGATAGGAAAATAAACTTCTGCAAGAATAATTTGTATACCCATTAATAAGCGCTAGGGGGTTGAAAGAGTCATGTGAATGTAACACACCAGAATTTTTATTAAATTTGTGTATTGAATTTTCGTGTCGAATGCAACTTCTCTACTTTAGGTACCAAAGCGATACAGAAAATAAAAAGGCGAGCAAATTGTTGAAACGTTAGACTCGCGTTCTGTTAAATACACGATTATGCAAATTTCTTTCCAGATCACCTTTTAAAGTCCGTCATGCTACAGTAATATTTTTAGAGCGAGTAGCTGATGTCCAATCTAGAGATTGTGCTTGATGTGTAATGCAATTTTTGTATTCGTAATACATTTAAGGGTAATGTCTGCTCTGCCGTAATTGTCATTGATGGATGACGCATTTGGTATTCCGAGAAGCGATCGCTGTGCAACAGTTAGGTCTCTCGTTTTCCTCTTTCCATCGCGATTAAATTGCATTTATTGCACGTTTTCCGTGATTAATAAAACGCACCTGTATCCCTTCTCAGATCAAAATGTTCAGTTGCTTCAACAGATGGTCATGGATAAACAGCGCACATTTGCACACAATGTACACACGTAACGAGATCCCTCGCTAGTGTGAATCGAACCAAGGGTATTTTTACATCGTCGCGAGATATGGAGCTCGAAAATATCCATCGCGGTGGCTCTTGTGGCAGTATGTCTACCTGATATCTGTAGGTTCAAGGATCGATTTTAGTTGTGCAGGTTCTGTGGTATTAAAACTCATGCGCTGTTTATGTCATCCTGAGTGCTATATAGGGTGTAAATGTTGAAGTTGTCAAAAATTCTGCGTAAGATATTCGATTTTTGAAGCCCGAGTGTGTCTGAATTAGGTTTTACGCAGCGCCTTGTTGCATTATTGTATTAAAAGAAAGTGATTAAAAAAAAGTTTATCAAGAATTGCCTCAAGCGAGAATTGCCTTTGTGCTTTCATCACAAGGGGTAGAGTATTCGGCCAGTATTTGATAGGATTAAAAAGCATACAAAGTTCTTGTTTGGGGGGGGGATTTGGGCGAACATATCGCATATTTTCCATGCGACTCAATCTTTGCACTTAAGCATTCATTCCATAAACATGTCTTTAGTTTTTATTTTTACGTTTTTATTTGACAATACAGTCCAATACACTTCTCATTTATGTATCATTTTAGTATAATTTTCGCGTTTTAAGTTAATTTCGCGGTTTGTTGCATTTTCAAAACACATTAGAAAGTGGTTTAAGTTCGCGAAAGATGAAGACACAAGAATACATGCCTTTATAAGCATTTCGCGCTTTATTGCATTTGTGAAAATTCATATTCCGTGTACATAATGTATACAAATATTGTTGCTGATGTAGGATATTCCATTTTAACTTTTGAAATACATTTTATTTTTACTTTGGGTAAAACGGAGCATATAAAATGTATTCCAATTCGTCTTGTCTTCCCAATTCTTTTGCATTTCCAGTAAAAGATATATATTTTTTTAGTTTGCGGTAGAATTTGCTAGATTTTTCACACATTTTATGTTTTGCACTATGAAACTTTTAACCACTGGCATACATAGAAAAGGGTTCCTTAGGTGTCTTTATCTACATTTTCTCTTGAGAATTTCATGCAAATAGGTGAAAAGAGCATAACGTAGAACATGTTACACTACCAAAAAGTGTAGCAGGGTTTTTCCTTAGAAAACTTAATGTCATAAATATCAGCACTCCCTGCACGTGAGCGCTTAAGAGAAGTGTAATATTACAGTGCAATGGGAAATGAAACACACACTCAGCATGCTATTAAGACTAAGGAATTACTGACACAAAAATCTGAATTTCCTTCCATTTCGGCCAGCATCGCAGCGCAAAGTTGCTTTTAGATGGTAAGCGGTTCCAATAAAGCGGTATAAAACTATGCGTCCGCCAATAATGAGTGATATTTAAGCATTACGGTCAAGGAGAACTGAATTTTCAGGTCTCTATAGATGTAAGCCACTTACAGTACCTTACATTAAGGCCATCGTAATGCTCAGAACTTTCTGTTATAATGTGAAGCTGGCACCATTTTTACTTTTTTGCGAATGTGCAGACATTATGAGTATCATTTGCTCTTTGATAGTAATTATGTGCCATATGAAGTTGAAATAAATCCTTTATCATTATTCGCACATCCATCGCATTCCCTTAAACGCCGAGCTTCAAAGCGATGTTGTATGCATAGCTGTTGCTATGGGATAATGTACCCTGCAGTCGATGCAACTGCTGATTATAAAAGCTGAAAATACACTTTTGCGTATCAAAATATAGTCCATATTAAGCCATTCTTCAGTCTGTCGTCGTGGAAATGTTTGCAATGCTTCATCTCATTAAGGCAGTGCCTCCGCTGGTAATCTTTCCATCAATGTATTCCTCGTAATACAAAGACGAAATTATGTCATGTGAATCGCTTTTTTATTATTATTAAATACCCTAGGCTTTTTTATTATTAATTCAACCCTTTAAAGACACCCATTTGTTAAAAAAGGCCAAAACTTGCCAAAATTTATAAATACAGATTTTAGTGTTATCAAACACTACAAACCTACTTTAGTTCCGTGTAGGCTTTATAGCTGTAGGACCTTTTAAAGCCTGTCAGAGTGATTTAAATGTCTGCCTGTAAGCCTAAATTTCTATAAAATTATAGTAAAAACTATGAATTTTGCGTATTTAAAAGTGAACAAACTATTCAAAAGAACCTAACGAACCTTAAAATAATAAATTATAGTTGCAGAGGAGTGGGAGAGCCTCTATTTGCACTAAATGATTTTTAAACAAAATTAAATCAGAAACAGTGGTATTTTATCGTTATAATTTTTAAACTCACTTTTCTCGGCACTTTCTCGTTTTCAAATTGTTCCACACGACGTAGTTTTCATATAACTCAATGACATTTTGTATACCTCCTTGTAAATAACACGATAGAAATATGATGAGACGAATTTTTGTTAACATGCTTAGTTGTGACGTTATTAAATAATAATCATATTGTATAAATGTTTAAGCAAACATTTTAATTCTCATATTTAACATTTATTTTTTCCCAAACTAATAGGATAAATAAAATCCATCTCTGCCATTATACTGTTAAAGATTTTTACTACAAAATATCATTTTTTTTTCGAAAAATAATTGAATCGTGCGGAACAATTAGAGTAAAAACAGTGATAAAAATAATATATCTGGAACTAAATTATAAATATTAATGGCATTTCCTATACATATTATATATTAAAGCCTCATTGTTGTATTAAGATTTAAAATGAATCGATCTGAAATTGAATTCTTGAAATTTCACAGATGGGTATCCTTAGCCACAGAAGTGTCTTAAGTTCTTCATCACCCACTCTGCACCTCATTCAGTTTATTTACTAGACAAATGCCCCATACTTAGCGAATAAGCTGTTTAAGGGACACCGGGTTACATTGCGATGAGGTCCATCTCAAAAACCTAGCCCCTTCCACTAGAGCTATACCAGTTTTCTAGCCCATTTTATAAACTTTAACTATGCCTACACTGTACTTTGCTACCCATCTCCGAAACTATAAGCGAAAAGCCATATCCATATCACATTAATCATGTTACTGGGTTTTGCAGGAAAGTAAATTCTTTAATCCACCCAGCCATGTCCAAACACCGAGCCAGTCTTTGATATTTCCCGCATGGCATGTTGGATTTGCAAGGAGGGAGAGGGGTAAAGCGACCTTTGCACTGTCCAGTGGCGTAATCGCAAGTTACGACTAAACATTGTGCATATGAAAGACCTACTACGCATTCACAAGACCAAGAATATTTAAGACATCTTGTATAATTAACGGTAATCTTCAATGAACAGTAAATTAAACATCAGATCGATTCTAGCTCTAGTAGGCAGAACATTCCAAACTACAAATGTATGTTGAGGCAACCATTGCCAGTATACGAGCGCTAAATTTCCTAAGACGATATTTATTTCTAGGAGTAAGTCTATATACTTCGATCCCTAAACGCACCTTACACATACTTTTAATAACTGTGTCATTTTACAATGTAACTAATTCTATCTGCAGTTGCAATGGTGCTGTTTTTGGTTCCATTGCCAAAGGGTTGGCACAAAGAAGAACATAATTTTCCATGGTTTTAAAATCTTTGATTCTGTGAACTGTAAATTCATTTTTTTAAACTTTTCTATTAGTTCAGTTAAAACTACTTCCTCTGGTACTTTCAATGAAACGTAAACATTGGAAATAATAGAATTCCCCTTGTGACAAGTCCTCCTTAAACAATTCTAATTTTCCTGCAAAACTCATCACTGAGTCAAACATAGTCACAATGGTATGGTTCTTTCCTTGAAGTTCTGTATCTAAATCACTTAAATGCTCCATTACATCTGTAAGAAAGGCTAAATCGGTTATCCATTCCGGTTGTTCCATTTCTGGTATTGCTTTATCCTGAAAATATCAAGTATTGTTATTAGGTTGGTAACAGCAGTCTGAGAAAGTCACTATACTAAATTTGGTACTACTAACCAAATACGAGTATTACAAGTTTGTATGGTAGGTACTGACTTACCTGTTGTTTCATAAACTCGCAAATTTCATCACGCAACTCGTAGAATCAACGAAGCATTCGAGCATGACTTAACCACCTCTTTCTCTTCTAGTTGAGTCATTCTATCTACACCTATAGTAAAGAACAAAAGTATAAGCAGCTATTTCTTTCAGCTTTCATATGCTGTTGTGGAACATTTGCTGTTTCATCATCTACTGATCTTTTTACTGTGCACTTCCGTAATAATGAACATTAATAAATAATGATAACATTGAAACACATTGTACTCAGCTGTGATTGCATTGTGATCTGCGTGAGCTGTTTCATAATGTCGTTGAATATTGTGTCTTCTTGCACCATTAAATACTTTCTAACAAAGTAAACATGTAATGTTATCGCCATCTGGATCTGCCCCCCCCCCCAAAAAAAAAAGCGTCCACCCACTCCTCTTTGAACTTACGTGGAGGGTTTACTTTGAACGTAAGACGTGGAGGGTTTAGACAGCATCACTCCGTTATAATCCACCAGTCTGTTACGAGAATGATGGCATTCACGGCAAGTGGAGGGGTGTGTCGCTAGGTACAAAGTCCATGTGACGCGCAGGGACGGTGAGCCCGCGTTTGGACATGACTATTCCACACTTTAAAGCGTTTAAATACGCTCCTGCCTAGGAACCAAAGAAAGACTGGTACAAACAATGGTGATGTCCCACTTCGATTATTGTGATTCCCTCCTCACAGACCTAAGATCCGATCTGTCACGTAAATTACAGCTAGCTTAATACGGTGTACGCTACATCCGTGAAGTACGTCGTTACTGTCATATAACACCATCTCTTTACGAGTTGTCATGGTTCCATCTAATTGACCGTAGAAACATTCATTGTCTTTTACTTCTCTTTAAACTTATTCACGCTTCTTTCCCTACATTTTCCTTCTCGCTTTAAAACTTTGTCCTCATCTCACAACCTTCATACACACTCGGAAAATAGTCGCATACTTTCAATACCACCTCACCGAACATCTCTACTCATCCTTTACTGTGAAGATCGCTAGGCTCTGGAATTCACTGCCACAGGATGTCAGGGGCTGTCAAACTTTGTATGCTTTTCGTCATAGGTTGCAGATTTTAGTTAAAAATAATAGTTAATTTAGAGGAACTATCCTCATTTTCCTTGTATATATAGTATACACATATTTTTAAGATGTTCATTACGTTAACCTAGGTTCTCTATATTTTCGATTAACTTAAGTGTACTGTTCCTCTAATGTTTCTGTTGTTTCTGTTTCCTTTGAATATTGTTAAGTGTACCATCAATGTGTTCAGGATATTGTATTCAGGATTGTTCTATGTGGTTGAGCGGAAGAGAAGGCCAAATGGCCTTATATCTGCCACAATAAATAAATAAAAATCTATACCCAAAAGAAGCCTGTGGATCTAAACTACTAGAGAAACGATAGGTTGCATCCAATTGTAGTGGGATGTCTTCTCTGCATTGAGTGTTTGACTGTGATATTAAAAATATTCCGATGTTATCTCTCTTCTCTGTATTGTGGTGTCTAAAGTTTCTGGAACTCCCTATTGTATTCCGCTTAGTTAATTGGTCTTATCTCTAGGACTTAGATATGAGAGAGAAACTTCTATAACTCTGTTTACGTTTCGTTAAATTTTTGGCTTTTGGGCACTGGCCTATTTTATTGACCTAACTTCTTTCCTAGAATTATACCCTATTAAAATAACACCGTCTCTGCTTTCCCGTTCTTCTAAGAAATTCTAATTACATTTCCTGCGAAGTTCACACGCTTCCTTATCTTATGGAATTTATGCTCGACACACCCACACGAGCGACGAAGTTGCGACATCTAAATCAGATAGTCAAGTAAGAGTGATTTTAACACAATTTCCCAATTTATAAGCCCCGGAAGTGACACTGTTACACCATATTATTACTCTGACATCATTACTGTCTCTTCTGCTTACCTACAGTAAGTAAAAGAAGTATTCGATACCGAGATTACACGTTTTGAGACTCTCTGAATGGAGAAACAAAAAGAGCATTTTTAGAAAAAGGGGTGTGTGGGTGATTGAACACCATAACTCAAAAACGAAAAGTCGGTTAAATACTAATCTTGGTATTTAATTCAGCATCTTACAGGGACGCGACACGAAGATTTTCAAGAAAATCCCACTATCTGAAACTTATCCTTTACATGGAAAATGTTTAAAAATAACAATTTTGATTAAAAGACCATATGTTTAAGATCATTTCATGACAACTAAAAGGTGTATCTTGGATTTTCTGGGAGTAGCCTCTGAAGTCCCCGTCTTTTGCATACTTGGTAAACCTCAAGAGATAGACAAAATCTTAAAACCCCCGCCAAAAAAAGTCTCGTTAAAGCACATATTTTATGTCAAATAATTTTTTTTGTGGGTTAAACCATTTCTGAGATATTCCTTTTATTGGTTTGAATTTTCAAAGAATTATACTTTTCTGAAATGGGAAGTCGTTATTCATCTTACCCCCCCCTCCCGTGGTCATGCAAAGAGCATGGAATTTCAAAGTCATCAATTAGCGACACGCTCTTTAAAAATCTGTCTATCGCTTTCTACTGCGTCGTCCTCCGTGGTATAGTGGTTACCGTGCTAGCCTCTAGTTCCCGAGGTTGCAGGTTCAAACCCGGCGGAGGGCAATGGATTTTTTCGAGCGTAAAAATCCTTAGCATGGCTTCCTTCGGAAGGGAAGTAAAGCCGATGGTGCCGTGTCGTAGATTTACGGCACGTAAAAGAATCTCAAGCCTGAAAATTATCGGTCTTTCACGCCTAATATAGAATGGGACGCTAAGAACCACAGCAGTTAAAGAGCGTCCGTAAGTATATGGACATGTGTGAATTTCTCATGGGTAGAAAATGCCATTTAATTGTCGCATCAGATATACTATATTTAATATACTGTGGTGAGGCCAAAAGGTTTGCAGCTAGATATTGAATTTTAGTTACCTCAGCATATTCATTGGGAGGCATAGCTGCAGAGGTAGCAAGAGGACCAGAATCTTAAACAACACGTTCCAGAGCAAGCGTGGGATAGTTATAACAAAATACACAGAATTTCACATTAATCACGTTACCTGTGGTTTATTCAGTATAAGCACGGTGCCCCTACATCACACACACAAAAGATAAAAAGGAAGAAATTGAAGGGAGATGCTACACACACGAGACTACATTCACACGATTTCACATAGTCTTTCAGACCCAACACTCGACCAAAAGTGACGCTAACCACACAACTCGCAAAGGAATAGCGCTCAATTCCCCCACTCTCCACCGCTAGCTAGGATCACCAGCTAGAAGGTGGCAATTCGCCACGCCAGACGAAACTTCAAAACCCCGGCCGAAAGAATTACCCCAACATTACTGTCGCCAACGACGCAATAATGTGTCTGGCGTGACAATACACACAGGCATACACGCCACAATATTAGAGCTTTTAAGAGGGATGGGTTAGATAGTGGTGCCGACACTAAAATAATTAAAGTGTCAGCCAACACAGGAACGCAGTTTTGAAGATTAAATTTACTTCTCAACCCTTGAAAGCAATTTATTTTCATTGTCTTTTCGGTTTCACTAACATTCAAATTGCTCCTTATGCTGCAAACCCTTGCCAGTTACTTTGAAAATGTTATCAAGCAAACCTAAGATCATAATGAATCAAAAGTTATCCCTGCAAATTTTGAGAAAAGTAAAAATGACGAAGTACATGGCTTTAGAAGTTATTTTTATTAATTAAAAAGCCTAAAAGTTAAGCAGTATATACTTTTAAATATTTTTCTAAGGCAATTGTTGTTTTATCTACAAATCATGTGATAAGTTTGCAGCACAGGTATGTTTGGAACATACAATTGAAATTTGGTTCCAAAATTTTGAAAGGGGATTTTCTTGTAGAACATCAAAAAATAGCAATATATTTCTTTTCTCTCAAGAAATACCCAAAGAATTGGTCTGAAGATTTAGAAGTTCGTTACAGTATATATTACATATATTTGATAAAAATGTCAAACTAGTTGCCTCCATTTTTCACGAGCTGTCCACACAGAACTGGAAACAGTAAACGTGCACAGTTTTGTATACTATTAAATCTTTTGCTTATTGTCTTAATTTTATTATCATTCCAGAAAGTTTTATTACTGGGTTTCAAAATATCGAATGCCACATATTTTGTACACAGGGGCAGAGAGGAGTTCCTGCAATTGATGTAATAACGGGACCGGAGCTGCATGTTCTCGTTTCATCAAGTACAGCTCTACTCATTGTGGGGAAAAACGATCATAAATGTAATTTTAACGACATAGTTTTAGACTGTTGGAAACAATAATTTATGGTGTACCGTTTATTCTTTTAAATGGAAACCTATTCTTATTTTTAGCAAATTTAGATAACGTGGAAGATCACGTCACTACCGATTGTTACATTGTTTCATATCAGACCTTCAGAGTTACAGTAATGTGAATTTGATTTAAGATAAAAGCATTAACCTTAATAGCATATTCAAGTCTACAACGTAATGGTGTCAAGGACGAAAGGGGAAAAGTTAAGAAGAAAGTGTTATTTATTTTACTACACAGTCTTTACAAATTAAATTTACTGTCGGCACTTACTGTCCCTGAAATCAGGGACAACGCGATGCTTCAACTTGTATGCCTTTCACTTAATTTAAAAAAAAAAAAACATATGCAACCGACACAGACTTCCTCTGCATATTACTAATAATTTTATTACCTGTCTAAAACTGCTGTATATAAGGATTTGTTTATTTATTTCCTCTCAATTATGATAGTATTCATAAAAATTTGTTTTAGTGCATGTACGTACATTTTCGAGGCTACGGCAAAAACTCAACAATTAATAGGGCAGGTCTATAATATCTATATATTGATCATGATTAGGGCTAGGATATTTATGACCTAAAAATCACCATAATATGCACAAAAAATATGCTGTTATGACCAAACATTTACCAAAATATGCACAATAGCATAATAAATATGACCTAACAATATTAAAATGAGGTAAAATGTCTATTGTAAAATAAATTAGTAAGTCAGTTTTGATAATAAACTATTTATTTGAGAATAAAATGCACATGAGAAGCAAGCTAAACTATGTAATTTGACATTCCAGTATGATTTTTATTAACATTATAGGAACATAGTTAACCTATGTGCTTTTTACATCCTCATTCTACTTCATATAAGCTCTGAGTTGCAATACACAATGAAGACCTTGTGCAAATTTTCAAATGAAAAAGATTTCCTATTGTCAGGCAACAAAGCCTTGTACTTCGAAAAGCTCCTTTCTACTTCAGCTGACACAAGAGGAGCATATTTAAAATGAACAATATCATTTGAATCTAAATCTGAATGATTAAGAGAGAACTTTTCATCCAACAAAATCATTGAAATGGAACACAGTGTATGATACCCTTCGTTTTTTTCTAACACCTTTTCCATTTTCTTTGACAGTTCTTTTCCCACTTTACCACAAACACCCTCTAATTTATTCCAACTTTTTTCACTTGTTCTATTTGCTTCACCAGTGGCACTTCTGATTCCTCCAAAGCAGTTATGACAGCTGGAATAAATCCAAAATTTGATTTTATGTTTGAAAGTTTGCCTGAAATTTCACCATTAGACATTAATTCTTGAGCTAGTCCAATTGAAGTAGCTTCACTGCTATCGAATGAATCGATGCTTTCAACAACGTTGAAGTTCTGGCAGTAATAGTTGCAGGCATCAACCCAGGACCCCCATCTTGTCAAAATAAAGGAGATGGTGGCAAGGGAATGTCTGGAGCTAACAACTTAAATGCTGCAACACGTGAAGGGGCTTTCAAAAATATCTTTTTGACACGTCCAATAAATTTGTCAACGTCACTGAATTTACTACGAATCTCCTCTGCAACTCGGTGCAAGGCGTGAGCTAAACAAGTCACATGCACCATTTTACTGTACAATGCTTTTAGAGAATCGGCAGGTTTCACCATATAAGGTGCAGCATCCGTTACGAAGAGAAGTACATTGTCATGCTTAACACCTTCGGGCCATATGCCATCCATAGATCTGTCGAACAACTTAGAAATGGTGGGAAAATTTACTTTTTCTAAATGCTCACAGTTTATTAGAAACTTTTCGCCTGGACCATCTTCTTTCAAAGTTCCCACAAGACATTTGCAACATATCTTCCCATAGAGTCTGTGGTTTCATCAATTGATACCCAAATATTTTTATTTACGAGCTCTTGTCTGATTTGTTGTATTCTTTTTTCGTAGCTTCGGCTGACAAAGTTCTTTCTTAATGTGGAAGAATCAGGAAGAGGTTTGCCTGTGTATTTTTCTAAGAATTCACGAAATTTTGGATGGTTAAGTTTACTTAAGGGAATATCAGCACAAAGGAAAGCTGTACAAAGTTCTTCGCAGAATGGTGAATAAGACTGGCGGGATTCCCCTAAGAGCATTTGCTGTAGTGTTTTTTCATTTTCAATGCGTTGTACTCCACGTTTGTGTTTATCTGTTGCCACATGCTGTTGAACATTAAATGACTTCTCTGCAGTACGTTGCACAGTTTACAATACAGTATTTTACTATCACTTGAAAATACCTTCTCACCATATTGAGACACAAACTTTTTTAGTTTTACTTGAACATTTTGCTTCACTTTAGGCATTTTTTCTGAACTGTACTGCACACGCTTAAGACTTCAATAAGACTGAATAACACAATGAGTGAATTAAGACACTTGTCTGCAGTCCAGGGTCCAGAATGACTTGATCAGCTACCTGTTCATAGAGTAACAATAGCTTACACAAACTCGCTGATGCGTAAGGGTGAAGTCGATATTGTGAATTCAAAGGAAACAGGGAAGGAAGGTAGATACTTGCCATTTTCCAGGAAACAAAATGAGGTGCGCAATTCTGGGAAATGTAACACGGAATAAATAAATTGCATGAGAAAGTTCTTTTCTTCTTGAAAGAGTGAAAATATGACGAATATGACCATTTACTTACAAAAATATGCTCTATCAGAGAGAAATGGCCATATATGCAAAAATATGACTTAACAAATTAGGTTAATTCATTTCGCTATTTCATAAGAAGCATTTATATGTATTTAAGGAGCATGTCAGTCCTACCAAAAAATATATGCCCTATCATAAAAATCCTAGCCCTAGTCATGATATTACAAACTATTTGCAAAGTCTCACGAGAAACAAGAAGGGCGATTTAGCATTTCATGGTGTACGCTTAACATGTAGAAAAATTCAAACGGACTAAAAGAATATTTCAGAAATTTTAAAGCCACACACTGATAAGTGCATAAATCTAATGCATCACAAAAAATATCCCGCATTATATTCATATGACCATCTCCACCAACTATCGTTTATTTTTAACTAGTCTTACAAAAGCTTATTTTTCTATCTGCTTCGTGTTAATCGAGATAATAATTCCATACATATTTCGTTGTGGATACAATAGAGATATAGGATATCGGCGAAAGACAACTGTTTAACAGCGGGTTGCTATATTATGGCCTGGAGGTTCCATAATCTTTCCATGACCGCCAGAAACAATGAATTATGATAGCGCTTCAAAGAATGACAAGATATTATGAAAGTTCAAACCATACCACAATTCATACCACAGGTATCCCGGAAATGGATGATGACATAAAAAATATGTATGAAAGAAATAGTTTTTTTTTTTTTTTTTTTTTTTAAAGAAATCTAAATTTTTGTGCATTCAGATTTTGTCTATCCCTAATGGTTTGGGAGAAATTTTGAGAGGATAAAAAGTAACGAAACATTTTCCATGTAAAGGGTAGTTTGGGGCGGGGATTCTTTTTTAAATATTCGGGTCGCATGTTTGGAAGATACTGAACTTAAAAATGCCAAGTTTAGTATTTGTCCGGAATTTCGCTTTTTTTTATTGTGTTGATAGACACACGGACCATTTTTCTAAAAACTCCTTCTATTAATCAGAGGACCTCAAAACATGCATTTGCATTGATATTTCCACATAGAATATTTCGGTGGGATACAATAAATACTTCCTCTGCCTCCTAAGTACGTAGTAGAGAAAGTAAAAATAACAGAAGTGTATGCCTTAACAAGATCTGCATTTTTCGTGTAATAAGTTCCACCACCTGTTAAGGATAAGTGTTATATGAAATTAAAACATACATTTATTTAGCGAAATTCAAGATATGCGTTTTATTAATCATCACGCTGTACATCCATTGTAATCAAAATTCGTAGAGCCATTTTTTGGAATATAAAATTATGACGAACGTTATTTCTTGTGAAGGATCATTTAGTGTTGGGAAATCTATCCAATTTTTTCGCTTTAGACTTATGTTGTTCATACATGCGCGTGCAAATGGACATTTTTTCCTCCTTTTAACTCGGGAGATCTCATAGCTTATTTTTCTGCTGAAATTTATATGTCGAAATCTTCAACTGAGATGAATTGTCTCTGGTTTGTTAGATGCTTCCAATTAACTGTAGAAGTTGAACTACAGTATACACAAACTAAAATTCGAATTATAATATATCGTGAAGAAGGAACTGATGTGACAGATTAACATCATTTTCTATACTCTAAATTTTTCAGAAAATAATTATCTCCGTTTAGAAACATATAACGTTTGCTAGAAACCACAGCTTCTTAAAATAGAGCAAGTTAACTTGTTCCAATTTCCCGAATATATCTTCAGAGCTTATTTCTGTTAACTAGTGTCTGTACTACAGTGTTTTTTTTCCTCGTATTAATATTTTAAGCGTATTTTAATGTACTGTATGATTTATTCTTATAATTTTATTAATGACAAATTTGATGTGTTACATTCACATAACTTTCTCTACCCATTCTTCAACAAACTATTCTTACGGAAGCTTATTCTTCTATTTACTTCATATTAATCGAGATAAACATTTGTAGAATGTTTGTTTTATTACATATTACTTCCTTGTAGGTACAGTGGGAATACAATAGGATTAAGCGACAGACAAATCCTTTAAGAGCTGGTTGTTATGTGTTGACTTAGAAATTCCATTCTGTTTGCATGGCCAAGAGAAAAAAACGAATGACCTCCCATCTGAGAAAAAATGCAAGTATTTGAAAATTCAACTATTAACAAGGAATATCTTGGAAATGGTTAACTCTACAAAAGAAAGAAAGGAAAAAAAACCAAACAATTATTTGACATAAATTGTTTGCTTCAACCAGTTCCACATTTTTTATGTAGTAAAGAGTTTTCCATCTCTTACGGTTTACCAGTTATGCAAAACTCATTCTGAAAGAAGACTTCAGAGGCTATTCCCAGAGAATTCAAGACATATATGTCATTTGTCTTGAAAATATCTTTAAAAACATATTATTATGGTCTTTTAATCAATATCGCCATTTTTGAGAAAAACAAAATTTTCGAAACATTTTCCATGTGATGGGGTAGTTTGGGGTGGGGGATTTGTTTTAAAAATCTTCATGCCTTATTCTTGGAAGATACTGGACTTAAATACCATGTTTGGTATTAAACTGACTTTTCGTTTATGAGTTATCCTGTTCAAAGACACGGATTTTTTTTCCTTCTAAAAATGCTTTTCTTTTTAATCAGGGAGTCTCAAAACGTGTATTTCCATCGAAATCACCGTATCAAGCTTTTGATTGGAGTACAATAAACACTTCCTCTACGTACTATAGGGAAGTAGTAGAAAGATGTTCATGGTTTCAGAAAATAGCCTTAGAATGTCAGCATACTAAGCAGGAAGACTTTCCGTTTTGCGCTGTTGAACGCTAACCAACCTAACATTTTTAGCATGTTGGCGACGAAATTCTAAAACTGGAAGGTCCTCGGGAAGATCTACAATAATCACCTCTTTTCCGGTTTGCATGACTTGGAGCGTTAGTTTAAAAATAGCTGCGGCGTTCACCATGCTTTTCTGACAAGCATGCACAATCACACGGATCTCACTAAAAACAAGTGGAGTTCTGTTCTAAGTAGGAGTGGTGGAGTTTCTTTTTCTTTCTTTTTTCAGTTCTTTTGCTTTTTATATGGTAGCTTGAGTGAGCCACATGTGGCTACTTTCCCCAGACGGAAAACAAATTACTCACTTCTTAAATTATTACGCTCTGGCTTGAGATATGCGCCAGGTGTCAGAAAAGTAAAGCTCCTTACCTGATAACCATTTAAAACTGTAATTTGAAACAACTTAAGAAAACTACAAGTATTTTCTCAAACCACTACTCTGGCAAGCAGAAAGCAATAATGAACGATTCATCATTATTGTGGAGGCAACTAGAGCGGAGTCCAAAGGTGGGAATTTTAGCATTTTAAATGCTACATTAATCCTTATAGAATATGAAATATATACATTTTTTAACTGTAGTGTTTAATCCATATGTTTCTGTGAACTTGTTTTATAATATACCGTAAGCAGGTGTCAAAGAAAAAATAAGTCAGGTAGTTTTAACCTTAGCTTGGTTGACTGGATGAAGCAAATATGGTTCATGCAGGGTTGCAGAGCCCAGAAAGAAAGGGTGAAAGTTAGGAGAAAGCTTCCACAGTTCATGCGTAGACCATGGTTTCTTTAACTTGTGTAATATGAATTACACATTGTGGCGTTCGGAGAGAAGATACATGTTATTTTTGACCTGTGACATGTAACTGTCTTCCAGGTTTTATGCCATTACTCAAATGTATTAAAAGTTGCATGTGCTTTTTTAAATAACATTAGCTCCTTGCTATTTATTTTATGTAACCCATGATTTGCTGCGAACTTTAAAGATCTGGCCAATTCCCGTGTGGGATATTTATTATTGACCGATATCTCTGTACAATACGAAAGCAGTCATTAGCGTCAATTTATTTTCAGTATCAGGAACTCCAGTGAGCTTACACGGAAGCTATGAACTGCCATGCAAGCTTCAAACCTACAATGCTGTTTAATCTTCTTTCGTACGTGGTGAGGGATGTTAAAAATCAGGAGGAACAGAGGAAGTTTCATTTACTTCTTGGGGTTTTAGCTCCCGTTAACACCAGAGGCAAGCTCTGCAGCAGTTTTTATATTTCACAATTTCGGAGTTTGGTGTCACTGACGAAGCAATTGCCGCAATAATGACCGTTTTGATTTGTATAGACTTTTTTTGAAAGGTGTTTGAATATGATTAGCCCTATATTTGCAGGATGGATCTAAAAAGCTGTAGGGGGTAATGCGTGCTAGGACTCGGAATGGCCTTTGTACCTGTGGAGATAACGGCTCTACATAGTAATCGTACCAACCCAGTTATGAAATTCTGTGCTGGAAACTTACAGCGTATTGTGTTTACACCTCCGCTTCGACGTTCCATATTTGTTTTATACCTCCGATTCATTTATAATCATAGGTAACTCGAGCGAATTTGCGCTCAAATGGAATTTATTAAGAAGAAGAACAATATATAAGGCTATACAGATAATAATTACTTTCTTACTTGTGATATTGAAAATAAAATCATCGTCGTATCAGCTGTCAGATCACCGAATACTAAATGAATGAGTAATCGAATGTGTTCGGAATACTAACCAATCTACCAACAGTGGGAATGCGAAAACACGTAATCTCAAAATTAAGATAAGCTAAAATCAGATCAAGATAAAGGCACATTTTTTTCAAAAACTTAATTAATTTGGAAGCTTGTCTTGTCTTGTTCGATACAAATTTCTGTCATTGCTCCGGACGCACTTCAGCCTTGGGTTTATTGTGCAACCTGTATCGTTTTAAAGCCAGTTCATTATGCCTGCAACCTTTACCAAGGAATACACTCTCATAACGGATATGATTTCAAATTTCTTCTGTTCTAAAAACATTTTTCTAAAAACAATATACCTCTGTAAGCCAAGGTTTCACAGGAGCATAGATATAATGTTTGCGCTGTTTCAGTTTCTTTCTTGTACAATCTGCAATCTGAGTTACTCTGAAACACTCCCATTGTGTTATATGTCAATACGTATAACATATGTGTTTTATGTCCCGAGGTCGCGGGTTCATGCCTGGCGGTGGGCGATGGATTTTTTCGGGCGTAAAAACTCCTTAGCTTGACATCCTTCGAAAGGGAAGTAAAGCGGTGGTCCCGTGTCGTAGACTTACGGCACGCAAAGGAACTTCAAGCTTGGTAAAGGAGCCTCTGAGCAAAATGTCCTGCTTTACACGCCCAATAGAGAATGGGACGCTAAGAACCATAGTAGTTAAAGAGCGTCCATAAATAAAACTCAATCCCCCCCTATCGTGTTAAGAGTTTTTCACTGGACCATGTCCTGTGAGAAACGCAATAATTGTTCTCAGTTTAAGTCTGTTACATCTAAGTTTTCAGCTCTTTGCTTGCATGGTTTTCTAATAAATAGTTAAAAACTTTTGTTTTCTGGAGCTTTAAAGCCAGGTTTTATGATGACCTACTTTGAACCAGTTCTTAATAGCCTCTCTTACTAAACATTGAGATATTTCTAGAGCCGGCTCTGGCCCAATAAATTGTGAAGCTGCTCCTTGTCAATTTGGAAGCTTACACTATTTGAACGTCCATTGATTAAAATCATAATTTTAAAGTTGAAAGTTGAAGGATTCTGCTGGTTTTCGTTAATGAAAATTGAAGTGGATGTTGGGGTTGTAAGATTTTGTAATTTCTCCGTAGCACCAACAAACGAAATGGACAACATAGTCCATTAATCCTCATGGTGATACTATTACGTTGCAGTAACGAACTGACGTTTTAACCGATTAAATCGCATCCTTGCAAGCATATTATAAGGTAAACGACCGTGATTGGTCGATATTCAAGGCATTGCTAAACGTTGTTGGTCAATATCAAACACGGGGCGTATGAATGGAATAGTTGGACAAATTACATTGTGCTGTCTAATTTCGCCAGCATATTATTTGAATTAGCTAACGGTTGTACGCTTAATATCTTTTAGTTTTTGTATGAAAGTTTTCTGTTTTAAAAATTTGAAATTAACGCAGAAAAGCAAACTGGTGGTTTCATACCACTTACGGATTAATACCAAAATGTTTCTCCTGCTGTAATTACGTTTAATACTGATGTCGCCTTCCATTTATCACAACCACTAATGAAATGGATATATTGTGTTAATGCAGTAATCTGTCTTGTTGCAACGAGTTTGAACAGCTGCCACAAAAAGACGTTTCGTATTTGTTTCCCTTTGGCCTTGTGAGCACATACCGGACGTTCTTCCGTCGTGTTTACAGAGAGAAAGCATGAAGCGCCGAATTTAAGACACACCACTATATTTTATACGACCAAGACTTGAAATTGTCGCATTTCCAGTCGTTTGGATCGAATAAACAAAGTGAGCCCTCGCACATTCGCGGAGGGATAGGGAACGAGCATTCGTTCGTGTCGAGAGTGACCCTTTTAAGAATGGAATGGGCCAATTCTTACGGAAATTCGGTCAGAGTATGTCGTAAAGTGCGCAAACATCGCCCTGTCATCCTGCTCCGTCGCACCCTCAGCATCCCTTTGCATAGTAATGGCTCTTCCATCTTCTCCAAAACTGATGCATCGTAAAGCTTTGGGGGGAAGAATGGAATTGAGGATGCCCCAGCAATATTTCCCTTCGCACATACATCTCCCTTTCCAATCACACAGTGTGTTGTCGCCTCTCGGAATCACCTTTTAGTTTCATGTTGCCTTTATGAGAACAATGTAACATATTCCGTTCTTTATTTCTTTGTGTTATGTTGCTTAGGTGTGAACACTTTACGACATACGTCTGATGACTTGAAAGCCTCGATGGACGTTAAAAGACGGTGGACGGTAATATTAAGTTGGCTTTAATCGAAGATATTTTTCAATCAAAGCAGAATGGCATACTTTGATGTCACGACCATCGAAATTGTGATACTTCTACTGTCTCTCATTAACCGAGAATAGCACTATGTCGTAAGTCGACAATTGATAGTGTTTTGGCTTTATGTTTCTTTAGACGTTTGTAAGTTAAAATAGACGAAGTATAAAACAATCACACAATTTAAAATGCCATGCTCAGAAGGAAGAGTATAAGTGAGCTGTGAGGAGGGATGCCATCTTGAGAGGGCAGTCTTCCTAAGGCGGTTCTAACAATAAACTCTTTTCTGCCTAAAAACAATAGCAAAGTAATATTGAAATATCTGCGGTGACTATTTACATACTTAGGTACTCGAACTTGGTCTGCACTTTGCATGGATGGAAATTATCGATTGTATCAGTAACAAGCTATTTTGGGAAAATAAATCGCTATGTACTAACCAGTAACAATTTTCTGTTATACGTTTGTAAATGTTCCAGTAACCAAGAAACCATTTGTGTTTCTGTTCAATCCTATTTTGTCAGCCATTATCCACACAGAGTTGCCTACTTCGTTAGTTCAGAATTCATATCCCTTCTTCTAAGAATGCAGCTAAGAACAAAAATGGTGTGTTTTAGAATCTTCACACAAACGGAAAACATTTCTTGCTGCGTTGGAAAATGTTCAGGAAAGTATAATGGAGAACTATCCAAAACAGGTATGCTGTTTAAATAATCGGTCATGTTTAAATAATGTAAATAATAACTATGGACTGGGATTTTGTGCTCTAATAATCCATTTAATATGTATGTATTTTGCATTGAAACTTCTATAATATGCACAGAAATATACCCATATAAAGAGTATTAGGACATCGTATTGACATAAATTAAACGCTTAAGGTAATTTTATGTTTTCTCTCCGTGAATAAAGGTATTGTGGAAGCAGTTGGATTTATTTAACTCATCAAAATGTATCTTTATTATTGAAGATAGGATATACTTCCGTAACCTAGCTTTGTTGCTCAGTTTTACTTTTGGCATGATTACAGGAAAACAAGACTTTCATGCACAAGCACCACACCACTGAATTGAATGATCTGAAGTTTCACCTGGATAATGATTGCGAACCTGCAGGATTATTTCCGGAATTTAATTTCTAAAACTACTAACGATTGAATATTTGGAAATGCTTTTCCTTTGTGTAAATTAGTAGGTTATATTTTTTGAAAAATCTTATGAGATAGTGAGCATAATTTCAAGTAAATTTAATGTTACGTACAAGTATAACCACCACACTTGAACTCAATTCTGAAAAACCCTTAGCAGCCACCTTCATACCGCGAGGGAACGGCTACGACCAGATATTGAGCTATTCATTGTATTGCGTGTGAGCTATCACCAGTGTTGCCAAATTTCAAGACTGACTCAATGACACATATTCAGAAATATTGTATTTGTAGATCAAATGAGGATAAATGAAAAAAAAGTTTATAAAATATACATGTAAAGCAAGCAAATATGCAACTTCATTTGCAAACTACTGAAATATTATGCTTATTAACAAAACAGGCAAGATATGCATTATATGCAACATAAAATCTGCTTTAAATTGTCCGAATTTAGTAATTAACTCGCATATCAAGTGAGTATACTTTCTGACGGTAGAGAATGAATATACATTTGCATTAAAATCGTGTTCCTAATAATAACGCTGCCGCGTGTTACAATTTCTTAAGCTTCATGCAATGTTTCTAACCGCACTGCGGTTTGATAGTGCTTTCATTCAGTTGGGAAATGATATGGTGGAATAAGCTTTTTTTCCCCCTAAATCAGAGTATTTTTTCACAATAATATGTTGCATCAAAGCACTTTTATTACATGAATAATGCATTTTCTTGTACCCAACTACTACGCAGTTAATTTAACGGATGTAAAGAATATTTGGTTCTGTGAGCCAGAAATCAATGATATGTGCTTTGTGTGATGTGGTGAATATTTTTAACTGTGCGATTGAAATAACATTACTGGTGGAGGGTAAAATATTAAATAAAAAATGCAACTGTGCGAAGGGGCGGGTTGTTTGTTCGGGCGATGGATGTGTAATATTCCCAGTGTATTGGGTTAAAAACATCGGATCAGAAATGCATTACAGCGTGCAAGTTGTGGAGTGCCTTGTTGTAATATCGTGTGAAGCAGCGTTGCCTCTCTCTCTCAGAACGGCATGCGTTCAGAAATACTTCTGTCAACTCTAAAGCATGCATATTCGAAAATTAGTGGAACAATGACTATTTCACGGTACTATCCATAAATGATGTAAGTGAACAACATTTTGAAATACCTGCGATGTATGGTATCTTATGAAGCAGATGGTAATAACTTATTCATAAGGTACAGAGTTTAATTGGGACTGTTATCTATAGTGTCCTAAATACGTACGAGGGTAATCTATGAAGTAACGACCATTTGGATTTAATAAATTAAAAAATGTAGGTATATTATTAAAGAAAAACATGTTGCTTACTTTATTTCCCCACATAATAATCTCATTTGCTGTATCTGTCAACGAGCTTTAAAACGACCGTGTTGTAGTGAACTGCCGCCAGTCCATTAAGCCAAGATCTTCGGATACAATTCCACCAAGCACAGAACCAGAAATGTTTGCTTAGAAAAATGTAACTCGTCTAGGGTTACGCGTCTTATATGACTTTATTGCTCACTTGATTCCCATATCATCTGTGATGGGTGACGGACGTCCGGGTCGAATCATTTCTCACCATTTTCTCACATTTCTTTCGTTCATTACTGTATCACGATGCACTCCCTTTATTTGACGTAAATTTCTGCAGGGTTTCACTTCCGAGCATTCGAAAATCGAAAACACCTCTCAGTCGGCGGGACTGTGAATCACACAGTTCATTTTGAACAATCACAGAATATACAATAACAATTTGTTTCGACTGGAACTCACACAACATTGACGAAAGATGTCGAAGAAACTATTCGAATGCCCAAACGGTCGTTACTTTGTGGATTACCCTTGTATACACCAAATGTAAGCAGAGGTGTTAAAATATGTCGGGTTGCTCCAGGCAAAACACCTAAGCAAATAATACCCTAGCTAGGTGGGAGACTGCATTTCACATGAAAATCATACGAATCAACCATGGAGTTTTCAGACCACAATCTGAGAGTAACGACACTACTTAAAGAAACCTGCCCCTTGGATTTATTTTGAATTAGTGAAGGATGTTGGAATTGCTTCTTATACAGTTTTTCATGTACTTTAAAGGAAGTTAAATTTGAGAAAAATCGCCAGGCTTTTAGGACACTATATAGTAAAACGTCTGCTTACAACCCATAAATGAGATTGTTCCCTTCTAATACACAGATAACACACATCAAATGCTGATCTTTTGCATTTTCCAAGCTTGTATGAGTTACTGATAGTAGCACCAAACATAATTGTTATTAATTTTCGAATGATCCATGTAGAATGTATAGCCTTTACGGCCCAGAAATTAATGTTTGTGATAATTTGCCCGTAGTAATACATTATAAAACGAGTTCAAGCATAATAAGCATATCATACTAGTACACATGCAGACAATATCCTCTTTTTCTAGAAAATATTATGCTTGTCGCGCTCGCTCCCACCCCCTCCCTTCTGCCCGTCTCTCTCAAATCTGATTTTCCTTTAAATTATGAAGCATAAGAAATAATGTGGGATGGTGACATAAACCAGGATAAGAAAACAAGAAAAACAGATCTGATTACACTCACAAAACTTTATATACTCTTTTGCAACCACATATCTTATGCGTATGCGAAAGCATTGATTAAAAGTTAATTCTTCTGTACACGTCACCGTATTTACGACATATTTTTGTAGGCGGTCTCTAAAACAGCTGCTTTTCGGACTCTTAACACGCCGAAAAATGGTACGTTAGCGGCGTAATACACAAAACCCAGATAGCAGTGACCAGTCATACCAACTTTAACAGGGCTTTAAACAAAATACTTGATCATAAAACAAGTAGTATAAGCCAATATTGTTTTTTATGTTAATCATAAACTTTTGCACCAGTCTTTAAATGCAATATGTTTCTTCTCATACTGCCGCCGAGATTTTGCTGGCAGCAATGTTCCTAGCTAGAATTGAAATTCCCTCGGGATTTTCACCTATGTTTTCAGTCACAAGTTTATTGTTCAGAAACGAGCGCTCAGAATAACCACTGCGATCTACATCCGAATCTAGAATTGTTATGGTCAACGCTTCCTAAGAGGCTGTGAGAATATGACTGACTATGCCTTTTATGTTTAAGTAGTACTTATATTACATTTATTAATTTTATTTAAGAAAATGTAGAGAGCCTTTACTGAAAACTATTGCATGCACCATGTATGCAAAAGCTTTAGCGGACTCATCCAGTAGGTATAATAATTAATACTTAATTCGTCCGCTAAAGCCTTATTTTGCATACTTGATATATAAATAGCTATTAAAGTAAGCAGTAAGTATTTAATTACATACAACATGCAGAAAGAGCATTTACATGTTTCTAGGAACTGCAGAGGGATACACTCGGAAGTCGTAATCGAGTTCTTGTGAGGGAAAAGAAATAAAGAAAAAGAAGAAAAAAAATAATTGGAACTTTACAGCATCTTCCGTCAGTTGACGCACTTGCTATAATCATACAACATGGCATATAATCTCATTTCGTATCTCTACAATAAGATAAAAGTACAAAACACACGCGGTTAGCTTTTTGTCTTTTGTTCGTGTGTTTTCGAAAACTAATTCTGAGTGATGGCTGCGTTTAACAACAGTTTAGTTAGATTCTCTTTAGAGCAATTTCGAGAAACAAAAACAAAAAAAAGCGGATAAATAACCTCTTGGTGCACTGAAATAGATTTTAACCAACTGCTCATATGCGAATCTAAACCTGAACAAAATATACTGTAAAGTCTTTTAATTAAAACATTACGTAATCGAATAGTATATCATATTCAGCTGCGCGGTTTATGTTTCTTTTTTCTTTCTTAATTTTAACTTCAGCTTAAAAAACAAACATGTAATAAACTGGTTTGGTTGTGCGTGTGTTTGCGGCTTCTTTAAGGACTTAGTTTCGATTTCCAGCGGGCAAGATGAAGGGGATCACTATCGTAATCAAGGCGTTCTGTAATTTACCACAACCAATATACTGGAATGCCAAAGCGTCATAGAAGCTGGAGGAATTGTCTTGTTTTTGGTTGCATTAGTGTTTTAATTACTAAGAGCGTGCCTGTGCTCGTTATATTCTGTTTTCTCCTTTGTGAAGACCTGTAGTGTTCGCAGTAAAGCTTTGTGGACAGTATATAACTATGGGAAATAATGGAACACAACCTCTATTGGAATGTTGGATGGATACTGGAATGCCAGTGTCATAGAAGCTGGAGGAATTGACCTGTTTTTGGTTGTATTAGTGTTTTAATTACTAAAAGCGTGCCTGTGTTCGTTATATTCTCTTTTCTCCTTTGTGAAGACCTGTAGTATTCGCAGTAAAACTTGTTGGACAGTATATAACTATGGGAAATAATGAAACAGAACTTCTATTGGAATGTTGAATGGATTTTTAGTGCACATTAGGATGAAAATCCTTCCTTATAGTCAAGAAATAAATTAATGCTATATTGCAAAACTAAAGAACTCTAAAGGTAACTTTTTCAGAGTATATAGTTATTTAACCTTTGTTTTAATACTTAAGGGGACCCCAAACATTATGCAATGAGTTTACTGTATTACTGTCGGCTTTATATTGGCATTACAAAAATAATTATGAAAAATTACATTTTTTTTCAAAACTAAAGCTACAGATTTTAATTTTAAACCTATCGGATATAAAATATTTAACATACTGTTAATCATATAAGTCACTAAGATACTTCCTGTGATCGCATTTTTCAGTACAGCGCTGAGGTACTCTGGAATAAAGCTGCTGAATCACTTTTATGTGCATCAGTGCCGTTTATAGTTCTTACATTATTGTGATTTATGCACTACAAGAAGTCGATGAGAAATTGGGTTGTCTTTATTGAAACTGAGTTAAACTAAAGCAAAATTTTAACAAACACGCACTTTTAAGTTCCTTAAGTTTGGGGCAGGGATTTAATTACTTTAAAATAATTTATATTTTATATGCTAATCAGTGTGCCGTAATACAAAATAAAATAGCATTGCTTAGCTAAACTATTAGTTTAACTAATAAAGAATGGTGAAACAAGAAGGTAATGAAGACTCAATATTTCGAAATATCGTTGTGTAACGGAAAATGCTGATTTGAAAAAGCCCACAGTCAAGACCGAATTATGCGTTATCAAATATAATCAGATATTGACTCCGTAGTTATCTTGAGTTTCGACAACATTAAAAATGTGTTATTTTCAATTTTGCACTAGCAATATTCACTTCTAAACCAGACACGAAATACGAACGTAATCTTTTTGGCATTTACACAGGTATTGTTCAGTGTTTTAGTGGGCTACCACGTGCATAGTAGATAGAGAAGCACTCCACCCAAAAATTTGATACCGAGATTTCACCGGAAATTTGTGTTTTGAGGCCCCATTAAATCCCAAAAAGAATCATTTTTACATAAAAGGCATACTAAAAAACAAAAAAAAGTGGGATAAATACCAAACTCCAGAGATGTGACAGGAAGATTTTCGAGAAAATCCCCCGAACCCCAAACTCTCCTTTACATGGAACATTTTTCGAAAATTGATTTTCTAAAAATGGCTCCAGCGATTTTGATTAAAATACAATATTAATTATATTTACATGTTAAATAAAATGTATATCTTGAATATTCTGGGAATAGCCTACGAATTCCTCTTCATTCGGAAGGAATTTTGTATAATCTTGTGTAACTGGTAAACGTTAAGCGATAGAGGAAAACGTATTGAAGAAAAAATGTGGATCTCTTTAAAACACACAGTTTATTGTAAATAACGTCTTTTGTGGTACAAGCAATTTCTGAGATATCCATTATTAATGGTTTGCATTATTTAGTACTTTGTCATTCTTTTGAAGTCCTGTCGAAATTCAGTCGTTTTTCGCGATTGCATGGAAAGAGTATGGAATTTGAAGGTCGGCATATAGCATTCTGTTCTTAAACATTTGACTATCGCTATTCGCTTTGTATCTGTAACGAAATGTGTAATTTAGCTATTTCTGCAAAGGTTTATCTCGATTAAAATGATGTAGAATGAAAAATAAACTTTGTAAGAATAAAATTAAATTGGGTTTTAATTATGGACGCTCTATATCTGCTGTGGTCCTATTCTATATTGGGCGTGAAAGACCGGTAATTTTGCTTAGAGGCCTCTTTATCAGGCTTGAGGTTCTACGACACGGGACCACCATTTTTACTTCCCTTCCGAAGGAAGCCATGCTAAGAATTTTTACCCCCGAAAAAATCCATCGCCCTCCGCCGGGTTTGAAACCGCGACCTCGGGAACTAAAGGCTAACATGGTAACCACTACACCACGGAGGACGACAATTGTAAGAATAGTTTGTATACCCGCTAATAAACTATAGAGGGTAGAGAAAGTTGTGTGAATGTAACAGATTTTTTATGGTGTATTGCATCGTCGTCATTGCCGTTGTCGAATCAAGGGATTTTTCAAATCATAATTCATGAAATTTGGACATTAGTTCTGAAAGTTTTCAGAAAGAATATGAATACCGTATTTTAAAAATTACAATTTTCCTTTTTAGATCGTTTTGAGACATTATTTGGTCTGCGAGTTTAAAGTAATCCTTTACATGACTAACACAAATTAAATTCCGTTTTTCTCTCGTGTAAATTTTTCGTTGTGGTACAAATTCTGTTTGTAAGTGTATACTTTTTCGGATTTGTATAACATTATGGAGCACATACAAAGTTAATTCGTTTTAAATGAAACGAATTGATTTTCATAATATACCAGGTAGCCCATACAAGCCGCCCTTTACAAATTTATGCTTCCCTCATACGTAGGTGCAAAAGAAGTTGCCGCATCACCTGTTCAAAGGGACAGTGCAGGTACAAAGCGAAAGGCCACTGTGGTAGTACTGCTTTCTGTAGGTGTTAACGTGGTAGTTTTGTCGCGTGATAGCTTGCATGCAGTTCGAGCCAGGTCATTCAGACAAAAGGTAACGTTCCCCAGGAACGAACACACAGATACTCGTATGGTTACGGTCTGTGCGGAGACGCACCAAAATGCAGCTGGGCTCGAAGGCTGTGTTCTGAGCTTTTTCAGACGCGGCATCTGTCTTCTGTGCAGATTTTTTGATGTACAAAAATACGAGATATTATGGATATTAAAATATGATGGATCATTCCAGGTAGAACGTGGGCCTAAGAGGCCGTTACATCAATTCGTCCACCAAGGCGGGCATGTTTTTGCACGTGCTTATTATGAATAATGCACTAATAGAAAATAATTTAATTCTAAGGCACCTTTAAGAGTATATAAATATAATGAAAATAGAATTTTGTTTAATCTTGTTAACTTTGCGACACCAATTGGTGCTATATAGTTGTATGATTGCAGATAAATTGTCATGGAACGTGGGCTCAGGTTTGCGTCAAACGGCAATCCTGAATTCTTGTTAATGAGCGAATTTCTTATTAAAAGACCGACAGCAACCCCCCCCCCCCCCACACTCACATTTAGACTCTGTGCATACCGTGAAAAGTTTTTGTTTTACGAAGTTCCAGCCCCACGTTTAGGTACCAATTTGAAGGAGGAGTTGTATTGTAGTTCCACTGTTGGGGAGCCAAACTTGATGAAGTAACTGCCTCACGTATGGTACAAAGTTTCCGGTGGCCTTCGCCCCAACGTTTAGGAATCAACTTTGTATTTTAGTGTTTCTTTAAATATTATATATTTATGTTTGCCTCGGCTGCGTCAGTATTACTTTGTAGAAACATGTGTCTCTTATCAGGGGGTGATGCGGCTAAAGATGTAGGCTTACACAAATTATAACTTTTACTTCACTCCTTTTATTAATCCTTCATACGATTAAATAACACTTCCCTTATATAGAGAGCTGTGAGGTTATTTATTAATTACCTATTTGCACTTTTTAACACGTAAACTTTATAATATTCTCACCGTAATGAATTTTCGTCTCACACTGAATACGTACGCGTCTAGCGTCCGGTTGGCAACACTGCCTACTAGCGACTGGCGTTTACCGCTTAAAATTTGTAAATTTCTCTATTTCAAGTCTCTGATTGGCTAATTTTACTCCAATAAAATACTTTTATTTAACTTTCAGCTTTTCTAGTTTTTGATTGGCTATTTATAAATTGTTTTAAAATATTACAATATTGTTTCCAAGAATTACTAGTAGCATTATTGAACTTTCTAATTCATTATTGCCTCAAGGTTACCTCATTGTTAGCAACTTTCTGCCTCTATTCTCACAGCTCCTACATTATTAAATTACGTAATACATATACACAATAATATAAACATTAATACAATGACTTACATACATTTTAGATATTATATTATACACATAGTGCTTTAAGGCGGGCTGTTATTATATTTTATATTATATAATTAGACTGAAATCATTTAAGTGTTAAAAATACTGCCTCAAAAGGCAACTTTCTCGAGATCAGCCGGGAATCGAACTCGGAACACCTCATATAGCAGGCAGCTTCTCTACCGATTGAAGTCTGGGACCAATAATAGCAGTTAAAGTGTTCGTTTTCAAGCATTGATCTTTCATTTAGCGGTCTCTCTCTGTCTGTATGGAGTCCCCTGTGCACTTCTGCTTAGGCAAACCTTGTGGCATCCGCGCTATACGGTATAAACCAACTTCAACTAAGGACGGCTTGTGTGAGCCACCTGGTATAAATACTTGCCCTGGTTAGTCATAATGAATTATTTGTTAATGTGAAAACAGTTAGCAGCTGTTGTAAACCGTATCTAAGGTGGACATTTTCATCCTGTTAAATCACTGCCATTTCTATATCAACAACTGTTTATGAACACCAAAACTATAGACTTTGTAATGTAATATCTCTTCTCTGCAGTATTTTAATGTATCTAATAATTATGAATAAATATCTGAATACCTAATGTTGCACGGGTGGTTTTTAAACTCGAAGGACGAACTAATTTTGTTTACCTCACCCTTCGTTATGAAGTTTTTGTACAATTATCTCCAAGATATGTTGAATCTTCTTTTTTTAGCTCTTATAATTTTAATTTTATACAGACCCGCCTATTTCTAATAACGGATGAAAAATCCCCTGATACGCAAAAAGGATGTGAAACATCGAAGGAACGTCTGACTTCCTTAGCCTCCCCCCAAAAGTCTTCCAAGTTATGGAAATACTGTATGGCCTATAAGTGCCCTTTGGCTGTGGAACAACCATCGATCCCAATGGTCGATTAACTTGTTAGATAATCACAGTAGGTGACATTTTAAATCTTTGTACCTTCTATTTGGTTGCATAGTTATATAACATAAAAGGTACACCGTTTTCACGTAATAAGAAGCTTCGTTATATATTCTTTATTGTTGCTTCAACTATAAAGCCATATCGCGACTACTTAAGAATACAGAACATGATCTCCTAGCATATACACAACGAAACAGAGGTGAATATGGTGCTATGTAGATTCTACACTGTCAGACTACCAAGTTAACTTTTGCAAAAGACATATACCTGTGACAATCGAGAAAAGCAATCTTCTCAGTTATTAATGAAAAATATCCGTTCACTGGTTTCTAATGTTATAATTTTCTCTCTTTATAAAATTATTTAGCATGCCCTGCTAACCAAGTTGATTACGCCATAAATTCAAAGGAAATAATGCAAAACTTTCTTACATGGGGGTTATTAAAGTACTTTGGCATTAGTATCGCATGCATATCGTAGCGTTATAAACAGATGCTATTCTCTTTTGCTATGCTGTGTCTGAATTGCTAAATCACGGCCATCTACATATCTATTACTTGGAATGAAACATCCGCGGTTATTGTCTTATTTTCCAAGATAATCTTTGGAGTAACAACTACTATTTTTGCTCCATGGCATTTTCGGCTAATAGTCAAGTCCTGCTTCGCAAGTATGTTCTTTTATAACTCCAAAGTTTTAGTTTTTAAGTACAAGGGTCCTTGTCCGTCAGAACGAATTGTGCTTTTCAATTTTGAAAGAATTGTCTTTATAATATAGATATGGATTAAGAGCAGAATGAAACATGTCTTAAAACTGTTAAGCTTAGGCAAATTAAATTTTGCAAGACGTTTAATTATCATTGGCAGAACACGAGCTACAGAGAGTTGTTCGCAATCTATGGTAACAAACTTAAGACTCCCCTACCTTATGAAAATTCATGCCTCCACCAGTAGTGATGTTCTATATGGCAGCCTTTAGCTTGATCTATCAATCTGCAGCACAGCTTCCACTGGAGCAAACTGCTACGAAATATAGGAATGTCAAGTTTAGTTCATTCCTCCTGGCAGCATTCCAGAGACCATCCAAAGTTCGCGGCCGTCTGTTTTCAAGGGCTCTTTTCAGTAACCCAAATGCACAAAACTCCACCAGTGATGCATCAGATGACTTTAACACGGATGTCGCTGAAAGGTATGGAATGTATTCCCATTTCTCTCTACGTTTTCCAAAAATTTGTAGGTTGAAGCAGACATATGGCTTGATGCCTTATTCTGATGCAACCAGACTTTGTTTACATCTGCACCATAGAGAGCAGGGATTTCTGTGTGGAAAATTGGTATCAGGTCGTTAGTCCGATAATATGCCGAGTTGATTTTCACATTTTTATGTACACGACAAATGGTTGATTTGCCATTGTAACTGTACCTTGCTATTACCATGAAACCGTTGGGGAAATTTTCGTTAGTTTCACCAACTTTCAAATTTTGTTTCTCCCCTTGGTCGGTAATATATAGCCCAGGGTTTGTTGCAGTCACTTAGATAAACACATGCCTCATCTAATAAGACAAACATCCACTTTTCACCAGCTAGGTATCGTTCATACAGCTTTCTGCTGTTAGTGGCACGTTCTGCAATGTGTTTAGGCAACAGCTTATATTCCCGGCTTTTATGGCACCTTTCTAGATTCAAATCCTGGTTGATTATGGTGTTCACAGTGGTAACAGAGATCCCTAATTACAGTGCAATGGCCCTCTGAGTTGCAGGATTTGGTCCAGAGGCATGGGCCTTCACCTTCCAAATTATCTCCAGGTGCGAATGGTGACCGTCGGTCGTGGATTTCCCTCTTTCTTGCCCTTTGGAATAAGTCCTGATGTGGCCTTAGCTTTTTTTTTATTGAGTGCACATGAGATCACTTTCTTGGATATAGTGAAATCACGCCTCTTGCACTGCTTAATAATCTTAGAATACAAGTATTTTGCATCGGAAAGGGCAATAATGTACCCTTATCAGAATGGTTCTATTTTTGACGTCATTTGATGCAGCAAGAACAAGAGCATACAACTGAGCAAACACAGTGATACACTCATACTGCTGAACTTTCATTCGGTTCCACATGTTTCATCGCGGAGCTATTGTGCTCGTCTGATATTGTTATCATAGATCGTGAACAACCCTCCGTATATTCGCATTACTTCTATTAAAATGTGGAGATTCTTTTCTTTCTCCCTTCCTCCCTCTCCCTCTCTCTCTCTCTCTCTCTCTCTCTCTCTCTCTCTCTCTCTTCCCACTTTCTTTTTCCGCTCCGCCACACTAATCCTCACTCACTCCTCCTCTCTTTCAACTCGTATGTCATATTCTTGAAAACGGGTAATACAACTGCCTTTATGGGTTGCTAATAAATATTGTAACACAGTAAATACAAGGTTCAACTTGTGCCTCTTCCTTATGTTTGCAATGAGTTTAGAAGTGTACTGTTTCTTGTGCTAACCGTTTTATGTATACGATTTTTAATAACGAAAATGTATCGCTTCTTTAACTTTCATTCTAAATTTTGAGAATGACATAACTTGTGAGGAGTATCTTGCTGATAAACTATTGATATGTAGAACCGGTTTCACCAAAAGATGCTAAATTTTAACACAATGTTAAACTGATTTAACACTGAAGTTAACACAAATTCCGTTTCATCAACAATGTTAACTTTAATTTGTTAAAGTCGATGTTAAATTAACATCGCCGTACCCCAGTGTTAAGGCGTTTAACAAATGTTAGACTTTGGAAAATGGCTGCCGCAAACCAAGCTGTTGATGCGAGTTTGCTAGATTTTTCATTTTTAAATGCCATTCCTAATAGAAGAGCAGTCGAACGTCATAATAAATTTGAAATCCTGCAAAAGGAGGAATTTTTAAAGCGATATAGGCTGTCCAAGGGGTCATGAGCATGGTTTTATGGGAAATATGCGAGGTTAGAATACCACCAAAACAAGCATGCTTCTTTCTCCTATGCTACAAATGTTAATTAGGTACTTAGTTTTTATGCTACTAACATTTTTCATTTACATGGGTGATAATGCTGGTATTTTTTAAGCTCCATTTGTGGGCTTATCCGGAAGGTTTCCAAAGCAGTTGCTTCAAGAAGCAAATCGTATTTTTTCGGGTCTACTTGTTTAATCAGCGATAACATAATGTTAAACTTTGAACACCTTGTTAACAAACAAGCTATTAGAGTATTTTTAACATCGTTTGGTGAAACCGGCCCGTAATTTTTTTTAAATAAATAAATTAAATTTACTTAGTTAAGAGGCATTTCGCATTTTTTTATTTTGCATCCCATTAGAACCCCACCCTCTGGGAAAAGAGGTGCCAAATAGCATTATCTAAGTGAGATTTAAGGTAGGTATCTAATGCGCCAAGTTTCATCACAATCCGTTTTGCCATTCTTGCCTGAAAAGGTAACGCTCAAACACATACACACAAATATTTTAGAACGTCTATTCTTGGCTTCCGAGTTGTCGTTTATACACGATACTATCAATTGTTGGTCCAAAATGGAGAATTACAAGAAAAATCTGTTATATTTTTATTGCATGAATAAATAAGTCTACAGCATATATCTCGGAACTTCTCACAGAGTTTTCACTACTGCTTTGCGTTGAAAGTTACAGTTGAAAGGAAACGCTAATATCACGTCAACTTCATTGAGGTAGTTTATCCACATACAAAATGAAGCATTAAAAGTTCACAGAAAGGCATCGAGGAAGAGAAATCAGGTAACCAGAAAGCTGTCACGTGCAAGCAAGTTGAATACGGGTCCATCGGCAGGGGATGTGGTTAAGAGCGCGTCATAGCTGGGAAGAGGTGGAAAAAGACCAGGAGCAGTGTCGTGGAATGAAAAGCAAACTGACAGCCCCAGGTTCCACACAAGTTTACATTAACAATTCAGATTCACACTGATCCGACAGAAAAGGGGGAGATAGTGAGAACGAGGAACAACTTATAGGGAGAAGCAATAGTAATAACAATAACAGAAAGATGTTTTTTAACTTCCACGGCCTTCTGATTTTTAACAAAGCGAAGGTGCTCGAAAATACAGACACACATTAGCCTGTCTGTAATTGTAAAGCTTTTGTAATGTTTACACTACAATTTTTACTGTTTATTAGAAACCCGAAGAAAAATATATTTTTAAATTTCGAAAACTCAACGCAGTTCATTAACTAATGCAATAAACCTAACTTTATTGCTGAACGAAAGTTGAGGATGAAACTCCTCAGTTGAAATGAATAAATATTTATGTTTATAAAATGTAGCGATATTCGGTTTATGCTTATAAAGCGTCTGTAACATCTTATTTAAGTTATGTTATTGAAAACACTTGAAGGAGAATGAGTGGTATAAAATGGACAGCTTCATTGCCAAGAATCATAATATTAAGGGGCTGGAAAATACATATTATTATGTTTTTGTGTTGGTTTTAAATTTTAATCTGCTGTATAAAGTAGTTCTGCTTGTATGAATCGATTTATTCTCTTAAATCAATATTTATATAGTATATATTTTTTGCCACCGCAATTAAGATAATGACTCCAATTCTTTTTGATGTGCGTTCCTTATCACCAGGACCCGGACTGTTATGACATGTCATGTTTTAATTATTGCATCATAAGCATTGCTAACGTGTACATATTAATCCTTATCATGGGTGACAGATTATAAAAATGCGTATTATTGTATGCCATTTCATATTTTAGGGCATTTTTTTTCGTCATTTTCTTGTCCTTTGCGTCTTTTTTAATCGTTTTATTGTATTTACATTGAGTATATAAAGGATAACTTACCAAGCGTGATGAATCAGGCGGTTTTCCGGATCGTCAGGCGAATGCTGGAGTGGTTTCTTTCATCCCCCGAACTTCCTGTCCCTGTGTTTTATTCCATTAATCACTTTGTTTATCCCTCACCGTGTTTGGTCTGTTTCAGGGTTGGAAGTGTCGGCGATGGTGTTTCGGTGCAGCGTGGCAGGGGAAAGGGATAATCTCTGTGAATTTTCGCCGTCGCCCGGCCTACGGCTGGTTGCCGGGGTATAAGGACCGCCCCTTGAGGGAGCGTTGAACTCCATGTGTGGCGGGGTCCCCGGTCTGCCTGTCCGACAGCCGGGGCGTATCAATCTGGAAATTGTAGGAAACTGTACCTACCCTGTCATTGCTGTGCCGTCACTCCTGGTTCCGACCGCCCGGTATCTGCCTTCACCTCATCACTCCCTCCGGGCCGCCTCCTCGTGGGGCGTCGTTACAATATCCTCATTCACGGATCGCTGCCGAATCCCCTTCACGTCACAATCCAATCATAACTGTTCAAGCATCAGATATTTCACAATTGAAATGAGAACATCTTTTACTCGCATTCTTGGGGGGGGGAGGGAACACATCCCTATTTAATGGCTACTATGGAAGGGGATGCTTACGGTTGGAGGGGTGGCTATTGTCATTGGAGGAGGTATAATTACTGTTGTGAATTCCTGTTTCAAACTAGGGATGAGACGGGACAGGTTCTCTTTTTCGTGTTAATCAGGTTAGTCAGGTTGATAATTGTCCTTTTCCTTATGTCGTGTCATAGGCAGTGAAGTCCTCTGCATTCACAATGAATTTTGTATAATGGAGAACCCAAAAGAGTTAGTGCTGCATTTTTATAAGACCCGCTTCAAAAATAGCTTTCTTAATTTTCTTTTCAGATTATTCAAACAAGAACACGGCAAAACATATTTTCAAAATTATTTGTGTAAATCATCTCATGATTATTCGTATACCTACTAATAAATTAATTTATAGGTTTTGTACACTAGTTTTAATAAAATAATAAATCTCGGTCTTATGTATTTTTTGTAACTATTATGTAATTTTCCAAAATCTTTAAGTGTTATTGTATAGGTCTTTTTAGGTCATCAAAGTTCGGGCTCTGCTTATCACCCATGGTTTAGCAGATTTCTTTTACTTTTTAATATAATAACTTATTGAGTTGCAGAACCAAAATGATTATATGACATTTCTTTTAATGGAGCGATCATGAATTCAGTGTACAATTTTGCTATTGCGGTGAAAATTTCAGGTTGATCCCTAAATATGTAGTCCAAAAAGGATACCCTGAAATAGAAAAATAGTAAACTTGCAAGGAAGTATAGAATTTCGAGTGTACATATATTGTATGTATGCTTATTGATTTACACGCTTCAAGTTTCACTGTTTTTCAAAAAAGTAATAATGTACTGGGTATTTTGGAATCAGAGTGACCCATTAAGGAGAGATGCAGTCGTTTGTAGGTCAGAGTTTGAGTGGGTAGTAACTGTAACTGTTGTTTGTATGTAATTGTATGTCTTAACTGTTTGGAAAGTGGTATTGGCGTATTAAATCGCTAGGCCTGCACATAAGCGGCGTAGCACTCTTTCCAATCACTATTTTAACGATTATTAATGAGTTCCCCAGCCCCAACATATTTTATTCCCCTGAAAGGCTGGTTGTGTATGGGAATGTGTTGTATTTTAATCCTATAGATAAGTTCCATATGCAACTCTTATATGTTACGATAGCACATGCTGAATGCAGTATACGTATATGAAACAGCATTTTAATGCTCATTTAGATTTTCATTTTCCATATTATTGATGCATTGTTTTCAGAAACCGATGAAGCTATGTTTTCAAAGTTTCAGGAATTGTTCTACCCTCTGAGTTCTTGTTTGGGAAGTAGAATTGCTTCAAAATGTATTATATGATCAAGTTTCTTACTGAATGAGCTTGCTTAGTTTTCTCTATATCTTGTCACTGAATATTGTTATAATTGCACAAATACTACTCTACAGTAAGACTTCTGCTTCCTACGCTTTAGTAAAAAATCGTAATGATGTTAAAAAAAGAAAAAGATTCGACTTATATCTCCAATTGTTCCTCTGCAAATGCTTAAGTTCACAAGCTTCAATGTATAATGAATTTGATTGAAATGTATGCCATAACTTTATCTGATGCACATAGTATAGTTGTTTAAACTTTAGTTTAATATATTTTAAATCTTTTGGCCTATTGATACTCAAAATAACAATGCGGAATCCTTTGGGAAGGGCAACCCCCGACTGAAATCTTGAAAAATACAATTTTCAAATATAGAAGATCCGGTTTTAAATTCTCCTTTCTAAAATATAAGCAACTGTATCCCTTACAGTTTTCCAGAAAAAAAATTAAAAATGCCATTTCATGTTTAGTTGGGAAATACAAATATATTTTAAAAATAAATTCACAAACATAAAACCAATTTAAATAATGGAAAAATTATCCTTAGATTTCTTTTTTCTCCTTTTAAGAACTTGGGTATTTTTCTTTTCTTGAAAAGACTACAAATCTGCCATTTGAAGATTTTGCTCCTTTCAGTTGAAAGTTCCCTTAAACACTATTATATTTTCCAATTTATGTAAATATATATTTACGAAAATATATTGCATATAGTAATATATTTGGCTTAGTTTGTATGCAGAACTGAACATAATATCTTCAAAAATATCCTCATAGTATTAGTTAATATTAACGTATGCAAAAACCGATTACATCTTCCCTTAAGGTATAGATCGCGTCACGGATTTTGGCATGTGAAAAGTTTAATGGAAAGCTATGATGCGAGTCATCTACCGTATAGATGTATGACACATACGGGGCTGCAGCTCCAAGAATGGTGAAAGTTAAGACGGGAGTTGTATACAGTTGAAGGAACTGCACAGAAAGAACCACGTGCTACTTGCAAGGGAGGTATTGAAACACCAGGGGGCTGGCTGACTGGACTAGCCCTGAGGGTCATACGCCAATTTCCCTGCGAGCCCTATATGCGTCGACCCTAAAACCTGCAGTTTTTCTCAATTAAATCGAAATTATATTTTTTTCATCTCATAACCTGATGGGCATGTATTAGGTTGCCACATAGTGTTTAATTAAGTTGCAAAGTAAGATTTTCATAAATTAAAACGTACATAAACTTAAAATGATTTTTTCGTCTATTTTAGTTCTTTCGGATAACTTTCTGTTTTCTGGCATTTAGCACTTGGAATTGAGTTATTTAGTTCTAACACTAAAATGAAGGTTAAATCTTTAGCTAGGTTGTGAACTAACAGTAACTACCTACATAAGTGTGAAATACTGGTTTCACTCCCTTACAGACAGAAATATAAGTTAATTTTTCAATATATTCAGAACAAAAATTCCTAATGAGAAATATCAGAGTCTGTTTTAGAACATAACACTCAAAAATTAAATTAAATTGAGTTTTATTTATGGACGCTCTTTAACTGATGTGGTCTTTAGCGTCCCATTCTATATTAGGCGTGAAAGACCGGTAATTTTGCTCACAGGCCTCTTATCAGCTTTGAGGTTCTTTTACGTGGCGTAAATCTACGACACGGGACCACCGACTTTACTTCCCGTCCGAGGGTAGCCATGCTAAGGATTTTTAAACCCGAAAAAGTCCATCGCCCTCCGCCGGGTTTGAACCCGCGACCTCGGAAAGTAGAGGCTAACAAGGTAACCACTACAACACGGAGGACGACACATACATAACATTCAGCGTTGAATATAGAACATATTGGTGAATGAATGAATAATCAAGGCTAATTAGAAGTGTAGGTATGTTTGCTTAAACAGTATAGCTTTTTTTTATGTAGTTGCCCTGTGACTCCCATGTTAAATTTTATGTTTATTTTTGGATTGCTTCAAAGAATATGGAGCTGAATTTTCAAAAATATTGAGTGAATGGTTTATTATATTTATTAATTATGTTTTGCCTACACGGCATTTGTATACGTTAATGTCCAATAACTCATGTAGTAAACTGAGTTAATATACCTAATGTGAATTTTAATTACGGAGTAAATGGAATGCTGGTTGTAAAGAATTTCGTATTATGCTCTCGAACTATTCAGTGACGCGTTTTCTCAATAGCATAAGCTTTTATGGTAGCAATTAATATGAGACAGATGAAACAGAAGCTAATATTCCTTGACCATGTTTTCCACATTCAGAATAGATCTTTAGTGGTGATGGGACTATACCACTATTTCTCGATACTCGAAACCAATATTGATTTCTGAACACCGATACTCGATACGTTATGAAAAACAATAAAGGCGATAAGTTAGTGAACTTATTAGTAGTTTTGTGCGTATAAAGCACATAACCAATTTTGTATTGTGTGTTAATTTCGAAATAGCTCATATTTCATATTCTCCAATTGGCAGCAATTTTTTTATCTTGGTAATGCCACAGGTTATATATTCCCTATTGTTAGTCAAGGCTAAAATAATAATAATAATAATAATAATAATAATAATAATAATAATAATTATTATTATTATTATTATTATTATTATTATTATAAATAACAGTGATTTCTTTGCTTCCCTTTTTATGTAACTATATTTTGTGCTGAAAACTTTCTTTTTAAGGATTCTCTATCCATATTATGGAAATTAGTCGTACAGTATACTGCAGGCATCGCTCGTGACCCGAGTTTGACTTGGGTAAACGGAATCGTGACCTTGATTGCCACCCCAGTTGCCGAGCCTAGGAATGGTTTATGTTTAGCTTAATCAACGAAAGCGATATAATACCTTTGCTTACTCACAGTGCGTAACACATACAGTCTGCATAGAAAGTGTCCGCATCTTGTAATTTCAAAGATATCAGTACGTAAATAGTGCTTATTTTATATTTGTGATATTTATAACCATGACTCCTACGTTTTCAAAGTTAAATGGTAAGATATTACGTATTCAAGGCAGGGAAATAATTGCAAATGTCCTCGAATTCTTGAAGCAAGAAGCAGAGATGAAGGAAGAAAATATATGTTTACCCGAGTTCCACAAAAGCCTTAAGAGAGTGAAAGAAAGTGTAGCCAAAGCAACTGTTGTTTCACTGAGTTCCGTTTCCAGATTTCTCAAAGATAAGAAAAATCATATGGATGAAAGAGTACCATTTGACACACCTGTGAAGAAACATAAGGTCCCTAAACGTATTACAGAAATAGACGATTTCGACAAATGCATCATTCGGTGCACGATTCACAATTTCTATGTGGAAGAAAAAACTGTGCCAACAATAAGCAGATTGCTCATCAATCTGAAAGATGTCATAAATGTTCAAGGTGGTGCTACAAGTCTCAAATCCCGGCTATGACACTGAATTTTGCAGTCTGATACTAACTTTCCAAATGACTATAATTTTATATGTACTTATATCAGCATAAATTTTCAAGATGCTGCTACAAATCTCAGAAAGATTATAAAAGATTTGGGGTTTAAGTGGAAGAAAACGAAACCAAATAGATTTCTAATAGAAAAGCACGACATACGATCTCAGCTGGAAGAGTACCTTACTCAGAGGTACAAATTAGAGGGTCAAACTATAGTGTATGAAGATGAGTCGTACATACACAGCAGTCATACATCTAAAAGTTGAAGTGACGATAGCGGATTAGGTTTTCAGGCACCTGTTGCCAAAGGGCAAATACTTATTATCGTTCATGCTGTTCGTTCCAAATGCCCTTCTTTTACAAGTCGCAACAAAAAACAGGAGATTTTCATCAAGAAATGAATACAGAAAATAAATGAAGTGAATCAACACCATGTTGATACCTAATATGCCTGCTGGGTCTATTCTGGTTATCGACAATGCTTCACAATGTGGTAACACTCAAATTGACAAACAGCCTACCTCAAATTCCTTGAAAGAAGAAATAAAAACCTGGTTGCTTAGGCATAATATAACTTTTGATGAAAGCATGAGTAAAACAAATATAATTTAGTTAAAGCCAACAAATCCCTTCAGAAGTCATAACTCATAATACTTGACCAGATATTAATACAACATCGCCATAATGTACTTAGACTGCTACCGTATCACCCAGATCTAAACCCAATCGAATTAATCTGGGCTGATGTCAAAAACTGTGGCCTGCAGAAATATCACTTTTAAACTAAAAGATGTGGAGCAGTTATGTCGCCAGCGATTTGCAGAAATTGGAAGGCCAGAATGGGAAAATGTATATCGACATGTTGAATAAATTGAGAATCATTATTTCAAAAAATACGGAATTGCAGAAAATCAATTACAAAAAATTCTCATCCAGGATAATGTTGCAGAAAGTAAACAGCAGTGATGGCGGCAATGATGTGAGTGATTCCGCAGAAGAGGAAGGGCTGTCAGGTGTGGAAGAACTGGAGGCAGATTGTTGACACTGTTTTTATATTAAGGGCATTTTACAGCGGTGGATTTAAATATACTGTATATAACTATAAGTTTTATCGTGTAGTGCAGTGCATAAACGGTGTGCGGATATTTGACAATGACTGTCCCACGCACTCCTGCAGCATGCAGACAACCGGTCACCACCTGATCTGGTATGTAACTCGCTTCATAGCTGTCATTAAGATTTTCACGTGTCTAGAACTGTTGCGCCAGTTATAACAGATGGAAGGAAATAAACACTTCCATGCGCTGTATTACCTCACGTCTTAAGTTCTGATTTGTTTCTGCTGGATTCACAGATTTTGGTCACCGGAGTAGGTAAATGTAATGGCTGAGAGTTAGTCACCAAGCCAGGCTATTGCAGAAACGTAATTTAGTGCGTCAGCTAAATCGGCTTCATTTAAACTCCGTTACATGAGTACCTCTACTCTTTTCCCCAGTGTTTTGCATGTCTTCATTTAGACACAAGAGTCTATGGAATGTATTGTTTTGCCCACAGGAAGCACAGTAAAGCTCTATCAAGAATTATAGTCCAGCAACTCTTTGGGACACGTGCGAGGAATAACGTGAAGTCTCGACTCCTTTCATTCCTTATCTAGCATAAAGTTGAACGCAACAACTTTCAATAATGCAAAACTCATTAAAGCATTAAAAGTATCGGAAAAGTATCGAAGGCTTATCTTAAAGTATTAGACATATTTCGATACCACCAAGTATCGAGAGTATCGAGGTCCCATCCCTAGTCTTTAGGATACATTGCGTGCATATTCTTAACTAAAAACGAAAGGAGATATATTAATATGTTTTTCAAGGGAGAATAACAGAAGGTGTTATCAAACGATGAATGGATGCACTTTTACTAACTGGAAGATATACAATGAAATCATCAGTGTAGCAGCTGTAGCATAGCGCTCATAGATGCCAACCCCTCCCAGTAATGCGAAAGGTTACTAGTTAAACTTTGCTTTTGTTTGGCGGATGGATGACGCGGCGGTTTGATGGGTGGGGATGCTTGCAATTTGTTAATTGTAATCCCGTGATAGATGAATATGCTTTTTGACGGAAAACATAGTGTTTGTGTATTAGTATTTGTCAATAATTAACACGTAAGCCGCTATCTGTCATCATTTCCCTTTCTAACGAGGTGGACATCCGCGTGACAACGCTGGTAAAATCTTGTGCTAGGGGAAGGATTTGTTTAACTAACACCAGCGTTCTGCTAGACAAGGGCATCGGACCTCTAAATGTCGTGTTTTAATGCACTTAGACCATTCTAACCGTCAAGCGTCGACGTATTTTGCTAAGCGTTTACCCAGTTGTGTTCAGATTAAACATATCAACAGCTTACTTAAAAGCAAAATTGAATTAATGATAAATCCGCGTGCATTTCCGATGTAGTGCGTCCTTACCTGCAGTGGGGAGTAGCTGCCTTACAACCTGATGGACCGTGTTCGATTTCTGATAGGATGGGATATTTTTCACTGAAAAGACGAATGTTAGATATAATGATACTGGTTTAACTTGTCACTTGGATAATGAGAAAGTGACAGGAATATTCACATGATCAGAAAGATGCCTTGTCACTAGCTAACACTGCGATAAACACATTACAATAACCGAGCATAATTAAAATGGTGTTACTTGTGTATTGAAACATTTTATTCGGATGATCTACTGTTATCTAAACTGCTGAATAATAAAACTTAGAAGGCACAACATGTGACTGCTTTCTCCTTCTTCGCTGGAGGATATGTATCCGTGATAAACCGCCAACAATTGCTAAAATTCATAAATATGGAGTTTAGTGTTATTAAAAACTAAAAAGCCTTCTGCTTTAGTTAGATTTAGATTTTGTAGCTGTGCGACTTTTAAAGCATGCCATATAGCGATTTAAATGTTTACACAGGTAGACATTTAAATCGCTATATGGCACCTGCTATATGAACTCTCTTTAGTCGGATGTTTGTCTTCACACACTCATTTACAAACTGTTCCATACGATGCACTATGAGATGAACTTTTGTTAGCATGCTTAGTTGTGACGCTATTAAACAAAAATATTCGATTGTGTAAATATTTGAGCAAAAAAAAAAAAAAAAAATGGAGTCTCACATTCAATATTTATTTTCTCCAAAAACTAGAAGAATAATTAACATTGTATATCTACAATTTATTAATATAGCATTAAAGAGTTCAGTTGTAAATTATTAAGGCTTTTCAAAACATTATTGTATCGTATGGGACGGTTTCTCAAAAGAGTAAAAAAAGATAATAAAAGTAATATCTCTTGCACTAATTTAAAAATACGCCTTAAATTTGGTTTACATATTATACATTACACCGTAATTGCTATATGAAAATGTCAAATGAATCTATTTGAAATTGTGGATTTTTTAAATTTCACAGATGGATATCCTTAAGCATGGCAAACCCGCTGCGCGAGTAGAAATGTAAGTTTTTTCGAGTGTCAGAAGACAGGTGGAGTGTCAGGTGGAGATTTAGGTGCTTCTAAAATTCCGAGTGGCAACCTAAACCAAAACAATCCTAACTACGTCATCAAGGACTCCAGGCTCATCTACATTCAGCATCTATTGCTTTCATCTTCTGTGATGTCCTCACAATTAAGGTGGAGAAACGACGGAGAGTGCAAAATAGCAAAGTGCATATCTCCAAGAATTACAAGCAGAGCGATAAGCCAAATAACTGTTCTTAAAACATTTCCTTTTTAAGTATCGGAATTGTTTCCCAAAGCGGGAGACTATTTTTACAAAACAGTGCTTAGAGTTTAGATATTTATTCATTTATATAAACAGTATTGAATAAATTTGAAAAACACTGATTTTCGGGAAAAAAGTTAGGGAAGTCTGCAAAAACTGCAAAAATTAACATTAGCATACACCGCCGGTCAAAAATTTTGAACACCATGAAAGTAACGCGCTTAGATTGGATTGTTAATTATTCCACGTAAGTACAAGGAGCCCAAAATTCATTGCTCAGAATGCAATATTAATTAAATACAAAAGTGAGTATAGTAATATGTTTCGAAAATTTACAAAACATCATCTAGGCATGCCGTACTACCGATTATTTTACCTGGGCCCACCCCATCCTAATCTACAGGTGAGATAGAGCATCCAACAGATCTAGCCACACTCCACCAACATATTTCCGGCTGTGAAATACAGGCTGTCTTGACAGCAGAGAGCGGATAGACTCGTACCAAATGACTTGCAGTTTTCAACAAGTGTATATATAGGATGGACCATTTAAGTTGAAACTGTACAATATCTCCAAAACTAGGTGTTGTAGAAAGAAATTTCTTGAATAAACGTTGCTCGATATTATGGGGGAAAGTGAATGCCATTAGTCGTGTTTTATTTTGAGGACGTTGTGATGGTCATTTTAAGGTCAATTTAAATTAACCGTAATTGTAAGTTCCCATTTAAAAATTAAGTTCACTCTAAAATGACCATCATAACGCCCTCAAACAAAACACGACTAATGACATTTACTTTCCCCATAATATCAAGCAACTTTTATTAGACATTTCTTTCTACAAGTCTTAGTTTTGGAGATATTGTACGGTCTCAACTTAAATGATCCAACCTGTATATACATAATTTAATTTTAATACCTTCAAGTAGCAGTTAAAACATTGATGACATAAAAATTTTAGATCATTTTTATTTTCTATGCCACGTACCTAGTAGGTAGAGAAGGTAGGTATTGCATTTCACCAAAACATTCTGTATCGAAATTTCACAGGAAACACATGTTTTGAGGCTCCTGAACAAACAAAAAAAAAGCAAGTTTTAGAAAAATGTTCATGTATGTGTGTGAACTGTATAAATGAAAAACGAAAAGTCGGTTGAGTACCACACTTTCAAGGATGTGGCTCGAAGATCTTCACGAAAATCCCCACCCAAACTAGCTTTTACACGGACAGCATTTTGTTATTTTTTTAAAAATGTTTCCAACGATTTTGATTAAAATACCATATGTTTAAGGTATTTGCATGACAAATCTTGAATTTTCTGGAAACAGCCTGTAATTCCTCTTCATTCTGAATTACTTGTTAAATTGCTAAACCGTAAGAGATAGACAAAATCTTACTACACCTAACATGTATAGGGTAGTTAAATTGTATTCGAACCCACTCGCGGCCTCTCTCTACTGCGCGAGACAACCGGCAGTCGTCGGGGAAATTAACGCCGGCAGAGGCGGACTAAAATTCTTACCTTATAATAGATGCTGGAAATGTTGACCTTCTCTCAAACATGCAGCATATCTCGTGTAAATATTCTCGCTCACTCTCCTAAGCTCAGCAGCAGAAATTCTTGTGATTGGTGCCGCTTTGGAGCGTTCGCCTCGAAAATCGCTGAAAAAACTAGCGCAGCAAACAGATGTATCTCGATCTTCTGCGAGAAATGCTACACGACTGTTGAAATTGAAGCCCTATCGCTACACACGAGTGCAAGCGTTAAAGCCAAATCATCCCGCTAAACGTATGAATTATTGTAACTGGTTTTTCCAATCCGTAGAAAGGGGTTTCATTGACCCACAGCTTTTGTTTTTCACAGATGAACCTTGGTATCTTCTAAGTGGACGTGTGAATACTCACAACAGTCGATATTGGGCTTCAGAAAAACCTGTGCTACTGGATACAACGCCTCATTATGATCAGAAAATTGGAGTGTGGTGTGCGATAAGTGCTAGAAGAAGAATAGGGCCCATATTCTTTGATGAAACAATAAATGCAGAACAATATCAAGAGGTTAATTCCCAGGCCATTTTGCAATCGCTTGACAGAAGAAGAGAAATCGTATAGTTGGTTCTAGCAAGATTCTGCAACAGCACATACGGCTGCCGAATCATTGCATGCAATAAGAGAAGTGTTTGATAACAGAATAATTAGTGTTGATTTGTGACCCCCTGACCTAATGAATTGTGATTTTTATTTATGGGGTTCTTTGAAAGACAAAGTGTATCGTTCCAATCCTCGCACACTACAGGAACTTAGAAAAAACATTGTGCAAGAAATCACAAGAATTCCTGCTGCTAAGCTTCGTAGAGTGAGCGAGAATATTTACACGAGATATGCTGCCTGATTAAGAGCAGAAGGTCAACATTTCCTGCATCTATTATAAGGTAAGGATTTTAGTCCGCCTCTGCCGGCGTAATTTCCCTGGCAACTGCCGGCTGTCTCTCGCAGTAGAGAGAGGCCGCGAGTGGGTTCGAATATAATTTAACTACCCTATAGATCACGCTAAAGCACGCACTATATGTCAAATACCTTTTTTTACTTCCTATACCAAGTACATAGTAGGTAGAGAAGGTATTGTATTCCAGCCAAAAATTCCGTACCGAGATTTCACCGGAAATACATGTTTTGAGCCCCCCTGAATAGAAAAATAATTTTAATAAAAAAGTCCGTGTGTGTTTGTGAACAGCATAACTCAAAGACGAAAAGTCGGATAAATACCAAACTTGGTATTTCGGTTCAGTACCTTCCAAAAATGCGACGCGAAGATTTTCAAGAAAATCCCCTGCATCCGAAACCACACTTTACATGCAACATTTTTTGAATTTTTTTATTTTCTAAAAATGGCTAACGATTTTGGTTAAACTACCACATATTAAAGATATTTACATGGCAAATAAAATGTGTATCTTGAATTTTCTGGGAATAACCTTTGAAGTCCTCTTAATTCTGAAGGAATTTTGCATAATCTTGTATAACTGGTAATCGTTAAGCAATAGAGGAAGACGTACTACACAAGAAATGTAGATCGTTTAAGACACAAAATTTATGTAAAATCACTTTTTTGTGGCATCAGCCATTTCCGAAATATCTGTTATTAATAATGGTTTGAATTGTTCAATACTTAGCCATTCTTTTAAAGTTCTGTCGATGTTCAGCTGTTTCTCGCGATCTCAAGGAAGCAGTATGGAATTTTAAGGCCAGCGTATAACGTCGAGTTCTTGAGTTTCCTTCCGGAAAGGATTATCTCGATTAAAATGAAGTAGATAGGAAAAGGAACTTTAGAGAGAATAATTTGTATACCCACTAATAAGCAATAGAGAGTAGGGAAAGTCATGTGAATGTAACACATAATTTTTGGGGGGTGGAGTTAACCATTTCAGAGATATTCCTTGTTATTGGTTTGAATGTTCAAATCTTATACTTTTCTCAATAGGGAAGGCATTTGTTTTTGTTTTGTTTTGTTTTTTTCCCTCGTGGTCATACAAAGAACATGGAATTTCAAAGTCTCACATAGCGAACGACCTTTAAAAATTTAATTATCGCTATAGCTACTTTATCCTACAACAAAATATGTGAATGTATATTGAAAGTTTATCTGGATTGACTAGAAATAGATATAAGAATAAGGTTTTGTAAGAGTGTGTAGAGAAAGTCATATGAATATAAATACATACAATTTTTTAATAACAAGTGATAGTGTTCCTTAAAACAGTTGATTTTGACCTGCCGGACAATAAAATGATAATATAGGTGGAGTATGGCGTTAACCATTATTGCATTCTGAAAGCATCGGTCTCCTAGGAGGTCTAGCGAGTTACCTTTTAATAGCATAGACTACCGAATTCACTACACGCTGTCAATGCACTCAGTGTCGCTGCACGTGCACTGTTATCCAAAAATACTTGCAGTTTTGTGGGCCGTGAAGCAGTCCCACTTCCTCGTCTCGAGCGCGAGTGAGACATTTCAGAAGTTAAATTCTTTGATGGTTCAACTTTCAGTTTTAGTTGAAGTTTACGTAAGACCATTAAAATTTAAGCATGCATGTGTAAAGGGGCTAGTGTATATAGATGTAAACGTTTTCTTGGATGTTTGTCCACTGATGCGCTAGATATGGCTTCAAGAGCAATGCCTCTTTGCAGTTAGAATTAGACGCATCTGTTAACCACAGTCTGGTCGTTGACTCCGGAAATCTCTGCAGATAGTTCCCCTGTAATATTACATTACCGGATGAATGCGTGATCTTTGATTTTTACCTTCTCTGCCACCTACGTAAGTAGGTAAGAGGAAATATTGTATTCCACCCAAAATTTTGATATAGAGATCTCACCGGAAATGCGAGTTTTGAGGCCCCTGAATCCAAAAAAGCTGTTTTAGAAAGTCTGTGAACAGCATTACTCGAAAACAAAGACTCTTCCAGGGTTCCGGCACAAAGATTATCAGGAAAGCTGCTCCACCCCAAAGTGCTCTTTACATGGAAAAATTTTCGAATTTTTCGTTTTATTCAAAAAATGGCTCTATGGGTTTTGATTAAAACACCATATGTTTAAGAAATTTGAATAAAATATAAATTGTATATATTCAATTTTCTGGGAATAGCTATTCATTCAGAAGGAATTTTGTATAATTCTGCATAATGATATACAATAAGAGATAGACAAAACGCTCTGCACAACAAAATGTAGAACTGTTTAAAACACACAATTTGTTTCAAATAGCTTTGTTGTGCCATCAGCCATTTCCTACATATCAGTTGTTATGGATTTTAATTTTCAAAGGTTTGCCAATTTATGGTGGCGTCGATTTTGAGTCGTTTCCCATATCATGGAAGGAGTATGGAATTTCTAGTCCAACATATAGCGACCCGGTTTTTAAACCTCTGAATATCGATTCGATTTCCTCTGTCCCGCTTGTACTCACGACGAAAAGTGTATTGACTATTTGTGCAGAGGTTTATCTCGATTAACGTGAAATAGAAAAAAAATCTGATATACATTCACATGACTTACACTACTATTTAACTTTAATAGTGGATATACAAGCTATTCTTACTAAAGCTTATTTTTCTATCTACATTTTAATCCAAATAAGCCTTTGCAGAGATAGCTACATTACGCATTTCGTTATAGATTACAAAGGGAACAGCGATAGTCAAATGTTTGACAACTGGACCTATATGCTGGTTTTAAAATTCCATACTTTTTGCATGCAACCGCGAGAGACAAACTGAGTGTTGCCAGGACTGTAAGAGAATGACCAAGCAATGAACAATTCGAACCATAAATAACGGCTATCTTCGGAAATGGCTTATGCCACAAAAAGACTTAGGTATTTGAAATAAATTGTGTATTTTAAAGATATCTACTTTTTTGCGTAGCGCATTTTGGTCTATCACTTAACGTTTACCAGCTGTACAAGATGGTACAAAATTTCAGAAGAGGATTTCATAGGCTGTTCCTAGAAAATTCAGGGTAAACATTTTATTTGTCGTGTAAATATCTTTTACTATATGGTATTCTAATCAAAATCATTAGAGCCATTTTTAAAAAGTAAACAATTTCGAAAAATGTTCCATGTAAAGGGTAGTTTGGGGTGGAGAGATTTTCTTGAGAATCTTCGTGTCGCATCTTTGTAAGGTGCTGAACCTAAATACCAAGTTTCGTATTTATCCGACTTTTCGTTTTTAAGTTATGCTGTTCACAGACACACAGAGACCTTTTCTCTAAGAATGCTTTTTTTATTTATTCAGGGGCCCCAAAACATGTATTTCTGGTGAAATCTCGGTATCAAACTTTTGGGTGGAATGCAATGCATTCTCTACCTACTATGTACTTGGTAGAGAAAGTAATAAGCTTTCTTTAGAATAGCTTGTAGAGGCTATATAAAAAAATAAACAATAGTAGGTAGAGAAAGTCACGTGAATGTAATACATCTGATTTTGTACTTTGAAAGGATATTGGTTAACGGTTAAACGTTCTGGTATTGTTGTAGCCGTACGGACATTAACATTTAAGAAACTGTTTGAGAAGAAGTTAGTATCTGACCACTGATCTAGATTTGGCTTCAAGAGAGTGCCTTCAGTTGTATCTCGTAGCCAAAGTCTGGTTATTGACTCTAACACTGCAAGAGGTTTTACCTACTAGAGATCTGCTTTCTCATGAAAACGACCGACCGTATCTCACCGGCCACCTCCGGTTGCCACATACGGCAGTCGAGACAGGTTTAGCCGAGCGCGTGAAGCCGAGCAGAGACAGCCGGTCGGTTACGGTCGCTTGCAAGGAACCGTAATGCTGCTGCTCTCTGGTGCGTCCCAGTTGTGATACAACTGTCGGCGAGTCGTAGTTCAGCAGGAGCACTAATACAATACTACATTCAAGAGCAGATATGTACAGTAAAACTGGAGATTTTATCGGAGGTGGCAAAATTTGGTTGTGATGAATTATAAAACAGTTGCATTCTTTTATAAACTGCAGCGATTTAGTTAATCATTACATTATTGTATACCCAAATCGTTGGTTATTACATACCCAATTTATCGCTCGTACATAATCTATTATCTGGATAATCCGATGTTCTACATTGTAATTATGCTTTTATTTTTGTACTTCCATGGCCATTGATTGCGTAGATCATATCGGACGGGTTGCAGTTTTGAATACGCTTTAAAAAATTAGTTGTTTCTATTAACAATTACAGAAATCACATCTATAATGAAGATATTTAGGGGATTCAAATTCTGAGCAAATTTCTCGCATCATTTTACTGCGTTGATATAAAAAAAATAATCGGCTTGAACAAAGTCTTACCACATCAGACGAAGCGGAAAGGATTGGTTTTAAAATAAAATTGTTCGTTATTAAACAATGTAATTATATGGAATAATCCTTATTTTTCCCAGTAACACAGTTTGTATTTGCAAGATTTTAGATAAACATGTTATATAGTATCTACAATATGATTATAGTTTTCGATATTACTGAGTGTTGATAATACTTCCGCATTACTTACTAAAAATAAAAAAAAGAATACATTGTTAGTTATACGTGATTTTAGAATAACCTTAAAAATGAAGCCCATGAGCATAATAGAACAAAATCTGATATATTTATTACTACTTGTCTATGTGTACAAACAGAAATAAACAAGGAAAAGGCATCAGAAAACGCTGAGGCACAAACTTTACTAGGTAACATTAATTGTAATAGTAATTATTATGGAAGGATTCTGCAGAACAAAAATTAATACTTCTGTTTGTGGAGTGTACTACAAGGGTAGGTCTTTTATGTTAATTGTAAATAAGATGGACTCCTAATACGTGTGTCATTCTTATAAACTACATTTATGATCGTAAATTATCACTATTGCAAAAACAGCCTTTCCATATACTGGAGACAAAAGACTGATAGCTTTGTTTACAAAAGCTGGTAATGTTGGGGAGCGGGAACGGAGCTGATCTTTTGTCATTTGTGAGTACTCATATAGCTGCATTTTACGGCGCGCAGGCTCAATTAGGGCTGGAGACGCATCGGTACCGAGAAGCGTAGTAGCAGATCGGTTATAGCGCTGGCATAAATCGGATTGAACCATTAATTATTTACCATGTTGAAAGAAATTCTTATGTATTCTCCAAACACATTTATGGTGCGCATTCTATGTAAGTTAGCGCAGAAGCAAGCGGTATAACTTTTGGCGTGTTTTGCATATACAAAGAAAACATTTCTAATCATGAGCATTAATGGTAATTGGTAATAAAAATACTAAAAACTACTACCCGTACAACTTGAACTACCACTACCTAGATGCAAAATGTAGAACAGGCACTCAACCGATTTAGGTTGTTTTGTTATCAAGTTTCTGTGAGAAGAAAGAAAGAAAGAAAGAAAGGAGGAGGAGGAAGAAGAAGAAGAAAAAAGAAAAAAAAAGAGTATCGCAAAATTTTAAACGTTCTTCGTCACATTTACTTGCACTTGGGAAAATACAAACATATAGCGTGAAATATTTAAAAGGAATTGTTCATCTGTGAAAATAGAAACGTTTTTAACAAATTGTGTATTCTTTTGTAGATATACACTTTTTCTGCAATCAAGTTTTTTTGCCTCTCCCTTTTGGTTTTCAAGTTGCATACAATCCACTAATAGTAAAGTGGAATTCATATACTATTCCCAGAAAATTCAATGTATACATTTATTTGTCGTGTCAGTATCTCAAACATATGGCATTTGAATCAACGTCACCGTTTATGAGAAAATAATAAATATTATTCCATGTAAACGATAGTTTGGGGAGGGGAGAATTTCATGAAAACCTTGGTGCCACATCCGTGGAAGATGCTGGTCATAAATATTAATGTTGGTATTTATCCGACTTTTCTTTTTTGAGTTATGCTGTACACACTCGCGCGCGGATCTCTTTTTTAAAATTTTTCTTTGGGCTCAGGGATCTCAAAACATGTATTTACAGTAAGACTTCGATTTCGAACTTTTGGATGGAATACAGTACTTCCTCTACCTATCATAGGTAGGTTATAGATAAAGTAAAAGCGAAATATATAAATTGGCCAACCCAAAAAGAAAGTCAAAAGTAACCGAGACTAGCTAAATAAGGCTACACATTTGCTAATAAGTGAGTAAATAGGTGTCTAACTGTGACGGCTGCTTCATTCACTTAGACAGTCTAAAGCACCGTCAATGATATCCACGGTTAACCGCGGGATCCAAGTCGACCGTGAGCTCTCGGTCAAGAGAAGTGCTTCGGATAGGGAAACAAGGGAGAAAAGAAGTTGGGCCTCATATGTATGCGATTATTTGTACATTCATTTCGACGGTCGAGCGTAACAAGCTATACTGAGTCACGGTCGGTCGTTTTCACAGAAATGCAGACCTCTATTATCTACTCCACGATACTTTACGTGAATGTTGGATTTTTGTAACTTGAAGGCCACCGATAACATTTAAGATTCAGAAATGAAGCTGCCATTTTTAGCTGTTTTAAATTTATCTGGCTGCTTCATAGAATTCCTGACCCATTTAATTTAGCGTTTCCCCAGAATTTATCAAGTTCAGTTTATGAATTAGTATAAATGCTCTAAGAAAATAATGCGACATTTTTTAAATACTTTTTTTTCCTGATTATCTTTGGAAAAGTGGAGTAAAACTCCACAAAAGTGGTTAAAGTTCCACAATCTTGCATTAAATGGAGCACTTTCAAAATAGTGAGCGGTAAGAAAACTTAAATGCCAGATAAAGACGTCTGAAAGTTTGGCTTGTAATCACTATCTTACACTAACATGCATTTAAAAAATCAGGTTACCGGTTTTATAAATTTCTCACATAAAAACTAGCACAGCATAAACATAATAAGCAAAATTGACTTTTGAAAGAACTTTGCTCAAATGCATCCTGTGTATCCATTAAGGAAATTTACTCAGATTAATAATGACTTATCTTTCTAAGCCCAGTGATAGCTCTGCTCTCCTGTAAATAACTGGCGCGTATTACTCATAAGGAGGCTTGTGATTCCTAGCAAAATAAAATAACTTTTTCAGGGCGGGAGGAACAGCGTCCTTTAACACTTGTAAGTAGGAAGGGACTTGTTTGAGGACATGTTAATGCGGAGAGGGGATAGAATCTGTGTTGTAAACTACCCTCAGCTGCACCGCTCTTTCTTCTTCATCTCTCGTTTTTATTTGCTTTTTTTGTCTTCCCTCCAGAGGCCGCATTATTCCGCCGTTATTTTTACAATCGGGACCACTTAGTGTGGCGTTTTAAGGTAATATTGCCCTCGCCATTTTGTCCCATAAATCTACGGCCCATAAAAATGTACCATTACGTGAGGACAAATGGGAAGAGTGAAGCTTGTACGGTGACCAGGAAAACGAAAGCCTTAATCCAGCTCGTAATAACAGCGGCCTTATCACGCCGTTCATCATGATTGGAGAGCGAAACCGAGCAGGGGCGGCGGTACACTGCGAAAGAAAAGCAAGGAGAAATCAGATCCTAGCCAACAACTCCCAACCGTCATGAATTATGCAGTAGTCGAATTTATACAGTTTATAAAACGAGGATTATAGAAGTTGTGTGTTCCTCTCCCCTGCAAGGATGCGCTATCTCTGTTCCTCAGCAAGCCCCAAGTGGCTACCGTTGGCTTGCTGATCCAATCAGCGTTTAACCGCATATTTATAAACCTATTGTCATCTCACGGCATTCCGATCGAGATAACTTCCCGAGTCTGCTCTAATAATTTGCAACACTACCTCTAGTCTAGCCTGTAGTTATTAATATTGTGTCGACCACAACAAAGACACGAAACGTAAAATATTGTAGAGACCGCGAGTAGTGATAAGGCAAGCGGACTGGCTGTTCGGGTTCAAGTCTTGTACGGATACAACCTGGAGATACGTGAGGTTAACCATTGCAGGTGCCGCTTCTTGATGCCGGGGTCGTCTCGGACACGTTACAATGGAGTGTTGAATTTGATAAGAATGTACCATGCGGGAGCATGGGCCAAAGGTGGCACAAAGGAACATGGGCATTAGTGCTAAAGGTTCTATAGAGCCTAGGTTTGAAATTGAACCTTTTTCACCAAATAGATTACACAAGCAAGGAAGAAATATTACACGTACCTTTAGGTTATGTTATACCGTAATATCATTCAAACCTTATCAAAAGATAAAAATAAATTATTGTTTAATGTACACGGCGTGCTATTTATTAGAAACCCAATCTGTTCTATTCTTCCACCCTTTTCGCATTCCTTTTCGTTTCCGCATATGCACCATTTAGCCCTGGTATCTTCTGCAGTGAACATTTTCTCACATTTAACATTCCTTCTACTACATTAACAGTTTCTTTTCACCCAGCTTCCCAGCCAGTTTCTTTTCCTCTTCCTGATCAGTTACAGAATTGCTTTTCCTTCACTACGTGTTTCTAAAACAGCTTAATTCAGTATTTTGAAAGCAAATTTTACATCCTTTGTTCTTCTCTGATCCTTCCTGAGCACACCTCCACGGTGTAATGGGTATTACCTACTTCTAGTTAGCAATCTAATATACCTGAGTTCGAATCTCAGTTGACCATAATTGCCTGAATACATTTTTTTCGGAGTTTTCTCTTAAACTGAGAGGACATATACGGGAAACTCCAATTCTTTGCATCCCGGAATAATTTGAGTGCTATCGGCACTGGCAGCCGAGGTCGTTAAGGCACAGACTTGTAAACGGGAGATTTACTATTCAAATCCCGCCAGGACCGACCTCCATGACTGAAGCTTTTTTCCATGTTTTCCTCAGTCCTCATAACTGGCAAACGCAGGGGAGGTACCCTAAACTTAGGCCTGGAACGTTTCCTTCCCAATTGCCATTGCATTTCATGTGTCACCGCCTTGGTGTCGTATATAGTAAGAGCAAGGGTTTTAAACACACTTAATAACATTTGAGCGCTAGGTTGTCTTTTCATTCATCCCTGTAGACATCAGATGTTATAAAGAGACATTAGGTACTTTTTTCCTCGAGAAATATTGTTTTGGAACCGCAAAAACAAAATGTAAATACATAAAAATAGGGAAGTATTCGCCTTGGAGGGACTTCTGCTCCATTGTGGAGCGAACATTCCACTATCAGACCTATCTCAGAGTGTTAGAGTTATTAATGGCATTTTACAACATTACGTTGAAACGTCACGCAACATAAGTCGCGTGTTTGAAAGTTCGGCAACGCACATTATCTACAGCACGTGTACGCGCTGCAAGGACAGCATTCCACCCTGTCAGACATACGTCACCAAGACCAAGCTTACGCAGCTCGCCGGCGTACATTCATTTGTAAGGAAACAAGATGAGTAGAAGAAAACCTTATTAGAAACCCACTAAAGGAATTAAAATTTACCTTACGGCTGTAATGACAATCATAAAGCGAAATAGTTTTGGAAGGTTACGTTCACTTTATCGTGAAGAGTTACCATGTATAGAAAAACATCCAGTTTGATATAAAAGTTGTAGTTAGAATGTTTTTATTCTAACAGGGCTATTTGTGCTACCATAAGGTACTTTATAGATAAAAACTGATAGAAATCTTGTATCGATGGTGCATTGTGATTAAACGAAGAATACCTGTCGCAGTAGAATTGTCTGTTTTAACTGGAGGCAAGGATAGAAAGATAATCCCACGCGTTGAAATAGCGCGACGCTGCTCTGTTTATTAGTTGAAAGCATGCGTTTTGTTGTTAGACTTCGCTATATTATAAAAAGTGGCAGTATTGTGTGTAAATATACGGATGGTTAAATATCAGGGTGAAATTGTCTAGTAGAAGTGGGTATCAGCACATGCCATCTTGTAGGTGATTTGCATAATGTATATATTTAAATGGAACCCTATCTCTCAGTTAAGTGTAGCTGGTGTACCGCGCCGCCGTCTGCTTCTGGCCAGGACTCGTGATACTCATCGCTACCATGTCCTCCGGCTTGAGTAATGGTTGTATTGGAGATGCTTGTCGGGCTTCTTGCAGAAATGTTGCGAGCGAGACCTTCTGTGGATTTTAACAGAAACAGGTAGCGAAAATATGCTATTTCTGACAGTTCTACTGCTGAAAACCAATCAATTAAGGGACCCTGGGGCAGAAATTACCAATGTCTGTAATTTTAAAATTATTTACTTAAAATGTACGCACTTGTTTGTTGTGATAGCGGTAACTGCTGTGAAAAATTTCAATTTTATATGAAAATTATGTTCTAAGATATTAAAGATTCTATAAAAATTTGATACAAAATATTTATTTATTTGTTTTGAAAATAACAGGCATAAGCCCAATTACATTGTTCATTATAAAATGAAGTTACTTACAATAATTAATATCTAGCTAATACAGAAAAGACAAACAAAATTTATAGATGAAAATGAAAATGGAAGTTGTGCAATATAGAAATAAAACAATAAGGAACAGAAACAACTAAGGAACAGAAACAACTAAGAAAGAAAGTGCAGGTGGCATGATTGTTAATTATTCAGTTTTTGTTTTAAGCTTAATGTTTATCTTAATCTACTAATAAGCAATTATTAACTATAGCATCTTTGAACTGAATGTCAGACACGTTGAAAATACCGACAACAAAGTAATGAACTTTTTATATAAATGCACAATTCTGTTTAATGGTGAATTTTTATGGATTTCTTTATTTAGCTGTGGGGTGAAAAACGTTTTTTGAATCTACTTATTTTACTTAATGCAACTTTTATGATTTCTTACAACATAAAAATTGAAGTGCAGCAATAAATCCAAAATTTCTTTCTTTTTAGACTTAAAAGGATAGGATTAGTTATTAGATTTTAAAGCATACATTTGATAATTGCGATATAATTTGTTTTTCTTTTCAGATTATTTTAATAAAAAATTAGTAAATTTTAGTTTTTCAAACCAGTAGCATTGTAGAAAAAAATGGTGGCTACGCTGGGGAATATGCTTAAGAAGATAAATGATAAATATTTTTAATTAAAATTGATCACAACAAGCCTTTAAAGGCGTATTTAGTGCCTATTTTTGCATTATGATAACCTTTAGAAATAGCAGAATGAAAAAGTCATATGATGAGTTTTGATTTCAAATATATTTATATGTAAAAATCAAGAATTAGATAACATTTCAGTTTCCGGATCTCTTAATGTATAAAATCCACAATTTTCGAAGTATTAAATGAGGTTCCTGGAATAAGGGCAGCTGGAACTTTAAACATGTTAAAACTATTGAAAAACACAAACTTCCGTTTTGCAGCTTTAGATCAGATAAACATTAACTTTATAACACTCAATATCGCAATAATACAGAAGTAAACAAGATTTTATTGTAAAATAAATAAAATCATTGTATAAATCACATTTCACAGCATATTTCGTAGTGATACTTTGCTTAGGCAGCATACAAATTATAGCAAATGAGTAATAACATTTCTAAGCACTAATTACATTACAACTACCGTTAAATGAACTCCACGATAGGTACAGTCAGAAGTATGTAAAGGTCACACTTTACGCACAAAGTCTGAGACGCGTGAAGCGGAATCTATGCAGCCACTGGTCCACCCTTGATTGACGAAAAAACCCAAGACCTCATTCGTATGCAAGAGAAAATTTCAGGCTAATAAAGGGACGAGAAGTGTGTAATGACAAAATTTGGCGTTTTCTGGTTTTTAATGAAAACATTGTTTCTGATTTAGAGCACATGTGGTTTATTGGTAATTTAAAGCTTTAAACCTTTTATAAATGGGTTGCTCGTCGCTTTAAACCTGAGTTCTACGCCCCTTTTGCTAAAACTTTTAATATCTCAACGCGTATTATCTGCTGAAATGGCATCACAGGCCTCACCTAAGGAGTCCCAGTCAAAAGGCATAGGATTGTAAAGCAGAAACCGCATAGGATGCAGCTAATGACTACTCTCCGAATCCACTAATGCTAATCATACCTTTGAATTAAATTTCAAATCTATTATCTCAAAACTACATTTTTCCAAACATGTATTCCTTTTTCTCAGAAGCTACTAAACGCTCCAAGGCTTTGTACACTTGTGAGATAATCTATTACATGCAGTGAACAAGAGTTGAACTTTTAAGTGTAATACATTTTTTAAAAATGAAGATTTTGCTTAAAAGTTTAGATGTAAATTTTGGTTAATTTTCTTCACAGAGAAAAATAAAATAGAACTATAGGTATCCTAATTTCCGTAGTTCATTGGTATGAGACAAAATGTCTTATGTTGGAAAGTAAATGCCATTAGTCGTGTTTTGTTTGGAGGATGTTATGATAGTCATTTTGGAGTCAATTTAATTTTTTTAATTGGGAACCTACAATTAGAATCAAATTATATTGACCCTAAAATGAGCATCACAACATCCTCCAAATAAAACACGACAAATGACATTTACTTCCCCCCTCCCATAGTATCAAGCAACTTTTATCCAAGACATTTCTTTCTACAACGCTTAGTTTTGGAGATATTGTACAGTCTCAACTTAAATGGTCCACCCTGTATATAGGAAAAATCACAGCTGTTTCAGCTGGTTTCTGAGAAAAAGGAACTTAAACACGTTTTTGGCATTTACTTAGCAAACCTTTTTTAGAAGTTTTTTTTTTCAGACAGCCTGCACAACATAATTGTGAAAATTTAAAGAGAGATATAGGCGCATATACTCACAATACAGTATTTTTTGTACATTGATCTGTCAATTACAGCTAGATATTAGATATCTGTGTTTCTTGGGTTAGTTGCGTGCTCTCACTTCCACTTACCTTACTCAAACTTAGTGTATACAATTTTTCCCCACGAGGTATAAGTATTATCTAGAAGCAGGAGATAGCCTTGATAACCTTATTTATCTAAAACTGAATATAACAATTGCTTGTTGCTCTTATTTTGCGGATTCTCAGGGGAGAAAACCTAGGCCAGTCCCGTGCTAATTCACGGGCAGATTAACCTGAGATTGCTACAGTAGCTGCAGGCAATCGGTTGCGTGATATACAGGATGGACCATTTAAGTTGAGACTGTACAATTTAATTTTTTAAATGGGAAACTACATTTTATATGACCCTAAAATGACCATTATAACGTCCTCCAAACAAAAGGCGACTAATGGCATTTACTTGCCCATAATATCAAGCAACGTTTGTTAAAGACGTTTCTTTCTACAACGCTTAGTTTTGGAGATATTGTGCAGTCTCAACTTAAATGGTCCACCCTGTAAAATAAATCTGTAAGACAGCATTGCTACAAAAACTTATCTAGGTATTATAGAAGAGTAACAAGTGTGGTCAGCTGTAGAAAATGCCACATTGTGAAGTAACAAGGAATTCCCAAAAATTGAGACCACTTCATTTATGTGCGACTTCCAAACGGTTCAAACTGGCTTTAAAATAAGATTTATGTATATGTATTTACTCTGACATAGGTTTTTATTCAAAGAACCACACTAGCAGTTCATTGGGATCTGTTTACATCAAACGTGATTTCATGCTCTGCTTAATTTTCTGACCAGAATATTTCGGGCATTCTCGACTATATAGACCGTGAAAAGAGAATGCTAAGAGAAAATATTTGCTTTTTAATTCCTTCCCTATTTCTGTATCAGAATGTAATAAACAGTTATGGTTTGGTTTTATTGCGTATCCAGTTAAAGGAACGGCCGAGATAAGCAGTAAAAGTTCGCCTAATTTTGGTCAAGTGCTTGAAGGATCTTTTTATTCCACTACTTAGCTTTAGTAGCCTCTGCCAAGCGAATCTTGCCTTTAAAGAAGATTTCTAAAGCAATATATAGGAAGGGCATGCAAAGAAGTTGACAGGATGAGTGACAGCCTAAGGGGAGACTCAATATGTAGCAGCTTTTTCCACATCATTTTCTTTCAATTGGCCACGTAAATTTTTTCTTAGAGTCAGGGATATGTTCTTTTCTTCTTCACAGTTTTTTGTGCCGCCCTTGATCGTCCGTGGCCTTTTGTCGTAGTAAATTAATTACATCTCTCGCCTTTCCTCTAAGCTGAACAAGAGTTTGAATGAGGAGGGTGCCTCTCCCTTAAGAGGCATGCCGCTTAGCGACGGACCGACTTATCAGCAGAGAACCGTAAAAAGAACAGGGGCAAAATTATCGCAGATTCATTGACGCTCTAAATGCAATGAAGCTTGGCACCTCTCCATAAGTTTTCAATCAAGGAAAGGAAATATATTGAATTAGAAGCGAGGGTGACTTTTTTCATTCCCTCAGATGCCGTAACGGCAGCTATTGCAACATAAAAAAACTGCTTGGTGGGTTTTAAAACGTCGTGGACTTAAACACGCCATATTAAATATTGTCTGTTGCAATCTAGAAATTTGCCGATGTATATACATTGTAGTATTTCCTATGTACATTCCTCATTAGAAAGCTCTTTCTTACAACCAGGAAGTTACCTCGTGCGGGATGTAGTATTAGAAAATGAATGTTTTTCGTATTTCAGGTTGGGATTTTAACCACGATTTGGTCCATTGTTCGTGTTAGGGCCTCGCAGAAATACAACCTGATTTAACTAATAGACGGCGACATATCGGTGGAGATATTCTTGGTTTTTTAATAATGGTAATAATAATATTAATATCCGAAGCTAAATTTTTCATTGTTTTTATGACTTCACCTTTCCCATAATTTAACCTTTTCTGGGCTGCATGTGTGACTGATATACCTGTCGAAGCGCTGCTTTCATTCATGATCATCTGCAATGTAGTTTCGTTTTCTTCTCGAGATAGAAGGGTCAGTGTACTTTGGGACGCGGTGTCTGACCACTGAATGATTTGCGTTTTATTTTTTTTTTAATTTAATTATTTAGTTTTGCTTTTCTTTTGTATATGGATAAGTTTGCTATATACACCGCCCGCTTAAATTGTTCGATAAGCTCTCTAGCTCTGTTGAATGTTTGACATGGAGTCTATGGGCTTTCTGTGAATGGTGCGACAAAGAGGACATGCACAACGTAGTGTATTCCAGAAAGTCGGTAGGAGTAATGTCATCCTTCAGCAGATATAGCAGGCTTATCAGCATATTATGTAAACGATGCAAGTAATACAAGCGTGTGGTATTCAATCCCGTAGAAAGCATTCAGCACAACGAACCAGATTGGTGCGTTCATTTTATTACCACGCGTTTACGGTTTTCGATAATGATGTAGTAACTAAAAATGAATGGTGCGCTAAGGTTTTGAAAATGTTGCGATTAAAAGCCAAACAGAAGCAGTTTTAGATATCAGTTTCTTTACAATACACTTCTCGAAAAAAGTAACGACCGGCTTCTTGAAATTTGTTTAATATACCCTATATTGATTGCTTTTGAAAATAGCTACAGAATGACCGATTTTTACAGAAGAGATCCTATAGGGTAGATTAACTACAGGACAGCACACTAACCCTGGGTAGATCTAAGCTGCGGATTTATATTAAGAAGTGGTGGTGCATCTGGCAGATGCTATCATAGAGCAGCCCGCGTCAGCATCTTCAAATCTCATGTTCTGTATTAAGATATACAAATCTGATGTGTTACATTTACATGACTTTCTCGACCCTCTATCGCGTATTATTGTGTATACAAATTATTCTTACGAAAGGTTATTTTCCTATCTACTTAATTTAATCGAGATAAACCTTTCCGGAAATAGATACATTACATATTTCGTTAAAGATCCAAAGGGATTAGCATAGTCAGATGTTTTAGAACTGGACGCCATATGATGGTCTTAAAATTCCATACTCTTTCCATGACATCGTGAGAAACAATTGAAAATCGAAGGACTTTAAAAAAAAGGGCTAAGTATTGGACAATTCGAACTATTAATAACGGATATCTTGGAAATGGCTGATGCCACAAAAAGTTAATTTAAATGGATTGTGTGTTTTAAAGAGATCTACTTTATGCGTAGTACCTTCTCGTCTACCGCTTAACGTTTACCAGTTATACATTATACAAAATTCCTTCCGAAGGAACATGACTTCACAGGCTATTCCCAGATAATTCAAGATATACATTTTGCCATGTAAATATCTTTAAATATGATATTTTAATCAAAATTGTTACAGCCATTTTTTTAGAAAATAAAAAATTTCGAAAAATCTTCCATGTAAAGAATAGTTAGGATGGGGGAATTTTCTTGAAAATCTTCGTGTCGTATCTTTGGAAGTTATTGAACTTAATACCATATTTGGTATTTATCCTACTTTTCGTGTGGACACGGACACACGGAACATTTTTTTTAAAAATGTTTTTTTTATTCAGGGATCTCAAAACATATTTCCGGTGAAATCCCGGTATCGAAATTCTGGTTGGAATGTAATACCTTCTCTACCTACTATTTACGTGGTAGAGAAAGTAAAAATGGCCTTAACTGAAAAATGCCTAAGACTTCTTATTTTTTCATTCAGATTTCTGTCTAAGAAAAACGTTAACCATTTGTAAAGGCATCCTTCTTTTAAGGGCTAAATAAAGAAGGGTTAATAAATCCTAATTACAAGTAATCTCCCTTCGGAAAGTTTAAAAGCTGATTCAGCACGGTACTTTTAACACAGTGCCGTCATAATCACATCCTTTCCTCTCTTGTTTGCTGCCTAGTTCTTTGTTTCTTCTCCCTTTTGCTTCTTTCCACCCTTCTCTCATTCTCCCTCTGCATGACTGCTGGTATTTACCTTAATTAAATGTGACAAATTATTTCTTTCCCCTTTACCCAGCTGTTCAATTTGAAGTGGATATTAGGCCGGCATTTGCTCTCGGTTACCTTGCTCTGCGGACCGTAAGAAAACAATGAAACAGACCTGTACTCAGCGCTGCTAACGATGGCCATTTGTTATTAGAAGCAACAATTAGCATAGTGCACAATGCGCGGCGCTCTCTTTCATACACGAAATGTTGGAATGTCTGCATAAGCGACCAAATGAAAGGAGTAAATATGGCCGTGTTGTATTCAACGAGCAGCCTCTAGAACACTGCTTCCATTCGAGGTCTGTTTTGGATTTCTGCGTATCCAGGCGCTGCCTTTGGGATTCCTAGAGTCCACAATCCTGACTAGGTGACTCGCATGACAACTGATCGATTAAGGTGGTGTTTAATGGGCGAGTATAGTTAAAATAATGTTAAATTTGTTAAAATATGAATGAAAAGTTTAGATCACCTTATCCTGCTAGGTATTATAAAGAGGGAGAGGACCGATACGGGTAGCCGAGCTCAAAGCATGAACTCGTGAGGGGAGGTCTGCGTTTCAAATGCAGCCAGACCGTCCTCTTTGTCAAGTTTTTTCTCTTTCGGTTTTCCTCAGCCCTCATAACTAGCAGATGCCGAGGAGATACCTTAAACTTAGGTTGGAACGTTTCCTCCCCAAAATTTTCTTTCCCAATAAGCATTTCATTTCACGTATCATTAGTGTCCACCGCCTGTGGTGCCATATGCAGTAAGAACTAACGTTAAATACCACGAGTGGGAGAGAGAAAGGAAAGGCATTTAGGCCCAGAAAAAGTGTTAATACGCCAAACTTAAACAGTCATACTCGCGTTGTCTTTCACTATAATGTGTGCCCTTTAAGGCAGCCATACACTTTCCAATTTGTCGGGACAATCAGAGCGCCACAGAACACCTGATTTGTCAGCACGGACTGTGTACTCAGAACGTAAACAATGTGCCCACTCAAAAACTTGGAGTTATGTTGACAGTGGTGAGCAGGCATAGGAATTCTTATTACTTATCTGAGGAATAAGTGCAGACGGGTGGTAGAGGAAGCTAGCGCAGAAACATGAAACAGGTCGTATTATATCACCATTCTCGGTGCGCAGCATGTGCTGTACTCTCGTTCGGACGTTATCTCTCCTGTCTAAACCTAGCCATTGCACACTAGCGACCTCGCCTGAAAGCTGCACTCTTTCGTCATATAGGCAATAAGCAGTTGCCTTCAAGTTATCTACACTCAAAGCATTATATGTATCAATACAAAGAATGTAAACAACAGCTGTAATGAGCAGGTAAACGTGGTCTGGTGTGGTGTCTACAAACGCCAAAGGACTGTACGTCATCTGCGTAAATCAAGTAATAGTTCAACTTCATTTCCTTTCATCCTGGCGTAATTCTTAGAAATTCTTATACCTGGTGATGTGTTTAATCTAGAGCAAAGCAACATGAAAGAAAAGGAAAGTGTAGGCAAAAGCGTGGTTGCTACAACGGAATTATTTAGGGAAGATTCACAGTCCTTACTTGAGGGACACGTATACTCAAACCTCTCTCTAGTGTCAAATTCAGTCAGAAACGAAACTCAACTCAGTGAGTGAGATTTGAGTAGTTTTCTAGCGAAGTCTGGTATAGTTTTGATTTGCTCAATACTTTTTTGAGAACTGGGCACTTCAAAAGGTCCAGAAACATTATTCAAACATATAAGTAATAGCGACAAATGTGAACGTTGATGCCATTGTGTGTAATTTGATAATTTAGAAGTCTGAGTTTATGTGTGGCGAAGTTAGAGTCCCAGCAGGCTTTGTGATGGGAATACCTATGATTACCGGATTACTAGGATCCTCTAGAGCTCCTATTTCTGACATAAGTAACGAATTTATAATCGTGCGTGTTTACAAAATGTGTTTACTCAAACACAATGTAGAGATAAAATCATTGTCATGTCTATTTTCTGGGTATACGCAAACGCAGCTGGCTTACATCCTAAACGTTATGGTTGTGGTCCAAAAACAGAAGTAGTATCTGCAAATAATGCCCAAAAAATCCTTGCTTTTATTAAATATTCTTAGTTGTTGCAGTCGGTGTTGGCATATGAGAAGTGCGAGGAGTAAGGAGAACGGGTTCATAATGTCCTATTTTTACGTAACATTGTAATAACCATGTTTGTTGATACAGCTGTTTAGCTAGTTTACCTGATCCCTGCACAGCGATTCGGGTATTTCTGTAGTTGCCAGTGACGTCGGCAACAGATGAAGTCATTTTAAAATCTCAATTTAATAAAAGATTTATTAGGAGTACAGTGACAAGCCAGGTAAATGCGTTGCTGTTGTGAGCACAGAAAACGAAATATTTCGCAAACTCAAGTCTAAATAAAATTAACAAATCCATGTTGCTGAAAAATGCAAACGCTTTGGGAAGCTGGAAATTTCAAGTCCGTTTGCACAATAGAGAGTCAGAGATCGAGTTACTTAATAATACATTTACTTAATTTCATTTTAAATTCGCTTTTAGCCTTCCCGGACGAAACGCGTATATTCGAGTATTCACTATCGATGGCTACGCTTCAGGTTCTTTTGGGTACTTGTGCATTCAATAAACCATCGTAGCTGGCATTTTGTGTACGTAAATGGTCGCTAGATGCCATTAGATTCAACCAAACATATTTCTATGCTTCTGCTTTGATTTTGTAGGTTGCAAGTAGCTCGCAAAACCTAGAGAAGCCTGAAAATAATTCTACCTGGAAAGGGTTAATAATCTGTTCATGAAGATCGCGCATTCAACAATTAACTCTAAAAATTACTACAAGTGTGCGTGAGTAATGTAGATAGAGTCTGTTTTAGCACATATTCTAAAAATTGGCTGTATATACTACCTACTTAAAAGTAACTGTAAGAATTATGGATATTATTTTAAAGAAATATAATTTTTCAATCAAACAAGGACGGTATTACGCGTCTTGCTGGTGTCTTGTAGTATTTTGTAATTTGCCTTACTCATCGGCTATGAATATAGGTTTTTAATTTACCTTGATATGCCCAATTCGGCCTAAATGTACATCACGTGGTGTTAAGTTCGTGTGAATTGAATTATTTTGTTAATATTTCCCAAGTGCATTTCTTTTTTGAAATGCTGACTTCGATTTGTTATTTTCCAAAACATTGCTGTGCTTCTGTGCAAGTTGTGTGAAGCACGTGTTCTTTTTTGCGGAGAAAAACGTACTATGGTCCGACACTTTAATCCACAAATGATCACCATGGAACAACACAGCCCACGTGAAAGGCTGTGAATCCAGTGGAAGAAAGGGATAACCGCACAAATCACAGCTCAGAGTTCACGCTCCCTCCGGTAAAGACAAAAAATTGTTGACCCATTGAGGTTTGTCCGTGGTTATTTATTGATCTTAAAGCGAGTGACCACTCACCTCACACTAATATCAGCAACATAAATATACAGAATTCCTTGTAACTCGTGTTCCACCTATCTACCAATCCAACCGATTAATCTGTTCAAGAACTCTAAAATATGTACACGCGTGAAAACATGGAGTTATTTCACATGCGTAAATAATAATTAGTCAGAATGTAAATTATGCCAAAAGAAAATATGCTCACTCACCTGCCTCACATTCAAGAGGTCCCGATTTCGAATCTCGGTTAGGGTGTTACCTGGATAAGGTTTTTTCCTTTGTTTTCCCTTATCCTGATAAGACCAATTTCGGATAACTCTAAGCTCTAGAGGTCCCTGCCCATCTGTGCATCATTTTAACCATTTCGTTCATTCACCGTCCGCTAGTATCTACCTGGTTAAAGACCTTTGAACGTCAAGAATATGCTCGTATAATATCGCATCAACAAATAATTAGGAAATCGTTTTGAGTGAATAAAAAATTTTGGTTACTGTTATTTGCATGCGTAAACTAATTGACGTATGAAATAGTATAGTTCTAATTGCATAGCAAGCAGAAGGTAAAGACACGCGTTTATGTATTAAACGTTTGATTTATGCGTTATTCGTGTTAACAGTACAGAAAGATATGTTTTCAATACATCAAATTTCAAATTACATTGCACAGAGAGAGAGAGAGAGAGAGAGAGAGAGATAGAGATAGAGAGAGAGAGAATGAGAATGGAAGGAGGGAAGATAGAGAGCGGAGAGGAGGAGGGAGAGAGTTGTGTAGAGGGGGAGACAGTGAGAAAGGTAAGAATTTCGGCGGCTAACGCACGTATCGCGACCGGAGCTACTGGTACTACTAGTATATAATAAATTTAACTTAGTTTGCAATATCTCGGATGATATTGGCATTTTCCCTACAGCTACCGTTAAAAATACACGACTTAATAGTCCGTATTTAGTTTGACTAATAATTGAATTATTACTATCCGGGCTTGTAGGCCGTTTTCGCCAAGTACAGCACTTGGCATCTTCAGGGTGAAGTGATTCAGTTGTCTACCAAGCGCTGTACTTGGCGAAACGTCGGTATCTACGATGCCTTCTAGACCACGGCCTACAAGCCCGGATAGTAATAATTCAATTATTAGCCATGACGCCGGCCGTGAAGGCCTCAGTATGTACGTATTTAGTTTGTTCATCATTTGTGTCCCGAGAGTGTTACATGATATTTTTATTCGAAGCGCAGCAGTAACAGGGGAAAGGATTTGCCCAACATCTACGTCGTGTGTAGCCGAAGACGTTTAGGAGCTATTTCTCGTCCTCTTTCTAGTGGAATGATTTAGGGCCCAAGTAAAATGGTAGGAGTGAAGTGCTCATCTACTTTCACACAGGTGTCAGGACATACCTCTGCCTATTGTCAACGTGTACCCTTGAAAATAACTTACAGCAATATAAACCCTATTCATGCATTTCCAAGGTCGAACCTTAATCACCTGCAGCGTTTACAACTTAATTCACAGTTTCGTAGTTGAGGGAGAAGTTGATGGTTCCTCAGAAATGAAATTAGAAATCTGATGTTTAAGAGGCGCAAGACTTGCACGATTTCCATTTCACAGGTGTACTTTGCATTAATCTCGATAAAGGTGCCCAGGACGGTTTCATATTAGCTAATGCGATCTTGTTAGCATGCAAGTTGCATAAAGAACACTCAACTGCCTATATCACAAGTAGAGTTTTGTTAGAAGTGAGCCTACGCTATAAGGAAACGCATATTTTGACCTAACTCCACTTCGGCCTGGAATAACTGCTAAAACTAGAATATTTGACATAAATCGCATTATGTTTTAATGAGCTCTACTGCTTTTGCCGCAGTAAACGTTTGTCTCTCTCTTATGATTCTTTACGTTCAGAAAATTCAGTTCTCTTTTTCTTAGTTTTCTTAGCGTTTTACATAAAACCCCTGGATGCACATTTTATCATAACTGTGTTTCATATGTGTAATTTTCGAGAAAACAATTAAAAAAAGGAATTAATTGTTCTTTCACACAAGCCGTGTGTTGGACAGGGTTGGAAAGGTAGAATCAGATGACTGAAAAATTCAATGCCATAGCCGGGATTTGAACCACGGATCTCCCGGTCTCCGTCCGGTTGCTCTAACCACTGAGCTACCATGGCAACATGCCGACACGACATTAAATTCTCCAGCTGATTCGCATTTTTCCCGGTAAACCACAAGGAGATCTCAAATTGTATTGAGATGCCATACCCCAATGGCGACTTACATTTATGTAAGTACTTTAAGTTCCGGGCTTTATAGTTGCAACCACTATTAGGTCAATTAATGGAATTAATTGTTCTTTCACACAAGCCGTGTGTTGGACAGGGTTGGAAAGGTAGAATCAGATGACTGAAAAATTCAATGCCATAGCCGGGATTTGAACCACGGATCTCCCGGTCTCCGTCCGGTTGCTCTAACCACTGAGCTACCATGGCAACATGCCGACACGACATTAAATTCTCCAGCTGATTCGCATTTTTCCCGGTAAACCACAAGGAGATCTCAAATTGTATTGAGATGCCATACCCCAATGGCGACTTACATTTATGTAAGTACTTTAAGTTCCGGGCTTTATAGTTGCAACCACTATTAGGTCAATTAATGAGAATCTTTCGCGTTCCATCCTTAAACGGTGTATGAAATTTGATAATTTTCCGAATTTTCGTTTTTGGGATATGCTGTTTACAAACACGCAATTACAGAGCTGGAGGTCCGGATATCTCAAAACGGGTATTTTGCGGAAAATTCTGGATATCAAATTTTTAGGTGGTATACAACGCTTGCTTTACTTTTAGTAAGCGGTAAACAAAATTAAAACCGATAGTGTAATTGAAGTTTTTGGAAAGATTTACGTAAGCTGTACACTATCTAAAATAATGAAGTTTCTATGAACGGGCAGCTCCTTTGTAAAGTAACACTAGTTACACATAGTCATGACCATTTAAACTGTTTTTAACTCTATTCTTAAAATAAATGTAGCACGTGACAGGAATAGTATTCCCAAGTTGTTATACTTCTGCACTTTAGGTTTGTTTTGTAAATTGATTAGCATCAGATATATATCAGAGCCCGGGATTAACCATACATCTGCTCAAGGACTTGAGTTTGGATGTAACAAATTGGCCGATATCTGCCTTAAGAATGAAGTGTGACAGCCATAACAGTGCTAAACTGCCAAAAAACACAAGTACAACATAACTTCAATTTTAATTATGAAAGCCTCTCTCCTTGTAACGGTGCTTATAGACTTTGAAGGTAATGCTATCATCTCGGCGTCGTGTCAAATATTTGTTCTAAAGACGCTCTTCTCCAGCGTTACAACAGTTCTTGTTGCCAGGTTTAATACGTTCTGATTTTATTCTTCGTTAAACTTGCTTATATTATACGAGGAAATCTTCCCACAAGAGTCTAAAGTATTCTTAGAAAATTCCTTCGGTTATTATGTGGCATAGTTCCTTATGATTGGGCTTGGATATTCGGGACCGATGGCGTGGAATGCAGTGCTTTCAGGTTAACTGTCCCCTTGACGGAATGTGTATGTATGTAGCCAACAGGCAGGAGGGAGACTATTTGTATGCCGTTGTGCAGTCAACTAATTTTATCGGTCACCAAGATTACAAGCCTACTGTTTCTTATTTAGCTAATTCATTTAAAGCGGAATTTTCTGCGACTCTGTTTTTATTTCATTTTAATACCATGTCCAGTACACTGAAATTGATTGACAGTTTGCTTTGCCATGCAAATAAAACTTGTCTTCAGTTTTAAACCTGGTAACCCACACGTATAGACACCAGCGCCATTCAAGCCTCTAGTGAGAAATTCACTAACTCTATTGCTGGACTTCATATTTTTATTATGCGTAATATCGGTAGCTTGAAGAGTAATCAGGCGGAAGTAGCGGTTTTCTCGCAAACGTTTGGAATATCTGGGCTTCGAATCAGCGGATCAGTGTGAAAGTTTACATTTACACTCGTTAATTTTGTCTGTTTTAATTTTTATTAAAGTCGGTCACCCGGAATTTGTGGTTGCACTGGCATTTTGACAGATATTAAAATCTGAGTTGTGGTGTAAACACCGAGGAAGGATGCTGTTCAGCCTTATCCCTTCCACTACTAAATTAATTCCTTTACGGTCATTGGTCCTCTAAACCCCCTCTGCATAGTGCACAGAGTATATTTTCAGTAGCTTCTGGAAATTAGGAATAACCAGTTATAGTTTTCTGCCCAGGAAAATCCAGGCTTCTCTGGTCTTCCCTTTTAGAACTTATTTGTTTCTGCATATTAGTGATTCGTGTATCATTTGCTATTTTCATGTGCCGTGAACTTTTTCCCTCATCATTCCTTCCACTAGGGAAGCTGGGTGCTAAAGGCAAAATGGTAGAAAGGGCAATCAAATACTGGTTCAGAATAAAGCTACTGGAGGAAAATGAGATACTATAGATACTGGTTGTACAGGAGAAAATGGGGGAAAAAGGAACTTAGATGCACAATATACAGACAACATTGGAAGAAATAGAAATGGGAGAAACATGGGCAGAAAGAAACAACAAAAGTAAGGATTTCTGGAAAGAAATTAGAACAAGAGTGGAGTATATTGAAAAGGAAGAAATTAAAAAATAAAAAAATAAGAAATAAAAAAGGTCATTAATAGATCATGGATACTTAAAAACGGAATGGGGAAAATAAAATACATCGAAGTATGCCACAAAGAGGCCAGGATAGGGTATGCATGGGCGAAGACAGGTGTAATGAATTTAAGTGGTCTAACAGGGAGAAGAACGGGGGGGGCGAGATGCACTAAATGTAATGCATTATATGACAATTGGCATTCTATTTTGGTATGCGGGGACACGGATAAAGGAAGACAGAATTTAATACTAGAGAAATGGAAAAAAAAATACCAATAGAGCTAAAAGTTAGGAAGATTTTTAATACAAAATGAAATGAATATATGGAGAAAGCAGGAAAATATTTAGGAACAAATAAGTTCAAGTGGTTAAAAGAGACGTGAAGCAAATTGGAGAAAATGCGGAAAAACGGTAACAAGACAAAAAAGCAAATCGTGGAAAATTATGCTTCCCCATATATACAACAGAATGTTAAATATAAGGAGAAGAGAAATAATAAGCCACTCCAATGTATTGTAAACGTTGTATAAATTGTATATAAGTACAAAGTAGGCAATAAATCATTCATACTCATTCCTTCAGAGCATATCTTAGCGAGCAGATTCTTCTCATTCGTCTCAACAAATTTCTTTCGTTCTTGATTATTGTCAGCATTCTTCTTCCTTCACCCAGTCTTTCTAAAACAATTTATTTACTTATTTTTTTCTACCCTATTCTTCTTCATATCCATTCAAATGCTTCCTTTTTGTTCCTCACCAAGACGCAACGTCAAAGTCTTGGCACTATACAGCGTCTCTCACCTCATAAAAACGTCACTAATATATTTCATGATTTGTTCATGGGTGTATTGAAAGTGCCTCTGATTCTAATAAAAGCTTCCTTTGTTTTTACTGTTCCCTCTTACGTTTTAATGATATTCAAGAAATATAAATATGGCTTATTTAGCATTGTCGGAATGTTCTTTTAATAATGGGTGTGCATATTTAAAGCATAACGTAAAGAAAAGAAAGTCATAGACTTCAGAATTAGCATGGCATTTATGAACTTATTGTCAGCTTCATTTTGGGCACCCCTAAGCTTAATGAATAGCTTATATGGCACCAGATTGGTTTCCCCTTCGCGCTCCAATGAGAAGAAAAAAAGACTGGCTGTTTGAAGGCAGTGAAAGGAAGAGTGTCAGTTACGTAGTTGGAGCTTTATTCCCTCACCTGTCCAGCTAAACCAGCCCTGCTTCTATTATACGGTTGTCCAACCTCCCAACTTTTAATTGAACGGGTATTGACGTTAATTAGCGGGCTTCTCGCGCTCTTGGGTTCATATCGCATTGAAGGATATTACAACAGGAAGCGGTTTAAACCTAACAACCTTGGAATAAATCGCCTTAGCGGCGGTTTGCAGAAAAAATAAAGAACACTTTCATCCGGATACTTGAGGGATCAGTTTCGAAAGCGTTTCTTGTGTTTGGAATTTTGAGGTGAAGATCGAAAGTAAAGAACAAAAGAAAGGAAAACATCAATACCTATTAGGGGGCATTATTTGGTTCACTGATGTTTCAAGGATTAATTATACCACTGGCGTTGGAATATATGGGGTTTAGCCAGGGCTGGAGAAGTTTTATTCTTTGGGAAGCTAGCCACAGTATCTCAAGCGGAAGTATATGCAATCAGAACTTGCGTGGAGGAGAATCTGTGTAGGCGACATACGGATTGTAGAGTCTACATTGATTCAGACAGTCAGGCAGCACTTAAGGTACTATCCTCACCAATGACGAGATCAAAGATCGTTAAGGATTGCCAAGAAGCCCTAGAGAGGCTGAGGAAATGCAAAAAGGTTATCTTGGCATGGGTTCCCAGTCAGTCGGGTATAGATGGCAATGAAAATGCAGATAAACTGGCTAAGGCAGGGGTCACAACTCCGTTATTGGGGGCCAAAGCCTTTCTTGGGAACTATTGGGAGGACCGTAAGAACCAAACTGCTAAACTGGATTCATAGACAGTATGCAGATTATTGGGTAAATGTTGCTAAACAAAGACATATAAGCTCATGATGCCCACACCATGTCCAAACAGAAGTATTGCCATTCTGAAATTGGACAGAAAACAGATGACCCGCCCATGGACATTTCAAGAAACACCTGTACACATTGGGGATTGAGAAAGGGTCCCCAAAATGTAGGATGTGTAACAGAGAAGATAAAATTGCCGTGCATCTTATATTCATGCGGTGTGTTGGGAAATAAACGATACATTTTAGTAGTAGGTGTCCAATAAGCATCTAGTTGAGGGACTCCTGAAACTCTTCAAGAGAACAAGTTGCCTGAACTAGTACAACTGGGAGAGATACCGCTAAATAAGCCATTGGCTTACGTGCGGGCAAGATGGATAAGACCAGCTTATTTCGTCTCCGAGATATCACCAATCAATCAATTAATCTGTTTGGAAACACAGTTATTAAAACACCTAAGTAGCAAATACTTTACGTTCAGATATAATACCTATACATGCAGAAGCTAATGCAAATACAGCGGATATTAAATCTTTAGCTTTTGTAGGAATGCAAGAAAGATATATCTCCTATACCGAAGCGAAATATACCATGTGATCCAATTTTAAGGGGTTTAGTTGTGAGGAGAATTTGATTTTTAAACCAGCACTTCAGAATTCTGATGTATCAGCTATTTTATGACAATTGCTTTTATCATTAATATACTGCTAAATGCATTATTGTTTCACTCAAAGAAGCTGATTTTAAAACTTATTCGAAGGAAAAAAATTAAAAGATTATATACGTTCCTCGTATTACTTTATTATTGGTTTATCAGGGGTTTTGTGGATGGCTTCTTAAACCTCAAATCACAATTACATCAATTCTATCGACCTCCCCCCATATGCTTTATGAAATTGCTGTAAAACGATATAGAACATCTTTATAGTGGATTCTCTGCTTTACCCCTTATAACTGCAATTTCCTAAAACCCCATGATAACCTAATTACAGACGAAAAATACCCTGGGGTTCATGAAAAAGCATATGAAATATCGACGGATGTTGTATTTCTGATTTCTTTAGCCCCACCTCCTGGCAGCCTTCCATATTCTAGAAATGCTATATATATATATATATATATATATATATATTTCACTAGTGAAAGAATAAATTGAATAGTTCGTGTAGTTTAGATAATCGCAGTAGTTGAAATTAAAAATTGTTGTACCTTCTCTTTTGTCCTGTAGTTATTTAATAACCAGAACTAGGACAAATGTCCTTTGGCTTACAATATGTGCACGCAGCGACTTTTTATCGGCAGTGTGGCGACGGGAAGAGGATGCTACATGTAACCTGGAACTGTAAACAGTAGCGTCAGGGGTAAAACAGAACATAAACACAGAGCTCACAGAGAGCAACTGTACCATACCAGTAACGCAAGCGAACTTCTGACTGTCAGCTGTGCAGCCCTGGGTCCGTGTATTCAGTACGACGTCACATGTACTAGGTACGGTGGTAGTTACATTGATTCCTTGCTCAATGGATATTTGTCCTACCTCTACTAATAATCTAAAGGCCACATTGTTTTCACATGATATAGAAATCCCTTACATCAGTATTCAACAAAATGGGGGTGAAACTGATTAGTATGAAGATGCCACCCTCAGGCTAGCAGTTAAAACATTTTCGAAATGACACATAGTCGGTAACCATTGAGAAAAATAACTTCAGCTGTTTATTTGAGAGTTTGTACTCTTATGTTGGTCAAAGTTTTCTCGCTTTATATAATTAATAGCTGGCTTACCCGACGTTACACGAGTGGCTTTTTAATTCTCAAATTACGATCAAATTAATGTAATTTATTTCCTCCCCCATATCCTTTATGAAATTAGTCACAATGATACCAAAGATCTTTATGGTGAAACGTCTCTTTTACCTCTTATAATTGTAATCTCGCACAGCTCCGTGATGTTCGCAATAAATGATGAAAAATTCCTTACTGTTCACAGAAATGAGTAAGAAGTACCGGTGGTTGTTCAATTTCTAGTTTCCTTAGCTCCCCCCCCCCTGAAAGTCTTCCGAATCCTGAAAATGGATTAAAACCTTTGTGCCATCTCTTTGGTCACATGGTTATATAATATCATAAAGGCTACACAGCTTTCAGAAAATGCAGAAAACCCTAACGTTAATACACAACGACAATGGGGCAAAACTGGTGAACATTAAGATTTTGCACTCTTGGGGCACCAAGTTAAAACGTTTTGGAAATGATGTACAGTTCGCAACCATTCTGAAAGAAATCATATTCTCGTTTGTTAGCTATACATTTGGTTGAATAATTTCTGATGTTACGCTCGGCATATTATATCAGGTTATTAATCATAAGGCTTTTCAACGGTGAAATAAATAAAAATTGGATGAGTGGTTTCCGAGATTACCCTATACACCAGGCATGGCGAGACTGTAAGCCTGCCCCGAAGCACCTTGATGCAACCTGGATAACAAAGCTATGGAAGGGGGAGAATTTGAATGGCGGGCGTGGTAGTGGTAAAGAACGAACTGATTCAGTGGCGTCCTGTACTCTGTATTTAAAGTAAATTAAGCTTCTCCAATGTCGTTTACAATGAGAGATTCGAAATCGGGAAGTATGTTGTTTACAGCTAGACGTAACTGGTCATGAAGATGATCGTTGGTCTGTCGGGATCTGCATTTGCTTTTTACTAATTTAATCATTGCAAATAATAATATTCACAGACGTAAGTTGTACAAAACATTGCTTCCATGGAAATTGCATATAATCGAAGCTTCGGATATTTATTGTTGCATAAGATTTTAAAACATCCCACTCCTTTTAAATCCTTACATCTGACGTTCATGATTTCGTCAGATTGTAAATGAATCAGCTCCTCTTGCAGATTGATTCTGGCCTTTCTTACGTCTATGTTTAATGGATAGACATACACTGATATATCATATTTAAAAACCCTGAAATCACGAAATTTGTAATCACAAACGTAACTTTTAAGTGTTAAGCGAATACTAATGTAAATACTGAATTTATCTGAGGAGACTTTTGAAAGGAGATTTAAACATGGAAAATAGTACACCTGCCCCTCTTTCAAGTGATCTACCCAGAATGAAAGTGTGTTTACGAACGCCTGCACTGAACTATACTTCATCAACAATATTTTGATTGCATCGTTGAAATGTAGTATTCAGCTTGTTTAAGTGCGTACATATATCGCATAAGAAAGCTAAGTCGCAGACCCAGACCTCGTTATTTAGTTCCTAAATTTCCATTCCCTAAAATAAGGAAACAATAAAATTACGATAAAATGACCTTAAAGCATATGAGAATAATGTAAATGTAAAGCTAAAATAAATTGCCTTTTCTTTCATGAATCCGGGGAATGTGTCTCTGAGGTTGAAGAACCGAAGTAACATTGCACCTCTGTTAAGCCATCTAACATCACACAAATAGTTAGTATCTTGAAATGATTCTCCCATATTTTTAAGTATACATATTTCGAAACTGTCGGTGTTTCAAAGCAGTTCCTTTTACTTTGTTCACAACACAATCCATCACTATTGTAGTGTAACTGACTTGGCACAAAGTGCTTCTTGATGCTACAGACAATGTCAAGCATAAAAATTGCTCGAAATACCTTTATCACCGTCTGATACTAATTTCGACCACTGTAAACAATATCTTTCAGTACTAATTTTTAGAGCTTTAAATATCCCTCGCCAGTAGTACTGCCTTTTAGTGGGACTAAATCGAGCAAATACTCTTCAACATTAGGTTCCTTATCAACACATCGAATGAAAATGGCCAATTGAGGTGTCAGTCACATCTATACTCTCGTCCAGTGCAAGAGAAAACTTCACAAAGTCAGCCATTTTCAAATCCATCTGCCTTATTACGTCGGCAGAAAGCACTATAACTTTCTTTGCAATGGTTGGTCGGAAAATATGCCAACACTCGAAATTATGGACCTGTTGAGGACATAAAATCCCAGAAATGTTTATTAAACATGTTTTAATAAATGCTCCTTCCTGAATGCCTTAAGGCCTTTGCAATTTCCCAGGTAACAATATAACTAGCGTGATTTCTTATCTCTGGCATAGTTCGAATCTTTGTAGTTGGTTTAGGTCCATTGTTTTCTATCAATTTCAAAATTTCTTGCGTTCTTTCGCGTCCTGAGAACATATTGAAAATTAGCAATCTTACCTGTAGTTTAAATAAGAATTAAAGTCTCATTAAATAAAATGTTTAATAATAATAATAATTACAGACCCAAATTACCTTGTAACTTGGCATATTCGGAATGATAAGCATTGTAATGGCGTTTCATGTTGAATTGCATTACTCCGCATTGGGACATATTAAACATTTTGCATTGCCACCATCCTCAACGAAGAACTTTTCCTGCCATTCCATGAAATGTTCTGCTCTTCGAATGTTGCTTCGCAAGCGGCATTGCAAGCCGCCACTGTTTGACGTAGCACTGACCACGCTGACATGAGTAGGAGGTGGAGGGGCAGGTGAAGCTACGGAGGGGTAGTGCGCGAGTCAACTGAGGCGCAAATTGACTCGCGAAGCACTGTTTCGCCATGGCTGCTATACACACACTCCACATACAAATTTTCTTTCTTTATAAAGTGTAGATAAGGGCAAAATAAACACGGTGATCGTATTTACTTTACCTCTGTTAAGAGCTCTCTTAAACTTTGTACTTCTAATTCAGTCATGACATTTTGAGACATTCGGTGTTATTCTCCTCCCTTCTCCCTCAAACCTTGTGTTTTGGGGATGGTCGGACTTTACGACGACACAGTGCTAATAGAACAGAAGCTCCTTGGACGTTAGGCAAACTGAAGATCAAACCAAGGGGATGGGTTAAACCTCGTCCACTCCAGTGGCAACCCTCTTCTAATCTAAGAAAAATTGCCGCCTTTTTGCTGTACAATCTTCGTACTTCGAATTCACAAACATCAGTAACAAATGAACATGCTTGATAATGTTCAGACTTCAGTCAGTCTTATTCATTTGTGGTGTTTCGTACGCCTGACGCTAGGTGGTGCAAGATTCGCATGGCCCATACTCCAAAGTACCAAAGTGAATACATCTTGCTTTTGTTTTACGCGCATTCCCTAATCCAGACCTTTTAAAAACTGTTTTAATTTTTTTTTATTTAGGGATTAAAGTTAGCAGCCGTTTTATAGCCCAAGTCCGTCGGAATTAACAGGATGTTTTTAATAATAAAAGAATTATCAAAATGCATTCGCACGCTTGAAGTGCAACTCCTCTTTTGCTGTTAGTGGTCGTTGGACAGGCGACAGTATAATCGCGCTGTTTTTGGCGTTAACCTCTCATTAATGCCGCTCTTGGGATAAATACTACTTCAGGTATTTTAAGCAGCTATGCGACCAATTAGATGCTTTTTAGATATTTTTCTCTGATGCGCGTCTTCTGTAGTGAACTGTATTCAATCAGTACATTCCAAATGCGCTGGCAATGTTGTCTCCGTTAAGGCGATTTGAATGCGCGCGCTAGAACTCCAAAATGTAATTTGTGTAACGATCAAACATCAAGTTCTTCCAAAAATTAGGCACATTCTCTAGCAAAACGTGTCAGATTGTGAAGCAAGATTACGGTGACGACACCTTGGGCCGCAGTGCTAGTTTTAAACAGACCGAAGTTTTTCGCATGGAAGCAGTTTGGAGGATGATGAGCGTACTGGACTGCACAAACGATCTGAACTGAACGCAAGATCGAAGAAGTTGCAATGTTGGGGCGTGCCACCATTCCCAATCGATAGACGATCTCGCAGCAGGAGGAATCAGTCATAGTACGTGCTACAAAATTCTGTTTGATGGGCTGAACATGTCGCGTGTTACCCAATGCAGTGTGCCACACGTTCTGACGCAAGACCAACGTGACGATCGCATGAAGGTTTACGGTGACCTGATCAGTGGTGGTGACGATGATGTGACGTTTTTCAACAGGTCACCATTCTGCCACACCTTACGTATTCATCTGATCTTGCGCCGTGCTATTTCTTCTTTTTTCCCCATTTGAAAGAAAAGCTACTTGGGCGTAGATTTCATACGCCGAGGACACCATTACTGCCACAAGAAAAGCCATTGGCATTTTCTACCAATATCTTTGAGCAGTGCTTGCATCAGTAGGTATACTAACCTTGTCAGCCATGCAGTGTGTCCAAAGGCGACTGTTTTGAGGGAGGATGTGGATCTGTATAAGTGTACGCCGTGTTGCGCGGCAACCGGTAGGACATCTGAATTCTGCTTTTTGCATACTCTCCAGGCGCCTCTCCACGAATTTAATGACTATTACATATGATTAAGTAAACATACGTTTGTCATTTTGTAGCCATCATTCGATAACTGATGTACATATTGCGCAAAATGGAGTATAAGATCATTCTGATGACTTAGGTAAACTTAAAATGTGTCACCTAGCACTGAATATGTTAAAGCTAACCATTATTTGATAAATAACTAATATTTTTAACAAAATTACATATTTTTAAATAATCCTTTTATTTAGTGATGATAATTTGAGAAGTATAAGTCTTAGAACGTTGTTGATGTGTCACTCATAATAATTAATGCTTCAAGTATCGTGACTGTACACTGTTTGCTATTAAATGCACTTAAGGTAACTCTTGTAAATAATTATCGTAATACCCGTGGAGAATCAAAACACCAGAAACTGAAAGCTCACTGGTAATTGCCACAGGTACAAATGGACTTATTTTCATAATCCCCTAAATTAGATGCAGCTTATACAGGGTGCTGAGGTAAAATTATGTAACATTTTGATAGGTGATGGTGTAACGAAAAAAACAACAACAAACAAATGTAATAAGCACCGGTCTGGCCACTTGAGATATGAACATTTGCCCATACAAGATGCTCAGTGTAATGCCCATTGGTGGCAATGCACCTGTAGACTGTACCTGACCTCCTGATGTATGTTCAAGCATCCGGGCTCGTATGCCGCGCTTTCTACCATATTGCCAATGGCTCTAACAAAGTTGTGGCGAAGATCCGCTGTTCACAGCAACATTTTTGTTTCCAGTAGAAGCTTTGTTTACCAAAGGTGTCATTATTAATTTTCATGTGTGGGGTACTCAAGCCGCAGTTGATGAAGCCATGGGTAACGATTCTTAGTCAATGTGTAGGCATTGGATGTGTGAATAATGGTTATTTTTCAGTAACAGTTCCGACCGTTTCAGTTGCAAAAAAAAAAAGAAAAAAAAAAAAGACTGGCTTCCAAATAAATCTTCTGAAATAACACTCAAATACGTCTACAAGTGTTTAATATTTACGCATACCGTAACGGCAAGATATCCTTGGTCGACTGTTGTACTGTACCTGACTCGCGTTCTTTCGCATCAAGTCCTGATCCTTCATTTCGTTACAACAGCATTGGAAGGAATTCCTCCCCTCCCTTCTTCTATTCTTCCTGTCCTTTGTTCAGCAACGTACATGAATTCGTTAAATACTAGCAAAAATGCAAATAGCATACATGTAAATATTTATTATAATTACTGCTCATTTAACTCGTGTTAATGAATTTCACGGCCATCATCATTGTAGTAACCGTGTATATTTTCCGTGATGGTAATGATAAAGTGTTTCAAAATGGCCTTGAATACTTTCTGTTGTGCATGCGTATCGCAAGAACTCAACAGCATAATTAAATCAGTTGACCAGAGGGCGTTGCCCTTTATTGGAATTTGGAAGAACTAAAGCAGGGCCAGTTTCAAGGCCTCGCATCATATATTAATGTTGTAATGCAACATACCCTCTCTCGTCAGAGCCTTGCTTTTGAAACCGGTTACTGATATACTCGAATGATCGTGTTAATCAAATTTGGAGGAGCGTTTTTTGGAGTGTTATAACTGAACGCGTGGATATTTTTTTGGATGGTTCCATTCTCGAAACCTTTTCCCCCCTGTATCTAATGCGTAGTCACTCTTGGTGAGAGATTATTTACACCTTACATGCCACCACACACATCAGCTGGGACTAGTTATTAGGAATCTCTAGCAAATACTTGTACACTACCTGTCTGGATGGACGACTCTCTGGGCCAGAAAATGCTCTAGATGTTGTTCATGCGCAATTACTCTGCAGCCGATGTTTCCGTAATGTACGTGAACATCTAACGCTGATAATCTCAGGAACGGTGCATTGGTCGGTGAGAACCACTCGTTGGTCTGTGCATTTCTCAACTCTAAATCCCTTAGGCGAGGGATTCTCTACCTTTTCCAGGGGCGCACCATTACATTCAGCGCAGTATATTAGATGTACTAGCAAGCAAATATTACGAGAGAAATGCGTAATTTTATGGTACATTGGACAAAATAGGCTTTTCTCTGCGTTTATAACAGTTCTAGTGATTTATTTAGTTTTTTCTTGTATGTAGTATTTAGAATTATATACTTATCGGAGAAAAAAAAACTGTTCAATCTATTCCTATTCAGTGGATTGTTCTGTGAAGTGCTTTAAAAATTTATTACGTTAAGGTTGAAACATGGTGAATGAATACATAAACTAACTTCGATAAACATAATATATTATATTCCACGGGTAGGTACTCCAGTACTCAGACTTACAATTGGCAAAAGTTATAACTCTACAAATTTAACAATTTCTAACTCGCAGTTATATTTCAGTGCGAAGATTTACGCACCACCCGGCAGTAGCTCACGTACCATAGCTTGAGAACCTGCCTTAGGCTGTTAATTATGAGAATGCTAAGTTCTTGGTATACGCAAATCCCATCAATGATGTGCAGATTTGAGCACCTCCTATGAACAAAGTCTCAATGCTTCATAAGGCGATTTTCTCTCATGTTTATTATATATTTATTTCTTCTTTTGAAGCATACTACCGACATTGCTTTTACTTTAGCATCTTGCAGAATTAACTTACAATATAACAAAGGCATTCTTGTAGATTATGAAAGATAAAATTAAGAATAGAACACAACATAACTGCTCAGTGATCCAGTGTTTTCAGCGAAACGGTAAGTTAATTTCAAGTAATGCCTGGTAATTTTGTGGTCGTAGGATTAGCGGTTGTCTTCAGTGTATACCTGTAGTGTAGGTACTTGAGTAGTGGTTTCTGGGTGGAGGTTTTTCAGCATTCTTGTCTTGGTAAGGAACTTCAGTTAAGCCAGCACATCGCTTCAGCCGTTTGCAGTATTGTAATTTCAGTAGACTAAAGAAACACTGACGAAATTATGTGCGGATAGAAAATTCGTTTTGGAAATGTACAAAAGTTGTAAGAAATGCAGATGTGGTATTAACACTCACACGTAAAACAAAATGTGTAATAGCTTTATGGCTACTGAATACTGCCACGTTTAAAACACCTAATATAATCATTAACATATTACAGGACACATTTAGGACGTTTACCTTTCTTCCCAGTTTAGATGTTGTATTCCACAAAGGATAATTTCGTATGTACTTCTTAGAAAAAGAACAATCCATGCACATGTTTTAAAACCTTTCTCAAAAATGCATTTCTTGGGTAGTGATATATTAAGCAGGGATGTTATGTCAATTAATGATACGCTAATACTTAAGTTCGCCTCAGAAACTTCGTAATAATGCATTACGTACTTGATTCATACCAATTCCAGAAGCACGAGTAGTAAATAAAAACTATAGGTACATTCATTAGAAACTTGAAATTGTAGTAGTGATGTCGACAATACTGAACTATCAATACCGTCTGACATTGTGTGAACAAAACATTGTCGTCCTAAATATGGAATTAAGCAAATGAATGTGTAGTTTCTTTATTTGAGAGTTTGTAGTATGCCAAATTAAGCTTTGTACCAAAATTAAGCCCATTTCGATGGTCTGCTAGCTTTAAATGACTTACCTTTTGGAGTAGAAAGAGTTTGGAAATGTTATGACATAAGCATATCACTTTTAGTATGAATGTAGTGTCAGATTTAATAATTTTCAGTTAGGACTAATGAATCACAAATGTCACCCTTGGAATTGTTATTTTCAGATGACAGATTTGTTTGTGCTGAAGAAGTTAAAGCAACAATGACATCTCTACTCTGACATGCAAAAACAATAACATTTGCAATAAGGCTGCAAACACAAAAATGCAATATTACAAAAAATAAAAAACTAACAAAGAACAAAGCTTAGCAGATTAATAACGATATATCATGAAATCAACGCTTAGAATATTATTCGATAATGAAAGGGACAGCAAATATTAATTTCGTTTGCGATCTGCTCTTTAGATTTTCTTGCACAGGTTAGTTATGTTACTGCAACAATTCAGTTGATTAGTTGATGGTATGTCATGTGGCTTTACCTAATTAAAAACGAAGTATTGTTAAGTGTTTGACATGCAAGTCTTAAGTATAACAATCGCATGCGTGAGTAAAACTGATTGAAAGGTTTATTTTTATTGGTTGTAAATAATTACTAGCATTTACGAATAATTGAATTCTTTTGTAACAACATTCGTAAGTAAATGCCTTGTGATGAAATCATTTTAGCTATGCACGTATTTCTTCACATTCATTATAGATACTCAAATACCGAGCGAGATGGCTCCGCGTAACGTGGGAGACTCGCATTCTGGAAGTTTTGGGTTCGACTCCTGGAGAAAAACCACTCTGGACATGGGTTTTTCGTAGTTTTCCCCCGTTGGCAAGACGAATGCTGGGGCAGTTTCTCTTCTACCAATTTCCTTTCTGTCATTTCCTATCATTTCGCTTTCCCTTTAATGTTTCAGGTAGGCTTAAGAGCTGTGCAACATCGGTCGGTGTCGGACAGGTGGCGCAGATGCTTGCTCGTTGCAAAGCTCTTCTCGGCCCTGACAGATGGCAGCCTTCTCTGAGTCACCACGGGTGTTTCTATTCTTGCCAGGTTCCGCCAGAAGGAAGGCTTCTCTGAGCAGCCCGGCGGTGTGACCGGGTTATCAAATTTGGAATCGTTAGGGAGTCTGCGTGTATCTGTCGCCCGGCCTGCCTGCGGCCTATAGCTTCCTGCGGTTCCTTCACCTTATCCGTTCCTCCTGGGGATTGTAAGCACGAAAGATCCGCGTTGGGTGGAGTCGCGAGGTGTCCCCTTCGTTTCCTGGTCATAGGTCATACTCAAATACACTTACACACGGTGTTTCCGATTCCCCGTCCACTTCAGTGACGGTAGAATATCTCTATTGTTTGTTATTACATTAGGAAGGACTATTTGCTTCTGTTTCAGTTTTATTTAAAAGCGTTCTGGTGTTGCTAACGCAATCACGGCGTACAGGCAAGTGTGTTTGGTGTAGCTACATTTAGCTTAGATTGCTACATCGATCTAACCGACGTACTGTCTGAGTATTACGAATTTATGCTTCGAATAGTCTTACAATGTCTCTAATATGAATACTAATTTTATAGTCCGTAATGCACCATAGTATAATTATTATTATTATTATTATTATTATTATACTTCAGCTACCCTTCTACCTTAAGAATGAAAAAGAAAACAAAGAAAGGGGGGCTGGCTGAGAGGGTATTATCGTTATTATAAATGATTGGCAGCTTGGTTTTTCATAAAGTTGCTTAATCCCTGCATCTCAGTGTTATCCAAAAATCACGATTTTCTGAGGTGGTTATCTTTTTTGTGTTTAAATAGTTCTTAGAGAAAGGAACATCAACTGCAGTTTTACCGATTTTTTAAAGTTCATTGCCTTCTTCTATGAGTATGAAATAGATGCGATACGAGGCTCGTCTCAACCACCTAGATGGTTTAGAAGCTCCGGAAATTCCCACGTGGTTAAAGAGTTCAGGTTACACTTCCTTCGTTTCGAATATGTCGGAGTTGGCTGTAAATGCATATCTGTTTCGATTTTTTCTTCTCCCCACACACTTAGCTAGAAGCGCTACATTCTTATTATAAAGCAAGTACATGCAAATCTATACCACTGGCTATGCCATCGCTGTCCAAATATGATCATTCAAGGCTTTTAGATAGTAAATGTTCCTCTGGTATTGGATGTCACTGTTTACGAAAGGTAATTTTTAGAGCACCCCAATTTTACTATTTATAATTGTATTGCTTATTCGGAGAGAATTTCGTTAAAAGGAATAACATTTATCAATTCTTCAATCTGTATTTTGGAAATATGCGAATCTTTTACGTCGTCTTCTGAAGTTACGTCTTTCTCAAAAATATAATGATCCCCACGCATAAGCATAATTTCACCAGTTTTCAACAGTAAATTAAAATATCATAAACAAATTAAAAAATCGTTAAACAAATTAAAAATTGTTTTTGGTTTCCTGCACAAATACCTTGCAGAAATGATTCACCCTCTGAATATCTTGTCCCAAATGCAATACAGTAATCAAAGTTTATTCACAAATATGAATAAATGAATGTTTGCCTGAATTATCTGACGAAGCGTTTAAAATCATCATGCAATTCCCTGCAACCTTTCTTTTGTTAGTAAGGATCATCAGCTTTTTGTAAAATAAAAACGAAATACAGAAACCGTATACATGTGAGTGCCGATCTTCAACTCAGTTTCATTAATATTGAGTCAGATATCCAAGAAGTGAACGAGAATCTCACCTATCTTATTAAATGTAACGATGAATAGAATTTGGTTAATGAACATTAAAGTTCTTAGAAATAATTCAGTTTTAATGCTTACAATTTCATGATTGTATTTCGGTAGGAATTCTAAGATGCTTTATAATGGTACAATATATCCTTAATGTTGCTGATACCAAAATGGGGTAAAAATTAGGTCCACATAAGTTAGTTCTCCGTCGAATTTAATTATATAAAGATGGAGGTGGGTTATATCTTCCCTTAACACTGAAACCTTTTGAGGTTTATTGTATTATTTTTCTATCTTTATTGTTTTAGTTAAATAGACCTGTACCTTTAATAAGGAGCAGTAAATGTTTAATTAAATTCTTTGTAGGAATATCTTCTTTCGGGTTGACCATATTCAGTAGCTTGTTCTTTTCCTATCTAAGACTTTACATTTAAAGACTATATTTAGAAGCGGTTTCGTCTTCTTTATTGCGTAGCCTATATTGCTAATTTCTTGTTTAAATATTCCCATTATATGTAGGTGCCCGTTTATACCCCAGTTATTAGGTTCGAACAGTATTCAAAGGAGTGCCAAAAGCTGATTCTGGTCCAGTAAATGATTGAGCAGGTCCTTTCCTTGCCAGGGTATCTGCATTTTCATTGCCCAAGATTCCCGTATTTCCAGGTACTTGCCCAAGAGTAACCTTGTGTTTTGTTAGCTGTACAAGGTTTATTTTCCGTAGAAAATTTCGAACCATTTTACTGCTCCTCGGGAGTAGTAACTGTAACTGTAGAACATTGGCAGTTTGATTAAGTTTAATTTTGTGCTATCTGAAAAAAGTTTAAGGCTGTCAGTTACCTGCTTTAAACACTCGAAATGTATCAGTAGTAGTAACATCACCCACTATCAAGTTCTCAGGAGATAGCAATGGCAAAGGAAACTTTTAATGTAACAAAGGTACATCTTCTGTGAATCCTTGAAGAAGGAACTAAGAAAGAGGTTATTAATGAAGCATGGAAAAGTATAGTCTGGAGACGTCTACATTGCAACACAGTGAAGAAGTACGTTAAGGAAGCATTTGAACTATGGATATGAAGGGGACTGGAGCTTCCGAAATGGACAGACAAAATAACTAGCAGTATTGTTTTGGATAGAAAAGGCTCAGGAACGACATTGCTCAAACTAATCAACAAGAGACAATCATTGGCTGAGACATCTTTTTAAAGTTATGTTAAACGTTCATTCTTATTATATACAGCACCACAAGCGGTGGACACTCGTGATATATGCATGAAATAACTGGGAAAGGAAATTTTGGAAGGAGATACTCCAGGTCTAGGTTTAGGGTACCTCTCCGGCATTTGCCGATTATAAGGACTGAGGAAAATCTGGGGAAAAAAACCTCAGTCAGGGAGGAGGGTCCCCGCGGGATCTGAACCGCGGACCTGATCAGAGTCCATGTCTTAATGACTTCGGTCACCCGTGTCGGTTACTGGGGCATTTATTGAGAAGAAACTGCTTGCTAAGAGAGGCATTGGAAGGAGTGGGGATTCGATTCAGTAAAGAATGTCACATACACAGAAGAAGAGAAAAGAGGAAAATAGGGAAGGGTGGTGGAGGCTGAGTTTACATTGAAGGATCTGCCTTTGGGTAAAGAACAGTGACTATGTAGTAGTCAAGTGGATATATATGTGTTTAGAAAATTACATCATCTGTTAAGTCTCTAGATTTGATGACTTTCTTGCCCAGGCATGCAACGTATGCACCTATTTTATTTGTAAGCATTAATTCACAGAATAATTAAGGATATTTCCGAATGAAATTCTTATCTTATCATTGAACAACAGTGAAAGAATAGCTGTCGTTGGAAAGTAATGTGTGGCTGTCCATTGCTTCCCTATGAAGAAGTTTAAACATGACTTGCTTTACATGTCACTGCGCCTGCTCTTAGGATTGGAATAACATTTAAAACATTTACAGTGCGTTTCAGCAGTAAACTTATACTTAGAGTAGGATAGGAATTTTGGTTTTGGAAACTGTGCATATGCAGCTGGAAGACTCGGCATGCCAACCGCATGCCACACTACTGCCGTCAGCGCACGATATCAGTTTTTACTGAGCAAGAGAATGCAGTGGTCGTGCGGTTGACGCGCTCTGGCTATTGCACCTTGAAAGAGGATAAGAATGACTCCTGGTTTTGTTAAAATCATATAGACAACGGGTTATAACGTTTTCATTCCAGAATTTTCTGACTTGAAGCTGAAAATTAAATTAAACTGTATTTTATTTATGGACGCTCTTTAACTATTATGGTCTGAGCGTCCCATTCTAAATTGGACGTGAAAGACCGTATATTTTGCTCAGAGGCCTCTTTATCAGGCTTGAGGTTATTTTACGTGCTCTAAATACCACCAGCTTTGCTACCCTTCCGAAGGAAGCAATGCTAAGGATTTTCACGCCCGAAAAAAGCCATCGCCATCCGCCGGATTTGAACACGCGACCTCGGGAACTATTAATCGTTTGAAGTACTTTGAAGCTGATCGCTGCTTTGTTTCGTTTAATGGGGACCACTTGTTTTTCTGTAATTGTTTAATAGTTGCAATTATATCACAAGAACGCCTTCTCATCTTTCTTAGATAAATAATAACATAAAATGTACATTTCATGTCGTCTTGATCTTTGAGTCTGGCCTACAAGAGCATTTACATACCACGGACATCTTATTCTGACAGATAAGGGTTAATTATGTATGTTAAATAATATTGTCTCACTGTCGTTTTAGTTTAATAAATAGAAAAAAACTTGATTTCTTGCATAAAATTATTCTTTGAGATACACCAGTCACCCTGAATGTTGAGGGACGTAATATACATTTGTATGTAAAGGCAACACTTGTAGCATATAAGTTAGAACTTTGACTCTATCTTTGGTTGTGTTGCAAGCCCGTAACACCCCAATCGAATCCCAAAATTTAGATATCGAGGTTTCGTTGAAAACAGCATAGCTCCGACGAAAGGTTGGATAAATATCAAACTTGGGAAGTCCAGCACCTCTCAAAGAGAAACGGGGATCTCATGAAGTCCCCCACTAAATAATATTTTACACGGAAACATTTTATCAATATATTCACCATCTTCCCTTAAACGAATACATCAACACCCTTTCCAGCCCTTATAACAAATGCAAAAATGACTTGTTCCGAAAATACGTAAAATAGTCTGAGAAACACTTTACCGGTGCGCTGACTCGGGTTTCGGTCAGTGTCGAGTGGATATGCATACATACATCCGGTTGGATAGCCCTGCGCCCCACCTGTCTTGGCGGGACCTGCTTCTATTACATGGCTTCTTTGCTGACATCCCGGTCAAAACATTGGAAAAGTGACACTGTGCTGAGATCAAGTCTTGTAATGTGATGACCCTGAGAACGCTGCTGCAAGACGAGGAGGGAAAGTGTATCATGCTTACATTATCGTCTTGCTTGCCTTACAAGGAAAAAATATTCTCACAGGAATTTCTTATTAGCTGGAAAACTTGTGGGTCCCTACATACACGTTTATAAATCTGTGGCTAGATGGCATAATCAGATATGTAACTGTAGTTCTGAAATTGAGTTCCTTATACCTTCTACGTACTCTTATTTAAAATAAAACATGGTAAACGCTATCAGTAAATTAGGGTTTTTATTGAAATATCTACAAGGGAAATGGCAGGTGTATTAGACTCGGTAATATGATAATCTTGGCAAAAGTAAGTGTATTAATTACCTTTTGTCCTGTAAAATTGAGTTAGATGCAAAGATTCTTGTACCATGAGGGGGGGGGGGGGAAATCACTGTCGCACTGATTAGTACTACAAATAACTCGAATAGACTTCGCGTTTTGTACAGCGGTAACACATGCATTTGACGTAGGACAAAAGTGTATTGGTTGGACATCAAGTAGTTGGCACCTTAAAGATTTTTGTGTAGGCGCCTGGCACATTTTCTCCGCTCAAAACAATGCACGTAAAAGGAGGGCATCTAAAAGATCTTCAGGATACGGAAAGGTGCAAATTGCACAATCATACCGTGCCTCTTATATCATTCCTTTGAAAATCATATTCTTCCATCTTCTTGACAGAGACGGCCACTATTTCTGCAAAACTCAGAATGCTGATTGGGTTTACTTTTCTTCCTTCAGATTAGTGTTTATGAAGCAGAACTTTCATTGACGTTTGACTTTGTCAAATGTAAATAACAAGTATAACTTATAGATCTACGTAAAATAGACCTTGGAATTTTAAGAAAATGTTATGGCTTTTATTAAAATATTTTACTAACCTTCAAACCTTTAAAATGTTCTCCGCCAAAGCTTAACATTCATGGCATTCCTGCTTATGTCATAACCGCAGAAATATGAGGTAATTTTGGAAGATCACAAATTCTGGAGCAAAGATTAGGTAATTCCTAGAAATTTGATAAATGAATTTTCATTGTGCTGCCTTTCTCCACAGCAGATGTTTATTTTAGTCTATGAACATATGAATATTTTAAAAAAAGCCGACATTAGGATTACAAGAGTAAATCCCTAATCCATTTGGCTTGGTTCCATCATAAGTTTGCATTTCGCAATTCATTTTGAAGTCATTCCTTTGTGTACTTCTTATATTTCGTTCGGCCCAAAATTCCAATATCAGATATACGCGCTTGAGTCTTCCTGACAACAGAAAGTATCTATCTGTAAGGAAGGATACGAATTTTATGGCACAAATACAAAAGCATTGAAGTTGCATTACTGAATATCAACGATACACTTTTTAAAATCGACATTCATTTCCAACGTCTATTTCGACACATCTTATAGAAATAATTCAGTAGAAATAACTAAAATCGCAATCATGTCCATATACAGTGTCTTAGGTTAGAGGGAAATAACTGTTGACAGTGCAGTAGGAAATATTAGGAACATGGAAAATCATGTCCTTCCACTCACAGGTACACGTTATCCAGGATTTAAATGGAGACACGTGGCAGGAACGGAATGACTACACCACTTTGTGTCGTTAGCCTTGTGGATCTCTTCCTTCGCGCTTGGAAAGCCTTGATCAGGCCGAGTTTTATTGCACGTGCCTTCCTGCACTGGGTGTCGCTAACTATAGCCGTTCGCCCCTCAATGGCTCTATAAAAGGTTCGAGAAGATACACACTTACAAAAGGCAATAACAAGAAGACAGGGGCTAGGAAAGAAGGATATTGCTATAAACAATCAAGTTAAAACCATGTATCTCCGCTACCAAGAAACTTGTTTCACATTTATAAAGGCAGCAGGGGCAGTTAAAAGTCATGTGCAGGAGCATTAGTGTATCTTCAACAAAATTAAAAGTTTTCTCCACATCTACGTTAAAACTTGACTGCTATACATTTGGATTTTAACATTATTTACTCCAACATTAACGTTCTTTATCGACAAGTTAAATCCTTAAGAGGATGGGTTAATATTCTTGAATAATAGTCTTATACTACACGAGTCATGGGATCATAACACCTAGAACTACTCTTTTAATTTATATCGATTTTGGAGATTTGTAAGGACTAAGGCAGATTGAATTGGTGGTAGAGTTGTAGGAAAATGGAATTTAACTGTGATACAGCAAGCATGAGTAGAATACGTTTACTCAAAATCAAAGTTGCACTATAAATTATGCGTAGGTTATCATTAAGATATTTAGACACGACACTCGACGAAACAGCTGCTAAGGGACATAAATGTATTTTGGATTGAAAGCCATCTATAAAAACACAGTTATTGTACCGAGATCTCCATCAATTTTCGAACCGATTTTACAAATATTATCTTATTATTTGCAATCAGTGAAAGTAAATGCACTCCTCTTTCGCAGGGTGGTCCAGAGACCCCGTAAGCCTGGCCAAAACTTTTTTTTCTACTAAGCTAAATCCACTGAGGCACATTTGTTATTTAAGGTAATAATCAGAAAAACTCCATGAACAATAATGTGTTTACTTATATTTTATATTCACACTTGTTGCACATCCATTCCGTATCATCTGATGGCTTGTATAATACCTTCAGGAGACTAAGCACGAAAGGAGATTCCTTTTTCTCATCTCTGGGCCATTGGCTCTCTGAGAGCGGAAATCCTTGGGTCACTCGAGACAGCAGCCGCGCTACTCGATCGTTTTCGAGAATTGTTCTCTTGGTACTCCTATATAAGCTTGTGTATCATCTCTTGACGTCGGAAGTAGTTTATGTTCAAAAAAAAAAAAACCAACCAGTTTGGTTTACAGATTCTAAAAGAGGAACAACTGAACAAGCTCTGGAAAAAGAAATCTCAGCGGCATACGATGGCAGTAAAATTAAAACACTATTAGAAATTTTAAAAAAGTAAATGAAAGTGTTTGTCATAATTTACTTGCATGTAATTATTCAAGCTTATAGAACACTAAATTGAAATCAAAACAATTCAGGATATATAAACAACGAAGTGTATACCGCATTTTGGGTCATGGAACTTCACAGTTGCTAACTTGAAACACATGGATAATTTACGGTACTCCAGAAAACATTCACTTCTGATATCCCAGTTCATTGACTCTTGAATATTGCACACTCGGTATCCAGTTTAACAACTGTTTTATTTTCAGGTTTTGACCAGTTTTCAGGGTCTCTGGACCACGGTGCATTGCAGAACGCTTGAGATACGCATTTTGCAACGCACAAGACATTACTGGCTTTCAATAGTATGGCAAGGTTTTGAAATTTTAGTGCGGTTTTAGGACCCTTAACTACTGTAGTAATAAGCTTCTTCAGGTAGATGTTGTCAGAAGATGATATTGCAGTGATGCAATTCAGAATGGACAGTCTTCCGAAATGTTATTTTCGGTATTACCTTAAATTTTAAATAATCCCGTTTAGGGAAGAGTGATAAAAAAAACAGTGCCTTTCGACCAAAGCTGAGTCTTTCATGCTTAAAAGTGTCTTAAGGAACAAAATTCTAAAGTTTCATGACGCTAAAGTAAGTAAAGCATTTTAGGCAACGCATTTAAATACTTAAATATCTGGTCTTTAAGTTGGGGCGCACTGCTCAGTTTGAAAATTTCAACTTCTTTAAGGTTTCCTTGGTAATTCTTGTGTTTTATGGAGGGAGTTTGCTGCGAGGATATAATTCTAAAATGTAACAAGTGATAGTTCGAAGGAAGATTATGAATCCCATCTAAAACAAGTATTCTTACTAATAAACGACATGTTCTGATACAATTTAAGAAAGTAAATATAGCAAATGTCTTCTTTGAGAACTTGAGAGTGAAATGTATATCAAAGATAAGCTGATACTTTAATTTTGCAAACAAACGAAACTTAAAAACTCTGGGGTTGATTGCATCCTTACCTAGAAGCGATATTTCTGAACATTCCTTTCTAGGAGAGGCTTGAAGCTTAGCACATTATTTACTACGATATTAAAAATGACAGCTAGGGATTTTTCGTTTGTGTGTGTGTGTGTGTGTGTGTATTTAAAACAGGCCAACCATCTGACCTCATAAAGACACTATAATGTGATAATAATGGAACACCGACATTAGGATTTTCACCAAACCTGGGAAACGTTCTAGCAGCTAACAAAATTTTGTGGAGCTTGCCGTCCGCGCAGTGAGATAGCATGACATCTATCCCTCTCTGCACATATACAATTTGTTTCGCCCTCTCAGTCATGGAACTGGCACGATATGGCAACCCTGAAGAAGCAAGCAGAAAGTTTTTGAGTGTTGTCCCATCTTCGGACCTGACCGGACCCTACCACGGCTAACTCGAGTTGAAAGCAACTAAGAGCAGTCAATAAAATCATTAAGGCAATCCCTGTTTGAGCTGCTTCCTGTGTATGACCTCGCATACCCAGGTGTCGTGTCTGGCTTTCAAGAGAGGAAGATTAGGGGAGGGAAAGAAGAAAAGCAGCAGTCTCCACCCGCCTGTGTTGCCCGTTCTTTTCTCACCTTCGTCACCCTTCTTTGGTCCGCTTTGAACAACTTGGTGGCAGGCTTAATCTTTTCCTTATGCTTTTTGAGAACGACAATCTTGCAGGTGTCTCAATTACATTCATGCTTTGTGACTTTTTGCCTTTACTCCTAACCGAACCTTCAGCTTACTGGGATGTTCTCAACAAAAACATCTTCGAACGATACCAACTACAGAAGCTGTGGAATAGATGATCTCGGACTTGTTTAAAAAATGTATCCTACAAACCCCATTTATAGTGTAAATTAGACGTAACCTATATCATAAACATAAAAAGTTAAGTTCCTGATTTGTATAGTTATCTAGTTATTATTTTTTAAGAAGTCATTAATGTTTTAGCGCAGGGGCGCCTAACACTAGGACTGCGGCCAACTAATGGCCCGTCAAGGCGTTTTGAATGGTTCGCCGATAGCTCAAGACACGATGTGAATGCATTTATCATTCCAAACTCTTCCTCTTTCGGATTTGAAAAGAGTAATATAGGGTTATTCATAAATCCATTTTGCATTTCAGAGTCTGAGATTTATAAATTCTATTCATCCTTGCAAATGGAAATAGAAATCTAAAACCACTCAGAAATTTTAGAAGTATGTCCCTTTATATCGTTTTCCTAAATTTCACGATCTTGCTCTAAGGCTCGTATGCAGATTTGGCTCCACCTAAATTTGTGAGCAAACTTTCTCTGCTATTCATTGCACTTTTTTATTATATAGCCTAATAAGAAGTATCACTATTATAATTCAATGCGTTTCCTTTATGATAATTCTAAAAGATATGTGTAGAACTCTATTATGTTCCTCCATAATAAAAATGAATAATAAGAAAACTGAATGACTTTTAAAACATTATTTTATATATCGGCCTACAGCTACTGAGTATTTTACTGGTACTTATATAATCCTTGAATTTAGATCTAAAATAGTTATTAATATAAATTTATTTAGATAGCCCTCCAAAATATCAGTTCACTGGCCTAAGCTCAAAATAGGTTATCCACCCGGGCAGTTGAATAGTAATCATTAACAAACTTTCTCCATGTATCTAAACTTAAAATTTACAGGCTGAGACTGGTAAGTGTAAAAATTCAGGTGCTGGCCTTTATAATAATTATTGAGAGTTATCGCTAGATGTCACTGTCGTTCTCTTACCTTTCCTATAAATATCCACTTCCTTCACTTTATCCAAAACAAATACTACTGCTGCTGCTACTACTACTACTACTACTACTACTACTACTACTACTACTACTACTACTACTACTACTACTACTACTACTACTACTACTACTGCTATTACTACCTACTACCACTACTAAGATACTAGTAAAATAATAAATATTAAACAATCCTATGTATTCCATGGTTGATTTTGCAGAAAAAAGAATTACAAGTATTTCTCATATAATTTTGGGTGGTTTAAATCTATAAACCGAGCAAGGTGGCGCCGCGATAACATGAGCGACTCGCATTCGGGAGGTCCCGGGTTTAAATTCCCGGGCCGACCAACCTGACCGAAGGTTTTTTTCGCAGTTTTCCTCGATCGCCACACGAATATAATTGGATAATTTCATCCGCGAATTTTCATATAATCCCTTTCAGCAATACATGTCCTTCTTCACCGCCATACCAGGCATTGGGCTGATTACCCATCCTGGTTCTGCCATGATCCAAGAGTTTGCTTGCTTCTCGACAGGTTACTGACATTGGCTTGTAAGTCCTCCAAAGAGGAGGGTAATTCGAAGAAGTTCAACTACAAAAAAAAGTGTCAAAAAGCATGTATAAGGTCCACTATCTAAATAATAATAATAATAATAATAATAATAATAATAATAATAATAATAATAATAATAATAATAATAATAATAATAATAATCTTTATCCAGTTGTTCTTCTATGTTGTCCTGGAAATGCCTTACTCCCCGTGGTTTGGGAACCACGTATCTAGTTTATAATGTGCAAAATCAAAGATGGTTGTCTTTAATACAATGTAAATATTGTTCCATTTCTCTTTAATTGAGTTCTAACGTGCGTTTTCGCGGTTTACTGTGTTGTTTGTAGGATATTTGCATAGATTTTGGTAATGATATTAAGGTTACTCGTTACCTGTAAATGCTGTGCGCAGTTTGCACCGTACTCGTACCTGTTTCGGTCTGCTTTTGTATAATAAGATGGCTTTGTCTCGGCGTATAGTGTTGAAATGTCTGCGTGCGTTTTAATATCCGGCTTCTAAATGCTAACATAAAGCGCTGAAGTTGAATCTCCCGTTAAAAGAATGAAAAAGAGTGTAAATATAATAACGTTTTAGTGTGCCGAGGGTCGGGGTCATTACGCTGTTTGGCTTGCTACTTAACCGCCGGGTTGTACTCTTTAAGTGTCTCGATCCCATTGTGTTGAAAATGAGCAATGAAGCCCGTTAAATGATTTCTCGTTGCGCCTTCAAATTACTGCGTCTAATGAAGGGGTTGGCGTTCTACTTACGCCCACTCCCGGAATGGCCAGAGGAAACGAGAAGAGGAGAGATTATCCCATGTGTACAGTGGCGTACCGGATTTAGAAGACTCGGTATTCTCCTTGAGCATTTTCCCTTTCATCTTTAGGTAGCAATAAAACGACTAACGCTGTCAAATCTATTCTTTAAGGCGGCCGGTGTACTTTAAAATGAGTTGAAATGATGACCGTTTTCGTTTAATAGATTCTTGTATTTTGACGTTTTAAGATTGCCTTGCATTACTTAAATTTAATCAAAACTTTTAAATATCAGAATCTTCAGTTTTCATCTGTAATATTGAAAAGTCCCAGATGATGCAATTTTTTACTTATTTGGTTTAAAAAAGTATAATATATGGAAAAGACAGTAAACAATTTTTTAAAATGTGGTCGCATTTCTTGATAAAAAAACATCACTACTTCAAACATTTAAGAAATTTAGCTATTTTGATAGTGTATGGCAGAATACATAATATTAAGTATCTTAACAGTTAACAAGAAAAGCTAATAGTCAGTTTTGTAAAAACTGAAGGTTTGGTCAAAGTAGTTTCATAAATAAATCATATGGAGCATTTTGATTTAGAGTAGATTTTTTTACATAGTAAACAAATTAATAATTATACCACCATGTGAGCTAGAAGTTTGAAATTTGACAAACATCACTGTTACTGTAGGTATTAGCATCCTATGTATGCCCATTACAAACCTAACTTGCGAGTAATTATCTTATTACTGACGTTTTGGAACTACCATCATTCCTGGTTATGGAACTGGGATATTGTGAATGTAATGTTTTTTTAAAACTCTAAATCCGATATGCTCTCTCTCTCTCTCTCTCAAAATGATGTAGTCATAATTTTACAGTCATTAAAATATCACGCCTTTTTTCTAATAAATATAAAATGTTTAGGATTAAAATAAAACTGGATCTAAAAACATATTGACTACCATTGATAAGGATACATTTTTAGGCATCTGGAAAAAATATGTGGCTAAAATGTAAATGGATACCGGCATTCTAATTATACAAATAAGCAAAAGAACAGCAACAAATCCATGTATAGGTTTTGTCACATGTATTGAAGGGTTTAGGGGCTGAGGTTACAAAATATAATTTGCAAATTTAGAATTCTCAAGATAGGTATTTTTGGCAATGGCAATGGTTTATTGGGGAAGGTCAACAAGATTACCAAGAAGGACTAGAATAAGTAATGATGTGATAAAGACAAGCAATGGAAATTAATAACAACGTTGTAGAGGAAGTATCAACAAAACAACTGATATATTATGGGTATGCAATGAGAACGAAAGAAAATTACCAAGGATGGAATATGAATCAATTCACTAAATAAGAAGAAAACGAACATTCTGGAAGCGACGGAGGGAAGATAGGATGAAAATGGCTGGACAGAGCAGATTGGCTATAAGTGAGCTCTTTCCCAACTCAAAATAACCAGATACCTGGAAAAACAATTCTGGCTTTCTTAGTTTGTTAAAAGCAATTAAAGATTTTAGTAAAATGAAAGTTTGGTGTACTGAATTAAGAAATAAAATGCACAGTGTAGACCTTCCCTAAACCGCCTTAACTCTTTCGCGTATCATCATTTCCAAATATTACGGTGCGCCTTGATCCAAAATATGTACCAGATTTTAAATGAAGGCTAGTGCAGTGTACTGTATCAATCACATACTTTTATGGTCATGTCGCCAAATATGGCCATAAAGGCGCTTCCATAGACGCACATACAACAGTCACAAAGGTGTACTAGCAGAGATGGACTTTGTCCTATGAAAAAGAATGAAGTTCGTAAAGAATCGAAGTGTTATGACAAAAGACAAAAACATATTTACTTAACCTCCTGTAAATTGGTGTTATGGAAAATTACTATCTGCATTTGGACGCTTGAGCTGCTTGAAGTGAAAGCGTGAGAATTGCCGATTTGTATGATTTTGTTTACATTGTAATGCAATTCTGTAACGACATTTGTTGGTTCTCATATGGTATGTTTACCCTTCCACACTCGAGGATAAATGAGTTAATTGCTTTTATGAGTTTTACGTAATTACTAAACAATAAATAATTATACTCTTAACTTCTTGCAGGAAAAAAAATCTTATAAATATAATACATTAGGGACTTAACCAAAACGGAAATGTTTGCTGTTATTTCAGAACCAACGTATGTCTCTATTTTTAGTAGCTAAAGATTAATCTTTAGTAGCTGATGATATAGTCTTCCATTCCATGAGAGAAACACACCTATTATTACTTTTTTCAGAGTATATTCGAAGCAGAAGATTGAAATATGCAAAATATTGCGGTGTATACTAAACCTTTAACGCATTTTACATTATACTTCATTGACTCATAATTTTTATCATAGAACAGAATGTTCATTAGTACGCTTGAATTGTGTATTAGTTATACAGCAAGGTATATGCATAGCCATTAAAAAATATACAGCTCAAGCTATATTTTAAATAACACTAGTATCCGATTTTAACACAGGATATTATAGCTTTAAAATATCAATTTCCCACCATCTCTTTCCCGTTCTTGGAGCTGTATATTCCTACATACTCCAAGTTGCATTAATTTAACATGTTTTAAAGAAAATTTTACATCATTGTTTACACCCAGATGTTTGATGTTATAGTTACTGTGAAATCACATAACTGCAACAAATGAAGTGAAATTGTGTTACTTTTTAAGTTGCAAGCACTGTGAACTACTACTCCTTTTATGTGGTTCTTAAGAAGGCAGGTAAACATGCATATTTGAAGGAAGAAATTAGAAAACAATCAAGTTGTCCTTGTTGAGAAAAGAGTACTTATACCATTTATGTTTTAAAAAGTGATTGAGTTCTCTATGTACGAGTAGTTATTTTTATAAAGTGAACTAGTAAACGTAAAAACAAAATTTAGGTTACACAGGGGTTTTCACAAGTTGGTACACTGGCGCAAATGCGAAAGGTTGGCTAAAGGAAAGTAAGATCAGTTAACTCCTGTTTTGCTCGATTCTGGTCTTTGAGCGACACTAGCGAAAGCGCCGAAACGGCGGTGACGAAGGGGGGGGCGAGAGATGTTTAGACTTCAGGTGGCTTGTTCAAGGTTGACACACGGATATTCGGGCCACGCCAATTAGTATGAATCTTATACTATCTATTTCTTTCATCAAAACAAACTTAAGTCTTTGTTCTGATCCTTTATTTGTTCGAGTGTACCTCTCATAAAAGTTTGAAGCAAATGCTGTCACAAATTGGAGGTTTTACTGCATAAAGACTGGCGCACTAATTTTGGTAGCTGTAACTACGTATAAGTACACAATAAAATATATGCTTGTAGCTGTTTATTATTGTATTTCTGTAGTGCCTATTTAGAAGCACGCCACTGCGCTTGTCTCTATGAATCTGTGTGTACCAATGCCAAAAGTAACTTTCGGGCGATTACATCTTATGGCAACGCTTCTCTTTAAGTTGAAGCAGTATAGGTCAGCGAATAACAGGCACTTCATTTAATGACATTCTAACGAGAAAAAGATCCTGCTAAGTCTGTGTTAACGCGAGCGGCTCCATCACGGATTTGAATGCGAGTCCTTGTTTTTCAAACTTCAATGTACTGTGTTAAACGTGGCATGAAGTCACACGAACTCTGGTGAGTCAAGGAGGAAGGTTTTCATTAGACCCAACGCTCACATTTCCCTATCACTTGCATCAGCGGTTTCCTGCTCGGGATACAGCTTTGGTATTGCCGCAAATTCTCCTTTTGCTTCCATTGCCTGGAATGGCACGGCATTTTTCCTTTATCCGGTAATTGAATGGCCATTGTCTCTAAAACAAGACGAGTAGCAAAGAGCGGTTTTCCTGGAAGCAAATGAAGATTGTGGTACAAAAACATTTATACGTTTTCCACGGAGTTCGTATCTCAAATTAACCGATAAATCATTTGTCTACATATGTGATCGTGGTTGTTTATAGTCTGCTATCTTCAGTGGAATTCAGAAATGTTAAAATATCTTACGTATTATAACAGTTGTATGATTTTCTCTACCGACTACTATTCCATTGGAATGCCAAAGTAGTACCTTAGGCGGTCTTAGTAAAGCCTTCGACTGCATTGAAACTAAACTGGTATTAGAAAAATTAAGATTTCATGGGATGTGTAATAAGTATTCTTTGTTTCCAGCCCTATTTGCTTTACCGTAAATGAATCGAAACGTTGGTGGTTTTGCCTCTTTTGAGCCTATTGTATGTATGAGTACCTCAGGGCCCAATTTTATGACCATTATTGTTTTCAAGGAAATGAAAATGAGTTAACTCGTAATATGCAAGCTTAAACTCTTGTGTATGCTGATTATATAAGAAAAAAGATAAAAATGTTGACATTGCTGCTTCATATTAATACGGCTCAAATGACCTTAAGTCAAGAATAAAATTGTTGGAATTTTATTTATGCTAAATTCAGTTTAATAACCGTTCCTCACCCTGCCAAGTAGGACTTTTACGAACTTATGCTGAAAATTTCAACGATACTGGAACTAAGATTGCTTCTTGTAGGACATTGGCAACAATGAGAAATGGCAAAAATGCTTTGCAAGAAAGACTAAACAATTAGATATACACGCAAAAGTACAAAAGTTTGGTTATATTATTTTATACATCTGTTCCTATTTATTGATTATTTATACTTTTGACTTGATTTACCTAGCTTAACACTTCAAATAACACGGAGATAATACAGAATATATTTTGAGCTAGCAGTGAAATCACCCGAGATTTATTTAAATGTCAGTGATGTCCATTTAGGTGCGAAAAAATAATGAAATACAAATGGCATTTGTAAGTTTTGGAGAATTTTGAAAGTTTCCCAGATTTTTGGAAGACTTTGCGTTGCTGAAGCGAAAACCTCTCCATTAAATCACAAACGTTAATTAAGGGGATGTATGATTTACATCTTCAACTTTAAACCTTTAAAGCTCTAAGTAAGAACTTAATTGACAACGCTTAACCGAAATTGTTGTACCAATTTTGAACGATAAATTCATATTAGTTTCAATGTGATTAGCAGGCGTAGGAATTTTCTAGCATTAAAGCCAGGACGAAACGAAATTGGGTTGAACTGTTCTGGACTTTATGCAGTGATGTCGCAGAAAACAAACCACCCCCATCCATCTTACAGTCGGTTGGCGTTTGAAGACAGCACTCAGCCATTCACCAGACCTAGTTTTACCTGCCATTACTGACCCTTGTCCTCGCGTTATTTGATTGATAAACATTGAGTTAGCGAACTTGAAGCCAACTGCTTAAGAATTCCAATGCCTGGTGATTAGTATTTAATATTTTGACATTGTAGAGTTTTTCAACTTCACTTCTCTCAGTTCTTACTGTCACTGTTTTGATATGGTTCAACTTTCATTGCGAGTTCACTTAGTTCACGCTGGGGATTGGAACACAAGACTTCATTAATCTCTCGCTCCGCAGTAGCGCTCGCTGCATGTCGCAGCAGTCATCACCAGCTCGCTAGGAGGACAGCACTTTTCATCACACCAGAAATTCACTCGCTATCTTGCTCATTCACTGATTAACTCAACTGACTGACTCCTCTAGCGAGAACGCTCGCTTATATAGCCAATGCAATCTTCCACAGAACATCTGGACACAGGGGATCTGCAAGCGGGGGGGGGACGAAGAAACTTCCAGAAAATTCTACTGCCGATAGCGCTTCCGGTGTTTACCCTGGCGAGCGCGACTTATCTTTGTTTATCTCCGAATGCCTGGCGACTATCTCCGATAACCTTGAGCCATAGTTGCTGTGTTACAATATTCATTTTCAATCTATATAAAAAGCCCGTATCAGAGTTTTAGTCGATGTTTCCTGGAAGTCTGCAGAAATGCCTCTCAACTGCGTATAAAGAAATATTATGCTGGATTTTAATATCACGGGAATATTTTCTCTAACTTTTAACTAAAATTATGATCGATTTGTCTAAAAAAAAAAAAAGAAAGTGCCGTTGTAACTGAATGTTTCAAGCGTATAAAAATTGTATTTCACATCAAAATCCGATACTTTTAATTCTTATTCTTCGAAGTACGCTCTCCAAATTTTATAACGTGTTATGCAAGCAGCATTTTGAGCAAACCAAAGCGTTGAAAAATAATGAACCGAAAAAAACTAAGATCTACTCACTTCTTTAAATACGTTTGCTCATGGCTCTTGATCGTTTACTCTGTTGCTCTTATAAGAAGACGAACTTTTCTACCGTTTCCTACCGTTTAAATAGGGAATAGTGTTCATAAAAAAATCAAGCTTCCTTCAGTTTTAGCCATATTCCTTAAACTAAGCGTTAATTTGCATTTAAGTATGTTGTAAAATAAAAGCTGCAGGGGAAGGATTCAATGCAGAAATAACAAGCAAGTGCATCCTTGAGGAAATAAATAAAAAAGCTTAGTTAATGCAGGTATCTTGATAGCTTGTGTCAGCTAGAATTTTCTTGCAGCTGTTTGTCGAAATATTTCTCTCCTCTTGTGGTTGGGACTTCACCCTTTGTATAAGCGCGTTACCGTGTTTTACATCTCTTCACTCCGAATACTCAACTGTAATACGTTTTCAGCATAATTAATGAAGGTACACTTTATGGAGATACGGAGATATAATTCCCCTTCTGCTGGTATACAATTCGGAGGCATCCCTAAGATATCAACTAGCGTTATGAACCTCTTTTAAGAGCTTGTCTTAATAGACCTTCAAATAGAGGTGGCCCACACCCGTCAGTATTGCTGAAGTAGTCAGTGAGCTGGGTTTTTTACTCCTGTAGAAATAACTTGTTATTGGTGATTTGGAATCAGATGCCGCTTGGCACTTGACATATTGGTTCTAGGCGGAGTTCGAACGTCCAGCCCTTGATTTACCAATGCTGCTTCTTAGTGAATGTGCCCACCGGGGCCGGCTTATATTATAGATACAGCTCTCTAACGCACATCCGATACACAATGCAATAGCTTCGAGAGCGGTAAACAATTCACAGGCAGAATTTGCCATTGGCAATCGGGACATATCCAGTCATGAATCTTAATCGATGCGATTTGCACAGTTTTCGCTTTAGTTCTTTAAAACAGCTTCTGCTGGAACTGAAAGGTATACTTTCTATTTAGCATCAGAAAGAACTCAACATAATGTATATGCCGACTAAAGCATTCTTACCTCACGATCCTTAATTTACACAAACCTGAAAACTTTAAGGTCCATAGAAACCTTCTTTAAAACGTATACCAGATTTGTAATTTTTTGGAGGTGCTAAACTCAAAGCTGATCTTATTTTTTTTTTTTTTTTGAAAGTACCATGTGAATTGGGACTTTCAGCGGAGTAAATGCAATGTATTGAAGTAAAAGAAAAAAAAAAGACCTATAAAATAAGACATGTTTCTGAGAAATATTAAGCTTATAATATTTTACCTAGAAATATGGCTTACCTTAACTGAGCGTTTAACTTTTTCATATGATTTGGTCCGTATCAATTATATTTGTCTTACACCGAAATGCAATTTTGCTTCCATATCTTAATATAAACTCATTTGCCCCTCAATGTTTTGAAATTCCTCAACATGTTTTAAACTATTTATTTGCCACTCGCGATCCTTACTACTTAGTAGCCACACTTTGTAAGCAACTTCAATATAGTAGAAAAGTACCTGTAACATCACTCCTATGACTAGGGATCGTGACTTAAATATAATCATAGTAACAAGATTCTAGACTATATTCCAGTGCATATTAATCGATAAATTTGCCATTATATCCATATTTGAACCCTAAAAGCAATTAAGATAAATAAAAATTAATTTCAGTTTTGTGAAAATAGATTACGAGATGGGGTATTTTAATGCCTGTTTGTTTTCAGCACAAAATAAGCTTACAAAGTTGTTTTATTACAGGCCTGTGTTATTAGTGTGCTTTAGCCTTGCATAATCTGATCAGGCATAGAAGTGTAGCTTCTTATCGAAAGTGGTAAATCATTTAAGTGCTTCGATTATTGTAAGACTGCACGTGGATTGACGATCCTCTTAGTTTAGTTATTTATTGTAATTGAAATATAATCGTAGAGGGAATTATGGTTCTACAGTACGCAAATCTATGTAAGTATTGCAGTTCATGAACATCTACACGAAAATGGGAATAACAAAACCAGAAAATGTAAATAAAGGTTTACAGCATACCTACTTTAAAATAAACACATCGAAGTAGATCGCATGCAAATAGTGTTTAGATACAGAGTAAGTAAGGAATGAAGCCTGTCATAAAGATTATCCTTTTAGTGCTTTACAGGGTACACTATAATACATAAGTTGTGATATATTATCTCAAAGTGTGAACTGTAAGTTATGTGTTTAGAAGGGTTTTCGAATAAACTACTAAATGTTTACACACATTTTCTAACTAATATTGTTGTAACTTATATAGGAATCTTTTCTCATCTATACCTCTGAATACATTTCAAAGCATTGGTCCATATCAGTTAACCTTTGGCACAAACAGAACGTATAAGACAGATCATTTCTAAATACTGTAGCTAAAAATCCTTGTATTCTTGTAATTCCCTATTTTCAGCTCTCACTTGCAGCTTATGATGGTTCAACAGCTTTGCTACCTTAATACTTATCCATTATTTTATTTGCATCTAAGTGATGACTGTCTCTAAAAACTCCAGCTCAGGAGTGCATATTTTACCTGTGCTCATTAATAATCTTAGCCCTGGAATGTTTCAACATTAATATATTGAAATAAATATCCTGACCTAATAGCATCCAAAGCAAAAGCTGCGTTTGTGAATTGAGTTTCTTTCTCACCCTGTGCTGATTTACTCTCTAGCAGAAACTGGACAATGGCATTTTCTCACTCTAGTAGGAATTTGTTTTCTTTTAGTCGGTCCTCTATTCGGTCCCGCTGCTGGTCGCTGTGGGTCTGATGCCCTCAGTCTCGGTCTTGGCCTTGGTCTGGGTTTTGGTTCCTCTGCCTACCGCTACGCTGCTGCCCACTTCAGTCTCACCAAGGCACGTTGTCTATTACTCAGTCAAGGTAGGCGTACAAAGCACTCTTCTCTGCTAACCCTTCTAATGCTGAAGAAAATAATTTTAACTTTCTCAAAACATCTGATCTCGAGAATTCGAGTTCTCAGTTGATAAAACACGACTAACATTCTAGTTTGACGTCAGCATTTTAAACTGAAATTAATTTTTGATCATTGTTTCATCCTTTTAAGGACTGTTAGACCAATGGTGTTAACCAGAGTCATCGCATGCCAAAATAAAACACATAAATTGCATTTTAATGTCATATTAACGGATTGTTAATAACATTGGAGAATGTCCTTTAATACCTTGCCTAAAGAGCGCGCCAGCAATTATTGCAAATGGCTGCACAGCTTATATGTTGCAGTGAAGAGTCGCCTCGGTTAGTACATTTTCCCAAATAAAACATGCATATAACGACATACTCCCAAAACTGATGTAATAGATCGACATAATGTTACGAAATTTGGCAATTCCTGTGACTGTTTATTGAAAAATCCTCGACAGCTCATCTTTCTCCGGTGACTTCCTCCAGCTTTAGAATTTTTTTCGCACTTTAGTGGACATCAAATGCGTGCAAATTAATGCTGCATAGGCACAAAATACGTCATAGAACGGTAACAGAACTCGAAAAGTTTTAGTTCATCCGCTGCTGCGAGTACCTACTTGCTATGCTTTCTGTTTCACTATTGTCTCTTCCGGACTGTGGTTATACCGGCAGTTTAGAAACTAGAGGTACAAATGATGCCGCCTCCTGCCTCCGTGGAGCCACGTACCAGCACTAACTGAACCTCAAAAGTGTTATAGAACTTATACCAGGAGCCAATACAAATAAGTAAGTGTTATTTTCTGAAGTAATAGTGTATATAACGTGCTTTGTGAAACCAGTGAACGAAATAAACCAACATAGTCTTCTGTTTAGAGTGAATTAGTCTATCGGAAATGCTCTCACGTTTCTAATAGCCTCTAATCGGAGTCGTGTTCTATTTAATAACTGCAGATCTCACTACAGTTTTACTTCTAGTACTAGGAGCTTTCTAAAAAATTATAAGATTTTATTCTCTTGTAAATTCCACTTAATTCAGGATAAGAAAGAATATAGGAGAATAGCATCCCCTTCCAAATTGAATGGACCGTTATGCCTAAGTTGCTTACTCCCGAGTTCTTTACTATTATTAAGGGGTGGTATCACTGCGAGTATACTCTTGAGTATTTATATTGTATGTCTAAGAGTAAATAATGCCACCCGGCAAGGCTTTCATTACTGGATATATGCTTTAGTCGAGCTCATTAGTTCCTGTCCAACTATATCCGATTTACTACCCATTAATCCAGTAGCTTAATAGCGAGTATACTATAATCAGTCTGTGTACCCTCCTGAAGATAATCGTAGTCGCTCCCCGGGTGCTATTTCATATGTAGCATAAGATATGTGTTAACAGGAATAATCTCTTGAACAAGGACTGGATAAGTACCAACCACCAGATGGCAAAAGCGTTGTCAACTGTAACAACAAAACCGAGTCGTCGATTCGTTTTAGCTCGTCTGGAGAAAACATTGATCCCAAATATATGGTTAGTGCAATCGTTAGTGGGAGGGAGGGTGTATTTGTGTAGGATCTGGTTAATCCGTCCAGTCAGTCCCCAGGCTTTGGTTCCTCTGTGCTCCCACCCTCAGTAGGTTTCAGCGGCCAGTTGTCGCGGATTACAGTGCAAACAGGAAGAATTGCAATGAGCCTGATCTGCATACGGTAACGAGTAGAGAGTCGACATCTGCTGCCTCCACCTCACTCCATTTCTCGCTCTTCGATACGAATCTCAGTAGCCGGACCAGAGGAGGACGAGGGGTGGCCGTACGCACACACACTTAATACCCGCTAACAGGCTCTTTCAGAAAAAAAAGGGCGCCGTCCCTGCTGCAGTCGATCGAACACTTGCTGCAGCACACGCTCCAATGATGAACGTTTCAGTCGGGATTTAATGAAGAAGCCTCCAGTGAAATACTTATCTTTACAAACAGAGATCCCAATGAGGTAACGTTTCTTGTGCCACCTGAAAGCGACCCGTAAACATGACAAAGGTATTTTGCAGAAATTCCTCACACCCAACATGGTTCATTGATTACCGTTGAAATGTGGTATTTAAAGGATCAATCGTTGAGGCTCAAGTCTTTTGGTAGTTAGCGGGCTTTTTTGTAGATCGCGCCTTCACTGTGTGGAAGAACCTAACAAAAAAAGAAAAATCTCTTCCGATGAAATTAAAAATTGATTCATCGTTCCAGTCTTTGCTCAACGCATGGGTGGTACGAATTCACAATTTTAACATAAACACTAACCTCTTTTCACACTTGTGGGCATGGTTTAACTTCCATAGTTCCAGCAAACCAGCTTGTTTTCTCTGTCCCGGCAGATAGTGGCTTTTAAGATAATTTAAAGTGGCTAATCTATCCCTGTTAATGAAGAAAGCGCTATTATCAAGTCTAAGAGCACTGCACCCTCGTAGATGAGTTACTTTCGTCTCTTTGCTGTAGTCACTTAAAATAGATGACATGGCAACACTGCTAAACACGTCCTTTTATACTTTTGGACCCAGGGTGATTTAACCATCCGTTAATTATCATTATTTCATTCGTCTCAAAAGACTTGAAAGACGTTTGCACGGGCTCGGTCCAGCCCGGGAGCCGTGTTCGGGCTTAGTTTGAAAAATGTTTGTCGGACTCGGACTTGAAAATAAACACGAAAAAAATTAATTTATCACATTCAACATATGCATTTGTTAAAAATTGAAATTGAGCTTTATTTATGGACGCTCTTTAACTGCTATGGTTCTTAGCGTCCCATTCTATGTTTCGCGTGAAAGACCGGAAATTTTGCTCAGAGGCCTTTTTATCAGAATTGAGGTTCTCTTACGTGCCGTAAATCTACGACACAGGACTATCGGCGTTACTTCCCTTCCGAAGGAAGCCATGCTAAGGATTTTTACTCCCGAAAAAATCCATCGCGTTCTGCCGGGTTTGGACCCGCGACCTCGGGAACTAGAGGCTAGCATGGTACCTCTAGACCACGGAGGACAACTATGTATTTGTCATGTAAATATCTTAAACAGATGGTATTTTAATCAAAATCTTTAGCGTCATTTCTGAGTAAACTAAAAATAACGCAAACGTTTCCATGTAAAGGGAAAATAGAGACGAAAAATAAATTAATTGATCACATTTTTCGGTCTGCGATCTATAGATGTCCGGAGTAGCACAGTCATCGAAGCACGCACACATCCATCATAGTAGTAATAGTATAATAATAATAATAATAATAATAATAATACCTAACAATAATAATAAATGCTTGGCCAATTGCTGATAATTACAACATTACGGCAGCTACAAACGCCGGCTTCCTCCGTTCACCCACACCCAGGACATCTTGGGCAGAGTGCAGTAATAGGGGCGGCATCAGGTCAATAAGGCAGTAACCTAAGAACTTCGGCACTTGCAGATCTCTACTGAGAGTATATACAAAAACTACAAGTGCCCCCTCTGTTTTTAACACGAGCATTTACTTCTTACTTGAGGACTAGGAGGCATCCAAAACACAAAATACTAGATGTTTGGGCATGAGTTACTCACCTGATTCAATACAAATTTCTCGCATTGAAATAAATTTGTTTCCGGGAACACAGAAGCTGGTGAAGGAAATGTGCGGTTGCGTTGAGGATGCAAATGATCGCTGCTTCTTTAGGTCAAGTTTCTTGCCATGACACGAATATTCCAAAATTTAGTCATATGGTTAGTGTGAAAGAATTATTGTACTTCAGCTTAAAATCACTTTTTGAAGTTATTTTGTCATCGAATCACTGCTATGGATCATGCTTCTGCGAGTGTGGATTAGATGGAAAATGCGGAGAGATTTTGCAGTTAAGGCTGTCCGAATACTAACAAGACCCTTATCCCCCATTCATCAAACCTTGAGATAACTTCATTGCATTGGAACATACAGATCTTGACTCATTGCGTTTTGACCAACAATACATATATTTATATTGACAATCCAATTGCGATTTTTAATTGCGAGAGTTTATCGTTGAATGCTGTTAAACAGTTTCGACCACATTCTACGCCTTTATTTCTTTCTGCACGAAATTAAGGGTAACTTTTGTAATGTTCCAGGCAATTCTGTGGTCTTTGATGAGAACATATGTCTCCAAAAGAGTCATCTTCAGACAAGACAGAAGCTATGTATACTATTTTAGAAGCTTAAGCACACAAATAGACTAAAAGCATGCTAACGTCTGTTATTTTCATTTGTATTTGCGTGTGCACCAAGATTTATGATTATTAAATTAAAATTGGAAACGAAATTGCTATCTCAAAATATGTTTGAGGATTTCTGACCAAACGCTACAAAATTGAAAATGAAAGTTCCCCTTTTGTTAAAATCTGGGCTTAGACGTAACACCTAAGCGTATTTAACATATACCTCATCGTGCAGGAGCATATAAAAGTCCGTCAAAACACTGTTGCTCTGCATACTCCTAGAAATAATAACTACTAATCATCGTGGAACTGTGTATAATAGAAATGGTACACTTAATGCTAAAGTGGAATGTATCATTTCTGAAGAACCTGCCTGTTAATAACTTCAGCTGATAGGAATGCATTACATATTCCTCAGAAAAAGACAGAGGAATCATTCATTCTCTTTATTGTGGCCTGTTTGAATTTAGAGTGTTTGGGTATCCATGAAGTCTACCAACTTTGTGAACTGTGTCGCTCCCTGCACTTGTCAATAGTCTTTGGACCTGAGACTGACTTCGACATCAACCGGTTACAATGGAGAGGATACCACCCCTGCTTCCTGCTGTTGAAAGGGCAGTGGAATGAGGATGATCTGTGTAGGTGGGATCTATTCATTTGGGTGGGCTGGTGATCTTAACGCTTTTGTAACATTTTCTAACAATTTTTCAGCTAGTAGCATGAAGAAGAGTAGGCGAATAAATTTCACATATTTTGTATCCACGAAAAATTCGTTAGTGTTGTTAGGATTTTGTTTCATTTGAGAGAATTCTGAGGTTGTGCTGTTTCATTAAAAACCATGCCTCGCTACCAACTAGCCAATTAGGCACCATCATCACCGCATATAATCCTATCAACTCCTATACAATTTAGTGTCCTAAGTTGTGCCACATTTTATGCAGTTTTTTAGTTATTTTGGTTTTAAAGTCTTGCGTTGGTATCAATATTTATATGGCATCCAAATACTTAAAGCGTTTACCGAAATATTTGTATCAAAACAAAACAATTACAAGTTGGTCAGAAGTGTTTGTGGTAGACTTTTTTAAAGAATTTATGCCACGTTATGATGGATGTTGAAGTGAGTTGGAAATTGCACGAAAACCTAGCTTAAGACATCTAAATTCTGATAAAAAAATCACTTATGAATACGTTGGTGAAAAAGTACATGGTAGATAAACTACGTTCATTAAAATAATTAGCATGCATGTTTTACTGAATTGCCGCTCCTGCTTTGTCTTCTCCCAAACCAGTGATAGACATTGGGTACTGTCAGCCGAGTGTTTTCTGTGAAATGCAGGGTTGAAGCGACCTAATGCATGCCTCATTATTTGAAACACATCTTCAGCGTTGTATGGCAGAATCAGGGTGTCCTTTACTTTGTTGGGTTTATAGTGAAGTGTTTTTAAACACATTGCGCATGATGTAATGCATTTGAATTGTTTCTTAATGTCTTATACTTCCTAAATTTTATTAGCGCTGAATTGCATCATGGTATCGGAACATCTGCCTTCAAAAATAAAACTTTTAATTTCGATTTTCTTTCTTGCTGGACGATAAATTAACCGGGAAACGATGTGAAAGTTTTTATAGCGAGAGCGCTCTGTAGAAAAACAGGACTGAGGTCAGTCAATGGCACCCACATGCTTGGCAAATGGTATATCGCATCGTCAGAAATTACTTTCCAAATGTGTGCTGGGGGTTTGTCATGTTTTTATGCTGACACTGCACTTGTTGCATAGTTCTGTTGTTTAACAACTCCTGTTTTACTTAAAACATCCCTCTTGCTTGCGTTTGTAACTAACATGCAGAGAAGTGACGCTTCCGCAGGGACGAAGCGCTTCATTGACAATATTATTCGCACAAATAATTTTAGTTCTAATGCAGTTACACAATTGGAAGTACATATGTATGTTCTTTGAAGACTTGGCTGACAAAAATATTGTAGGCAACACCTGCACACATCATGTATGTATACGACCTATGTTCTCATAGGTCTCGTTGGGAAATACAGGAGTATTAGTGGGGACCACAGGGATCAGCATTAAAGGGGCTCCCCTCGGAGCACTTTGTTTGCAATTGCCTCCACTAGATAAATGGAGAATTAGAAGCCTCCCCTGTTACGGAAGAAATGTGCTTCATTTGCATTAAGAAATATTCCATACGCATTTGTTCTCCTACCTGATTCAAACTTCGGAATGCTATATCTTAAGGGCTTTACAGCCAATGTTACTGCCTCATCTGAAATAGCTTCTGTAAAACAGGTTAAGGCAAACGAACGTTGTAGTCTAAACTCATGCATTGTAGACAGTGTTCTCGTTAATGACGGGAAAACTTTGGTCTACAGTAAGGCGTAATGTGATCATAATACAAGGATTTCCTTTCTTTCACTGCAAATATGGACAACTTACAGTATCCCACTCTTCAGTAGCATTGACTCTTAGATTCCTGCAGTGAACTGACACTGGTATGCGACCTCCATCTGGATGGCATTGCAATATTTCAACATACTTGTTTTAACACAACGATATCGCGTATTATGATTCACGAGAGAAGTGACAACGCCTTCCTCAAAGTTCCAATTGGTAGCTCTCCAATTGGTAAGTTACTCTAATAGTCCGTGTATCTTTCACTCAGGACTGCTAGCAACGGATGTGCACGGAGTTTTGTAGAATGACAGTTGCGCAGACCAAAGAAATAAAGATTTTCAGAAATGAAAAGCATTACTTTTCATATTGTCTACGTTTCAGAATAGGACTGTTTGAACATTTTCTCTCTGGCCCGCGGAAGTTAGGTAACATTTATTGTTCTTCATCAACTAAACAACGATTGCTACAACTAATTAAGAGTTGTATTGTATTTTATAAAACTGGAATTAATTTCGTTTTCGTTTGCCTTTTTGCGTTACACAGGAGTGTATGAATGTATATTTGAAATAAATGATTTACTTTTGAATATGGCATCAATCATCAAACACTTCCACTTCGCCCGATATAAGCTTGTAGTAGAATAATACCAAAGAGTTATACTTGTAAGAGCGTAATTTTCCACGTATTTGCTTCGTTTTTCTGTTCCTATCTGTTGTTGCGCGCGCACTCCCTCACAGTACGAAATACCCAAGTGTTTCGCTTTGGAGAGCGTGGCTGCCGGGGACTGCCTGTCTAGAAAATAATTGAATTAATTACAGCGATTATGTACGTAATAAGTATTACATTTTGAAAATAAAATATTGTGTAACTTCACATTAAACGAGCGACATGGCTCCGCGTTAACGTGTGTGGCTCGCATTCAGGAGGTCCTGAGTTCGATTCCCGTCGACCACCCCACTCTGACCTTGGGGTTTCTCGTGGTTTTCCCTGGGTGCCGGGGTTATTTCCCATCTATCACGATTTCCTTTCCCTCATTTCCCTTTCATTCCGTTTCTTTATCATATTTCAGGTGTGCTTCTAGGTTTTGTGGCGTAAGATGGTGCCCGACAGTTGGCGCGGATGCTTGTTCCAAGAAAAGAGTAGATATTCCCCGTGGACACTAGAGGGTGCTTGGTTGAACTGCTTCATCACCCTCTCTGGGCAACTCCAAGTGGGACGGGTCCTCCAGTTAAGAAATGTTACGGAGTACCGCGCATTTCTGTGGCCTGTCTGCTTGCGGCCTGTAGCCTCCTGTGGTTCCTTCACTCCATCCCTTCCTCTTTGGGGGTTGGCACCGTATCTGTTTCTCTTCTGTTCGGTTTGCAGTTACATTGTAGATTGCATTTCTACGTCATATTACAATTGTTTTAATTAAATATAGATATTTTTAGTTTAGGAAGAGCTAAAAGCAGTTGCCGTGCTCGTGCCAGCATTGAAAATTTATTTCATTGACTTCTCAAGTGTCCAGGCAGTTCTTGAATCAGTCTGCTACCTCTTAGTTTGACTTGGATTCTATCCTAACAGGAAATATGGTATTAAGCACTGCTGGATCACAACGCCATTTCGTGAAATTTTGTATGAATGGCTGTAAATACAATACACCTACAGTATGCTAAGAAATTTCTGTTACACACTTGCAGAAGTTTAAGAGTGGACTAAATAGAAGACGTTTTGAAGAGAGATCCATTTCCAGAAACTAGCGCTTCTGTGCTAAAACTACTTTAAACAGTTGCAAATCCAGTTTTAAATTTACCGCTTATTACATTACTAACAAAGTAGGGTGAATTAGTTCGGTAACAATGTCCATTGTGAAAGGACAAATAAAAAACACCTACATTTCTTTTATCACTTTAACATTAACATAATGCATTTGTCTATCCCTTAAATGTTTATCAGTATACTGGTTCACTAAAAGCGATGATTCAATATATATACCAACTTCATTTATGCGTTGTACAGCCGTGGACAAAAAAAAGTCATCCCCAGATTCCATGTGAAGATGGGTGGGCTTCGTGTACCTTCGTAACAGCTGTGTTCATAACGCACATGCAGGAACTGTAGAATAGTCTCTGCCCTGTGAGCTCAATGGTCACCCTATAACGGTGTTTTTCGGTGGTGACGCTTATAAGCTATAGAAAAGAGACCACAGAAGAATGTCTCGTTGGCTGAGGGAAGGTATCGCTTGTGCTCATAAGCTCCTCGTTTGAAGTCTTGCATTAGTCATTGCCATTTTGTATATTGTTAATTTTTTGACTGGGTGTGTGGAAACGTAATAGTACATTAATATAAATTAAGCATTTTAAGTTTTAAGCATATCTATGCACACAAAAACACAATTCTACTAAAACACTCGTTTGAAATAACTAAAGAAATAAATGTAAACACACTATTAGCTTCTAAAACTAAAACACATAAAAAATAAACAAAATTAATATACGATGTATGAACCCTGAGCACGTATAGCTGTCCTTATTTTCGGGTTATAGATGAAGTTAAATCCCTGTAGTAACGTGGGTGAGAAGCTGGAACATCCCAGGCATCTTGAATTTGTGCCCAGAATCTTGTACGAATTCAACAATTCCATCAGGATATCTTATTCTCACAGAAGGAATCAAAATATTCTCAAGTATTACCGTGTTTTGCGCACTATTCGTGTATCGCCAAGCTGCCACAACACACCTAGACCCTCCCTTGATATCCAACAAGATACAGATATGTGACCGTGATGAAATTGTAAAGCCACGTATTTTGCATGGTAATTACTGTTCTATATACCAAAGCCGTGTATAAAATGGAGTATATCGAAAATAAGTAGTCACTATGTGATGATTAAATATTAACAGAAGTAAAAAAAAAAAAGTCTTTACTACATGCGAGAAGCGAACCTGCGGTCTTAACCACAAGTACCCTACGCTTTGCCACAGCGCTGCAGAAAAGACACTGAAATTTAATAATATTTAATAATGCCGTACAACAACTTGCTGGAGCTGCTACACAGCTGTATTGCGTATGGTTTAAATAAGGCGCTGTACCGTGTAGGGCATAGAAAATGTTGGCGTTCTAGACATGACTTTTGTTGTTGTTGTTGTTGTTGTCCGCGGGTGTAGATACGTACAAATCGTGTGCTTGTAACCAGTTCACTTACGCCTGGCAACTATTAAATCTGTATGCAGCAGACTCTATATGCGGCGTCGTAGAAAAAAATCAAGCGGAACACCTGGAACTTATCAGTCTTTTCCCGAATTATTTGTTAAGAGGCCCGGGGCTGAAATTTTTGCCCAAAATTGAGAAAACTAACAAATTTTAGAGGTTTTGCGGATAAATAACTTGAGATCCATACACATCATGTGGCATTATAGACGTTTACATTCTGTATATTAACAATGGTTTTACGGTCAATGAGAAGACATGTGTTCTTTTGCAATTTTCCTCAACATACATTTTCAGCATATAAACTGTCCATTGCGCACCAGTTGTGGTCTAATTAATGACAGCTTTTATGCTTGATCTTCATTAGCATTTTCACAACTCTAGTCAGCATTTTTTTGTGTAATGGTACTGGTTTGGACAAAAATAATTATGTAATATTTACGAATTTTTATTGAATAACATATGAAAAGAAAGAAACATTAATAACTCGATACGCAAGTATATTATTTAAAAGATAAGAGCTATTAAGTAGTCCTCTTCCCTTAAGCTTAAAAAAAGAACATATTTATTGCTCTACTTCAGTTTGATGTTGTAAGGAGTATTCAAAGTTCTATCAATATTTTGTCTGAATTTTTTGTGTAAAATACTTAATATCTTGGGAAGTAATTCTATGAAATTGAAATTTTGCACATAAATTGTCACTTATCATTAGGAACGTGTATACAAATTTTAAATTAAATAACTTCAAAATTACATAAATCCAGTCCTAGGTTTCTTTAAAATGATCTCGAGCTACAAGAGCAAGGTGAACGTTGTAACCCTTTTGTCGACAAATGCTCAATGGCACATTTTCCAGGAACTGGGAGAGCAGAAGCGGGGGAGTTAAATATTTGATTTGAAAAGCTTCACCGATAGCTGGGAAACAGTAAGGATTTGTTCACTGTACAATTTCGCAACATCCTGTATATCTCCCCTTACAACCTATGGACGGTTTAGTTGAAGAGGCAAAAACCATCAACGCTGATGCTGTCGATGACGCAGTAAGTCCTCTTGAAGTCAGAACCTCGTCACAAAACAGTTTATAAAGAAACATGAAGTTTGTACAGATTTCCCTAAGTTGTGAATGAAGGGAATATTGGATACCAGGCATCTCAATGAGTCACGTGCTAGTCGACGAGCCAAGGACTCATATCCTGTCGGCACAAGCGATGTCCTGGCCTAGATTGACAAAAAATGTAATACATTTTCACGAGGGGTGTGGCAGTGAAGAGGGGTTGCCCGTCGTATTGAAGCGCTTGGCTTTATCAGTGCGGAGTCGTTATTACGGGGACGTTGCTGTACAACAAACGGAGAAGAGGTAGCCCCTTTTATCTGAAACTAACATAATTAAAGTACAAGCAGCGTAATTTCACTTAATTAAATTCCCTTCTTTCGGAGACGATATGAACTTTTTTCCACCCAATGAACATTAAAACTCGGCGTTTAATTTCATCAGGATCTAAGAGAGATTTGACCATAAAAAGAAGGGGAGAATAGAGGGCGAGAGAAAAAAATCGCACGGAAAGCTCAAGGAGTGAGAAGGGAGCGAGAAGATGCTCGGGGAAAAAAGAAATAAGGAGGAAATAAGGCATTGAGGAAAGTTTTCAGCATGAGAAAGTGGCAAAGAGAGGACTTGTCAGGCAAGCAGCAGAAATTCGGATGGGAGGAGGGAGTTTGTGTATACTCCTGCGTCTTCAGCAGAAAAACCGGGTGTTGATAAAGAATAAACAAAAGCCTGGCATGCGTAATGCTTGTTTACTCTAGCGATATCGGTTTCCATAGAGAAAAACCCGACGACATCCTGAATTGTTCTACAAAGCAATTGAAATGAAACAAAGGACACATCTTTTGAGTGTGTAAACCGATGCTGCTTCTTTGCAAAGTAGGATATTAGATTCTTGAACCAAATGATTGTGCAGCCGGACTTTGATCAGAAAATAAAACAGCTGCAATCTTTGTTTGAAAGGAAGCGTTTGATGCCTGTTTCCTGAGCGTTCTTGCCGTATTTTTGACCTATGTCATTACATATAGGCATATGTCTTTCGGTGACATGCTTGCGTCTGTAAAGTTAAAACGGAAGCAAAGCATCCTTCAGAAGCTGACAGCCCAGTCACACTTTCTCTACTTCTTACCTACGCTCCACCCAAAATTTCGATACCAAGATTTCAGCGGAAATACACGTTTTGAGGCTCCTTGAAAAACATTTTTAGATAAAGGTCCGCGCGCGCAAGTGTGTGAATAGTATAACTCAAATGCGAAAAGTCGGTTAAACACCTAACTTGGTATTTAAGTTCTGCGTCTTCCAAGGATACGATACGAAGAATTTCAAGAAAATCCCCACCCTGAACTACCCTTTACATATGAACATTTTTGTTATTTTTTATTTTCCCAAAAATGGCTCAAACGATTTTGATTAAAATGCCATATGTTTTAGACATTTGGATGTCAAAAGTATATCTTGAATTTTCTGGGAATATGCTGTGAAGTCCTCTTCATTCTGAATGACTTCTGTATAACTGCTAAACCGTAAGAGATTGACAAAATCTTACTATACAAAGAAGAAAGAAAAAAAAAAAAAGTATATGTTAAAAGACACGAATTAAATCCTACTTTTTTGGCGCTAACCGTATCCAAGATATTCTTTGTTATTCGTTTGAATTTTCAAATACTTTATTTCTTTCTTAACTGCAAATCGCTATTTTTTTCGTGTTCGTGCAAAGAACGGAATTTCAGAGCTATCACATAGTTACGCACTTTTAAAAGATTTGACTATCTCTTTAGTTTACTGCATTCTTATACCTACAAGGAAATGTATAAATATGCAATGACGATTTAACTCTTAACATGAAGCAGATAGTTAATAGTAGAGTGGGTGGAGAAAGTTATGTGAATGCAACACATACGATTTTTTCCCTCTCTCACAGAGATTCTAGTAAATTTAATTGCAAGGGTTGCAAAAATATACGAGCCGGAGCTTATAGGTAGGTATTAGATAGGATATAACCCAGATAATGATTTTGTGTGTATTTCTGCTTAATTTTACCTTAAGAATGTTATGTCGTCACACAGTTTTATTTCCATTAAAAGACAAAACGTCATATAACCCTCAGTTCTTTGTACCCCGGCCGCAATCTTTCATCAGCACCGCATTCAACGTATAAAATAATTGAGATGTTACAAAAATTGCACCTTTTATTTTCGGACCCAGCTAGAGTAGCGTAACCTTGCACATTTACTAATCTTTTACATTAAGGACCGCATTATCGTCTATTTGTAAAACTTGGATAGAACGCTTATCTCGAATAACGCTCATTTCCGTATTTCCCACTATATTTATGACACCAGATTCACCTGCCGTAGGTTATAATACAAATGCGGTTGATTATTCAATCTTTCGTACCAAAGCACAGAAAATAGTTGGGTAGTACCACCACACCAAATGGCGATACATTATAAAGAGCAAAGTACATACGAGCGCATTTTAATTTTTAATCTGTACTCGTTTATAGTTTATGTGCTGCAGATGGTTATTTGGCGTGATTTATAGCAACTGTTCACAAGAAAAGAAATAGCCTAATAATATCACCACAAGAAAACCAACTGTTATTGTAGGTATTCGCGGCGGATGTGCTGCAGGAAACAATATTAACTTTCACACCTAACCAACATATCAATTATTTCCTCTTTATTATGAGCTAATGAATAAGCTAGGCCTGTACCGAGTAAGCTCTGCTTTAGTGACTTTCAAGCCCCAATACACCAGTCGTCTACAAACACAGATAGAGGTTATAAATGAAATATTCATATACTTTGGCCTTATGTAAAATAATGTTAAAATTCTAGATCTTTGCATGCGAACTTGACAATATTTAATAGGTATTACATATGGGACGTACACGAAAAAGATATGAAGCGGTCATTACAGAAGAGCTTTATCCAACATTTTATCTGCTTTCATGGAATAAAACTCTATTCATTCAAAATGTTCAAATATTAAAATAACACAAAAAAGAACAGCTAGGTGGTGCCGCGGTAACGTGTGCGACTCGCATTCGGGAGGTCCCGAGTTCGATTCCCGGCGACCGCCCACTCTGACCCATGGATTTTTCGTGGTTCCCGGTTGGCAGGCGAATGTTGGGGTGGTTTCTTCTGTACCACGATTTCTATCATTTCCCTTTCATTCTGTTTCCTTCTCTCTTTCCGGTGTGCTTCTATGTTTCGTGGCTTATGGCGGTGCCGGACAGATGGCGCGGATGCATTCTCAATGGAAAGAGTACTTCCCATGGACACCGAAGGGCTGCTTGATTGACGGGTCATTCATCGCCCTATCTCGGTGGCTCCAGCAGTGAGACGGGTCTGGGAGCTTGGAAATATTAGGAACTTCCGCGCATCTTTGTGGCCTGTCTGCCTACGGCCTGTAGTGTTCTGTGATTCCTACACCTCATTTATTCCTCCTGGGAGATGATAGCCGCAATAGGTCTGTGCAGGTCGCTGTACGCGAGCTGTCCCACTCCGTTGAATCACCTTTACCTCTACATAAAAATAATCAAACGATTGTGTTTTATTCACTTATCCCGAAACTTTGTACAACTATGAAACAAGAAAAAATTGGTTAATTATACAGTCGATGTCTCTATCTGCGTCACGAGGGTCAGCGCTCCTGGCTAGCACGCAAACGTACCAGGTTCGATTTCCGGCCAGGTGAGGAGAACTTAAATCCATGGTTCAAGACTGATTGTAGTTGATATCACTTCAGTCCACCATTACAAAGTTGAGTGGCAAACCATCGCCCTTGGGCGGGTTTTAATTAGCCTTCGGCATAGGATCGGCTTTCGGGAGAACAGATCATCTCATAATCCTGAATTGAATGAAATAAAATTATTGAATTAACAATTTTTATTCGATCGTACCAAAACCGTATACAACTCTGAAGAAAGTCTTTGGTGCTATAGCCTAGAGCAAGCCAAGTCCGACCGTACGGTCGCTACATGCTCTGCCTTCGTCACGCAGGGCATCGTGGAAAGAGTACAGTAGTGAGGGTGATACGTGGTGAGTATGTCGCTTCAACCCTCCTCCTGGCCGTTTACGTACGGTTGCTCAAGTTCCCAAGGATCACTCGAGGCTAAATGCACTCCATACCGGGCTTCCCAGTTGAGAAGAATAATGGTGCTCTTACCGCGGTTCGTACAGTTAAGTACCGTATATGACAGGAAAGCACTACCAGTCATTTAATTTCCATCGAAATAGGTCATTTTAGGTTCCACTGCGTTCACTATAAATTGTATGGATGCATGTTAGCTTTGTCGTTTCTTCGGTAAAACGCTAAGTAGGTAAATATTTCCCGTGTATCACCAACAGCTAGTGAGTTTAGATTTAATGGATGGTGCCAAGCCCTCACTTCATTGTCTCTTTCGTTTCAGTCCTTCCCCTCAGAAAGTTTTTGGCTAGTAATGGACAACCCCTTGTGATCACCTCCTACTTCCATTCTACGCGAACAATATGAGGAAAGTTATGACATAAGACAGACTTTCAGGAAGCTGTGGATGAAATGACCTCTAAAACTGACCATATCCTTTTTGTCGTCCCATATAAGCCTTGGCTTTGAAACTTATGCTGTTAAAACAGCCCTACAAGTTGCTCGTCTTTCTTTAAGGCGTTGTGTTGTAATTTGATATCTCAAAGTCGGTGCTGATTCGAATGTGTTTGTAATTAGGGGAATAGCTGTACCACTGATCTCATCACACTGTCTAGGTTTTTCAATGCTGTTCCCTGACACTTAGGTAGGATAGGCACATGAAACAATTTCCCATATTTGAAGATATTAAATACAGGCTTGTTAACGCAATACATGTCATATGTAAGCAACAGCACATTTCAGGCCAAGCTTTGTACCTTGTAATTTGTTCAGCTCATGCATTGTTGAAGGATTTTAGAAACCAGGAGCAATTGCACTGAACCGAAATATCTATAGTTATATCATAGAATAGCTATTATTACTTGCTGAAGTGGGTATATATAACAACATGCAAGAATCTGCCTCACTAGCACACCCTCGTTTGGGTGCAAATGATCCAAACTGGTAACAGAACGTTTGGTTCGATTCAGTTTGGCATTTGGCTCGCACACCGACACACTTTGCCGATGTGGATAAGGCATAGACTCGTGAACATAATGTCCGCGGTTCAAATCTCGCCAGGATCGTCCTCCCTGACTTGAGATTTTTTCCAGGTTTCTCTCAGTCCTCATAACTGGCAAATGCCGTGGCCTAAAACTAGGCCTGGAACGTTCCCTTCCCAAATTTCATTCCCTGGTTATTTCATTTCATGGATCATCTGTGACCACCGTCTGTGGTGGTGCCGTATGTAGTAAGAGCGGGTGTAAAACACTACTAAAAAAATTGGCTCACACGTGTGTGGAAAGTGTGGCATTTTCAACGGAAGCTTATTCGACTTCCACATCTTACGCAGTATTTCTTGTGCCTCCATTTCTGTTTGATCATGGTCCTGTATTATTATAGGGCTCTGGAATGATTTTGCCTAAGGCTTGACGTTAGATTATTCTGTTAAATGATAGATCTTCATATGAAAATTCTAATAATAGAAGTATGGCTCAATGTATGCCTCAGATGTTATATATAGTACTTGACGCGTTTTAGAATGAACTTTTCGAACATAAGCAACAGCATTCCTCTTTTTAGTATATACGTTATAAACCATTTCATTTTAATATCCCTCCTTACATTCTCATGCATGCCACATCAGAGGCGTAGCTAGGGAGAGGTTTTGGGGGTTGGAACCCCCTCCCCTGCTAAATCAAATGTAAAAAATGAATAGCAAAAATAGCTTCGTTAAAATAATAGCACCTTTCTAGTTTGACGGGAACGAGATACTTCCTAATCGTATCACCGGCAGCGCTGTATATACGCCGCATGTCTTAGACAATATAGCCAAAGGTGACAGCAACAGAAATTTTACTTTAGTTGGCGTGGATGTAACCATGTTAACCATGTGCATGTTTTCGTTCCTGTGCTAAATTTGAGTGCAATATCTCCCAGTTTAGTGCATAACTAGAAAACCTATTTTATAATAAAATAAAATGACCCGCAGCTGTAATATAAAATACTCTACAGTGGTCATTTAACGCTTAGAATATGCAAAAACGTCCTATCCTAATTTCACTTGCAATTTTGCACCTTAACTTGTGAATATAAAATTGATTTATTTAAATATTTCAACTCAGGATTAATTAATATTTATCTGTCATTTGAATTTACAGGAATTCTTTAAAAAATGGATCCCTATACATAACCCCTTTAATGTTTTTTTCTTGCTATACCACTGTGCCACATTAATCTAAAACGTTGACGTGCGACTGGTCTTGATGAACGTTTGGATATTGAAATGTACCGGTGAAGAATATTCGGGGTTAATCGTTCGAACTCAAGCCCAAAAGGAGGGTGCCCAAGGGCTGCTTTACCAACATTTACATTGCGTTTTAATTGTTCGAATTTTTACAATTGCCTAAATTGACGGAAAAAAACAAATTGGTGAAAAATCGACGTAGCGTGACCTAAGGTCACAGGAGGTATCACGCATTTTTACGCGTAAGGAAAGAATTCCTTTTGTATCCTTCCGTGAATAGTTCGCTTTCACAAGCAGCAGTTTTAAACCGTTATCGAGAAGCTTCAGTGGCAATAATTTAGACAGTTGCGTCTCGACAATGAGTTGAAATCCAGTTGCTGTGCACTAGGGTCTCTGCGTGTGGTTACAGGGATGAGACCTAGAAGGCTAACTGTCCGCCACACCTCGATCTAAGAGTTATCCACTAGCAGATCCGCCGCGATATGACGCTATAGTTAAAGCGACGTAAAATATATAGAGTAATAATAATAATAATAATAATAATAATAATAATGAGTTGAAAACGTATCATGTAATTGTAATGTGACCGACTGTTGTACCGTCATTGTCGGGGATACTGCGTCGTTCAGTGCATTATTTTGCTTGTCTCTGAGACATCTTGCAGAGCTATCCTGACTTGTGGCACACCTCCTTGTCTTTGTAAATCTCTCGTGTTTTGTTGCGTAATACAGGTTATCCTCGGCTAAGCAAACAAGCACTTCACCGTCAACATCAATTTTTAACTCACTATAAAGCAAAAAGTGGAAAATTCAAGGTGGTTTGTGGAAAGATTGAAGGCCAACAAACTCTAAATTCCATATGTCTGAAAATCCCGCAAAGCTACCTAGGTCACCATTTGTAGGTAGTAGTCGTCCTCCATGTTCTAAGGGTACCATGCTAGTCTCTTAATTCCCGAAGTCGCGGGTAAAAATCCTTAAATCCTTAGCATGGCTTCCTTCGTAAGGGAAGTAAAGCCGGTGGTCCCGTGTCGTAGATTTACAGCACGTAAAAGAACCTCAAGCCTGATAAAGAGGCCTCTGAGCAAAATTCCGGGTGTTTCACGCCCAATATAGAATGGGACGCTAAGAACCGTAGTAGTTAAAGAGCGTCCATAAATAAAACTCAATTCAATGTAATCTGTAATGGTCTCGTGGTGGTTGTTAAGGGGAGTGATCTGTAAATTTTCCAAAACCCAAAGTACGCACTGAGCTTTACGAACTTTTTACATCTTATTTCTGTATAAAGGAGCGCGGCTGCAAAGTTTGCTACACATATATGAAGTCATTCCTGAATTATACATGTTCAAAACGCAAATTTATTCCATTTTATAAGAAATGCTCCTTAGGATGTAATTTTCTTAACTTTTAAACACCATTTCGGTTTTATGTTCTTATCGACATAGAAAAAAGCTTGCTAAGAAATACACGTGTAAATTAATTGGTTTTTTAAAAAATAATGTTTGCAAAAAATATATTTAGGAAACTTGGGTGAGCTTATTGGCGTAACACATTTGCCTCATTACCAATAACTACAAAGCACGTTTTAGTCAGCCAGTGGTGAGGAAACTGTTTCGGAAGTTTCGCTCTGATAACTTAAAAATTGCATCCTAAGAAGTATTTGAAATGCTGAAAAATGTCTAAAATATTACAACCAAGAAAAACGCACTGGAAAACTCGCTCATACTAACTTTCCAGAAACTCTACTTATGCATTTTTCATACAATAGTATACTTTTTTTACTTAAAATGCATAATGTAAAAATTAATTAACATATCTGTACCAAATTTTATAAAAACACAAGAAATTTTCGAAAAAATGTAAGAAATGTGAAAGAAAGCCTGGAATATGTTACCACGGTCATTTAAATCATCACGTAAGTCCCTCATTTTCACTTCGATATAAAAAATACCTGCACGAAAACGTTCCTAGAGAATCGGACTTAATAACAAGTTAAAAAGCCTAAATTGTAATTGTGGACTATCGTTGGGCAATTTTCACCAATCGGTCAGGCTTAAAACCTGGAAAACCGTGTGACCTTTGCATTAACAATGTTAGAAAACTTGTATCAATGTTATTATTTGCTATAAAACTTATTTTTACTAATTGTCTTACCTGAAATTGCACGAATGTATTCTGTAATTAAGGGGTTGAAAATAAGCTTACAGGTGTTGTCTTTTAAATTCTTGCGTGACCTACAATTTTTGTTGGAGCCGAAAGCGTTAGCGGACAAAGTTTTTTCTAGATTGGCCAAAAGCTGCAAATTTGTAGATTCAGGGATTGAAAATATATGTAAGGTTAGTTTTTTGAAGTTGCAAAGTATCCTATTATTTTCATATAGTCCTATAGTTCAAGTACACAAATTTTTGTGCTAGTAGTTGATATGGTTTTGTTCTATAGGAGATTGAAAATGAAAGATAAGCGCTTTAAAAAAATCGAAGCACTATAAGATTGAAAGTACGTTTGAGCAGTTTTTGGAAGTTCTAAGGTAACCTATGATTTTTGCGAGGTCCTATATTATAATTGTAGGATATTTTACCAGATGAGTTAACAGTACAGATTTCTACATAAAGAGGGGTTGAAAATATGGCAGGGGTGGTGTTTGAGAATTGTAAAATAGCCTGTAATTTTCATTGGGTCCGATAGTATGTGTACAAATTTGTATCTAAATAGCCCAAAGAGCTTTGAATTGTATGTTAAGGGTTGAATATAAGGGTACTGGAAGTTTGATAGTTTCAGGACAGCTTAAAATTTTGCCAGATTCTAAAACCCAAAATCATCCATAAAGTATTGCTTGACAACGTTCAGCACAATGATCAAGAAATTTGTTATGGACACAATATGCAACACACACTCCTCCAATAAGCAAATATAAACGATATTAATCCTCCGCATTTACCCCTTTAACCTGGAAGTCATTAAAAGTCCCAAAAATTGTTTTCTTAAATTCATATTCAACGAAACAGAATTGTAATCAGGTGACATGAATATGCAAACTCCCCCAAAGCCCCCTAGCTTTTTTTACAAGTTATTACCCTTAGGCTACGCACTGTCATGTGTTCATGGTAAAATTATGGAGGGAACATCTCCACGAGAATTATTTAGGAGTAATAGCATTTCGTTCTTCAAATAAATAAGCGTGAAAGCTACAGAGTGATAGGTCAGTACCAAACAGACTGGTACTCAGCTATGCATAGGCATCTTCGCGATGGCCAATATAGAACAGCCTAGCAAAGTGAGATGTGATGAGAAGCTTTATAAGTGCAGTTTGTTCTGGGGGTAATCTCGAGTAACGACACGATGCTCCTAGCTAAAGCCGTATCACCCCCATGATGCGGGTAGCTCCCTGCAGTAATATCGGATCTAAGGCACCATCTCGTTTCCAGCTTGATCCAGGTCCCTAAATCTTTCTTGTTGACGTCCCGCACTTCTCTTGTCCTCTCGGTGTGTTCCAGTAAACAAGGCACGGCTTCCCACATCATTAACCACGTCGCACAGATGCAATCTTAATTTAATACATTCTAAAAATGCAATATGCGATGCAATATGACTGTGATGCCACAGACTATCCATTTCACTTGATTCGCAATAAATATCTGTATATAACCTGTTTCGTTGGGTAGCACGCAGTTTATTTTGCGTAGGAAGCCGGTTGTAAAATCACCATATGCTGTTTACGAGCTTATGGGGGAGTAGAATATTCCTGTTAAAATATCAGAAAACGTAATTGTGATACAACGAAGACTTTAGAAATGTTTATCGCCACGAATAAGTAATTTTCTGTACATTTTATGGTTCTCCAATTATACGCATTTCCACAAACACGAGAAGCACTTTGAAGCATTTCACAGAAAAGTAGACCAGGTGATGAACATTGCAAAAAAATGTGACATGAAATGTTATGTTGACCAATGTAGTACAATAATATCTTTGGTTATTTTAACCCTAACGGTCTCCGTCGCTGTATAATTGTGAAAATCTAATGCAGAAATTTCAATAATTGTTCTTAGCTGGTAAACGAAACTGAAGAAGAAGCCACTCTTGACCTTGAAATTAGATATGGAATACGTTAAATTAGCTACAGTAGTGGGACGGGCCTTCGGGCCTGGAAGTCTTGCATCTAGCCTCTTGTGGTTACTTCACTTAATCCCTTCCTACGGGGGGGGGGGTTATAGCCAAAATAGATCTCGCGTAGATCGCAGTGCGCGAGGTGTCCCCCTATGCCCTAAGTACCAATTCAGAATAGGCATTAACACCTTCCTGGAATTCTTAACGCGAAATAAGCTTGTTAAGTACCACTCGTGGTTTCGTCTCGAGTGATAATTTGCACGTGGAAGTTGTTGACACGACGGGAACAAATGGTTACTTCAGTTATAAGAGTCTGCTTACAAATAATGAAATGACTTTTACTAAAGTGTGTCCTTTGTTAGTCTGATTTATGGAATGTATTTGACATACATTTATGAAATAATCGGAAGCAGAAGAAACTGCCGGATATTGCGTTAACTAAGCGGGTTAAAGAGACATTCCCCGAATATAAAGAAAAATAATTGCAATGATCTACAAAGCTCCATATTTCAGTAATTATTCTCTCAGAGTACACTCGCACGGAAGAGTAAAGACGGAAAAATGAAGTCTTAAGGCAGGTAAGCCAATTTCGCGCAAAGGAGCTACAATACAAACTTCAAGTTGTCAGCAAGGCTGGTCTTATAATCGGCGCAACAGTTCTAGACAAGTGAAAATCTTAATGAGAGCTATGATGCGAGTTGCTTACCAGATCAGGTGGTGACCGGTCATCTGCATGCTGCAGGAGTGCGTGGGACAGTCATCGTCAAATATCCACACCGGTTATGCACTGCGTTGCGCTGATAAACTTAGTTATATACAGTATATTAAAATCCACGCTGTAAAAAGCGCTTAATATAAAAAACGCTGTCAATCATTGCCTCCAATTCTTCCACATCTAACAACCCTTCCTCTTCTGCGGAATCACTCACATTATTGCCGTCATCACTGCTGTCACTACTTTCTGCACCATTATCCTGGATGAGAATTATTTCTATTTGATTTTCTGCAATTCCGTATTTTTCAGAATAATGATTCTTAATTTATTCAGCATGTCGCCATACATTTTCCCATTCTGGCCTTCCAATTTCAGCAAATTGCTGGCGTTATAACTGCTCCACATATTTTAATTTAAAAGTGATATTTCTGCATGCCACCCATTTTTTGATATCAGCCCAGATTAATTCGATTGGGTTTAGATCTGGGCGATACGATGACAATCTAAGTACATTATGGCGATGTTGTATTACTATCTGGTCAAGTATGTATGACTTCTGAAGTTGTTTGTTGGCTTTAATTAAGTTATATAGCTTTGTTTTACTCATGCTTTCATCTAAAGCTTTATTATGTCTAAGTAACCAAGCTCTCATTTCTTCTTTCAAGGAAGTTGAGGTAGGTGGTTTGTGAATTTGAGTGTTGACGCATTATGAAGCATTGTCGATGACCAGAACAGACCCAGCAGGCATATTAGGTATCAACATGGCGTTGATTCACTTCATGTAATTTTCTGTATTCATTTCTTGATGAAAATCTCCTGTTGCTTGTTGCGACTTGTAAAAGAAGGGCATTTGGAACGAAGCCGATCTTTCCAACAGCACGAACGATAATAAGTATTTGCCCTTTGGCAATAGGTGCCTGCAAACCTAATTCGCTATCGTCACTCCAACTTTTAGATGCTGTATGACTGCTGTGTATGTATGACTCATCTTCATACATTATAGTATTTTTCTGAAATTTGTAGCACCACCTTGAAAATTGATGCTGATATAAGTACACATTGATATAAGTACATATAAAATTAGTCATTTGGAAAGGTAGAATCAGACTGAAAAATTAAATGCCATAGCCGGGATTTGAACCTTAGGCTTTCCGTGCCGTTGCTCTAACCGACTAAGCTATCATGGCAACATTTACTTTTTATTTTTATTTCTATTTTTTTATTTTATTATTATTATTTCATTTTATTTATTTATTTATTTTGCTTTTCTGTTAGAACTCTTCTATTTGATTTCGGTTTCTTCCACTTGAACCCTAAATCTTTAATAATTTTTCTGAGATTTGTAGCATCACCTTGAAAGTTTCTGCTGTGTTTCAGCTGGATGAGCAATCTGCTTATTATTAGCACAGTTTTTTCTTCCACATAGGAATTGTGAATCGTGCGCCGAATGACGCATTCGAAATCGTCTATTTCTGTAATACGTTTAGGGACCTTATGTTTCTTCCCAGGCGTGTCAAATGGCATTCTTTCATCCATATGTTTTTCTCCCTTATCTTTGAGAACTCTGGAAACGGAACTCGATGAAACACCAGTTGCTTGACTACTCTTTCTTTCACTCTCTTAAGGCTTTTGTGGAACTCGGACGAACATATATTTTCTTCCTTCATCTCTGCTTCTTGCTCCATGAAGTCGAAGACATTTGCAATTATTTCCCTACTTTGACTGTGTAACAACTCAACTTTGAAAACGTAGGAGCCATGGTTATAAATATAACAAATATAAAGTAAGTACTATTTAGATACTGCTCTCTTTAAAATTACAACCAGATGCAGACACTTTCTATGCAGACTGTATGTGTTACGCACTGTGAGTAAGCAAAGGTGTTATATCGCTTTCGTTGATAAAGCTGAACATAAACCATTCCTAGGCTTGGCAGCTGGGGTGGCAATCAAGGTCACGATTCCAGAAATTTTGCGCGAGTTATAACAGAGATTCGAGCCATTATTAGAACCGGTCCATAAGCGTCATAATTGAAAAAAAAGACAAGCCTTATTGTAGATGGTTTCAATGTCTGTCTTTACTGTTCTGTGCGAGTGTATAATCTCAAGTTTATGAACATTGGGAATATTATAGAAATTGGATGTAACAAGGATTGCCGCAAAGAGTAAGAAAATAAACCTTCAATGTCTAGTAAATAAATCTGTCTGTTAAATAAAACTCATTGTTTAAACATTCGTAACTTGCATATAACCTTAAATTCTTGATATAATTAAGCCAATGAAGGAAAAGCAATCTTTCTAAAGGGGAAGCAATAGTAGAAACAATACAACAAAACTTATGCTTATCTTTTTAAAAGCTATCCTTTTTCCTTCCCATTTATTTTCAAATATGTCTCCTTATTAATTCTACCTAGTAGTTAATATGCCTCCGTGCTGAGAGACTTAAGTTGATAAGAAAGTGACTCTACACACTGCACTCATGCATCGTACTTTAAAGGGCGCGTTTAAACAAAACGGATTGGTACATGGACAATTCTAACTATTGGTGTGAATTTAACAGGACTTTAACTTCATAGATAACTTACTTAAATGGCTATTCTGTTTGTGTGTCACATGTGATTGCTAAAATAATCGATAATTCTGTTTAACCTCCTCAGTCCGAAAGTCATGTGCAAGATTGTAGACTTTCGTGTGCAGCTATACTGTTTCAGTGCGTACACAAGCATAGTGTTGTAAATGAATGAAAAGCCCCATTTCCCAGGTTAAATGTTTGACTTAAATAGTGAGAAACTTCATAAAATACAATTTTACATGGCGAAAACATATGACTAATGTATTGCAGTTTATTGGAAATATATTGAGCTTTATGTGATACTGTAAAATTAAAATCCAGAAATCTAAAGCTGTAAATTTTGCTCCATGAAGTTTACAATCTTAGCCGACCTGTTCCAGGTTTCTTAAACGAGTGATCTAAGTCACTGAATACCATTGGTTTCATAGCGGTTTGAGTACTGGAAGGCCCCACTAAAAATAACTGGTGGTTTTCATGCGTGGATGACTTGCACTTAATGGCATTCGGGTGACGAGGATGTTTCGGCATTTCATGTAACAGAACGTAATTTGTATTTTATAGTTTAAAATTCTAAACATGTAACTTCACCCATGAATTTTAATTATTATCAAACGGAACAAACATGCATTCCATTAGTGCAACACGGGAGCAAAGATAACCAATTTTAATAATAGGACTGAGGAGGTTATTTTATGTGTGTGTTAACGCTTGCTGCTGTGCCTTGAAAAGCAAATGCAAATACTAATTATTTCTCTTGAATGCATTTTTTTTTAATTTTAAGTGCATTTCAGATCATCATCGAACGCCATATTTTAAGAGGAAAGTCTACACTCTATGACCACGGCAGCGTAGCTGTACTCACTTTGTGGGGGTTTGCAGCTATTAGTAACACCGTTTCGCATGAATTTTCTTTTATGTGCGTTCACCTTTGAACTACTTAAAAAGTAAATAAATTTCATAATTTGAATCCTTGAAAAAGAAAAGTAAAATGTTCCATCCGTATGTTCGAATCTTAATTGTTGTCATACGAGATAGACTAGCCTCTTATACGCTTTTGTTAAATGTAAATGTTGATGATATTTGTTTGCGAAGAGCCAGGATCTCTTTTACTAAGTGACATTATTTCCAAATTTGCAGATGGGCCTGGCTGGGGCCCAAGAGCGCGGCCCCCTGGTCACGGTCACTTCGCGGTCTCTCCAGCCTCAGCCTCACCGAAGATGTGGCAATGGCAGTTCCCCGCGCAACTAGGACTCGTTCGGGGTGTGGGCCTGGCCCCTGGGCCTTTCCCCATATTCCCGCGCTCCCATCTCGTCACATGTTAGTTCTCTCTCTTTCTTTACTTTAGTTCTCTACACTGCCACCATCTGCCTGACTGCCAGAGCGACAGCATCGCTGGTACAGAAGTTTGTAAGAGGCCTGAAAACTTGTTACGACAACAATGAGATTCAAGCAGACGGCTTTAGAATGCGCAAACAGGAATGTGGAGTCTGCTCAATAAGCTTGGGAATTCTAATTTATTTGTGTATTTATTTATCTAATTAATTATATGAAGCTCACATTACTTAGTATCCCATTAGAACAGGCCATTTCTGTGTAACTGAATATATAATTAAACTTAACATTTTTCTACGTAAAATTAATTCACAAATTGCAGTGAGCTTGTATATACTACGAATATGGAGAAAAAGTATACAGCAAAAGAAAATAACATCGTCTTATAATGCAATTGAAGAGAGATGATTCTCGTGGTTTATCCACTACTGGTAGATCTCATTTCATAGTCAAAAACACAGGAAAGAAACTGATCAGTCAGGAAAGGGAGTGTTAAACACCCCATATACTAGCATAGCTGAACCTCTATCCCAAAATAATGGTTGCATTTGCTCAGCACTTATCTTATCTGGAAATCAAATTTGATCACCAGATATGATAGAATTTCGGCAACTGTGCTGGTTATTTCACGAATAAGACCAATGGACGTTTTTGAAAAGTTCTTTCTCTGCATTCAGCAGGATAGTACTAAACCGCAGTGAGTCTTCATATCCCGAGGCTAAAGCCATCGATAACAATACTGGCCTCAGCATACACCTGTGCTGTCAACCAACAAATGGCCAAGGTATGATTATCTTTGGTCTTCTGTTCTTCAGCATCAAGTGTCTCTCCCAACATCAAGTAGATTCATCCAGCGTACTGCCATTTTGAAAATACTCCAGGATCTTCAGCAGAGAGATTCAATAACATATTTCTGACTTTCAGATGAGCACTTGATTGAATGCATGACATTCCTATCTTCCAGGATCCTCAGCAGAGAGATTCAATTACAGCTTCCTGACTTTGAGACAGGCACTTTAATGAATGCATCACATAGTGAAAACTGCTACACGCTCCCTCACATTAGGGTCGAATGCAGGAGGGTTTGTCTGTATTATATCATGCTATTGTACACTGCATTAGGTGATGATATGTCAGAGTATTTACAATTGGCATTTTCTCATTTCGTAAGAGTCTTATCTGTATTGTTATTATTTAGCCCCAAAATTTTTTTTTAAAAAAATCCAGCTGTTATTTTGGTATAGAGGTGATATGTAAAATTCTGCTTTCTTTCATCACAGATTGATAGAGTTTGCTGAAATATGGAGCCTTTAAATAGAATGTATAAAGTTTAAAATACTTTATAAAAAACATCAAATGTAAAAAGCGCTCAATTAGAAACAGCTGTCCATATGAGGGAGAATGCTAATGGAAAAATGGTTTCGTTATCATATAATTTTTCTTATAACTTGGAATATATAATGCACTAACACCAATGAACAATTTAAAATATGAACACAAATAGCTTCATGTGTAATGCAAACATAATAGAGTGAACAATATATAAGACGTTTACTTAAAACATACAAAGGCGAACATTTAATTAGCATTTCTTAATTTCCATCTTATTGTGCCTCGTGTGGATCTACCTTTCAGTGAATCTTATTATTTAGAGGTTCTATAAATTTGGAGAACTGTACTGAATAAAGTACTGAGCGATTTTTCGATTTGAGATGCATTCATTCATTTATATTAGGTATCCAATTTAGTACAATCGGGTGACTTTTCCCTCTTTTCTCTCTCTCCAAATTCGTGCTTTGCTGATAGCTGGCTCTACGACGACACTATTTTGAAATAGGAACTCCTTAATGCGATAGGCAAACGAAGAACAAAACTGGAGAGAGAATAATATATTTTCCCTCTCAGATGCCACCCTGATTTAGGGAATCGTGTAACAATTTAAATATTTATTTGAAATAAAGAATTTCACACAGTAAACTGAAAATCAAGAGATTTTTGGGTTTATAAAAATTAATTAATGTAGTGATTATGATGCAGGAGTCATTTGAAAAATGAATATGTGCGACCGAAGAAATATGCTTATCCTAGTTTTATCGCATGGAAATTAAGTAGTTTCTCAGACAAAATATTTGATCTTCACGGGCTGCGATATATCAGTGGCTCCAACTCATCCTTCGATTTGATAAATACATCACCCTGCAGTTTACAGACAATACGAAATTTAGTTAGGCTCACCTTCCATACACACATAAGATTCACATAGCACAGGGATTTTTATTCCTGTGTTTATATTTTCAAGAAAGTTGTTGATGTAAGCATAATCTATACGTTATGGTCGTTTGGCTCAACAGACACTGTACTTTGAATCACATCTGCTCGGAAACCAGGGATTTAAAATTAAAGGCAATACACACGCTGTTCTGAGAGGGGGAGTGATTTTCCTTTCACTTCCATCTGCAAATGTGACATGTCATCATGCTCATAATGAATACTTCTGAGGAAAGTAAAAAATCATTCAATGCCTTATTATTTGACCTAAGATTTATATGAGTATCAGCTTTATCCAGTAAAATGAATGTTCAGAGCTATTTGTGTTTGTAGTTTAATTGAAATAGTCATAAGAAGCGTCTTGGAAGGTAACACGACAATACTTGGTCAAACTAGATATGATTCAACGGATAATGTATATGGCTATACCTGTAAATCCTCGATGCTGCATAACTTCTAAGTCCACAGGATGAGTTTGAGTTACTCACTATGCTGGCATCCATTGCTGATACTGTACTCGCCATTCAAGCTTCTTAATCGGAACCATCAAAGAGGGACACATGTCTGTTGATTACCTTGTAGCTTCTGGAGAAAGAAAGAACTGCGAATGCCATTTCAAGGAGCTCTGGACTTCTGTCAGAGAATATAATTTTACTTCACAGAAATGCCAGACAGATGTCACGCCATATTGGGGAAAGCGGTTGTATTTCTAACACCTTCCCAGTTCTGAGACGCTATGAGCAATCTGCCTTCACAAGCCAATGCTTAATTTCATATATAGGGGAAGAAGTATGAGCATTGTTTCCAGGAACAAACCAGAAATTCCCAGAGACATTCATCATCGCGTTGCATTTCTACACAAGTAGCTCAACAGGTGCTGCTACTAAATGTAGCACACTCAGTATTCTAAGGAATTACTTTCAAGGTTGATGGTGCCATATAAATTTGATAATACTGATTCCACTTCGCAGTAATAACGATACAGTCAATGTATTAATAGAACTACAAATCCTCAAATGTTTAGAATACTGCTTCTTTTTCAGCCACTCCAGAGATCCAACGGTTCAGACAATGCAATGGAGCTTTCTTATGAAGGAGCATTAAAACGAAATTTTTGGTACAAGGTTTTAGATAAAGTTTGGCTTGCAAGAAATACAAAAGAAATGGGGGGATAATTTATACTGCAACCTGCACCTTGTAGTTCTTGGAAATGGAATCATCATAAGCCTTTATAAATCGTACCACATGCTGGGGTGCGAAGAACAGCTGAAGACGATGATTTCTGAATTCGGGGAACACAGTGCGAGTCATTTTTTTTACGAACTTTGCGCTACTGTTATGAATGCCTGCACAAAAAACATTCTGTCACGTTTGTTAGGATAAATGGCGACTGTAAGTGGTATTGCAGAAGGGAAGTCTGGTCTACTGTATCTCGTGAGAGAAATGCAGTTGGACTCTGACCGGATGAAGATATAACATTTGAAATGTTTCAGGAAGTGTGGATGAACGTCACAGGCCTTAAATCAAAACGTGTTTTTGATGTTATTCAGTAATTGCTTTGCGTGATATTTTTTATTCTTACAAGCAAGAGAATATGCACCGAGCGCTGAATTGCAAGCTGTTTATCTGAACATTGTTTCAAGTGTGTACAAATATTTTTATAATGGCTTTTTCCCCTTCCGGTCGAATATAAAAGTAGAGAGCTGAAGTTTCTTTTAAATTAATCTGTACTAATTATTTGCAAATTATCGTTTGAATATTTTTCTTGTTGCCTTAATTATATTTATGTAAAAAGAATATCTGTTTACTTTTACTCTTAAGCCTTCATTGTTCCTGCCTGAAATGTATATATTTAATTTCCTAGGATGAAAATGCAGAAAGAAAGCAGTGAATGTCTTTCATTTATTGGAATTGATGAGTGCATTACGTAACTATTTACTCATCAAGAAAATCTGCTATTAGTAGCTAAACAAAAGCTTTGATTTGTGTAATTCCCTTCGAATTTTGTATTCCCCGTATTGATGAGTCTCTTTAATATTTAAGGCATAGATTAGAAGAGGAAATATACAATATTTAGAGTATTGATTATCAAAACTTTTTAAATAAATGTTGCTAATTCTGGACAGTGAATCTAATAAACAGCGCCCCAAATGGAGGAGTTCGAATGTTATAAAACCTTTGAGATACTAGTGTAACTACGTCTACTTGAGCCATTCTTGGGCTGCGTTCGCTTCAGAAAGTGCTATCCTATAAGGTACATACGGACGGTTATTTCGTGCAGATGATCGAACAATGCTCAGTTACATCTTAGTGCCAGTGAAACTGAATATCAGAGTTTTGAGACACGCGGTTATAATCAGCATTTTTGTACAAAAATAAAATAACATTTCACCCTGTCATTTGGCATCGCCTTCCTTCATTAGTCTTGTAGAGTTTACTAGCCTATATGGGAAAAGCATGAATGCATTGCAGATAAAATAAGACACTGTGGCAACAAAGCATGCAAAGAAAGTACGTTAGTGTTCAACAGTTTTTTTGGCCCTGATCAGTTTGTTCAGAATCCAAAACGGTATAGTTGAAGTCGGAGAGCTTCAAGTGATTGCACTCTAATCCGGCTAGCAAGTTATAGCTACAGTGGCAACGACAATACTATTCTTCAGAACATAATTCCTTCATGATTAAGGAAAAGAGTATAGGTAATATAAATTAATTTCGACTTATAATGATAGTCACATTAAGGTTTCCTATAAGGGCATATCATAATCAGCGGTTGAATTTTTTCCATATGAAGTTAGACATGCTTCTGATGAAGTGGTGGAATGATGTTTGTGTAAATGCACTGCATCTCTTTAGCAGCATCAGTTATAATTGGAGCCCGGAAGTTCAGGCATTTATATTGGTTAAAATAAACAGGTAAAAGGTCATTTAAAATACCGAAAATATGCAGTAATATAATTAAAATAGCCATTTATTAAAAGTGAAAACAGAGAGTAAATCCACTCTTTATTAATGAAAATAGCTATTTAATACAGCTATTTTATGTATCACCTAAAGTACTTACTCTTACTTTGATTAAAAGCCACAACAATATGTTTTTTCAAGGTGTCAACTGTCGTAGTCAGCCACCTTCAGAGAGAACGTTTTTTATTATGGAAAAAGAACGCTCTGCTACCAGTGAAATGACTGGAGCATATTTAAACAAGCTATTTCGAAAGGACTCATATCAGATACAACAGAACTTTCAGGAAATCGCAAATGCTCTTGTTTTCTAGGTTCACATTAACACTCAAAACACGTTTACACTTTTCACTAACACTGGTAATTGCAGCAGTTGATTTATTGCATCTTCAAAGATCGCCAAGGGTGACACTAGCGTATTACCTTTTTTCTCCAACTTCAAGATTACTTCCAATAGCACACTATAATGTGCTGCTATAAACGCCAAATAGTTGATGAGTTCTTCAGTTTACAACAACTTCTTTACCTCGCGAAGTGAAGCAGATTCGTCTTCTGGTAGAGCATCAAATACGTCACATATCTTGACCAAATCGTTGTTGCAATACATGGCTGTAGAGATCCAGGTTCCCAATCTGGTGAAAACTGGCTATGGAGATAAAGCGAGTTCTGATGCCACGCATTCGGGAGGGTGACTTTAGGAACACCTTCTTGATGTTCGAAACCAACTTATCCACAAGAGGATACACACTCCTGATTTCTTCGGCAAAGGCTAGACATGTGCGAACATTTTCGGGAAGAAAACCTTGAAGACTTTAGCTGCCTTTTCCATGTAAGGTGCCTGCATTTCTTTCATAGGTTCTGCTATTTAAAGAGCTTAATTGAGTCGTTTAGGAGGTAACGTTTTCCACTGCTTAAAAATAAATAAATTCATTTATAGGGAACAAGTTCTTTAATAAATAGTTTTGTGACGTGAATGTAGTCATTGCATTATTTGTGAAACGTTTTTTCACTTTCATACACTGAAATACTTTACATGCTTTCTAAAATGTGTAAATTATCACAGCAAAAGGCCAAACGATCCAAAACAAGCACAAAAGGTTTTAAACCTTAAAATAGGCAACAGAAGCCAAAAAGGCAAAATAAAATCTGGCTCCACCGTCTCTGAATGTACGGAAACATGTTTATCTCTATTTAACTCTTTAAAATATCCATCCAAACAGAAAAGGCATTTTGCCTAACTTCTGGGCTCTAGTTATAATATATCGTACCGCTTTGTCAACATTGGAAGGTCTCATCTATTCGCTTACATTTTCAATCTACATTGTACCTTTCATATTTTTTCTAACGCACGCCTGCTTTTTCTTTTGTCCAAAGTTTTCTAACCCAGCAGGACTTATTGGGCTATGAATTAATATGTTAAATAAAGGTATGAACATGTATAGCCCTAGAGCACTTCGATTGTAGACACACACGTTGCCTACATTTTTCAAAATCCTCAGTTGCGCTGTAAATACAAATTTGGAGACTGTAATTTTGTTTTTACTTTGGAATCATGTGTCACACTGAACACACAACTGCATATTCTTCTAAAAGAATTAAAAGCTTTGTTTCTACATTTCTGAATGTTGTCGGACTGCTGATAATCTATTTGGCAAATGAGTACCTATACTTTGCGTCCTCAAGCGACCTTGAACTGTTGAGGGTAATTTTGGTAATCACAGAAAAGGCATAGTTCTGCATTCAGAATGTTTTGTATGCATTTATTTGAAGAAGAAGAAGAAGAAGAAGAAAGTTAAAATCAATGAGGTGTATCGGAATCAAAAGAAAACGCATAAGCGCGGGTTATTAAAGTGGAGAGATGCGATCGTAGGAAGGTGATACACAACCTTGCTCCACAAAGGAACGGCCAAGTTGTCACAAAATCAGGAAAAGAAAATTAAAAAAAAAGAAACGAATGTATCTTGGTGTCCAAGAATGTCTATCAACCTTTTATAACATTCGAGCTCTTCGATTTGTAGGTGAGCTCTTTAAAAAACGTGGCGCATTCCTAATTGATTTTAATGTTTGCTAAATTCGACCACATTCAAAAGATGCTGCAGCTGAATTATTTTGTCTTCAGTATTAGGCAAATAAACAATATCAATGTTGTGTCTTTCTGTGTTTGTATTGATCCGAGCTTTAACAGAAAAATGCACAAATTTGGTATTAAAATTGCAGCACAGTTAGATGAAACACGCTAAGAAGTGCAAACACGAGAGGAGCTTCCTTTTCCAATCATAAATCCCGTCTGTTATTTCTTTAAGACACAAAAGTCCATAAAAATCTGAAATTGCACTTCATTTGTAGCACAAAGCTGTACTGAAAATTGACTCGTACATAGTATAATTGTGTTGCATAAATGGTAAAGCATTCACATTCCTATGCATATAAATTATAATTTCTCTCCATGAAAACCCAAACTCCCGAATAACCAGACGTTGCTAGGCTGATTTCATTTGTGTTCTAAGATTTTGTGACACCCCATTAAAAATTAAAAAAGTATAAATTGCATTAAACATAGTTGAGCATAGTGAATAATATCTCCCAAAACTATGCCACCAGTCTCTTTGTTCAGTGTATATTTTGTTGTTTTTGCCTTTTCCCTAAATAAGGACTTTGATAGGTAGATGCTTAAGTAGAGACCCGAAAATTCGGGAAGAAATTGAAAGCTGAAGAAAAGTACACAACAAAGCACTTGTACTGTAATAGTGATGTGTACAGTGGTTTTTCATCCGCGAATTTTCGAAAATTTCACTCCATTCGCGAATTTTGACTTTTATTCGCGAAAAGAAAAAGAACATTTTCGAAAATGTTATGCAATTTACTGCTTCAAGAATGGGAGACGGACGAGAAATTCGCCAGAATTCGGCTCCCTTCGGTTCTGGATGCAGCATTCGTTACTTTTCGTTGAATTTGTAGAGCACGCTGTACATAGTTAAAATAAATAACGAAAAAAAGCGCTTTCTCCATTCTGTATTTGCCTTTAATATCCAACATTGTTTGTTAGCATCCTCAAAAGTGTAAGAGAAGACTTAGCTGTTTGTAGTTTGCATAGCATGGTGAGAGATAAGTCACAAATATCTAGTTCCCGAGGTCGCGGGTTCAAACCCGGCGAAGGGCGATGAATTTTTTCGGGCATAAAAATCCTTAACATGGCTTCTTCGGAAGGGAAGTAAAGCTGGTGGTCCCGTGTCATAGATTTACGGCGCATAAAAGAACCTCAAGCCTGATAAAGAGGCCTCTTAGCAAAGTTTCCGGTCTTTCAGGCCCAATATAGAATGAATGGGACACTAAGAACCATAGTAGTTAAAGAGCGTCCATAAATAAAACTGAATTTAATTTTTAATACTTCACTTTCCATTTCGTTAACTTCAGTGATTAAAAAAATACGATACTGGCAAGCTACCCTCTAATAACATTGTAGATAATAGATAAAATGGTTTTGCTTTTAGGTTTAATAGACTTAAATGTTTTAAGTAAAATCAAATAGATTACAGCTTTTTTTTAGCATTTTTTTTAATTTTAGTAAAGAAATTTTAAACTTTACACAAGAATTTTCAATCTCCCTCAAGAGTTTTGCATATTTCGCCGTAATCGAAGAGGTTCAGGGCAAACTGTTCATGAAATTTCCGGCTCTCTTTGCCTTAACCTTTAATTCCATAGCAGAGCAGAGCCAAAGTATTTTATTACTATCTATCTATATATTACATGACACTTTTTTAAAATACCCACAAATGAAAAAAAAGATATGCGCTAAAATATGTAAAAGACAAAATCATCCACCTTGAGAAACACGTTAGTAAAAGAAAAAAAAAACACATGCTTCTTATGGCTTTACCCACTAATAAACTACCATTACAGCACAAACTATACCCTAATTTACAAGCGTAACGTAGATCAAGTATTAATGAAGAAACAAGTATTGATAGTTCGCTTACGTACTAGGACGAATGGTAGGTTTTTAAGCAGATTCACAGAAATTCGTCTTAATTTCCATTTTTCAACGTATTTATATGCATATCCGATGATAAAATGGTTAATGTATAAAATCACCTATTATATAAGTACTACTTAGTTTTTAATCGTATTTTACAACTTTTATTCCGAATCACAACCAATATGTGCAAGTTAAACAGAACTAAGTTCACAATAACTCTGAAATAAATTATTTAATTGTTTAAAATACTTCGTGAATGCCTCCAAAGATATTCAGAACGACAACGTAAGGTTTGTACATGCAAGAAGGCCTTATTTTTGGCAGTTGTTTGAAAGGAACTCGTTGTATAGAAATCTGTTGAGTAGAGGATAAATTTGTCATAAATTTGAAATTAGTGTTTTTTTAAAGGCGTTTTAGGCCGCTTATTCTGAAATTAAGCATTCGTCATACATAATTTCGACATTTTAATTTTTAACATTTATACAGAGATTTTGTTTTCCTTTTAGGATTTACTTTTAAGTTAATGTGTGCCTAATACCTACTTGCCTACTTAGTTGGCTTACCCTCCTCGTATGTAGGACTTACAACCGTGCTTAGGGTCAGAGGTCTGTACAGGAGGAAAGGTGATGATGGAGCAATTGGTGGAATGAACAGCGGGGTAAACAGGAGAGCCCGGAGAAAATCCGTCCAGACGCTGCTTCGTCCACCACAAATCCCACATGCGGGTCCCTGGAATCGAACCCGAGCGCCTTGTTGGGAGGCGAGCGGTCTAACCACTCGGCCACGGGTATGCCTAATATCGTGATTCTATTCATTTAAAATTTAAAAGCACTAGGAACGACTCAGATAGAAGGTAAAATCATTGTGTTTTTTTAATAACATTCCAGCAACCCTGACATAATTCTCTTCATGGGGTAGGGGTTTAAGTCATACAGTTTAAAGATAGCTGGCAAAAGTCATTACGAAATAAAAATGAAAAGCGCCACTATTTAGGAACCAGGTACCACTTTGCTGGTGGGAAGTGAAAAAAAAATCAAAGGCATTGGAGAGAGAAAAACTAACGTTAGTAATGTGACAAGTAACGCCTGCTACGTTTCATTGCTTCCAGAAACAGGTGGGAAAGGATTCTGGGCAGATCATCTCCCCCAAAGGCAGTCAAGATGTCTTACGGTCTTTTTGCCACATATTTTGTCGCGATATTCCATTTTGCTCTCCTCAAGTCTACATTTTCTTATATATTCCGACTCTTCCTCACCTTCCTCTACATCTATCTTGCGAGAAAGAAAGGGGTTAAAGAAATTGAGCCCTCAGTACGAACACGCGTGTCGCCGCTACAGAGGCAGGCGGTTATATTAGCTCTCCCTGTTGAGTTATCACGGCAATCCCAACCCCCCTCCCTCCCCGACCTTCCTCCTCACGCAAACCGTTGGTTCTTCCTGTGGGTTTCAAATCCCATTCCTCCCACAGGAATTCCGATGATAAATACCGCAGCAGAGCAATATCCCTTCCACTTTCCCCTTTTTCTTTTGCTACACGAAAATAAAAGGCCTTTACAAATGTTATCACTGCCATATATTTATGAGTTCCCCAACCATCTTTTCCAGCATTACACTCATTCTTGTAATATTCCGTAAATTTATGTGCTGCAAATATTAGGTTGGGTTTTGCGGGGACATGGCCATACCAGGAGCGACACGCTGGGCAAGGGGAGGGGGTTATATTGTCGTGTCGCCCGTGCAAGGACTACACACACACACACACACACACACACACAGTGAGTCAGTATATGGATGTCTGTGTGTTATTAAAATCTTGCGGTGATGGATGGAGCACCCCTCTGGCTCTAACCATTGTGTCCGCTATTGATACACTGATATTACCAGGCGGTGATGGAGTGGAGATGACCACCGTTGTCACCCTCTTCCACGTCTTCATGAAATATGAGTTTGCGTTGTCGGAGACGCAGAGGTCCTCGCATACTTGCATTCTTCTCCACTCCAAGGAACAAAAAAGTTTGCACGAGTTAAACCAACCGCACGTGATGGGGGACACAAGTATGTTTTATAAGACCATCTTTAAGGGGAGATATGGGTATCAGTTGCTAGCATATAAGTAGGGTGTGTAATAAAATTCCATAACCAAATGCTGCGAACGTCCCCGAAAATATCTCCTATCCGCCAGTGCAGTATTATTATATTCGGAGTATGTTCGGCCAATGAGGGAGAAGGCTTTGATCGGAATGTCGCTGTTTTAGTGACACAATCGAAAATGTCTTAAACGACCTTCTTACGTTCTTGGGTAAGTACCTAAACCCGGTCTTAAAAACAATATTTAACGGAAAAAGGTATCTAAAAACTAAAAATCTGATATGTTGCACTCACATGGTTTTCACTACTCACCCTTCAGCAAACAATGCTTACAAAAGCTTATTCTTTTAGCTACTTCTCATTAATCGAGATAAACTTTCAACTTACTTTTGCACATTTCGTTGTAAGATACAGTAGATAAATTCATAGTCGCATTTTTAAAGAGCGTGCGGGTATGTGATGTCTTTGAAATTGCATGTTCTCTCCATGATCACGAGAGAGAGGGAGAGAGAGAGAAAATAAAGAGTATTTCAAAATTCAAACCAATAACAAGGAATATCTCGGAAATAGTTAACTCCACACACAACAAATTCATTCATTCATTATCTGTTTACCCTCCTCTTATGTAGGACTTACACCCCCAAGACTTACAAGCGGGTGCCTGGGGTCAGAGGCCCGTCGAGGAACAGACACTCATGGATCAGACAGAACATCCAGGATGGGTGATCAGCCCGATGCCTGGTGTGGGATGAAGGAAGTAGATGAAGCGAAATGTTAGGGAAATGGATGAAAGGAAAGGTGATGATGGAGCAGTTGGTGGAATGAATGGCGGGGGAAACCGGAGATCCCGGAGAAAACCCGCCCAGAAGCCGCTTCGTCCACCACAAATCCCACATGCAGGCCCTTGGGATTGAACCCGGTCCGCCTCGGTGGGAGGCGAGCGGTCTAACCATTCGGCCACGGCGCCGCCTTACACAACAAATTATTTGACATAAATTGTGTGTTTTAAGGAGATCTACATCTGTTGTGTAATAGATTTTGCCCGTGTCTTACGGATTACCAATTATACAAAAATCATTCGGAATAAAAAGGACTTCAGAGGCTATTCCCAGAAAATTCCAGATATACATTTCATTTGTCATGAAAATATTCGTAAGCCTTTGGTATTGCAATCAAAATCGTTAGAGCCATTTTTGAGAAAATCATTTTTTTTTAATTTACAAGTAAAGGGTAGTTTTGGGGGAATTCTGTTAAAACTCTTCGTGTTGCATCCTTGGAAGATGCTGAACTTGAATACCAAGTTTGGTATTTAACCGACTTTTCGTTTTTTAAGTTATACTGTTCACAGACAGACAGACACACACACACACACACACATACGGACCATTTCTTTTTTCCCCCCCCCCATTCAGGGAGTCTCAAAACGTGTATTTCCGGTGAAATCTCGGTATCGAATTTTTGGGTGGAATGCAATACTTCTACTTACTACAGGTAGGCAGTAGAGAAGGTAAAATAACAGGTGCATCCGTGCATCAGTGGTCACGCTAAAACGTTTCTCCCTGATGTGGAGAACTGTGAGTTCGAAATATTTCTCGGGCAGGCGCATGTATATGCGTGTTAAAAATATTTAGAAACAAGTACTAAGCTATAAAGCAAAAAGGAAAGTAAAGGAAGAAAGGTGCAATAAAAAATGCGTAATTTTAAAATTCTGCGATTAAAGTGTTTAAATAGATATATACTTGTGATCTGAGTAGGTCAGTATGTATGTAGGTAGGTAAATGAAAAAAAAGCCAAAAAAGGAAAGGAGTAGAATTGAAACTACCCTCTCTTACATGTGTTTCAAATCCCGGGAAGATGTGTATAGCAACATGGGGAAAAATTGGATGGAAGAAATCATCATTGTGGATTATACTTTTTTTATTTCTCATGTTAAATTATTCATAAAAGTACCGATGAATGGGATGTATGTAACACATGTAAGGAACGTTTATCATTAGGTACCTTCTGTTGTATGACTTTGTTATATAAAGTCATTCTCTATCTTATGTTTACGCACATGGCAGTCTCGTACTTTTTTGTCCCTTAAACCTTAAATTTCACTAGCACGCTGACTTTACCTCTTGCTGAATATTAATAAGAAGTTGAGTAGTTATCAGTATGTGAAATCAGTTGCGTAATACACGTTAGGATTACTCAATAGTATTTTTGCCGGAAATGCTTAACCGCAAACCTTATTGTAGAAGAAAAAATGCCTTTGATTCTCAAAGCTGCTTGTCTGTCTATATTATAGGAAATTGAAAATCAAGCGAATGTCCCTTTCCCTTTTGAAATGGATCTTTTGAACATACTTAAAAATTGCTTTAGTACAGAGCGTTCGCTATATTGCAGGTCCGCGGATAAGCACGTATGCGTGTTGCGCGCAGTGTCTATTACACTGGGAGGTTTTCCATTTTAAATCTTCCGCGTTACTTACGAGTGATAGTAACATGCACTATAATGGGTACTAAACTTTTTAAGTGGTGTTGAAGGTGGTGGTCCTTCTGCATTGAGACATTCCTGGCATTTCCATTCACACGCATAAGTTCTTTTTGCATAATTCTCATACTGTCTATTCTGATATTGTTTTTAAGTTCGTCTTTGGTGTGGGGATTGTTCCTATAAAATTTATTTCTTAGGGTTCGAATAATGCACCAATTTCGTAAATTTCTCCTCCGTTAGAACATTTCGTTTTCGCTTCTTAGGTTTAGCGTTTAGCGATCCGTTGTCCTAAACTTATTAATCAGACTCTAAGAGTTTCTCTACCTGGAACTGGACTACCAGGAAGTTTCTCCTGAAATTGTTTACACACCTGACTACATGATTCGGTTTTTACGTATGTATCGTACATAAAAATTCGTTGTTCAAACGTGAATTTGTCGGTAGGCACTTCAGTGGACTCATAACAAGACAAGAACAGCAACAATAACAAGAACAGTCTTAAGCAAATCACAGACAACACCCATACCTTGAAAAAACTTTGGCCTTTGTGATATATAATGCACGAACACTAGCTAGTGCTTACAAAACGAACAGAAGGTAGTAACTGACGCCATACGAGTATAACGCAGGTGATAAACGTAGCCTCGAGCGGGTCATTCACCACTAGTGCACAGCGGAAAAATACCTGCAGTGCAGGCGGAGCATGCATACACGCGATCTGTGGCCCCACCATATAGCGACCACTCTGTATATAACGTTTGAACAAATGCTATACATAAATGCATCGTTTAATTTCTCAGTGAAATGGCTTTGCTTTGTTAAAAGTGAAATAAGCCCCAAAGTTGGTGTTAAGTAATAATCATAACATTTTTATCATGTTGGATGTTACGCTAGTCAACTCAGTATCATGGGCATAGTAGTAAAACTTGTGAATTTCAATCTACGTGGAACTATAAAACTCCTTCCAAAAACGCAAGAACGATGCAATTGGAGAATTCTATAGGACCGTGATAGTACTACCCAAAGCGATAACCTGAAATTTGGGCAGTGATTATATGGGGCATGGGGATGATAGAATTAGCAGTAGGGTTTTTTTTTTAATCATATAGCTGGATATTTCCTCAAAAGCAACGTACATAGTGAAACAATCGGAGACAAAATACACATATCCAAATTAAACAGTAGAATATTGTATATGAAACAAAATTAGGCCCATCACATATCGTGAATACAAGAAGACTATCCAACAACGGGTTCTTGTTTTACACACCAAAAGGAAAACATTATGTAGGAAAAACCATACACGGATGAAAGGGTGATATGAAACTAAGCAGTCCAAATGAGTGTATCTTAAAGAGGAGATGCTGTGAGCGTTTCCTATAGAGAGCTCACAGTATTTACTAAGCTTCTCTTTGATCTCGAATTTAGTTAATTTTAAACACACTTTGAAATCCTGCACGGACACAGTATTTAAGTTTAGTGTTTTTAGCAAGAAAGAATCACCTCCAGTTAGTATTGTAAATATGAAATGTATATCAGTTTGCTTGAAAAGCTCAACAAAGAACTTATACATCCTTGTATCGTATTTTCTTGTCAAGCAAAAAGTGACCCGCATGAATCCACAAACTACAAGCAAGCATTCTTTTGTATCTTCATATTACTTCCCTTGGTATTGAACACACTGAGTAAGGTTTTAAGTTATCTCACTTACTGGCAAAGCTAAATATACAGTGCTTTTCTTTCACACTGTGGCCACCGTACGGCTGCTCAGCGCTGGCCGCCGCAGTTCAGACTCCTACCGAAACAGTTATAATATCCCCGAAATCGTCACATTCTCATATTTATAGTTACAATTACAATGGTAATAAACACATACGTTATCATAAGAGATTTTGGAAAGATTGCCCTTCTCTATCGGATACATCTGACATTTTGCCAGTAAATTTCCATTCACACTGAAGAGTTTGATATCCGACATTGGTTGAATTTCTCGCCTGTCTGTTCTTTTAGTTCTTCAAATGTATGTGGTTTGTTGCACACACCTTATTTTTTAAGTTCCCCCATAGATAAAAATCACACACAGTTAAATCGAGGGATTGTGAGGGCCATAATTCTTTAGCAATTACCCTATCTTCAAATATTTATTGAATTAAATTTGTTTTTTCATCAGCTTTGCGCGGTAGCAAAGTCTTGTTGGAAATATCCAGACTGACATTCAACGTCGGTTAACTGTTGAAAAAATGATGTAAGTCATTCCTGTACCTCAAGGTGGTGTTTGTTAAAAAAATACGGGTCTTATTGTTCTGTTTGCATTTGCTGCACACCAATTTTTCCGACATGCGAGGAAACCTTGTGTGTAAAATCTGGATTTTCTGTACTCCAGTATCTGTTATTTTGCGCAAAACGCAGCGTCATAAATGGGACCATGCTTTGTCAGAGAATAATACTAAATGTGGGCAATTACTCTTGTCATTTCACAAAATCCAATTACAGAAATTTACCCGGTGCTGACGGGCACATGAAAAATAAAGTGTGTGCAACAAATCCCTATACATTGTAGGAACTACAAGAAAACAGCAGGCGAGAAATTCATTCAATTTCGGATATTGAGTGTAAATAAAAATTTCCTGTGAAGATGCTAGAAATTTGTGGGTAGAGAAGGACATTTCCAACATCATTTGTGATAAGGTATGTGTTTATTACCATTGTAATTGCAACTGCAAATATGGGAAGTGCGGCGGGTGCGTGGAATTGTAATTGTTTTGGCGGGAGTTAGAGCTGAGGCGGCCGGAGTGCGAGCAGCAGTGCGGTGGCCACAGTCTGAAGGAAAATCACTGTATATGTTACAGAATCTAATAAGAGCCTATTATTTGGGGGGGGCAAGAACGGGTTGCGGACCTGTGGATGAGAAAGGCAATGAAGAGCATAGGACTAGAACGATTCCGAAGTAACATGCGTAAAACACTACGTTTGCTCTTGCCCACAGCCCTCGATGAAGAGCCAAGTGTTTGATGACTACGTGACCTCAAATTACGCGGGGGACCTACTCCGTAAGAAGTTAGGGGCGCTGAGTATATGCCACAAGACAAGAGGCATCCATTCCGAAAAGTGATAGGGATTAGCATTGTTTCATAATGTGCTTTGAGTGCCGTTATGTACTCCTAGTGTAAAAATCAGCTTTCATTGTGTCACCTTCTCACAACGCATTACCACGAGGTTGAGTAATGCTGTATGAACCATTTTGTGCTCTCTCATGTTTCGTCTTGTGTGTTTTGTTTTGTTTTGTTTTTTTAAAAAAATGTTCATATTGTGTGCATTACCACATTATGCTCTCTCTGCCACATGAGAATGAAACGATGTCACTAGTTACGAGGTGCAATCACTAGGTTCTGAGACTGTAACCGTCGTGTGCGACTGCATCAAGTGATTGAATTTCGCGCGCAATAGTAACAGTTACGACTAATTTCCATAGTGTTATCTTCATTAAAACTTCCGTTATACATGTTTTGTGACCACATGCAAACTCGCAGTTGTGTTGGGTTTGTGAACCAACCTAAAATTCTGCGTGAAACTGGAGAAACCCTCAAACTGAAATCCATAAAATGCATTGAGTTAGGCGAAATGTTTCGAGTGGCATTCACTTATTAAGAATGACGGAATATCACAGGACGATGATGAGAGGCCAGACCAACCATTCACCTGCAGTACACGAAAATTTGAAAACAGTTTCACAATTCGAGATTATGCAGCGTGAGTTGGTCTCCACGAGTCAAACTGTTAATGATGCATTTTACTACGATGTTATGCGAAGTCTAAGAGAGGACTTTTGGTGCTATCACTCAGAACTCTGGACCGAGAACGTGATAAAAATGCTCCAGCGCACAAAACGTTCAGAATGCTTCAGTTTTGCGCTGCCCTCATCCCTCCCATCGCATTTGCCAGATTTGGCCACCTGCTATTTTGTTTTCCTAAAGTTGAAACTGAAACGTAAGAGTCGCCGCAAACCGCGTGCAGTGCCTGACAAGCTTCAGGAACGCATCTTCCAGGGGCATTCCAAAGATGCCGTAGCGCTTGGATTGGCATATAGCTGTCCAGAAGGACTATTGCTAATCGGACACAGTCAAATTTAAATAATGCTGTTTTATTTCCTTTTACGTAATTAGTCTTCGAATTTATTGATTATATCTCCTATAGTTATATTTCGTTTCCGTTTCTTTTTACATAACGTGTCACTTTCAACCGCTACCAAACATACTGGTATTGTATACACAGCCTTCTTCAATAGCTAATTGCATATATTATAGGCACCTCCAACCTAGCTTCTTATCGGTTGGGAGTTACCTGCAGTTGCAAACACTAATATTTTACACACGTTGCTTACATCCATCATCCTTCTATGCTGTTAGTTTCATTTCGCAAACTTCACTTTTTAGTTATGTTAATTCGGTGTTTTTCTTTGTTTCTCTTGCTACAGCTCAACCCATTTTTTTGTAACACTAAGGAACCTTAAGCAGTATACCAAAATTTAATGCAGACATGTTACGGATAAAATACTTTTTGTGGGTGTTAACTTAGGGAATGTTCACTGTTGTAGAGGTATATTTCCTACACTGTAAGCATCTGAATTATTGTTATAAACACATTGCCTTATTTCTCGATAGGTCATTGCTAGCTTAATTATTACAGTTTACGTAGACTTTTGGCTTTTGTCTCAGCTCCTGCTAAGATGAATAATACTGCTTAAATGGAAATATTTGTTTGGTTATATTTATGAGATTAACAGTGAGTTGGATAGAAAAAACTGGCATATGAATAGCCATTAGAATCTCTTATGAAATGGTAATGAAAAGAGAAGAGAGTCGTGCGAATAAATGTTTATATTTTACAAAATAAAAAAAAGAAAGAAAAAAGGTTCTGAAGTTTACTTTGAGTGAGAAGGATGTACAACTCTGAAGTTGTCATTACGCACATGGAGTCCCTCTGCTGTAAGTATTCATATTTCCTGATGGACGAAAGAAGGTAAGAATGTTCACACAGACTCACTTTCAGTGTTCTACGCTGGTCTAGTCTTGGCAAGTTAATGCAAACAGTTAATGACGGACATGAAGGTAGTGCAAGCTATTTGAGCGTTTATATTTACAAAATGAAATTAGTGCTATCCTATCGGCATGAAATCCATTATTAGCGTGGCACCAGGGGATGTTCACTGAAAAATTATGATAGCAATAAAGAAGCCTCTAAGTAAGATTGCTTAGTGCCTAGGCCTTAGACACAGATGGAGCAATGTTATTGTTATGGAAAATAGGAGGTATATTGATGTTCCACTGGAGCAATAGTATGTGGAGAAAGTGTATCTTATTTTCTTTTCGTGTCGCCTGCACTACAGGGCTTCCAGGAGATGTCCTTGCCGCTCGCACGCGTTTTTCGCCCCGGCAGCTGGGCATGCCATAGCCGGCCGCGCCTGTACTTTCACTTCGCTTCTTAAACATGTTTATAAAAACCTACTTTATAGCAAATACTGGCCATGTCGTTCTCCTCAACCGAACAGACCTGCATTGGGTAAACCCATTCCGTATGGCACCATTTAATTTTGCCATTGTTTTGAGTTCTGTTAATGTGGGAGGATTAGTTTTACATACTTTATCCTTCGGGCTACCCCACAAATAAAACTCACAAATTGCTAAACCTGGAGTGTCAGAGAAATATACACCAGAGCTAATCCTTCCCTCTTCTAATGCTTCCATAATTTTACGCACGGACTCCTCTGACCTATGAGCAGCGGCAGAATCTTGTTGAAACCACCCATACGATTTGTATTCTACCGTCAGTTGATTAAATGCCGTTTTGGTACCTCGCCATTTACTGTCTGCTCGGGCCAATATGCATCTTATGCTAATGGCACATCAAACTTCTAACAGACAGTCGGAGGTGAGTGGGAAGGTGTGCCAGTCCTAGCCGAGGCGCAAAACCTTGCGAATAGGAGAGAGATGTTCCGGAAGCCTGATAGTAACCTGGTAATAAAGGCAGTTACGCTTCCTCCATCATCAGCTTCAGACTCCAATTGAGGGTTGCTTTTCTATATTCAGTTGGATTTTTAATTGTGTAAGGTTCAGTTTGATAGAAAAGAATATTGAGGCTCGAATAAAGCTTTCAACCTTTTCAGGGTAGCGCAGATAAAGAAACGAGAATATAATAGGGTGTTTATTACTTGCGTTTTGAAGATTATTTTGAATTATTGCTCTATTTGTCTTTTAAGTTATTCCTACTGTATGTCATTTGATGCAAATTGATAGCTATGAAGGCATTGTTCATTGATAATATTAAAAATAATAAATATTTGAAGTATTTTCATGTCAATATTATATTTCTTAAAACAAAATAAACAATTGAATTCTGCACGCAACTGGCCTGAGTAAACAATTAAACAGAATTCGAATTTACTTCGAAAAACCTTCCAATTTAAACGATTTATGAAGTAGAAGTATGGTAGCTAAGATCTAATCCAAAGCAGCGAAGATTTTCAATATTCATTATCATTGGTGTTAAATTTTAAGCAATAAATCTGCACTAATATTTGTAGTGCAGTTTTAGCGAATTGAATATCTTCGAAATCGTATGATAAGCTGAAGAGTCCTGTATCATGGAATAAATCCTTTATGGCTATTTCTCCAGCATTTGTAGCTTGTTACGTAACGAACTCTACAGCCTTTTGCCTCTGGGCTGCGGTACGCTTAATGAATTTACTTCCAGTTACTGACAAATATCGCAATTAGGTAACCAATTTTTCCTGCCTGTAGTGCAGCGATTCCTTTGAATGGGCTTGGAGTGAGCTCTAATCAACGAAGAGGGAAACAGGACGCAATGACCCCCTGTGTTTTTTCTCCCTTCCGCCCGTCTCGGCTACACTAATATTCACGTGATAGATTACCAATTATGCGAAACGCATGTGGTAGGTACTTTAATTATGAAATTGTTTTAAGGGAATTATCGATGTCCTGCCCTCTGGGCATGGTTAAAACCTACAGGCTACAAGAGCAGCCTGAGAGTGTTTAGCTCAAGAACATCAATTCGGAGGTGATGAACAAATGGATAGTTTGAAATTTTTTTGGTAACAGTTGGAAAAGTCCGTTAACTTTGTATGAGAAATTAGAAAACGGAAGAAAAGTTACGTTTTCTTATTTTTTATTTATTTAATTAATTAATTTTTTTTACTGGAGATTCTGATACTTTTGCGATGTTCAATTTGCAGTATTGTATTCTAGCTAGTAAAAGTCAATCTGTTTGGTGGTTTAGTTTCCTTCTTCCAATGCACAATTTTGTATAAAATTAAGCAAATACTCAGTAAGAGCCTAAATGTGGTATTCAAAAGTAATATATAATAACCTAAAATATTCAAGAAATAAGAGGTACATTCCATATTACAGTAGTGTTCACACAAGTTGTTGGATTTGTTTCCATTTTAGGAAAAATTTCAGAAATTTTAACAATGATAACCTAAAACTACTAAAGTAGTACTAAACCACTAAAAGTACTGCACTACCTCCATGAGCACAATCATACTCGATGGCATCTTAGCAAAAAAAATAACCATAATTTTAAAAAATGCGGTAACTACTGATTGTAAGGCCTTTATTCGCCATACCATATTGGTTTTCTCTTAACTTCCAGATTTCAAAATTCGTAAACAACTCTTATATAATATTACCATATTCAGACTGTATACTTGACAAACTATATATATTGCAGCTTGTGGATGAATCGTATTGCGACAGATGGCGGGATGCTGCATGACACAGATTTTTAGAATTTCATGATAACTTTTGAAAGTTTTAGTGATATGTGTGTTACAAAGCTTTTAAAAATACCGTAGTTATACGTGCTATGCAAGGTCCTGTTCCTTTTTGAACAAACTTCTAATGTCTTTAACCACCAGGTATGGTATAAAGCATTGTGACAACTACGTAACATTTTGCTTCAGGCATTTTATGTACGTTAGGCGATACTTTCGCAGCGTTCAGAAAGTGCCTATATTTTTATACTTCCTCCAAATAATGGAGATCATCTCAAGAATAATGAATGAAAACACAATAGGAGGCCTCTTTAACTTTTTTCTTTCTTTCTTTTAGTTTGGGATGGGACCTCGATACCGTCGACACCTCTATACACGGTGGTATCGAAGTGTGTCTAATAATTTTAGATAAACCATCGATGCTTATTCCATACTTTTAAATTTTCAAGTTTTGCATTTTTGTAAGCTTTTGCGTTTAGCTTGATACCAGATAAGGAATGAAACGAGTCGAAACTTCTAGTTACTGCCTCGTACGTGTCCCCAAAGAGTTGCTAGACTATACTTCTTGATAGACCTCGACTGCGTTTCCTGTGGGTGAATGAATGCAGTATTCCATAGACTCTTGTGTGTAAATGAAAACTTGCAAAACGAGAGGGAAGGAGTAGAGGTATTCAGGTAACATGCAGCGTTAACTGAGTTCTGAATCAAGCTTCATTCATGAAATATTTGTTTTTTCCTTCCATCTGTTAGTTTGTGTTTACGTAAGTCAAACTCGGGACACGAGCGTAGCTTACAGGTGTACCTTACCACTAATTTCCATAATATGGATAGAAAATCCTTTAAAAGAAAGTTTTCAGCACAAAATTAGTTACATAAAAAGGGAAGCAAAAATATATTATTATTTATTGTTATTAGCGTTAACTAACAATAGAGGATATGTAATCCGCGACATTATCAAGATAAAAAATTGCTGCCATTGGAGAATGTGAAACAGGAACAATTTCGGAATTAGCATATTATACAGAACTGGTTACATACGTTTATACACAGAAAACTATTAATAATAGCATAATTCAATGAACAAGTAACAGCGTTTACAGTTTTGTATAAAGCGGGTATCGAGAAATGGTGGTATCGTCCCATCACTACGTTTAGTAATGTTTAACTCCTACGCCCGTTCTTACACAGGGGTGTTGTGTTACAACTACTTTAAATATTCTTGAAGAAATACGTTCTAATTCTTTAGGAGTTCGCATTTTACAGGTATTGTAGTCTGCTTCGCTCTTCCGAGCATTTGAGCGAATGAAGCAGCCCTGAATTGGTTTCCTTCATCTAAATTACAGAAACGTGATATCTATTGTTCAAAACTTTGCGCGTTGGCATTTTTGTATCGTATAAATCAATATACTTCCCAAAATAACTAAAAAAAATTGCTAATTTTTCAGTGTTTTGTGGGTATTACTTTCTTCAAATTGCCTTTCAGTTGATGTATTCAAGATATGTTGTTATATAAGAGCTGGATACAAGAATTTCTCTGCTGTTTTGGGCATTATGAAACATTCATTTCTTCGAAATATGCTTAAACCCTATTTAGTGTTACATATTTTTTTTGCTCTCATTACATCTTCTTGCGTAATAAATTAACGCTTATAAGGTACATACAAGGTGGACTATTTAAGTTGAGACTGTACAATATCTCCAAAACTAAGCGTTGTAGAAAGAAATGTCTTTAATAAAAGTCGCTTGATATTATGGGGGAAAGTAAATGCCATTAGTCGTGTTTTATTTGAAGGACGTTATGATGGTCATTTTAGGGTCAATTTAATTTTTTTTAAATGGGAACCTACAATTAGGGTCAAATGGTACCCCTAGACCACTAAGGACGACTATATCATTTAGATCGCGATATTTTCAAACGAGACGGGAAGTACGTCTCTTAAAGTATCTTTTAAATTTTATTTGTAACAAAAACTTTGGAGCAGGAAACATGTTATTAATATACAATATACCTTTCCATTTGGTACATCATATACGTCATATTCAGGTATATAGGGTGGGCAATTTAAGTTGAAACTGTACTTCTAGTTCCCGAGGTCGCGGGTTCAAACCCGGCGGAGGGCGATAGATTATTTCAGGCGTAAAAATCCTTAGCGTGGCTTCCTTCGGAAGGGAAGTAAAGCCGTTGGTCCCGTGTAGTAGATTTACGGCACGTAAAAGGACCTCAAACCTGATCATGAGGCCTCTCAGCAAAATTATCGGTCTTTCACGCCCATTATAGAATGGAACACTAGGGACAACAGCAGTTAAAGAACGTCCATAAGTAAAACTCAGTTTTAATCTAAATGATACGAATAAATTATGGAAATATGCGTACTAAACTTTTCGTATAAAAGAAGTTTACAGAATTAAACTTAAGTAAATTGTAAAGCTTGAAAATAAGATAATGCCCAAAACTTTTAATATTTGCATTTTATATATCAACCAGTGTTTTTGTTTGTTTGTTTCTTTTTTCTGCCGAAGAGCATGTGCTCAGCTCAAACCAGCTTTCTCCTTTCTTCGCTCTTTTCAACTTTTCTCTTCGTATCCGCAAATGAACAGTGTATCTTAATACGGTCAATAATCTGGGATCTTCTGCCCCTAATTTTTTCCTCATTCGGCCTTCTGTCCAATGCATTCCTTAGAAAGCAGACTCTTCCTGTGTAGTATCCTTGTCAATTTGTCCTCCTCTCTCTGATTGGTTTAAACAGTGTACTTCCTTCGCTTGCTCTTTCTAAAACTACTTTGTTAATAATTTTTTCACTCCGCTTCACACGCCCCGTTATTCACTTCCACATCTCAAATGCTGTTTTTTCTCGCTCGGTTACTTCAAAGTTTCCGAACTATGCGGTGCCAGAGTCCACACAAATACTTCACTAATCTTTTCCATGTTTCTTTCTTCAAAGGTCCACAGAAGATATTTCTTCTCTTTTGAAAATGTCGTTGCCATTGCTATAATCATGGCTACCATCATTTAGAACGTGTTTATAAACTTCTGCAACTTTCGTATATCAGTTATGAGTCAAAAAGGACTATACTCTGAAGGAACTATGTTTTAGCTTAACAATTTAGCGTAATGAGGGAATTGAGTTCTCTAATCTCTTTGGGTTTGATGTACTTTCTGCAAAGAAGAGAGTATTAAAATGTAATTCAATTAAGGTAAACTGGTTAAGAATGTTAATTGTCCTGAGAATTATTAGAAATTATAGCCCGAAACTGCCTGTTTTATGTATGCATCATCCCAACACAAACACGAAATTTGGTTTGAGAGTTGTAAAAAGTGATAACCATACACTTCTGTTATCTCTGTTTGAAAGTAAATCCTTTTTGAAGGGAATTTGATTAACAATTTCGGCTCTCTGGTTTATCCATTCAACCAAACGTGACCAAAATTCAATCCATCACTGTAATATGAAACAATGCAAAATGCCACCAAGCAGCAGGTACAATATAAATGGAAATCAGGAAAACTGCTGTCAGTAGTTGGACCGGCCCCTAGGGTCACAAATTTATCGCGTCACCTTTCGACGTCTTTCCATTAAGCTAATGGATAATTCAGTGTCCAAATTCATTCCTTTAAGAGAGCATTGCTGGCTACCGATTTTTAAATCATTGGATGTTCAGATTTGCAATTGCCTTTTTATGAAATAGCTTAGAAGAAAATTGTATTTATTCAGATGACAGAAAAAAAATCACAACCGAAGGGACTTTCTCTTCAGAAGTAGTCTGGATGATTCTGCTAAAACTCTCAGTTTTTGTGGTGGTTACAGTCACGTTTTTCGAGCGCGTGCTAAACATTTAAATGAAAAATAAGTGCCTGTTTGCTCGGAAGATAGCTGTTATATTTTGCACTTGGAAACGTGAAACAGTCGTCATCGTCTTGGAAGTTTAGAGGGCTGCTACGGATGGGTAGACGCGTGCACACCAGCTAATTGCGACAACCTGTTACCACTGAAGCATGCTTAGGGACGCCCTCCTGGTCTCAACACACTTCTCTCACAGCATTTAGATTCCCCAAGTCTTCTAATTTCTTACTGTCCTTATGTAATGGCTCAGTTGAAGGCGTACTATAGCATAAGCATTTTTTAAAATAAAAAAAAATCAAATTCTGTCTTAAATCGCTGAATGAGTTTGCGAAATCATATACCGTAATCCTGACTTCACCAAGTTTATTGAATGACGTTATCTCAAGATTTCTCTCGTCCTGTAACTCCAGTGGTCTGAGCTTGGCCTTTTAAATTATTGCATATTTCGGCGGAACTGAAACAATCGCGGTATTTGAATTACTCAGCATTACTTTTGAGCCCAGAGGTATTACCCAACGTCCTATCTCTACTTTTTACGTTCATAGGCTCATTGCTTTTGCCCCATTCCATGGAGGTTTAACGACAAACTTCAGGCATATACGGAATCAGTGGTCTCCGGCGGGAGCAATACTGAGTAATTTGATTTTGATGAGTTAGATATGTAATGTCTTCTGAAACATGACAATTAAAACTTCATATTACAACTAAATTATCCATGGTCTTCTGACTGCTGAAGTATGAATCGTGCAGCTTTTCGATTATTTGTTGAAAGCAAGCTCATAGAATTTGCCCGTTCATACTATGTGTGTGGGACCTCACTGTGTCTTCAACAAAAGAAGGTTGAGAACATATAGTATGGTCGTTCAGCCCGCGGCTGTAAGTAAGAGATTTGGTCAATGCTGTGCCGAGGCATGATAAGTATTTTACATCTTTAAGTGCATTCAGTGAAATGATGCGTTGCTTTATCAAATTATTCTGACGATGGTAGTTTTAACTGTGAGATTAACCTCATTTCTAAAATAACAAATATGGTTAGATTATGTCAGATATTTCATTTCAACTCGAGCAGGAGTAAACTGAGGCACTGTTTTCTATGGCCCCTCTCAATGCAACAAATTCAACTAGGAAACCTCCATTTTTTGGTAAAAAGTTATGCTTTACTCTGCAATAGCACTGGTTATATTGCATTATAGCGCAGCGCACTATGAGTTGTACAGGGTGGTTCGCTCGAATGTCCCTAACTTCAATTGTATATGACGGGTAAACGGTTGAAGACAGAAATTTACAACGTGTATATGAAAGGAAAACTCAAGTTTTGATATGCACATCACCGCATCTCTATGTGACCTCCAACAGTCACTGTGAAGTTATCAAGGCGATGAACAATTTCTTGCCAAGTACGTGGAGCATGTCTTCTGAAATGCTCTAATCGCCTCTATGATGCGCTCTCGAAGATCACGAAGGTCTGTGACTGGGGTGGCGTAAACTGTATATTTGAAGTAGTCCCAGAGCAAGAAATCGAGTGATGTTAAATCTGGAGATCTCGGGGGCCACGCGATCGATCCCCCCTATCAATCCAACGGCCAGGGAAAATGCTGTCCAAGGTCGTACGAACTTCATTGAACCAGTGTGTAGGAGCGCCATCTTGTTGGGAAAGGACGTTAGGCTGCAGATGTTCAGTTTGTGGAAAGAAGAACTGCTCCAGCATGTCAAGATGTGTGGTACCACGGACAGTTTTCTCGGCGAAGAAAAACGGTCCAATGGCTTCATTCTGTCACAAACCGCACCAAAGAAAATCTTGGACACGAAATCAGGATCAGCGCCGAGACGGTCTTGCATCGTATTGACGAATTGCACTCATTTGGGCCTGTCATTCGGCTTCAGATGGTGCAATAACTGCAATTTGTATGCGTACGGTTTGAGACGTTTGTGGATAATTCGTTGCAATGTTGATTTCGGTATTTGAAGTTCCCGCGAAGCTCTTCGTAATGATTTCCGTGGGCTTTGCTTAAATGCGGCTTGTACATTTGCAACCATTTCGTCGGATATTCCGTGACCACCACCATGCTTCTTTAACACAGTTCCAATAGCTAAAAATGTATCGTACCACTTATTTATGCTTTTAACAGTTGGAACATCATGATTAAAGACTCGCCGAAGCTCCCTTTGAATTCGGACAATTTATTTAAAACTCCGCATACCACAGAACAATTTGCGCTTCTGCAGTGCCGCCATTTTTATAAACGATAAAATCTAAGGATGAAAACCGTGTCTTTGCACCATCTACCGACAGAATTCGAAACTTGTTGACTTTTCCTTTTATATAAACGTTGTGTCTAGCTTCAACCGTTTACCCGTCACATACAATTGAAATTAGGGACATTCGGGCGGACCACCCTGTACTTCAAATTGAAGGAATATCTGCGGGTGCTTAATGGATGATGGGGTCCGTAAGATTACTATTATCTCAAAAAGAGGTTAAACGACTTCAAAACAGCTTACTTACAGCATACTTACATACTTTCTTTGCAATTAAAAACAGAGGTTCAGGCATATGGCGCTTCCAGTCTTCCGAACTTAATGCAAGTCCTAAAAATTCTGAACTTTGACATGAATTCCACCACTATCACTAATGATATAGGGAACTCGAATGTACTAGTACCCCCTACTTAAAATGTATAAATGGTCGACACCAGATTGTTTTAATCTCACGTTTGTTACTCGAATGTGCTACTGCAAATGTTTTCTTCACCTTGCATACTAATGCTATGGAATATGTGTATTTTTTTATCTATTCTGATATTTAATATTACTGTTAGACTTATCGTAATGCTTCCAAAAAGAAATAAAGCATTTTGACTGTAGACAGGTCCATAGAAACAAAATTAACGAGACCTTTAACAGCACTTATCAGTAAGTTCTTTCGTGAATTTCTCGTCAGGAAACCTCGTATATTAAGGCAAATATATCTCTGTAATTCCTCTAGGGTAGTTGGATTAAAACTTCTTAAAGGATAGTTAATGCCTTTTGTGATTCTTTTTTTTTCTCTCTCTTTTTTGCCCAATGCCTAAAGGAAGCAATTGTAATGCATAAAATATCTTTAAAGGATGCATAGCACCAATTTTAACATTCTTTTGCCTAAACCTATATAAAATAAGTAATTTTTAAACCGTATTATTCTTTATTTTGTTTTCATTTTTAGCATCAATGTCAAGAGAAAATTCCTTGTGAACTTTTGAAATGGTTTTAATATACAAAATAAACCGTACAACTGTAGTTATTTACAGACAATTTTGGTAAAATGTTGTGCAGCTTTCTATGCTTAGGACGTGACTCTTAAACTCGAATACTTTCATGTGTAGTTAAGATAGTATACTCTTTATTGCCTCGTTTAATAAGTCTACGACCAAGGTTTTGGTCAGTGACATGGGGATTAAGCTCAAGGAATGATGAGTACTTTATTTATTCCAAAATTATTATCATTTTAGAAAAGGCGAGAATAGGTGTTTTCCTACCTTTGGAGATGACGCTGCGTACACGTTCCAATCGACGGTTGGCCAAACAACAAGAGAATTTGTCCATTGGTGTTTATTTCTGAAAACATATCCGCTCAATTTACCAAATTACGCAACATTCTCTTGTTAATGTCACATACAAAAGAGTATTTAGCAAACCGTGGTCTCTACAGCACGTGTGAAGTAGAGATAACGCGGCGATTTTATACATGTTGTTATTGTTATGACAATAAAGAGGAAATCAAACATCTTGAAATTCGTGTAATAGATTTTCATCTTTAATCTGTATTTCATACACCAAACTCAGTATGCTTTCTCTTACCCGTTTAAATAATTTGAAACCTGTACATCATAATACTCTTCTGACCTATTTTACTTTTTAAATCGTCACTTGTATATGCCCAAAATATTCATGTCTAGTCTGGTATATCGTCAATGATACGAAAAGCGTGTGCTTCTAGTTGCTGCTTGCCTATGTACATACATCCCTGTAAGCATTTTAATTTCACATAAACAATGTTTTATTGTACATTTGATTTCAAAAGATATTGCAGTGTTACTACACTTAAATAACCGTAGGGTATCACGTAACCCTGGTGATAATATACATGATCGATGCCTGTGTAGTAGCACATGTCAAAATTAGTGAGAAATTGATACTTAAAACATTAACACTTCAAAGTAATCCAAAATATGTCTGTTATACTTCTCTTTTGGTTTTCATACCATGCGACGGAGTTATTGACGCAGTTTCCTTGTCATTAAATGGGAATTTGATAAAGATACCGAATCCTTTGACGTGCTACATTGATATAATCCTATGTGGTTTATCATGAAAGGCAACAGTGCGAAGGCTGGTGGCTAGTGTGCAAGACAAGGTCACTGGGACAGTAGTCATATCCCCTTACGGTCTGCTTCTTTCGCATGACAGTCCCGCACCACCTACAGATGCTGCGTGACAACCAGTTAGGTGGTTTCTCTTGGTAGGACTCACCAAGGCAGTAGAGGCGTTTTAGAAGTATTCTAACATGCTCAGGTGAAAAGCGTAACCTAAACCTCTAGAGCTTTTAACTCCTTACCCCGCCTTCCCTTCTGGCGGCGGGTGGTTTTTGAGGTTAGGTCATGGGGTCAGTGAGGACCGACCGCAGTGTCCGGTCTTGTTAGCGCACTCGGGTAGAGACTTCCTCTCAGCTGCGGTTGAGCTGAGGTTTGGTCAGCCCCCCCCCCCAGCCGAGCTAAGCTCAGCTTAGCTTACACTTGCACCCTGGTGTTGTTCGGAAAAGGGGACTCCTCGCAGATTGTAATTAATGTATATGTATATACATTGTTGAAGCTATCGGGAGATGTTTCAAGAGGTAAATGGCTCGTCTTAATCCTCTTAAAAGTCTACAAAATTCACTCCATTCGTTTTCGTTACAACAGTTTTGTGTACAATAATTTGTTGAAAAACTCCATATTAAAACTCTCATAGGCTTCAACCAGAGGCTTTGGATCTTTATTTAGTTATTACAGTTACCAAATTGTAACCAAAAAATCACGAGCAAAACTGTCATCACTTCTGCTTCACGTCTTTTCATCTGACAGAACTTTCGAGAATAAACTTGGTTATTTTGAAATGAACCTTGAACGATGATACGAGGTTAATCCAGGGAGTAACGACCGTTTGGCTTGTAATTCATTCATAAAAAGCATTTTATTAAAATAGAACATGTCACAAAATTGAAGCTTACTTTGTTTCTCCACATAATCACCTCCGTAATTTAAGCATTTGTCATATCTGTCCACGAGCTTTAGAATTCCCGCGTTGTAGTCGGCTGCCACCAGTCCATTAAGTCAAGATGTGCATCACAGTTTCACCAAGCAAAGAACAAGAAATGTGTGGGAAAGAAATCTGTAACTCTCATCTGGGGTTACACGTCTGTCTTGCACGGTTTTATTGTTCACTTGATTCTTCAAATTATCTGTGATAAGTTACGGATGTCCGGTTGAGTTCGTCATGCATACTTGTTCTTCTGTCGAACATTTAACACAAATTTCTGTTTCCTTCAGTACTGTATTGCCATACACATCCTTAAATTGACTGTAAATTTCTGCAGGTTTCAACTTCTAGTATTAAAAAATACAGTACCCCTCATCTCACAGGCGCGCCTTTGTGTCATACCGTTCATTTTGAACAATCACAGAATGCACAATAACAACTTATTTCGACGGTATTCGCACAACACTGAGAAAATGTTTCGAGGAAACCATTAAACCTCGGACATAAGCACGACAGCTATCTGCGCAATGGGAATGCGCAAATGGTCCTTACTTCCTGGTTTAACCTTGTACTTGCAGTGCATGGATAATATTGGGGGGGATATAACAGCTCGTCAGACAACTGGAAGTCACACTATCCATTTCACTTTAGGGAAGACTAAATGGTAATTTGTGCAGTCTTATCAATTGGAATTTCACACACACACACATTATATATATATATATATATATATAATATATATATATAAAATAAATTGTAGACACAGTAGTTATTTTTAAAACATTTTTAAAACTGGTATTCTATGTGCTGTTTTTACTGTGAAATCTGCACAGCTTTACAGAAAAAACTCCTACGCACTTTGAAGTACAGGTAAATTTTAGCCCATCTTTAATTGGAAGCTTTGCTCTACACGTTGATACTACTGCTAAGTATGACAGCTTCTGTGTGATCAAGCCATGTGGTTTCTTTCTTCGCAAATACAAGCTAGCTGTGTTCTCCATTTTTTCTGACGTAAATGACCCAGTTTCTTGGAAACTATTGAAGATAATTATAATCAATTTTAGGATGATAAAACAACCTCCAAGTGGTGTTGTGGATCTACTTTGGTGTTTAAAATTAAAAATATAAGCTATCTTCCTTAATAAACAAAGTTACTGTATAAACGTAGACCAGTGAACTTAGAAGCCATGCATCCACATGATTTAGAATTTTGGGTCTGTTAAGTTAAATAGTTTGAGATAATGTGTCTTAATTGAACAGATTTAACGTTGATGGGATAGGGCTTTTAATATCCCCTTAAAAACCATACCATGTTAATTTTTTTTCTTCAGAGTGATCGTGCCTTATTTAGTTTGGCTCCAGAGTGATACCAGAATCTAAGATAGTAAAGATCAGAGTGCTCTGCTGATACATTCCTTTAAATTTAAGGGGATAGCTTATCAATGTTTTGACATCATATACTTTCATATGATTCATATACTTTCCTTTAAGGGATCCCCAAGGCTAAAAAGAATGATATAGTTATGAAATTTAGACACACATACTCCTGGAATCAATACACCTTATGTAGAATTGTTTATTATTATTATTTTTATTTTTGTATTTATTTTATTTTTATTTATTTATTTTTTTGCGTTCCATCATTTTCAGTGTTTAAACGAGCGGTGGGTAGATCCTTAAGGAGTATAACTACCACACCGTCTTTTGTGTTTTTGGCTAACATAGATTTCTCAAGATAGAAATTGTCCGCGTGTTTCCATTATGGTCCAGTTTTAATGAAGAATTGTGTGCGTAATCGTCATAAATATATGCAAAGAATAGTAATTTGTATTTCCTCTACCATGTACATAGTAGGTAGAGATGGTATTGGATTCCACCCAAAACCTCCATACAGAGATTTTACTGGAAATGCATGTTTTGAGGTCCCTTGAATCCCAAAAGGGCATTTTTAGAAAAAGTTCCGCGTGTGTCTGTGAAAAGCATAACTCAAAGACGAATAGTTGGATAAATACCAAACCTGATACTTAGATTCAGTACCTTGCAAAGATGCGATACGAAGATTTTCAAGAGAATCTCTCTATTCTAAACTACCCTTTACATGGGAGATTTTTTGAAAATGTTGATTTTCTGAAAAATGGCTATTACGATTTTGATTAAAATACCACATATGAAAGATGTTTACCCGACAAATAAAGCGTATTTCTTGAATATTCTGGGATTGCCTTTGAAGTCCTAATTCGGGAAGAATTTTATGTAATCTTGTATAACTGATAAACGTCGAGCAATAGACAAAAACGTACTACACAAAAAAATGTACATCTCTTTTAAAACACAATTTACTTCAAGTAATGTTTTAGTGGTATAAGCCTATTCCGAGATATCCGTTATTAATGGTTCGCATTGTTCAACATTTTGTCATTTTTTTAAAGTCCTGTCGACATTCAGTTGTTTCTCGCGATTGCATGGAAAGATTATGAAATTTTAAGGCCAGCATATAGAGTCCTGTTCTTAGACATTTAACTATCGCTGTTCCCTTTGTATCTATAACGTAATGTGTAATTTAGCTATTTCTGTAAAGGTTTATTTCGATTAAAATGAAGTAGATTGAAAAATAAGCTTTCCTAAGAATAATTTGTATACCTACTAATAAACGATAGAGTGTAGGGAAAGTTATGTGAATGTAACACAAGATTTTTAATGCTACTTCTTAGGCCAAGAAGAGAATGTAATTATACAAATATTACGTAGTTTTGATTGGAAAAAGCCTTAAAATAAACAAAGCTTAATGGCTCAATAACTAATTACATATTAGAAAACTAATACAAATGTCTCTAATTTAAAAAACAAGAAAAATAATTTACTGTGCCTCAGTTCTTACTTTGCAAAGGGTCTCCAAAGGGTTACTGATACTTTGTGTAAGAAACTTTGTTTGCACGCAGGTTATTAACCTTCATAACAAAAATGTATACAAATTTTAATTTAATGATATTGTAACATCATAAATACTTGAGAAATTCAGTCCCAATGCCTCGTAAGAAAATGTGCAAATTGTTTCGTTTTCTAGCTTAATCCACTGGTTTTAAACATTAAAAGGAACCCTTGTTATGCAGTTACCGAAATATATGGAGAAACTTAACTACTAGAAGATAAATCAAGTACTAAGTGAACTGGGGACAACTTACTCGAATCGTGTTGTTTTAATGATAATGCAGTAAATAACTATTTCCGTCGATCATCAGGTTGTTAAAGTGTAAAATTGTGACGTGAAAACGAAATGGAGTGTGGGTCAAGAGGAATGCGTTATTTGCTAAGTTGTGGGTCCAGCACTTGACTCCATCTCATAGTGTACTGTTAGGGAAGGGGGTGGGTACGGCCTCCCATACATTGGAGATGTCAATCCTGCTAATGATGCCTATACCGCACTGAGCAGCACAGCAAATTACCCCTGGCAGGCAGGCATCCCGGCTCGGCCCTGCTTCAAGTAGGGTGGAGCCAGCTGGTGTGGATGAGAGTTAGTTTTCCCCTGTTGTAATATTCCTAATGATAGCCACACGCCGTGCCCTTCCCTCCCTCCCACTCCACTACCAGGACTCACATATAGGATCCTGGTAACGATAGTAAGGGAGAGATGGATGTCTGTTCGGGATATTTGCGTCACTCAGCTTCGTAACTTGCGATCCAACTATTTGCCACAGTCTTCATCTTTTCCGTTTCTCTTCTCTTGGAAGGGGAAGTGCAGGTTATGTGTATGACTGTTATTTTATCCAGCCCTAGGGGAAGTACTTGGTAATGGTCACAACTCTGTTGATCTTTTTCCACTTTACCCTTATATTATCTCGATTGATACAGATATTGCAATGAAAGAAAAAAAGTCCCGCTTGGTATTGATAACTGTGGGATCCATTTCTATCATTTCTGCCTCTATGTGCTCCGCAAGAGAGATAGAAGTAGTATTTCCTTGCATACTATCTGAAAAGTTTTCTGGTGAGTGTTATTTTGAAGAATTGAAGGCGTGGCATATTCATTCACACTCAAGCATCACAAATAATAGACTCCTTGGATTTCGATAAATAGCTTTCACTGCTAACGACGGATATATCCATTGGAACGCTATCTTGTTTCGTGGTCGTCATCTGCGATTCAGTTTAGTCTCTTCTTCCCCCGCGACATCTCTGTGCTTTTGATTGTACTGCCAAGCCTTTACGATTTTTTTATAACTTTGGTACGATTTTGTGCCTTTCATTTTGGATGAGGATACGATTTTGGATATCGTTGTTTACACAAATTGCCTGTGATTATATACATTTTATAGGTATATAGTCATTATTTGTCCGTTTAACAAAGTGCTAACTCTTTTGCGATGTCCGTCCTGTTTTTTCTGCCCTGTCTTACAGAAAATAATAGCAGCTTTGTCAATAGTGATTAGATCAAATGTAAACGAGACAAGTGATATAAACGTGTGACCTCAGATTGCACGGAAAACATTTAGCATAGAGCGAGCAGGTTCGGAGCGGCCGAATTGTTGCTGCGTGCGCTAAGTATTCAGCAGTGAAAGGATTAGGCAGTTGATTGGTTTTGCAGTCTAAGCATTCGTGCACTGAATCAGTGATCCTTATTTGTGCACGGCCAAACGTTATTTTAGCGTCTATTATAACGGATGCTGTATGCCCACAATCGGAACGCGCTTCGTAAGCCCGTATTTCTTACTAGGGAACCCGGAGAGATGGCTACATACGCATGAACAGAGTTAAAGGAATATATACTTTATGGTGAGGAACGGAGAGATAGAAAGGAAATCCATATGCTTTGCTTTGCGAGAGGTGCGAAATTCTTGAGTCAACACATTCCTAAACGCTGGCCATGTTTGAGATAGAATATTATATAACGCAAAATCGGTGGTATCAGAAGACCTTTGCACGTGGTCTCGGAACCAATAAAATTTCCATTTTTATATTTTAAGCTGTAGAAATGTGAACTGAAATGCTTGGCTGCAGCGAGAACATACAAAGGATTTTGGGGGCTGTGTATTAAATCATTGCATAAGTAGTGAAGGGAAAAATCTACCAAGCAATGCTGATTTTTACTTCATAAGTCTCTTTAATTTTCACTTCGGTAGCTTCCACGTGTTTATGATTAAGCTCATCTCTGTTAATGATTTACTAATACTGCCAAGTCGAAATGAGTGGTTATCCCCATATTTTATGTGTTTGTGTACTTGGAGTTAATGTATTACTTATTACTTGTTTTATGTACACTGTCGATAAACAGGGGTTGCGCGGAGCACGGGAGTTTTTTCTCGCCATGTATTCACAGAAAGCTAATAGGAGATGAACTAGCACAGCTAGCAGATTGGCTATCCCATAGATCTCTTCCGCCTCTTTTTCCTGTCGCCTATTACAGAGGTGTGAAAATTATTAGACTCAAGTACAGTTTTACAATAAAAGTGATTGTAAGTTCTGAGTTTGAAAATAATTTTCAAATGTCTAAATCAAATTTACCCCGTATGCGAATGCCTATAAGCTATTTTTACTATGAATACTTCTTTCCTCCAGTAGCATTATTGCATCAGTAATTTTTCTTGGTGAAACATCATGTTTCCAACCACTGCCTCAAAAAGCTAAGCAGAACAAAAGGCATACATCAGAGAATAAGTTCTAATATTTAATTTCCATGTATGGTCTTGAATTTTCACAGATAATACTGAGGAGTAGAATGAAAAGGTAAACTAAGATCAATTTTTGGCAAACGTAGAATAATTTTGCCAACATTTCTTTAAGAAAAAACTTCTCCATTTATCCAGTAGTATAAGATAAAAACCTGACTATGTAGTTTTATTGTACTTTATGAAACCTATAGACAGTCATCTAATTCTAATTGACGGAAAATTCTATAAGAATTTATCACAACCTCAGACAGTAAAAACCAAAACTTTGCTTCGAGTCTAATAATTTTCAGACCTCTGTAGCATATTAAGGATCTGTGTTACGATCAATAAACGCAACATTTTTCACGTTTACCTGAATGTTCATTCAAGAGTTCCCTCTGACCATGGTTTTTTTTCGTGGTTTATCCGGGTCGATAAGCGAAAGCTGCGTTGGCTCCCCTTCTACCGCGAATTTTCTGTTCATTTCCTGTCCCCATCGCTAATTATCATCTGTTTCAGGGTAGAAAGACCAGGCGACGGCGTTCGGTATATTGCGGCAGGTCGGTGGATTGTGCGCTTTGTAAGGGTTTCTCTTGGCATTTGGTTGGTCTGCTGGATCCCCGTTCCTGGTATCATGTCTAGGGCACAGCACCCCAGGGGGCGCTGGGATATGCTCCATCTGGTACATTCTAAATATACAACTAAATAAAACACTGTTTTGCACAATTTCTTCATTCTCTGTGGTGTGTGGGTAATGTATCTGCCTCACATTGAAGAGGTCCCGAGTTCGAATTTCGATTAGGACGAGTTACCCGGATAAGTGTTAGGGACCCCGTCCTTACTAGCGCACATCGTCGTCTGGATCTGGTCGCCCTTCGGATTTCCTTCCTCATCCCTCCCAGGTTCACGTTCGAAGCAAAAAGGGCCACTATGGTCTGCTGCGGTGCTGTGCTTCAGTTTCTGGAGGCTCCCTCCGTTTGTGCACTCCTCCTACTAGAAGAATACCCTCTAGTTTAGCTAATCCGAAGATCGGAAGTGTATAATGAGGAATCTGACAGATAAGGGATCAAAGAGCAGTAAAGATGCCTGCACATTTTATTGGATTTATATCTAACAAAATACCATTTTCAAGAATGTAAATACACATCTTTTGTGGGTCAGTATCGTTCAGGCCTGCTACTTCGAAGGGAGTGAAATCAGTTGTGGTGGAACCCTTTGTGGCAGACACCCCACTTCAAGGATTTCTTTGCCTTTATTCCTCATTTTATGTCGAAATATGTACTAAATGCCTTAAAACTATTTAAAATCGACCGTAGCTGCATGACTGATAATTTGATGAATAATCAGACGGCACATTGTGTTTGTGTATAAGAGGGAAACTCGCTATGAGCAGACTGCATCAGTGGAAGCTCTTTGGCGAACTGGAAAAGCCATATTAATTATGTTATTTCATTTCCTTATACCCTGAAATGCACGCTCATGCACAGAATATGATTATTCGTATCAGTGATTCGGACTTTTTTTTTTTTAATAATCATCCTCGCAATTGTGAAGAAACTGATAGCATTCATCGTTGTGAAATAGGTGACATGTTGGAACTGTTTGTTATGTCGAAGAGATATTTTCTTCCATTTCTTTATCTTACGGTTCAGTGCACTTTACAACAGAATATTTACACCTTAAAATTAATTCTAGTTCTTTTACTCATGAAGTGAATTTTTAAGGTTCTTTGATATTTCTGTTACTGGCGTTTGTAGCTTCAGGAGAATTGTGGTAGCTTTGTTGTTTAATGGCTGAATTCTGAAGTTTAACTTTTAATGCATTAACACACGTTTTTAAAGATTTTTCTTTTTGTGATTTTCCCAGAAATAATGACAAGCATGTTGTAACACTAAAGTTCCTAACAAGCAGGCATAGCAACTTTATAAGCATTAAAGCCAGGACGAAAGGAAACAAAGTTGAAGTGTTACTGGACTTTAGGCAAGGATGTCACAGGTAACAACCCCCCCCCCATTCCTAGTGCAGTCTGTTTGCAGACAGCACTCACCAGACCGGTTTTACCTGCCGTCAATGATCCTTGGTCGCTGTTGTTTACTTTCTTTGTATTGACATGGTTTGAGTGTAGATAATTTGAAGCCAGCTGTTTAAGAATTCCTATGCCTGGTTATAAGCTATTCATTAGAGTGCTGGTAAAATATTTAGCACCGAAAAATTTGTGCAAATCAAATGAGTGTTTCATGCCTACCTTAAATATCCAGTTAATATATTTGGTGCAAATTATCACTAACGTAAAAAAATGTTATTATATCATGCAAATACTAATTCCTTAGTTAAAAATCTGTAGGTGGTACAGGAGAAACATATCTATATCTTTTGGATAGGTAACCTGCAGGCTTTAAGACCTGGAAACCCTACTAATATTATCAGCTCAGAAAATCCTTTAGACTTTTTAATTTCTCTACCACGTGCACAGTAGGAAGATAAGGTTTTCATAAAAAAAATCGATATAGAGATGTCACCGGAAATACATGTTTTGAGGTCCCCTTAATAAAAACATTTTAGGAAAAGGTTGATGTGCGTGCGTGTGTGTCAAAAGCATAATTCAAAAACGAAATGTCGGATAAATGCCAAACTTGGTATTTAAAGTTCACTGTCTACCAAAGATGGGACACGAAGATTTTAAAGAAAATGCCCCATCCCAACTACCTTTTACATGGAACATTTTTCGAAATATTTTATTTTCTGAAACATGGCTCTAATGATTTTCATTAAAATACCATATATTAAAGAGCTTTACATAACAAATAACATGTATATCTTTAATTTTTTGATAATAGCTTGTGAAGTCCTCTTGATTCGGAAGGATTTTTTATAATCTTTCATAACTCGTATACGTTAAGCAATAGACGAAAATGCACTTCCCAGAAAATGTAGATACATATCTGTAAGACACAATTTATTTCAAGTAACGTTTTTGTGGCATAATCTATTTCCGAGATATTGGTTATTAATAGTTAGAATTGTTCAATACTTTGTCATTCTTTTAAAATCCTGTCGATTTTCAGCTGTTTCTGGCGATTGCATCGAAAAAATGTGAGTTTCAAGGCCAATATATAGCGATCAGTTCTTAAACATTTGACTATCGCTGTTTTCTTTGCATTTATAAGGAGATGTGTAATGTAGCTGTTTCTCCAAAGGTTTAGCTCGATTAAAACGAAGGAGATATAAAAATAAGCTTTCGTAAGAATAGTTTGTATACCCACTAATAAACGATAGAGCCTAGAGAAAGTCATGTGAATGTAACACATCAGATTATCTTCTTTTTGTTTGTTTAGCCCCCGTTAACTGCTACGGTCATATCGGGGGTTTGACTGAAACATTTGATGGCATTTTTACTCTTCGAACCTTTAGGTTAGCTTACTGTAATCTTTCGTCGTTTTTTAACTTATTTCCACACACATATTTACTCTCACAACCACACTTCCAGACTGGGGTAATGAGCTTTTGGACTTGTTTCTAGGCGAATATCTTTAAAAGCGACTGTCTAGAATATAATCTGAAGGTGAAATTAGTAGCTTTTAAAGGGGTGTTAAAACTATAATGAAGTTCAGCTTCAGGTACAATGAAGTTCACAATAATTCGCGTGACCACAAAGTGCACTTCGTGACCATAATGAACTAAAGCGTCACGTGAGTGAAGTGTTAAGGACTATTACAATGACGTGTTTAAGTTAACATTTTAGCGATAAGAAATAAAACAACAAAAGAAATACTCAGAAAAATTAGTGTGGCTTTAAGGTCCTCTGTTTCTTTGTGCAATACGATTTTGAAATTCCGTATCCATGTATCACCCAAAATGAACCAATTTTGTTAGAATCTAAGGTGGTAACTTGTATTATTTACGTATATTGTTTCATGTCAGATTTAAATGAATATGAATACTTATCCACATGTGTTTTTTATTATGCAGACTAAGAGATTTCACGCGTTCTAGAATTACGAAACTTGCACATGAGATAAGACTTTTAGGTGAAGCTTTATTCGAAAAATTGGCGAAATGGAAATTGCTATTACCCTAGCCACCTTCAGACTATCCAAAGGGGCAGTTAATGTTAATTTGTACTTTGACATATGCTTATAGAACGTAAGCATGATTGTTATCGAGTATTTCCTTGCTTTTCTGCAACAATGTTTAAATAATTATTTGAAAAGCTGGTTGTTTTTTTGGTTTTCTGTTTAATTCCACTGTTTGGATACCAAGGTATTTTAAAAGTTGCATTCTTGCCGATGGCTTTGTGGAAAAACAAAACTAAAGCATAAAGCCTCTGTTTAGTTATTTGTGGGTTATGCCACAGCTCTTTCATACAAAGTTTACTTTTATAAATAGACGCCAAACACATAGAAACCCTTAAATTGATCGAGTGGTAATCAGATTGCAGCTTGCGGTACATTAAAAAGAATATATAAAACGCGTGTCTGGGGCAAGAACGTTCATCCCTTTCTTAGTAGGGGAAGATGAAAAGGGTTTAAGTTGGTGGTTGAGGTGGGGGAGAGAAGTGAGTTGGGGTTTGAGACAAGTGTTTCTTGGCTGCACCAGCTGCAGGAAGGCAAGATGTGAGTGAGCAGGTCACGTTAACTTGAGATGGCTAACTTGTCTCAAGTATTCACCATGTTTTACTGCACCCCCGTGCCCTCCGGCTTAAATTGTCAACCCCGTGTTTTGTCACTCGCAGCTCTATCCATCTCCCAACGCTTCTTGCTTTTCTGTATCACAGAAATCCCTATGGTACCGCCCTGCTGACAATTCTATAACTACTCTAATAACGATTTTCATATAACTTCGTTTGTAACACCTCCTTAAATGAATTAAGTTTATTTATCCATTTTTGTTTTTCACCATACGTCATTACCGTAAACGCGTTCCTAATCGCGGCGTTTACCTAAAGAATCTTCGTTTTATTAAATTAAAAATGAGATTGTTTAGAAAATAAAATGACACCGAGTTTCTGTCCAGAAATGTTATATTTGGAACACATTGAAAAATTTATTTATTTTTACAGACACCTCAGTTGAGATGAGCATGATAATGATTGTTCATATAAGCCTTGGACCTCAAGAGCTGAGAATTAAACGACATGTATGTGTCCGCAAAAAGAACTGTAAGCAAGTTTTCACAACAAAGATTCAAATTTGAGCATCTGGATTATTAGACAGGCACGCTAACCGTTGAAGCACGGAGATAGTCAACAACAAACACCTTTTTACACAAAATGATTATGAAAAGTGACAGACAATAAATCTCGTTCAAGATGCAGGTTTAGTAACGAAGCACTTGCGCGACTAAAAACTCTGAAGAAGTGCCTCAGTGCTACACAAATACTAACTGATGCACCTAACTGTAGCAGTTTTGGAAGAATATCTTCTTGATGCAGTTGGTAAATATAATGCACGTGTGCATGTCTATGACTCGAGTTCAATTCTGAATGTCCAGAGCACACTGTGTGGGTTACATTACTAAAAGGTCTTTGGTGTTTGTTTTCGGTCTTTACTTTCTCTAGCACGTATACTAACGTGCGTAAAATGTGGCCCATAATGGAACGGAGCTGTTAATGTTGGTACTGACAAAATCTAGTCCCACCCCAACCAGCATAACCACCTCTGTTTTTCTAGCCACTGGATTGGTAGGGTATTTCGCCTTCCCCAAAGTATGGCCGAACTGCCGAAGGATAACATGACAACTTAAACCTTATATTTTCATGCTACACTACCGTCTTTTTATTACCGTTTAGTAGCGACATTAACTTTAGCCTTCGTCTCCAAGTCGCTGATGAAAGCTCTCATATATGCAAATGTCGTAGCTCTTGTTTAGTTTAACCACACATGCAAATAATTCTTCACTCCTTCCTCTAGAAGGCCGAATTATTTGTAATTAGTTTAGCCTTTACTTGTGTACCAATCGTAGCGATACTCTTTCATAGATGTGTATCCCAACCATCCCTTCATTCGACATAGATTATAAACATCGCTCATTGGTTAGTTTGAACATCTCCGTATTGTTTTTCAGGCCAGCCACATAGAGAACTGGTACCAGCTGGGTGGAGTCAAAAGTTGGTTACCGAATGTGGAAAATTTATGGAGAAAAAAATACTATGGCAATCTAGGGGAATGGCCTGTAGGGCAGCATACCTAGTAGGTAGAGAAGGTATATGCATTCCACCCAAAAATTCAGTATCGAGATTTCACCGTAGATACGTGAATCCGAAAAATTATTTTTAAAAAAGGTCCGCTAATGTGTGTTGTGTGTGTGTGTGTGTGTGTGTGTGTGTGTGTCTGTGTCTGTGAACAGAAAAACTCAAAAATGAAAAGTCAGATAAGTACCAAACTTGGTATTTAAGTTTAGTATCTTCCATATATGCGACACGATTTTCAAGGAAATTCCCTAACCGCAAACTACCCTTTACATGAAAAATATTACGAAATTGTTGATTTTCTTAAAAATGGCTATAACGATTTTGATTGAAATACAATTTATTAAAGATATATACATGCCACATAAAATGTATAGATTGAAATCTTGGAATGGCTTCTTAAGTCGCCTTCAGTCGGAAAGAATTCTGTATAATCTTGTTTAACTGGTAAACGGTAAGTGATAGACGAAAACGTACTTCTTAAAAAATGTAGATCTGTAAAACACAATTTATTTCAAATTACTTTGCTTTGGCATAAAGCATTTCCGAGATTTTCGTTATTTATGGTTGAAATTGTTCAATACTTTGTCGTTCTTTTAAAGTCCTATCCATATTCAGTTGTTTTTCGGGATTGCATGGAGAGAGTATCGAATTTTAACGCCAGCATTAGTGTCCCGTTCTTAAACATATTATTATCGCTATCCCCTTTGTATCTACAACCAAATATGTAATATAGCTATTTCTGCAAAGGTTTATATCGATTAAAATGAAGTAGATAGAAAAATCAGCTTTCGTAAGAATAGTTTGTACAACCAGTAATAAACGATAAGAGAGTAGAGAAAGTCATGTGATTGTAACACTAACATTTTTTACATTCATCTCCGCATTGCCTCTACTCAGATGCCTGAAAACAGGCTTGATAGTCATTCCCTCCAGGAAGTAATGGGCAGCAGGTCTGTCCAGTAAGTGGCAAATTGGTTAACTCTTAGGTCTTCGTACCCGGATATCATTTAAACCCACGCTCTTCACTTCGCGTCTCTTTAGACCAGGGATGTCATAAGGGAGGTTAAACTACTAACAGAAAGCAATTCTGTAGGGTGGTAATAGGAGATTTTAAAGGTTTGGTTTGTCATGGGCTTTCCGTATATGTTAGTAATGTTTCAGAAATATTTGCATCTCTATTGTCACTATTATTGTCATTGTTATTGTTGTAATGAATTAATAACTGAAAATTATACAGTTATCCTGTAATAACGCTCTTTTCTCCCATCCTCTCGCCATTCATTTGTAAATTTCCTTTCGGGACATAGACTAACATTATGAGTATGAAAGAACAAAACTAATGTTTTTGGCGGCAATATAGATGACTAATTTTGTCCGTGCGAAATGAAATCAGCGTTTGAAGGTTTAATTGGTTCTGAAATCTATGCGACGACTCTCCAATGGGAAGTCTGCCCGCGACGATTTTAACTGGCATCCTGCAGAATAAAAACGGAAGAATTTGAGCATTGATGGTCACAGCCTGGGAGGGGGCTCTAAGCCCTTAGGCTTTAGAGATGCCAGAAGATGACTTAAGTAGTTTGCTGTAATATGTCAGTTTTTTTACTTTCTATACCACGCACATGGTAGGTAGAGAAGGTATTGCATTCCACCCTAAAATTCGATTTCGAGATTTCGCCGGAAACACATGTTTTGAGGACCACTGAATAAAAAAAAAAGCTGTTTTAGAAAAAGGTCCTTGTGTGTGTCTGTGAACAGCATAACTCAAAAACGAGAATTCCGATAAATACCAAACTTTGTATTTAAGTCTAGTATCTTACTAAGATTTTCAAGAAAATCCCCCCATCTTTGCATAGAACATTTTTCGAAGTTTTTGTTTTCTCAAAAATAGCTCTGTTTGTGATTAAAATGCCACATATTAAAGGTATTTACATGACAAATAAAATGTATACCTCAAATTTCTCGGAATAGCCTGTGAAGTTCTCTTTGTTCTGAAGGAATTTTTGCATACCGTAGCATAATTCGTATACGTTAAAGCCATAGCCGAAAACATACACACGGAAAATGTAGATCTCTTTGAAACACACAATGATTTCAAATAACTTTCTATGGCATAAGCCATTTCCGAGATATCCGTTATTAATGGTTCGAGTGGTTCAATACTTTGTCATTCTTTTCAGTCCTGTTGATTTTCAGTTGTTTCTCGCGATTGCATATAAACAGTATGGGATTTTAAGCCAAGCATATAGCGTCCAGTTCTTAAACATTGGACTATCGCTGTTCCCTTTGTATCTTAACGAAATGTGTAATTTAGCTATTTCTCCAAAAGTTTGACTCAATTAAAATGAAATAGAAAAATATGCTTTAGTAAGAATAATTAGTACCTATATCCACATATAAACGATAGAGGAGTCATGTGAATCTACCACATCAGATTTTACCTTTTCGTTTTCAAGATATACAGTAGTTAAGGCAACATCGGTGATAAAACTTTTCTTAAAATGAATTTTTGCCTTCAAACTTATACATTCTGAAAGCTGAATTTGTTTCTCATAGGTATAAATCATGTTTAAACTAGCTGTGCTGATCTGAAACAACTACAAAGAGCTGTTGTAACTGAATGTGGTAAACCTGAAGGATAAAACCGGAGTGTAACTTTACTCTTAATGTACTTCCTATGTGGATGGAATTAAGCGCGTGCGGTAAATGATGGAGGTAATGCATTCGCTGTCTGCATCCATGATCAAATGCATTTTATTATCGCATAACTTCCTTTCCACCAGCGAAAATGTCTTGGCATGCAATTAGCGCGTTCTGTTTATGAGAATGCATAAACGGACATAAAAACACAAACACATACCGCTGGAATCCGCATTTATCTTTCATTTTTATGAACGTGCGTAATAAAAGATAACGAGGTGGGTATTCACTGTCCGCAACTTATTTGTTTAATAAGGACGAATTAATGAACTCGTAGTTGGTCAACTGAATTTACACTACAGGCACGCAAAGCCTTCGTGAAATCTTTCTGCTTAAAGCTGGGACTTAAAAGGGCATTACTTATAAAAAGATACAAGAAGCCTTTATACAGGATGCTTAATACTTATTTCTAACAATTTGTTCTACTTTTCCTTTTTAAAGAGCATTTCTTGAGTACATTTGGGTACTAGCATGATATATAAAACGAGAAAGTATGTGGGTGGGTGGTGTTATCTCAAAAACCACTCAACCGATTTCGATCATTCATTTACCATTTAGAAGCGCTATTCCTTCTGACGGACATGGGCTATAAAACACACTTGTAATTTCAATTTATAAATTACTAAAATGCTAAAAAGAATTTAGAAAGCCTTAGTTGAGAATGTCATGGAGTAGAAATTGAGTTGTATTGCACAGAGAATATGTGTAGAAACAAAAGTTGGTTATAAGCTGTACTCTGTAGGGAACGCTTTAAAATCAAAAACCGGTTACATTTTATTCTAAGCATAATGCAGCGATAGCCATGATGTAACGCTTAAGCAAACAGAAAACAGAGCTTAAAAAGTGACAATGGCTTCTCTTTATAACGGTACGAATCATATATTATAATATTCATTTCTTTGGTTATATTTAACAAATACTGCAGATGTCTGTGTGTGTGTATGTGTGTGTGTGTGTAATGGAAGTGCCAAAAACTCTCTGATAACCCTCATTTAAGAAAGTTTTGGTTTATTTCCTTTTTACTTATGTTGTAATCTGTTGTAATCAAGCTCGTTAGCAGGGCATGCTAAATAATTGTATAAAGAGAGAAAATTCCTAATACTAGAAATAGGTGAAGCAATTTGTTATGTTAACAAGCGAGAATATTTTTTTCAGCCTCCTCCGTGGTGTAGTGGTTACCATGCTATCTCTAGTTCCCGAGGTCGTAGGTTCAGACCCGGCAGAGGGTGATGAATTTTTTCGGACGTAAAACTGCTTAGCATGGCTTCCTTCGGAAGGGAAGTAAAGCCGGTGGTCCCGTGTCGCAGATTTACGGCACGTAAAAGAACCCCAAGCCTGATAAAGAGGCCTCTGAGCAAAATTACAGTCTTTCACGCCCAATATAGAATGGGACGCTAAGAACCATAGCAGTTAAAGAGCGTCCATAAATAAAACTCAATTTTAAATGTTTTTTCTCGATGGTCGCAGACCCCAAAGAGGAAGGCCTGGGAGTGGATAATCTTCATATTCACCAGCTTCACCTCTATTTTGTTGTACAATGTTAAGGATTTTACATCATATAAAAATTATGTAGTTTTTATGTTATTGAATAACTTGGAACCAAAGAGAAGGTTACAAAGGTTTAAAATTTACTTACTGTAATTATATACAATCACTCGTCCATTCCAACCAATGATTGTTCCACCGCCAAAGGGTAAGGCTACGCAGAATTTGAAGAATGTAGGGAGGGTTGGAGTTAAGGAAACCAAGACGTACCACTGGTGTTTCACATCCTTTTGCGTGAATATCATAGGTTTTTTCATCCGTTATTTGCTGGGGCTGTAGGAATTAGATTTATATGGGGTAAAGGGACATATTTCCAAAATTTAGTCATATTAGGAGAAGTGGGTGATCCACAATGTTCTTTAAATTTAACACAAAGTCCTGAGTGATTTTGGATTTCCATTATTTCCATTTGCAAGGATGGGGAGTATTTATGAATCTCAGACTACGAAATGCAAAATGGATTTATTAACAAACCTATGTTACTCTTTTAAGATTCGAAACGGGAATAATTCGTAATGATAAATAGGTTCACATCGGATCTTGAGCTATTAGCCGGCCATTACTTGGTCCGGGGTGCTAGGATTGCCCGCCCCCGGTTTAGACCAACACGTTCATTCTAAGTTCTCTGCCTGTTCAAACACTCGGGCCATTTGTATTTGCGTTTGTGCTGCTTATCCATATACAAATTTAATATGATGCATATAATGGTTGTTTTTGCATTTCAATTCTTCATATTAAAGTTGTAACACTGAACCAAGAGAGGAATATTTTGTGTCCATCTAGATGAGGTTACATTCAAATAATTGGATTTTTAATATATAAAATATAACAGCTCTCTGAATCACAAATTTATTTTTCGGTTACAAAATTCGGGTATCAAGAGCTGTTTTGTGTACAACTTTAGTTCCTTATAAAATGTGTGAGCACAATATGATCCCCCCCCCTTGGTCTTCTGAACGACAAACCAATCAAACATTCATGATTTTACACATAAAATAGTTTGTTGACCTTATCCACGGTGCAATAGGTAGCATGGTCGTTAGTTATTCATGCATCTCGTTTGGGGCGAGTTGTCTGAATAAGGCTTCACCCGGAGGTTTTCCTTTTCTGAAGCGACATGTGCAAAATTCAGCTCTCTGGATCGTGGGATCATCTCAAACATTATTAATCATCATTACTTCATTAATATTTTCTGTAGACCAGACAAGATATGATGGAGGCAAAAAAACAAAAATCCTTTTTGTTCATGCTCGGATTAATACGCGCATATACTTTGGACATGTAGATTAATTTTCGTCTTTCAGTGCAAAACAATCCTTAGAACACGCTTTGAATTATTGAAAATCTCGCCAGCTAAAGTGTTGACGAAAATAAGATTTAAAAAGAGAACTATTTTTACACATATACAAGGTGGAACATTTAAGTTGAGACTGTACAATATCTCCAAAAGAAAGCGTTATAGAAAGAAATGTCTTTAATAAAAGTTGCTTGATATTATGGGGGAAAGTAAATGTTATTAATCGTTTTTGTGTGGAGGACATTATGATAGTCGTTTTAGGATCAATTAATTTTTTTAAAATGGGAACTTATAATTAGGGTCAAATTAAATTGACCCTAAAATGACCATCACAACGTCCTCCAAGTAAAACCCAACTAATGGCATTTACTCCCCCCATAATATCAAGCAGCTTTTATTCAAGACATTCTTTCTACTACGCTTAGTTTTAGGGTTGTTGTACAGTCTCAACTTAAATGGTCCACCCAGTATATTCCATGTTATTGGATTGAATTTTCACATACTTACATATTTCTCAAATGGAAACTTGTTCTTATTTTTTTTTCTTTTTCTCTTGGTCATGCAAACTATCGAATTTCAAAGCCATCACACAGCGATACGCTCTTTAAAAATCACTTTACTTACTGTATCGTACAACGAAATGTATAAATGCAAATTGAAGTTTATGGATTAACAAACTTAGCTAAAATAATAAGGCTTTTTAAGAATATTTGGTACAAAAGTGAGTAGAGAAAACTATGTGAAAGCAGCGCTTCGGATTTTTAGGTAAAGGAGCCGTCTGACCTTGGTTTTTACAGCTTATATCTTTTCGTGTAAGGATTAAAATTGTAATTAAAACACACCAGAGTTTGTAAACGAAATAATTGTTATGTAAGCACTAAGAAGAAAAACTACGAATAAAATCGAAAAATGATTTGGATTTGGACTTAAATTTTACTAATAATTTATCGAAGCAAAGTAATGATAGCATATCGAAGGAAGGGAGTGATGAGAGTAGTATTTGGATTCTGGTCAGCATTGGTTAAAATCATGTCTCTAATTCATGTGGCAGCTTGAAAGGAAGGGGACTTTTTGCGCCAAGATCTGTCGCCCTTCCCCTTTCAGTCTAATGACCAGCGTCCCTCTTATTTCTTAGTTGCGTCACGTGGTGAAGCGACAAGAAATTTCCCGCGCTTGATTCTGAGTGCTTTCAAAATGATAGGATAGCCACTCGCTTATTTGTCACTCACTAACTGGTCTTTTTCTGCTTGATCTAGTATTATGAATGATAATATAATTCTTGGATGTAAGACTGAGAACCTTCAGAACTGAACAAGATAGAACTGAGTAATAAAGAGGTCTTAAATAATGCTGCGACTAGGGCACAATGAAAATTCAGAAACGTAGGCGCAAAGAATATATAATCTAATTACGCTACTCTTGTTGGGACTTATGTATATTCCCAAGAATTATACCTGAGTGCGTTGGTCCTGACGCCCGTCGAGGCGCAAGCGACCACTGAATCACATTACACCCGGATGGTCAACCCAAAGCAGATTATGGTGAAGAATGGCAAGAAACAGGGAATTGCTTTCTAAGAAAATTCGTGGAAATATATTATGCACTCCAGCATTCATCTAGTGGTCTAGAAATGGTCACGTTTGCTGACTCCAAAGGATTTGAGCTTGAGACTTCTTGAATGTGAGCCAGGAGTGATACCGACTGAGCCAACTAGCGGGGTCTATAAATGCCATTGCACCATCGATTTATCCATATTATATGTCTTTCTCCCACAGTTTCACTCTCCTCACTGAAACCTTGTTGTGTTCCTACCAGAATTTTAATTTTGCTTTAATCCTAACAGGATTAATAGGGCCACTGAATTTTGAATTTGCTTTATTCCACTGCGCAAGCAATCCAGTTGTTAGGTCATTGACTATTTCATCATTAATGTAATTTCTTCTTTCTTTATCTTGTGTGTCTTAAACACAAGTATATAACAAAATCTCTGACAGCTGGTGGTTCACTTACGGGTAGTATTCTGCTGATCCTACCAAATAATATAAATTTGTATTCTCAACAGTGTCCTCCATGGTGTAGTGGTTACTATTCTACCTCTAGTTCCTGAGGTCGCGGGTTCAAACCCGGTGGAGGGCGATGGATTTTTCCGGGCGTAAAAATCCTTAGCGTGGCTTTCTTCGGAAGGGAAGTAAAGCCGGTGGTCCCGTGTCGTAGATTTACGGCACGTAAAAGAACCTCAAGTCTTATAAAGAAGCCTCTGAGCAAAATTACGGGTGTTTCACGCCCAATATAGAATGGGACGCTAAGGACCACAGCAGTTAAAGAGCGTCCATAAATAAAACTCAGTTTAATTTAATTCTCAACCGTAGATTATTCCAATTTCTAAACCTGTGAAACAAAGAATGATTTTGTGTCAAGTTCGTCATTAATTAGTATAAATTCATAGTTAATTTCAGAAAATGCATTAATACGTACCATTTTAATAAAATTCATAGCTAATCGTAGAAATTTACTGATGTTTTCATAACTTTAAACAAAATTCCAGCTAAGTAAACAATATTACAATGCATTTAAAGATAATTATTCATTTTACACATGAAATGGCAGTTTTTTTACTAGTCGATTTTTGAAATAATACAGTTAAAAATTGACACACTCTATTACACTAAAAGGCATGTGTAGTTCAGTGTAGTTAAGGGATTATCATATATAGTTGGGTAAATTTTAACTGTGGTTTTGAAAAAGAAATAGACGCATGCGTATGAAAGCTTTTTCGAAATAATCTCATCATTTCAAGAGAAATTTCGTTTTATTGGTGTAACTCTAATGGATTGCAAAACTGTGTGCTCCGTTGTCTCCTGGTTGACTATTCTACAGCCAATTGCCTCAGGACCAGAAAGAATAACGGATTTTTTCCTCCCCAAAGTATTTTTAAACATGCCAATGAAGGACAAACATCAAGGGTACGTGCGATATCTTCAAAGGCTTGAATAGTTCAGACCCTCGATATACTGTATCGAGGGTTTCAGAATATTCATTCATAAAAAATACAAACATTTTTATTTATCCATTTTATACTAGTTAGTTCTTTAAATTGATTAAGAGATTATTCTATGCGTTATTTTTCTTTTACATATGTGTCCTACAGCAAAGTTTATATCTATGTTTTGTGTTGTTTTTAAACAAATACTAATCGAAATTTATACCTAGGTTTGTTATCGTCCCACACATAGAGACGCGAATTCTTTTCTCCAACAGTTTACGTGCAATAATATCTAACGTAACCCCCTACACGTTAGATCACCATTTACTACAAGTATTTGCATAAATTGAGTCGCTTAATCTTCTGTGCTTATCGCCTCGGTTTCTAGTTAGTCACCTCGCTAGTATTTAAATATATATTGAATACTGATTTTTCATTTAATGGAGCCTGAATGCGCGAGAGCAAAATTCATGAGTAACAACTTTTATAATAGTATTGGTGTCCCCTATGTCATATAACATTTTAGATCGAATATAATTTGCGATTATGCTCATAAGAGACTTCTTAATCTTTGATGTATATAAAGATGCTGAGACTTTTCAGTTTTTCTTGAAGCATAAATGTATAACATAACCACTGCAGAATCTGAAAAGAGGGTGTTTAAAAATATTGTTAGGAAAATAAGTCTCAAACGCTGATATGGAAGCGGAAGGATAGCGGGAAATGGATATAGAGGGAAGCAGGGATGGGAGGCAGGCAAAGATCAGAAACCCTTGAGTGAATATCCGTGCTTGAAACGGCAAGTGGCTCTTGTAAAGTTATCTTGTTACGCATTTAGTAAAGTGGTTTGCATATGATGAGCTTCTTACATTTGTTGCTTTAGGAAGAACGCACAAGCTACTGACAAGTTTTGGCTTCTGCTCAACTGGCATATCATATTAGTGTCTTATAAATTTGTGCTACTGAAGATGAAGAATGCCGAGAATGTAAGTATGTTGCATACACGACTGTAATTACGATAAATGGATTCTGTTAAATTACTTGTGGGAGCAGGTTCCTTATCACTTGCCTTGTGGCTCATATAGCCAATTTAACAAAGGGAACTATAATTTCAGAGGCTAGTAGAGGAAATTGTGGAAGTTGATTTCTTTTTTAAGATATTACTATTATTATTATTTAAAAATCCTGTGGTAACATGTTATTTTGATCGCTCAGAACTATGATATCAGGTAACCGAGCGAGGTGGCGCCGCGTTAACGTGTGTGACTCGCATTTGGAAGGGCCCGAGTTCGATCCCCGGCGACCTCCTTCTCATGGGTTTTACCTGGTTTCCCCGGCGTCGGCAGGCGACTGCTGGGGTGATTACTTCTCTACCACGATTTCCTGTCCTTCATTCCGTTCCTTTCTTATCTTTCAGGTGTGCTACTAGTTTCGTACTGTATGGTGGTGCCCGACAGATGGCGCTGATGCATGCTCAATGGAAAGATTATTGCCTGTGGACACCAGAGGGCTGCTTGATTGGTGGGTCGTTTATCACCCTCGGCAGCTCAGCAATGGGACGGGTCTGCGAGCTTGGAAATATTAGGGACTCCGTGGCTTGTCTGCCAACGGCCTATAGCCTTCTGTGGTTGCTTCATCTCATCCCTTCCTCCTGGGGGGTAGTAGCCATAACAGATCTGTGCAGGTCGCAGTGCTCGAGGTGTTCCCCTATACCTATGATCTTAAGTAGCAGCAAAAATTCTGATAAGACCTGTTAAACGCAACAGTAAAGGTGGTGTTTTTAATAATACGGGAAGACTGTGTTCCGGGATTGAAATCTGAATTGCAGGAAAGGAAAGTTATATTAATATTTATTTTAATACGTTAATTTTATACAACGTGATCTCAGATTGGTGAGTGAAGGGTCAATTTTAACAACCGCCCCGAATACTTCAAATGTTGCTAACGGCAGCCGAGCGTGCTGTAATCCAGCTGCTTGCGGAGTGTGACCATCCCTAGGCGGGTGAGCCGACATGAGAAAAAGCATATTATGAAATGTACGGTACTTAACTCTTACAGAAAGTGCTATAAGTATTTTCCCTCGACTGGTATGCATTGCTAACTTCTGCGGATAAAATTGTCCGTACAGTCCGGGCAGTTCGTCTTCAGAAATTAACGGCATTTCATGGCGAATGTTTTCTTTCAAATCTTCCTGGTTGTGCGAATTTGATCTGAATACATTGGATTTTTTACTATGCCAAAGATAAAATTCACGGCCAGCCCGCCCCCATGACCTCACCTCTTGTGACTTTTATCTGTGGGGAAAGTTAAGAGTAGTGTTTAGATGAAATCCGCGCGCGCAGGATGAATGTTTTTTTTTTTTTTCTTTCTTTCTTTCCTTTTCTTTTTTTCTTTCTTTATTTTTCTTTTTTAAAGTTCCCTTGTGTTACCCAGTTAATCTTACTGTGTTTTGACTGTTTTCGTTACCGCTTATTACGCAATTATACAACACACAGACACACACACACAAACACCCATGCCCATGGGGGACTCGAACCCGCAACCCTCAGCTTGGCGGAGCGCCGGAGCTACACCCTCCAGCGACCACGGATACGAGAGCTGGCTGAATTGAAACAGAACATTCGCCATGAAATTTCGTTAACTTCAGAAAGCGAATTGCGCCGATTCAATGGAAATGCTATTTACAGATGCCAGCAGATCATACAAGCCGAGGGATCTTCCGTAAGAGGAAGTAAGTACAGTACGTTTCGCAATATGCTATGTTTCATGTCGGCCCACCTGCCCAGAGCCGCTTACGCTCAGCAAGTAGCTCGGCTGCCGGTTAGCGGCCTCGCAAATGTTCGAAGCGCTTTCCAAAATGAACCCTGTATTACAAATAGCCATTAAAGACACGACTCTGAGACCTCTGGCTACCTTCTGACTATATCCACTTCTCATATCAACAAATCTGACCTGTCTCTCAAACTGTTGGCTAGCTCAGTGCCAAGTGTGTCTGGTTGCAGCTGTTTGTTTTGTACGCACAGCAAACTCCGCAGTAGAAGGTGATCGTGAATCTGGGTTACCTATTGCTTGTGGATGAAAGTAACAGCGCACCATTTCATCTCATTTGCATGCAGTGATGTACATGATACTTCCAACCTGTATCTATAAGACATTTTGTTACCTTTAGTTACTTATCTGGGAAAATAATTGGTGGCTTGAGGAAGGAACATAATCAGAAGTAATATCAGTCTAGTGGAATTTAGGTATACAAAAGCTAATTAGCGGTTAGATATGTAATAAACGCTGTCTATTAACCACTATAATGTTTCGTATTAAAATGTTGAAGTTCTACTTTGTGTCATTAATGCAATATTTTTTCTTGGTATAGCTATCCTATCTGGGTCTGCAGAAAATGTCATCGAATTCACACACAAATTGAGAAGGATCTGTAGCACAATTGCAGCTCAAGAAAAACAATACCGCTAAATATTTTATGTTTACTGCGGACCATTAATCTGACCTCACTTTCGATAACCTAAAGCATATACTTTGTATTTTATTGCAGTTCCGGATTAATTTTTAAAATTAGCCTTAATTACTAATACTAACGTAAGGATAACGTGAAAGGCATTTTTCTATTTCATCCTGAAAATTGGGACGAGCCACTCGCATTTGCACACAAAAGGTGCTAAGATATGGTAGTTCACAAGCATTCAAATTGGCCGACTTTTCACTAAAGTACTGCCAATCTTACAATGGGAATTACTGGTTTCATCAGTCAGTAAATCAAATGTTGTTTTGAAACAACACAATTGCATTAAATCTCTTCCCAACGCTAAATATCACATTGTATTATATTTAATGGGAAATTATGTTATAAAGCAATAAGTGTGGAACACTTATGTAATTGCTAAAAATATTCCAAATAAACACACACGTCAAACACAGCGTTCTCTAACCAATCAAGGATTATTTGCCTTAAACTCAACAGTTTACGTCCTGCAAAATAATGTCTGTACCACCAACGTAACAGCTGCAGTTAGCACCAACTACGGTCATATCCTTAGCATGTGTATATTTTAGGAATAATTGCTGGTATTGGTGTCAACTGTACAAACACAGTGTCACCAAAAGTAATCAGAGAACACTATGCCAAAATTGGCTTTTAGTGAATTCCATTAGCTTGCGTTCCCTATACAGGAAAGTCGAAAGAGTTGCCTATCCTGTCAGGCTTTCTAATGTTGTCGGCGCAACTGACAAGGGTGGGTCAAACATATATGCTTACTGTTTGGATACCACAGTGAAATTACATTAATGTCTACTTCAAGGAGCAATAGCTTAAATAGGTAAATAACGGGACAGTGCTATACACTGGAAATTATTTACGAAATGAGGAAAATAACTTTGGCACGTTTTACAGTAATATATTGTATTCCTCAACAGCTTCAGTGAGGAAGCTAGATGACAGCTCAGTCCATTGTACTAAGAACACCATTGCTGTGAATGCTGTAAGATTGGAGAATAATTGCTATAACATCTAGGTTGTTAATTTGTCCCTGGAGCAGGATGCTCGGCAGTTAACGAATTCGTGGACATTGCGAATTAATGAAATATGCGTATAGAATCAGAAAGCTTTAGAGATAACTAGAGTATATCGAATATACCGATTCGCCCAGAAAGTAAGTTTGCAATATTCATATAATACCAGTGATGGGATGATACCACTAATTCGCGATGCTGATTTTTGAGCACCGATACTCGATACTCACTTTATAAAAAAACTGCAAAGGCGATAGCTTGTTCACTGAATTATGTTCTTATTATAGCTTTCTGTGTATAAACACATGTAACCAATTTTGTATTGTATGCTAATTCCGAAATTGTTCCTGTTTGACATTCTACAATTGACAGCAATTTTTTTATCTTGATAATGCCACAGGTGATGTATCCCCTATTGTTAGGCAAGGTTAATAATAATAATTATAATTATTATTATCTCTTAGCTTCCCTTTTTATGTAACTATATTTTGTGCTGAAAACTTTCTTTTAAAGGATTTTCGATTCATATTATGGAAACCATCATACGTATACCTGTAAACTACGCCCATGACCCAGTTTAACTTGCCTAAACACAAACTAACATATGGAAGGAAACAACAAAATCTAATATACCCAAGCACTGTATTATCTCATCTTAAATTCTGATTTGTTTAGGCTGGGTTCGAAGATTTTTGGTCACCGCAGTAGGTAAATGATATAGGTGAAAGTGAGTCACCAAGTCGTAGATATACGGCACGTAAAAGAACCTCAAGCCTGATAAAAGAGGCCCCTGAGCAAAATTACCGGTCTTTCTCGCCCAATATAGAATGGGACGCTAAGGACAATAGTAGTTAAAGAGCGTCCATAAATAAATAAAAAGAATCATGATATTGAACAAATGTGATTTATTACATCAGCTATATCAGCTTCATTCACAACTCAGTTAACGCTGCTTGTTACACGAGTACCTCTAGTCCTTTCCCCATTGTTTTTTGTTTCCATTTAGACAAAAGTGTCTATGAAATGTTGAATTGATTTACCCACAGGAAACACAGTCAAGGTCTGTCAAGAACTATACTCCAGCAACTCTTTGGGGATACGTGAGAGGCAATAACGTGGTCTCGACTCATTTCATTGTTATCTAACATAAAGTTAAACGCAACAACTTTCGATAATGCAGAACTTAAAAACTTAAGGTTTATCTCAGAGTATTAGACATGCTTCGATACCAGCGTGTATCGAGGGTATCGACGTTATTGAGGTCCCATCCCTATATATACGTTTTATTCATGCTGTTAAGGAATTTCTTTTAATGTAGGAGTAATTTAGTTCCGTATATAGAGTATTTATTTTGTCGCGATTTTTATTAAACTGTCATGTGCTTTACATAACTGCATGTAAAATAAACGTTTATTACGATTTAAGCAATGCTTTGAAGCTTTAAGTGTCATACTTTCGTTTCCCATGGGCACCTGGCTAAAACATTTCGATTTGGTTTATGAAAACTTTGCTATTTTCTCATCCACTTGCGGATAAAGAGATATACAATAAATTTTAACTTTGTATGTGCACTTGGGGGGAAATAGTATTTTTGTATACTTAGAATACCCTTAATTCAAATCTTGAGATACAAAATAGCCTAACGTAAACCCCTTTTACCAGAAATGAAGTGTTGTATTTCATATCGAACCACTACAGAATGTATAGTAGCATAAAATATGTATGAAGAACCCTGAAATTAGAACACTTTCTGTGCGATTGCTTTCTCAAATGAAAAATCCTTAATTTTAATCATCAAATAGAAACTTCCTGGAAAGTGTGTTTCTAAATTATATCAAAAGTATCATTACTATGTTGTCAGCATAACTAGCTAACAACAGACTTAAATGCCACGTTGTGTACTTTTTTTTAATTTGTGTTACTTTGTGCGGCATTCCCTTAACATTCTGATTCCAATTTCTCACATTGAAGTTAATATGGTTTCCGCAAGTATATCATTAACCTGGAATTTTCAGTCATTGATCAGATTTCAAAGCAGCAAATATTTTATTCAAGAAGTTCGTTAGTAAATGAAATTGCAACGCTGCAACAAAGATGACCTTCGCTAATCATAACACATTTTCATATTTGTATTTAATTTTAAGGAAGAATTATCATATAATTTGTATATACAGCATTAAATATTCGTTATCTCCAAAAGTAAGTCATAAATGTCAACTGCTCAGAGAAAAGATTTTTTTTTTTGCGTTAGTTTTATTTGTACTAAGGCATTTGAAGCATTGGCTGTTTTTCTTAATTGGCCATAAAATAAAGTGTTAAAATTTTGTGCTATATATTTCTCTTATTGCAAAAGTTCCAAGTTGTATGAATTTCTTTATTAACTCTATAACATACCTGTCTTAAGTTCCAAACGCCTGAGATAAGCTGAAAAATACACCAGTAAGGGCAAATTATTTCAAAGTTCTTTGTGTTCCCGTTTCTTTTTCTTCCGAATTTTATTATTCTTTTCGTCGTTAACGCCCTCTCTTAAACAGGGGGAGAAAGGCATTATCGCCGGTTATGAAAATTCATCGCCCCGTCTCCATTCGTCAAGCAGTGGGTAGAGTTTGGCGGACTTACGTATATCTTGTTGATTAATTCACGTTGCCAACAAGGAAAGAAGGGGGATGTGGGTTCTGAAGACAGGTCCATGCTTCTGGTTTGGCCAAGCGAGCAAGCAAAAGGAAGATCAACACGACATCCCGGCAGCCCCTCTTTGAAAATTTTCTTTTGACAAGAGAGAGGAAGTACTCTCGCCCTCTTGGATCCCTCCCCTTCTAATCCACTCAGTTTTGCATATGCCACTTGAGTCTCTGTAAAGTCAAACATTCGGTCGGCGTTTAAACAGAGTTAAGGATCAAACGTCAATCCATTCAGCTTCTTATGAATACGTTTAAGACCTTTTTCGTTACTTTGTGCTTTTTTAAGCGGAAAAAGGAGAAATTTTTCCTTCTTTTCATTGCGAAAGAGAAGAGGGAATTACAGGAGCATGATAGCAGAGAAGGTGGTTATATATACCTTGACTTTTCTCTTTTGACTTGGGATATTAGAATATTTATTCCCTTAGCATCCATCCCACCTCCCTCAAAGAAGGAGTGGAATGTGGAGGCGGAGGAGCCCTTTTTATTTGGCAAGTTTTCCGCATGGTGGCCCCTGTTCACTTGACTGCTGCACTGCGGCTGCAGAAGAAACAAGCAACTTTTCCAGAACAAGTCTTGCTCAGCAATATAATCGCCCTTCCCTTAGACCACTATACTTCAACCCCTAAATGTATCATACTTCTCAAAGTAAGTATTTCATTAAAAGTATCACCCTTATTAACCGGTTGAAAACGTTTGTGAAATATTAAATACGTTGTGTTGGATATAAGAATCTACCAGAAATCGAGTAGAAAACTTGAAGTCAAGAAACCTGATAACTACTAACAGAGAGATGAGGCCATCTTTAACCTGGAGTCCGCTATCTGGTTCACAGTTAAGATAAATTATGACTTAGTAATTTTCAATTTCTAAACACATTTTACTGTTAAAGACTCGTAAGTGTAGATTATCAAAATGTGTACGCTCATATTTTTAAACACCACATTTCAAACGTTCTATGTAGGACAAATACAGGAAGAGCTTGTGTCAAAGCTTGAGTGAATTGGAAAAATTCTTGCTTATAAATTCATAATTATCCAATGACACTCCCGTAAAAATCTTCATAAACTGTTTCTCCTCTCTCTCTCTCTCTCTCTCTCTCTCTCTCTCTCGTTTGCAGGAATGGGATGCAATGGAACGAAGTAAAACAAAACACAAAACAAATGGTTTAATGTCTACTGGATTCCCTTATATAACCTAACGGTACGTGCAAGAACTACAATAATTAATTTTTATGCAATGCACTGAAACTTTTTTGATAACTAAACTAACGTGGCGATACGTTCGAAAAGTTGCATAATTCCAGGCACTCAATACAGCAAAGATATGAATCAAAATTATCATGGCGAAAACTGGCTGTTTTCAAGAGCTTTGTATATAGGTACGTTTCCGGGTATGATTTTATAACCAGAGCTGCTCCATTTGACATCCTATCACACCTCGAAATTTGCAACATATTCATCGGAACATCCTGTATGCGTTAATGCTTCTCAGCGCTCTATTTTGTTGTTTAAAAAGCTTTATAAGGGGCAAGTCGCTATAAGCTTTTTAAAACATGTTTCAAAGTTGTTTTTGTTTTTCCGACAAAACTATGGTTTTGTTTATAAGGTTACAATTTTTCCGTAACTATTACAGCCGTAAGGTTGACATTTTACATAGGTATTTATTACATGTAATTGATGACAATGAATCAGCACTATATTATTCTAATTAATGTATTTTAAAGCACTGGTCTTTCCTTTTTTTAAATTTAAGCAGAGTTGAACAGTTTTTCATGTTTTCATATATGTTTTTCAGAAAAGAATGTGATAAACTTGTGTTAAAAATTATTGTGCATTTTAACAAGCAAGCCTTAAGAACTTTTTATACAAAAATAAATTAATAAAACATTGACCTGTGCCGTGCCGCAGTGCTGTTTGCCGGCCATGATTGGGTTCGAGCCCAAGCTTAGGGGTGCAGATTTTTCGGCCCACTCAGAGGACCTACGCTATAGTGATAATCTTGGACCACAAAAACGAGGATTCCGTTTGGGGCACGCTTGGTGCTGACCCTATTACCTACCCCTTCCTGTTGGATGATCTCTGTCTTGTGCATTTGGCTCTTAACCATCTATCTGTCACATTAAATTATTATTATTACTGTTATTACGTATCATCATCAGAAAAATAGCTTTCTTTCAAGTCATAATTCCAGAGAAAATACTTTACCTTTCATTTTTCGCGCAAATTACTTTCCAAAGAAAACTAAGACCCTATCATCATGAAAGGTGAATTGAAATTTGCTAAGAATTGCTCCTAAAGCAGACAAACTTTATTGTATTTTATAGAAAATTTTTGAATATGTAATAATGAAACGAAATGAAATTTAGAGTAAATCACTCATGAACTGCTACTTTTCCTAGTTATGTTAAATTACTGCACGAGTATTAATTTTTTTTTATCTCACACAGCATTATCAAACATTTTACTCGCTTTAGCGCCTTCAAAACAGGGTTCACGTGGCAATTTAGATGCTATGTCCACGTGTCTCAGTCTTTTCCACATTTAAAGATGCAAAATGTTCCATATAATGCATTGTGTAATCATCCGTGTAAACGTCGTCCTCCGTGGTGTAGTGGTTACCATGCTAGCCTCTAGTTCGCGAAGCCGTGGGTTCAAACCCGGCGGAGGGCAATGGATTTTTTCGGGCATAAAAATCCTTAGCATGGCTTCCTACTGAAGGGAAGTAAAGCCGGTGGTCCCCTGTCTAGATTTACGGCATGTAAAAGAACCTCGAGCCTGATAAAAAGGCTTCTGAGGAAAATTAGGGGTCTTTCATGCCCAATATAGAATGGGACGCTAAGGACCACAGCAGTTAAAGAGCGTTCATAAATAAAACTCAATTTTTTAATCCGTATAAACTTTTACGCGAAAATCAAGTCTATAAAACAAAACCTTTACATTAGTTTGTTTTATATATCTGTATTGAAAAAAAAATGTATCGCATGTCTTTAAATGGTAAATTTTAACATGATTTAGTATATAATACATTTCTCCTTAATTCCAGTAATACAAACTAATCACAGGAACGTCGTATTAAGGCCGTTACCGCAGCGATGCGATACCACTATTTTCTGCAATGTAAGGTTTCGATTATCAGTTCTGACATAGGAAGTCGGAAGATCTGCTGATGGATGCACTCGCTTTACAGTCCCTGGACCCCAAGTGAGAATCTGCACCACTAAGAAGTAACTGCTCCTGGTCTGGCAATCGGCGCTAATGCGGCCGGGAGCACTAGCGCGCTGACGTCACATCCCAGTACTGCCCTCTGCTCAAGCTGTTGTCCTGGCCCATTTGAGGCTGATGCGCCAACAATTTTAGTGTTTTTTACTTTCTCTACCATTTACTTTGGATAAGTAGAGAAAGTATTGTATTCGACTCAGAAAGAGAACAGTATTACTGATAAATGAAAAGTTGGATAAATACCAAACTTGATCCATTCCATGGAATTTTTTTCGCTAATTATTTTCTGAAATACGACTCAATGAACATTGATTAAAACACCATTAATATGTTAAGACATTTATGAATAATAAAATGCATATCTTGAAATTTTTTGTGTGTCCTCTTCATTCTGAATGCATTTTGTATAATTTCATATAGCTAGTAAATCATAAAATACAGACAAAAATGTAGTGTACAAAAAGTGTATTTTGCGTTAAAACACACGGTTTATATTAATTTATTTTGTGGGAACCATTTCCGAGAAATGCTACGTTGTTTGAACTACTCAATATTTTACCATACACTTTTTGGTATGCTAAGTCACCATTCTTTTGTTTTTCGTGAACGTGACGCAAAGCCAGTATGTAGCGACCGTCTTTTTAAGCATTTGAAAATCGCTTCAGTCTCCTATATTTTGTAATAATAGTTTGTAGAAGAAACAAAAATAAACGATAATGGGTAGAGAAAGTCATAATGTAACACATCAGAATTTTAAAAATTTCTGCTGCATTTCAGTTGGTCTTTAACTACATACGACTATATGAAAGAACAATTCACTAAGAAAATGAATTCCTAAATAGTTGCTGATAAAGCAGATTAAGGAACATTATTTAAATTAAGTACTCGTATTTCAAGTGTACCTATTTAGGTATATATTTTTAGTTATTGAGATAGAGAATGGATACAAAAATGAGAAAGACGGGTTGAAGAGAGGAAAGTGTAGGCTTTCTTACCGCAGCCCTTCTGCAGGCGAGTGACTAATCACAAACGCTGCGAATGTCCCATCGTTACAATGTGATCCGGTTTAAGAATGCCTGATTGATTACTGTGGCTTTTGTCGTAAATACAAATTCTGCATGCCCGCCTGCAGAACTCTGTAGGAGCTAGAAAAACGACTCGATTAAATGAAATAGTCGGGCGACCGGTAAGATACATAACATTTATTTGAAAAGTATCCTTATTGAAACTGTGCATGAATGATCCGGCCGTTGGTTGTGCGTAATATAAACGTAGCTGCAAATATAGAATGCCGTTTGTGAAAATTGCAATAGCTCCAAACTTGGTGGAAGTGTAGAACCGTTTACAAGCAATAAGTGATTAGGTTTGCAGTGAGATGGGTTACACGTAGGCTGAGCAGAGCCCTCTCGTGTCGGTCCGACAAGGTCAGTGTTGCGCCTAGTGTAGTCAGTGCAGAGCTGTCAAACAAGGTGGAAACAATAAAGTGTGAGCCTCGTTGACGTCAAAGGGAGCCATATCGGCATGTGAGTGAATTCGATCGGGGCAGAGTGATTGGTCTCCGGGAAGCTGGTTTGTCATACCGTGACATTTCGGCTCGTACAGGGCATGCTGCTACGACAGTGATGCGTGTGTGGAAGCAGTGGATAGATGAAGGTCGTACGCAGCGAAGAGCGGGTACTGGACTACGGAACATGACCACAGCACGGGATGACCGCAAGGCCATAACGGACCGTACAGCTTCATCTACAGCGTTGGCTCGACGCTGGAGCACTGCAACAGGTGTGAACTTGTTTGCATCAACGGTTCGTCGCCGTCTGCTGCAGGTTGGACTGGTGGCATGCATGCTATTACGTCGGCTTCCATTGTCCAGAAACCACAAGCTCCTCCGACTGCAATGGGCACGTGAACACCGTCACTGGGTTGCTGAGTGGCAAAATGTAGTCTTTTCGGACGAGTCCCGCTTCAATGTGTCTTACAGTGATGGCCGCATACGTGTCTGATGGTACCGTGGTGAGCGCAACCTGGAGGACTGCATTGTCGAGCGGCATAGTGGACAAACACCAGGTGTGATGGTTTGGGGCGCCATTGGTTACAACAACCTATCTCGCCTCCTACGAATTGAGGGCACTTTGAACAGCAACCGGTACCTAACGGTGGTTGTAGAGCCTGAGGTACTCCCCCTGCTTTAGGTATCTCCACAGGCCACATTTCAACAGGACAATGCCCGGCACATATTGCGAGGAATGTACAAGCCTTCTTCGAAGAGCGACGGGTACCATTGCTTCCCTGGCCTGCACTTTCGCCTGACATGTCCCCCATCGAACATGTCTGGGATATGGTTGGTCGGCACCTGGTGCGTCACGATCCTCCACGGATTTGTGGGTTCGAATACAAACTGCGTGGAGGGAAATCCCTCAGGAAGTTATTCAGAACCTTTTTGATTCAATGCCACGGCGCATTGTGCGGCGCATGGAGGCCACACCAAATACTGAATATTAGGGTTCACAGGCCATGTACAGATTTGAAAAGTTTTATCATTTGTTACTTGCCATATACCTAACCTGTAGTATTAAATTCATTGAATTCATGCGTTTCCTTCTTGGTGTTGCAATTTTCACAAACGGCAGTTTAGATTACACATTCTCTTGCAATATTTTAGCTACACGCCGTTGTTTCTTAAACACTATACTCGGTACTCGGGGAGGGGAGCCTTGACTGGCCCACTATGAAATGTTTGGCCGAGTACAAACACAGCTTCATGTTTGCTGTTCGATGCAATTCCAACCAGTTTAAGCCATACGAAGAACTTTACTACCCCGGAAATAGAGCAGTAGATGATTTGGTTAGGTTTAGAGAGGCAACCACAGATGCATAGTTTGTAAAGGGCATTAGAAGAATAGATGGAAGACTTTCAAATTCCTGCCCTGACCAACTTTTCAAACGGGATTCTTTTCCATTAGTTTGTGTCAGAGTATAGTTTAAATAATTGATTTTGTCTTAAGTAAATAATAATCAGTTTAGCAATGTTTCGGATACTTAAAAGGTTTGAAAATTTAAACTTTTGGTGCCCAAACGTTTACCAAATCGTCATTGAAGATTTTCTGGTCTGAAATTCAAGAAACGCATAAAATTATGTATGTATTTTATAATGTACCAACTTAGAACATTAGCACATGATGTCTAAACTGAAAACTGAAGGGAAATTCTACAAAATTCTATTTTTTCAACAAAATTAGTAATCATGGTGTTGGTTCGTTTTGTCTCATTCGGTAGGAGGCCAATGAGTCCGAACGCTATCGGTGAACATGCTATGCTGGGCTTGTTTTGCAAGAAACCTTACAAGAGACAGCTCGTGTCTTCCCTTGCCTTCATTCAGCTAGCGCTCTCTTGTTGTCATGCCTCTTGAAAGCTAAAAGTGTTATGCTCGGAGGGAGTCTGTATATCAACATATAGTTTTGCAAGTCATATTTCATCCGGCCTTGGCATATTTTGGTAGCTTTACATAATATCGGCGTCCCTGGTTTCCTACCATGGACACTCCTCCTTCAGAGGTTTTCCTTCGCTCCTTTTTATCTTCCTTTGTTTACTGCTAGAGGTCTGAAGAAAATCGTATCCCAAGCGCGCACTTAGGGGCTTACCTTTAATTTCATTACATCGCGTGCTCATATTTTCGACCGCATCCTACAAGAATAACATATCTACTATTTGATATAAAATAAAATCTACAAGCATGAATTCGGACTTACAAAACAGTCGGAGGTAAACTTCTAGGTACAAAATATTAAAGCAGTAAAAGCTCAACCAAATAGTTGGCGCGAATATTATTGCACTGTTATCAGACAATTCCTAGCCTGTAGTTGATGTTCACACTCGGCTGAAGTTCAAATTGCCGCGCTTCCTTCGCTGTCATACAGATCCTCTTCAACTCCGATAGGGACAGGTAACGAAGAACTACGATTTGACTTACAGCTGGTTAGTCAGACGTGGGCCTTACTATAGGCCAGGAAGTGTCTGGCTCAGGAGTGAGATGATATTATAATTGGCTAGCGTTTTACGGCTATAAAATTACTTTTGTGCAAAATTCTAAGCTTAATCGCGTATAACTTATAATGTTACTTGTTTGCGTTACCCTTAAACAAAAGTAAATTTAAAAGAAAATATCTGATTTAAATTTTTTATTCTCACCAGATTATAAAAGGGCGTAAGCGCTGAATTCTCTAATCAAATAAACAGTGTGTATACATTGTAGTTGAAACCCTTTTGTTGTAAAATCGTTTCATAATGTCTGCACTATACGAGAGAATACATGCGCAAAATCAGATTTATTCAACACGCTTTAGATTCGAAATAGCATCTGCATTTTCCCAGAAAACAATTGAAGTTTATTGTCGCAATTAAAACCAAGTCTGATTCTAAGAGGTCCCAGAAGCTTAATCCATTCATAATCCAAAAGCCCTTGCAGTTGCCGAACCCCGTTCCATCAGCTCTATACTAGGTGCTTTCATACAATCCTCGGTAGTAAACATGTTTAACAATGGTTTTATAAAGAGATTATATCCTATTTAATGTCATTTCAGAAGTGGTTTACTATGCTTCAGCTTGGCCTATAAACATCCTTAGCATTTGCATTTGTTTTCTAATTTTTATTCTGAGCGCTATTCAAGCGAATGAAAATGACTTATGCGCAGAGTTTTTGTACTATAAAGTTGGTGGGAGTGGCCAATACTTATTGCTGACTACTTCTAGATTCGCAGATTGTGAATCCTGTGTGCCTTGACAGCATAGTCTCCTAGTGCTGGTTGGGTGCTGTTGTCAGAATTGACTATAAAATTACATTGGTATTGTAACCGCGTATTAAGTTCATGACCAATGAAGTGTTGGATTGCTGAACATATATACAATTCTCAAGGTGCAGTCTTGGATACCTTTTTTGTTTGTTAAACCCGTTATATATGCATTAGCAGCTAACTTACGCACTTCTCAGTTACGGGGCTTTTTTTTTTTTTTTTTTAAATTTATAAATTGAAGTTCTGACTTCTGACATCTACTCCTTGATGATACAAGCACGAGTTTTCACGTTGAGTTCTTTTGGATTTTTCTTTATCATCAAAAAATAGGAAGCACCTTTTCCAACCTTCACTATATAGGATCTTGTTTTTCTCCCATGGTATTTAGGGAAAATTTTGTAGTTGTGTTAACGATGGGAGGTACATTTTCCATTGATATTTTAACTGAGGCGTTGTGACTGTTTCAGTTCGGGGTTATATTCGACCAAAACTTATTCCTGAAAGCTGACGGCATAGCATAACTACTATTGTCCTTAAAAGTTGTTGCCACCTGTTCTCGGGTGTGTAGCTCAGTTTGTTATAGCATAGGCTTAGATATTTATATCGGAGGTTAGCTAGGTTGGAATCCTTGTTGAGGGGCTACGAAGTACCTGTAGGATAGGCTGAGCCCACGTGAAACAACAAACTTAAATTATTGGACGTTGACGAGACTTCGATAATATTATGGTGAAACACAAGTTTTGAGCTTAAATTAAAAAGATCTGATATATTACGAGGGCGGATTGATAAGTCAGTGACTTTTTTAAAGAAAATAACAATTTTTTTTCAAAAAAATCAATTTTATTTCTCAACATAGTTTCCTTTCAATTCAATACACGTTGTCCAACGTTTCTCCAATTTTTTAACCCTTCCTTGATTTTTCGAAGTCTGCAAAGTATGAGATTGTTTCTTCCATGATGTGTTCACTGGAAGTGAATTCCTTCCCAGCGAGCCAATTTTTCAAGTTTGCGAAGAGGAAGAAGTCGCTCAGAGCCAAATCTGGAGAATATGATGGGTGAGGTAGCAGTTCGTAGTCCAATGCCACAAATTTTGCGATGGCAACGTTAAACTTGTTTCCGAGTGCATCATCCTGGTGATCTTTTTCTTCACCAAATGGGGTCGTTTCCTTAACAATTCCTTGTGAAACTGATCCAGCATTGCGGCATAATATGAACCTGTGATTGTTTTACCCTTTTCCAGGTAGTGGATGTTTATCACCCCTTGCGAATCCCAAAAGACAACTGCCATGATTTTTCCTGCCGACGGAATGGATTTCGCTTTCTTTGGAGCAGGTTCGCCGAAGGAAATCCACTGCTTTGATTGTTGTTTGGTTTCAGGTTAATAGTAATGGACCCAAGTTTCATCAACCGTAATATAACGCCGCAAAAGCTCATTTGGATTGCGCTGGAACATGTTCAAACATCCCTGTGAAATGGTCACACGATTCTGCTTGTTCTCAACTGTGAGCAGTAGCGGCACCCATCTTGCTGACAGCTTTCTTATACCCAAAAATTCGTGCAGAATGTTATACACCCATTCACTCGAGATGTTTACGGTCTTTGCTCACGGATTTTCACTCGGTGGTCTTCCAACAAATATCGTGAACTTTGTTCACCATTTCTTCCGTTGTGACCTCAACCGGCCGTCCTTTGCGCACGGCATCTCTTGTGCTCGAATGGCATCATCGAAATTTTGTGAACCATGCCATGTGATGGAGCAGAGTCCCTATAATACTTGTTCAGTTTTCTTCCGTTTCCTTCACCGTCTTGCCACGCAAAAAGTAGTATTTTATCAGAACACGAAATTCACTTTTCTCCATTTTCTACGAAGTAGCACACATCTGCTTATTTTAGACGCTCTCAACAATATGCTAAGAAACAAATGACGACGAATTTCTGCGATTATACCTAGAATAGATGTAAGACTAGGGTGTAAATAAGAAACCTGTGGTTAGAACGCTATCTCTCGTCAAAGTCATGCACTTATCAATCCGCCCTCGTACATTTACTGACTCTCTACCCACTCCTCTACTCTCCTTCGTATTAAACTTTGCAGACACGCCTTTATTACACATTTCGTTGCAGTTAAAGAGAGATATAGGAGGCTGAAGCGATAGTCAAATCTTCTAAAAGCAGATCGCTATTTGATGACTGAAATTCCATGTTCCTAGCATAAGAGAGGACACAATGAACAGCGAATTGGCACGAGAAAAAAAAAGTAATTGGTAATTCAAATCAATGACAAAAATTTCGCGGAAATGGTTAATGTCATAAAGAGTTAATGTAACATAAAGTTCGTGCATTAACGAGATCTACATTTTTCGTGCAGCAAGTTTTTGTGTGTCTCTAATTGTTTACCAACTACACAAGTTATGCAAAATTCCTTCAGAATGAAGAGGTCTTTACAGACTGTTAAAAAAAATCAAGATATGCATTTTCTTTGTCCTGCACGTATCTTAAGAATGCAGTACTTTAATCAAAATGGTTGACATTTTTGAGAAAATAAGAAACAATGAGATTTCCATGTAAAGGGTAGTTTGGAAAGGAGGACCTTTTGGAAAACCTTTCCGTCCCATCCTTGGAAAATCTAAGTTTGGTATGCAGCAGACTTTTCATTTATGAACACACACATGGGCTTTTTTTCTAAATTTTATTCAGGGAGTTCAAAACCTGTATTTCCAATGAAGTCTCCACATTAAACTTTTGGGTTGAATACAATACCTCCTATATTTACTAAACGTAAGTAGTAGAGAAAGTGTATCAACAAATATTTTGTTCTATTCTGTCCAATAATAAACATGCTATATCAACCAACATTAACAAATGAAACCACAGTAATAGGAAACTGAAAACAGAGAACGTTCAAACTAAACGTTACTTTCACCCGAAGGTTTAAGGCAATGCATCGGTAAAAATTTGGCCAGAACCTCAAAAATCAATTCATTTTTCTCTTTGTGTTGTATTGTGCTTATATGTTCTAATTTCATTCTACATCCCCCCCCCTAATACCGGTCATTCAAATGTCCTATACGGCTATTTAGGTGATCCCATGTCATTTAGGTAAAGCACAGTTATATACTTCAAGGCAATTTTAGCTTTTTTTTATTTCAGCATTCTTCAATATTCAAAATGCTCTACGTACCACAGTTTTTAATTTAAACGCTTGCAATTTTTTATCAGAGCTTCAAATTATAAGGATTTAAATTTTTCGTGGTTATTTAAAAATATTCAGTAGTTATTCTGCAGGTTCGTATAATATTTTTCCATAGCTCACGTTGGTAAAACTGAATAACATTTACAAAATAAATTTTCAGTGCAGCAATGACGGCACAGCAATTTCCGTATATTCGTTTTCAAAGTTAAAAATACAATTTTAGGAACAGACAAAACAAACCGTTTGGTACATGGAGCACTTTGTATTAGCATATCAAAAGTGATTAATTAAAAAAACATTTCAAAAACTGTTTCGCATAGTTTATTAAAACGTACCTTTCATTTGCTTTATGCTCTCCATATGTGGTAAAAATTTCTGGTTAATCAAAAGAAAACCTTGAAAGTTTATTTTTATATAGATGCATTGCCTAAAGCAGTTGAAAGGTCGAAGTGAGGAATGTTCAGTATATTTTTTGAGTCACATACAAATATATCTTGAAGGTATTTACATACAAATAAAATGTAAATCTTGAATCCTATGGAAATAGCCTGTGAAGTCCTCTTCATTCGGGCGGAAAATTTATATATTTTGTAGAAGTGAGAACCCATAAGAAAGCTCTTTGTAACACACAGTTTATTTCAAATAACTTTATTTAGGGCATCAGCTTTATCCGAGATATCCGTTATTAATGGTATGAATTTTTCAGTACTCTCTCGTTTTTATAGTGCTGTCACTATTCAACTGTTTCTCGCGATGTCATGGAAAGGGTGTGGAATTTCAAGGCTTTCAAACACCTGACATCGATTTGGTTTTCTGTATCCCTCTTGTACCTACAAGAAATCTGTAATGAAACTATTTCTGCAAACGTTTATCTCGATTAACAAGCAGTAGATAGAAAAATAACCTTTTGTAATAGTTTGTGGAAGCTGTATAGAAAAAAACAATAGTGAGTAGGAAAAGTCGCGTGAAGTAACACATCCGATTTGTTTTCCTAGCTACCACATAGGATTCAGTTGTTTCAGAAATACTACGCAAATGAATGTTGTAAAACCAAACGTTTATGGAGAAATAATCCATATAGTTGGTAAAGCTCAAGAGTATACGCCCACATATTTCTTGAGAATAGCGCGTTGAGTGAGATAGTGTAAACGTACGAAAACTGGAGATTTTTGTTATTCTCCTTGAAAGTTGTGTTTAATAAGTTTTGACGTTTCTTAGTCTTGTTTTCCTTTAGGGACGAAACATTTTTATGTAAAGGTGTTTATGATTTAAATGACAGGCAGGCTCTAGTCGATCCCCGGTCGGACCAGTTACTTGGTAGGGTTTCATTCTGGCGTGTTCTCTTACTAGGCGCCGATGGAATTCGGGCTCAATTACGCCATCAAAGACCCATGGCACGAGTTAAACGCTTATCCCTCACAACAGCAGCCGCTCATTACCGAGTCTGTGTTGGACATTGGCCTGAATCCTCACTAAAGGATGTCATGTTCTGTGGTGAAATCTTTCTCTGGTGTTGATATGGAGTGATTGCAAGCAGAAACATTTATTTCCGGAAATATCCCTCTTTGAGAAAAAGTAAACGCCAGGTAAATCCAGCCCTCGTCGTTTTTGCCAGAATTTCTTTTGTACGATAGTTTTAGTCATTATTTGACGCAACGTTTGAACCTAAAGAGTATGATTAATCTTTACGTACAGAGCTATAATTTGGAGCGGCAGTGATTGTGTTGAGAAATATTTTTCTAGAAGCGTTCAGAAAATGCAATTTATATCTTTGTTTATTTTTATACAGAATTATTTGTGATCAGTGTTTCGGAAATATCTTCTTGAAGTTCTTCATACGTTAAGAGAAAGAGGAAGTGAGCCATTACTGGATATCAGCACCATTTGTTGACACGTTTAGTGGCTTTGTATGTTGCTTACAGTATAATCTTTATCAACGTTAAATTCAGGCACCACACATTTCCACAGTTCACAAAGGTCGTTTCTTGTGTCTCGAGTGTTGGATACATTGGTCGGCAAGTTTAGATTATTGTTCGGAGTACTAAGAATTCCTCTACTTTGCGCTTGCGGAGATGTTTTTCTGCGGAAGTTAATTTAAAAATCATTTTTAAGGGAACTATCAGTAATCAACGAAAGTGTAATACTTTATTAAAAATTGCGTAAACCTTTTTTGTGTTATGGGATTTTGGAATGTTGCTTGCATTATTTATACTGCAGAAGTTGACGCTTGTTGCTACTTGGAGAATATGCAGTCTGCACAGAAGTAATGTTTATACCATGAAAATTCATTTGGTGGTATCCCAGGGAAGGCGTATGAAGATGGGTCAGGCATTTCCGGTACCTGATTAGTGACTAGAACTTTGAACTTTGTAACTGAAACGCAGTTAACCTAAATTAACATCTTGGAAATTTACCCTTTCAGTTATACAGTTTATTTTGCATGCAAGAATTCATCATAAAAGGTCTAGAGAACTTCTGTGTGCAGGAAAAATGGAGCATGACATTTAGTTGCTAGTCACTTTCTTGTGTAATGTAGAATCCGATCTTCTACTCATAACAGAAAAATCTTAAAATTCATTAAAAAAATTAATTTGGAATATTTCTTCAAAACAACCATTTAGGCTAACTCCTTCTGTGACTTACTAGTACACAAAATTTTACTTGGGTATGCTATCCTATGTTTCATGTGTTTCTGTATCATGTGCTCACATTTCGATGGTTAATAGTTATTTAAGGGTGGGTATGAGATTAGATTAAAAAACTTGTATGCTTACTGTCTTCGTAGTAGCAAAACTATGCAGTCGTGAAAAGCATGGCGTTTGTTGTACATCGTCCAAGAGTTGATCATTAGCTGTGTCATCACGTGCTCTGTTATGAAGTTGAAAATCTTGGTTAATACTTTACAAATACTATATGTGAAACTTCAAGAGAGATTGCGGGATTATGAGCATTGCCTGCAAAAGAATGCATCTTTAAGGTCAAGGATGTTTACTTACCACTTAGGTCATTTCTGAAGATTACGTTTTATGTTTGTTGGTCATGCAACTCTCCCTGTCTGAACTAACCCCTTACTTGCTATTCACGAGAATTGTTGGTGTAATTGAGCGAAAACCAGGCTGGAAACAAAGTGAAGCTCCCCGCACCGCCCCGCGCCGTTTCCCCCCCTCCACATGCATCCCGTGAGGCAGTTAGGTTCAGCGTGGAATTCAATAGCTCTTAATTAAGCGGATTGATGTGACTAGCAGCTAGGGCGATTGAGTCTTGTATGGCCTTTGTATGTACTGTATATATCCTCTCTCGGAAAGCCGCGCTTTGTTCTCTAAGGAACTTTGGCTAAAGCTATTTATACAGTTAAGTTCCGTAGCCACCGACTTGAGAATGCTTCCTAAGGCGTCCGTCCATCTGAGCATGACAGTGTTTCATTCTTCATCCCGCCAAAGGCAAGGACTACTGATTGTTTAGCATCCAGTAGACGATGTTTGTTTTCTTCCACAAAGTGTGTCTCGGTGTGCGCCTAAGGATAAGTGACGGTCAGAATTGTTTGTAGTCTCTCATTGGTATGGTCATTCCCCAGAACTCCGTTTGTGAAATATCATCAAACCAACTCCGGATACAACGGTGTGCCTTGAACTTCTTGCGTAATAGACACCAAGCTGAAAAGCAAAAACTAAGAAATAAGCAACTTTTGGATTTACATTCATCTTCTACCAAGCGGGAGGCTCAGGCGGTTGCGTCTGAGGCTCGCATTCGGAAGGTCCCGGATTCAAATACCAAGATTACCAGCTATGCTGACCAAGGGGATTTCCATGGATTTTCCTGGTCACTTAGGGAATGCTACGTTGGCTTCTTACGTACCATGAAATTTTCTGTCGCATATCGTCTCTTCCTCTTTTAGCGTTACAGATGGATATGCTTTGAGGAGAACAACTCTATACTCTGGCACTGGAACCATCTGCTCAAATCTGTCATGAGGAAGAACTGCCGGGATTCTTAATCAGAAAATATCAGGGACCCTCGTTGCGCTGTGCTTACCACCATCAGATTTGACCTCCACTACGCACTCATTTTCTCTCTTCCTTTCGAACGTTAAAGTAGGCGCAATAAGCTTAGACTTGGCCGCAGTTCTGAAACCCTCAGTTAATAATCTATACCTTACCTAATGTTAACCTTCTACTTGTCCATTCCCTTTGTTTTTGACAACAATGACTGTATATTAAAATATATTAGTTTCTTATAAGAGTTGGTTAGCTATTGATCAGCATTTCCAACATGCGTGACAAGGGTCTTTTTAAGGTTCCAGCTTCTCCATGTAAAATTGTCTGGTTTTATGTTCCTTTTTACACAACCGCTGGGCCTATAAAACCGAAATTTGAAGAATATTTATGCATTTTATATGTATCATCAAGTATAATTAACATAATATAAGCATGGAACAAGAGATTATTTTTGAAGCGTTTCTTCGGATATTTTATGCAAATAATTCCATAATTTCTGGATTTCGAAATTTTGTGTAGTAATTCTGCATCAGTCGGCGCCGTGGCCGAGTGGTTAGACCGCTCACCTCCCATCAAGGCGGCCCGGGTTCAATCCCTAGGAACCGCATGTGGGATTTGTGGTGCTCAAAGTGGCGTCCGGGCGGGTTTCTCCGGATTCTCCGGTTTCCCCCGCCATTCATTTCACCAATTGCTCCATCACCTTTCCTTTCATTTGCCTCACTGCCATTTCATATCATCTTCTTCCGCGCTCTCATACCAGGCATCGGGCTGATCCCCCCTCCTGGCTGTTCTCCTTGATCCATAATCTGTGCTCTCCGATTGGCGTCTGACCCCAGGCACCCGCTTGTAAGTCCTGGGGGATGTAAGCACTAACAACGGGGAGGGTAAACAGAGAAAGAATAATAATTCTGCACGGGTAACTTCATTATTGTTTAAAACAGTCCTGAAAGTTTGAAGACAGTTGATATAGAATCTTCTTACAAAAAGGCACGTAAAAGTAGAAACAATTCTTTCTTAGAAATTTACGATCAACTGCGAGTTTTACAAACAATAACCTGAACCTGGCCTCATAGCTCAGTGAGTAAAGGATCTGCCAGCTGTGCGAGGGGTCCCGGGTTCGATTTCTGGAGCCGGGTTGGAATTATTCCCTATCCTCCCCAGAGTCTGGAAGTAGGAATGGCAGTGTGAATGTATGTGTGATCTAATGAACAAAACCCAAATTTTACCGGAAATCCAACGACAAACGAATACGAGTTAACACCATTGCCTATAGGCAATAATATGTTTCAAAGGAAAGGCCGCCGATAAGACCATTGTACTTAAAGGCGGGGTAAAAATGGAACTTAAGAAAAAGAAAAACTTGTACCTCTCAGAAGCGTAAAAGTGGCAGCTCTGCTGTTTCTGTCAGAATAGTCTAATAAAAAACAATACCCTCTGTTCATACAGTTTAAAAGTTACGGAACATTGAAACGGATTATGTCAAAATTAGGAGTGCTTTAATCTATATTAATCTCAATTATTCAAAACGTCCATTTTTAGGCCGCATATCGCAGCCCAACTTATATCACATTATTCAGAGAAGCTAAAGGATTACTTCGAATAACTTTTTAAAAATATCAAAACATTCACATTTTAGCCTTTCAATGTCCCCTAAACTTGAATCACAGTGTTTTAATGCTGGATACTATGTTAAATGATACTTTGTAGAGGTTTAATTATTATTATTGTTATTATTATTATACATCCGTTTATTTCTTCCTAGTCACTATGACCAACTGCAGAATATATAATGCTTAGTCTGTTCACAAAAGCTTTTACGTCAGCTCTCGCAGCTTTCGTAAAGTAGTTTGTTTGAAACGCTCTCTTATATCCAACTAAAGGGATACATGATTCCTTTGTGCTCTGATCTTTAGAGAGCAAGGGTGTTAAGGTGCGGCCCACTCTGTCATATTAAGTGTGCAAGATTGGTCAATTTATTGTATAGAACAAACAGAGATGAAAGGCCGCAGTAATGTTCTGACATTTCTATATTCCATTTTGCCAATACCTTATCAGCATTAAATTCCATCCAGAATGTGTAACACACATACGGAGTGATTAGTGCATTACGTTTAATGAATGATTAGTTACGGTGTAGGAAACTAAAGAATATAATTATTTTTCTCCCCAGTGGACTCATGTAGGCTTAATAAATATCTAGTAAATGGCCTCTGATGGACCTTTAGTGTTAAAATTTGTAATTGGTTTTTTGAAAATTCACAACAGAAATGCACACATCACAAGTACGTGATAGTTGGTAAGAAAACTCCGTCTCCTCTTTCGGTGAAAGTACAAGTTCGAAAACCACCACTTTCTGATGACACTGAAAGACTGCCAATGAGTGTAATGAAAATGAATGCACCAAAAAGAGTACCCATAAATAGTTCTTCTAAGCCAGGGGTTATGAACGTATCTTCGGTCGTAGAATCACCAAATATGCAACACGCATGACACCATCTAGTAGCAGGTTGCAAACAAATGGACAGGCAACCGCTGAGGAAGAAGTACTGGGAGTCTTGATGACTCGCGAGTCCAGTTTTCGCCGTCCCTGTTCTAACCATTAATCAGAGTGTTTACATATAAATATTAAGGAGCATTGCCCTGCTAGTATCTAGTTCCCGAGGTCGTTGGTTCAAACCCGGCGGAGGGAGATGGAATTTTTCGGGCGTAAAAATCCTTAGCATGGCTTCCTTCGGAAGCGAAGTAAAGCCGGTGGCCCAGTGCCGTAGATTTACGGGCACGTAAAAGAACCTCAAGCCTGATAAAGAGGATAAAGAGGTCTTTTACCCCAATATAAAATGGAACGTTAAGGACCATACCAGTTAAAGAGCGTCCATAAATAAAATTCAATTCAGTTTTATTAAGGAACATAACATCTCTATTCCCTTTTTTGGCGCTGATGATCATAGTAGTTTTGCGCACTCAAACGGCTATTACTCCTATTCCATTCCCTTTTTCATAGCACTCACCGCAAAGATGTAATTCTGATTTATATTTTGTGACTAGCAATGGGTTGAAAGTTCAGTTCAAACACATTCTTTTTTCCAAGCGGTGAGAGTTATTAAAAGTCTTAAGAAGGGGTTTTGTTCAATAAGGTATTTTTATTTGTTTTCGTCCAAAGCCATAATTGAAAAAAAATATTGTGGGTTTTTGTGACGTATGCCTTAAATAAGCTTCCCCTAAATATGAATGCATTCGCATAAGAAGGAGTTTTGTTTGCCAACAAACAACAGTTTGCTCGCAAAATTCATATTAAAATAAGGAGACGCGAACAGAAACAACAGGAATGAATGGAGGTATAAAATTAACATTTAAGAAAGCTAAAAACTCTAATTGTCTTAAGGCGAGAACAAGAGAAGTAGGCTTTGTTTTCAGAAATTTTCTTGCTTGCATATACTAGTAAAGTTTGAATAAAGTCCGGAAACAGTGCCAAGACAAGCTACCAATCTCTGTAGACCTAACGAAGGAAACGTCCTATGCAGCGCATTGTTATACTGCATTCATATATAAATACTTAAATGTGATATTTTATGGTTATATATTCTCTAGTTTAAAAATATGCTCTTCGGTAATCATATATTTACGTTTTCTGCATATTTTCATAACAAAATAAGTTTATTCTGCACGCATGAAAAAACGCTATACGCATTTATGTAGAGAAATGCTCCGTCGGACTATTAACACCATAAAAATGCAATAATGGAGTTAGTGATAAGCATGTACACTCAGACAACCAACCATTTTCCTTGGCGTAGCGGTTAATATGCCTGCCTAGTAATATCGAGGGCCCAAAGAAGAATCCCTGTTTATGTGAGTTGCCTAGATAAAGTTTTATCGGAGTTTTCCTTATCCTGAAAAGACTTTTCGGATAACTTTCATCTATTTGTAACCGACGTTTACTTGAGCATACTTATGACCACTTCCTGTATAGATCTGCGACTTTAAAAGGGAACATTAAACCACCAGGGATACGCAAAATGATTGCAGATGTGGTTTCAGGCTAAGAGAACACCCAGACGAGTATTTTCATTCATTAAATATGAGTCAAAGATACGCTTGTCAGTGCAGTGCCTAAGCGCTGAAATCGCTGGATGGAGTTAATCCTACATTTATGCCACTAAGATTCTGGATGAAGTTAATTCTACATGTATGCCACCAAGGGCCGGTTTCACAATTTAAGCTTAAGCCGAAACTTTGGTCAGCTACGGACGCCGCATAAGCAAGGTTTAAGCTTTGGTGTAAGCTTTGCTAATTTCACAGTAGGGCAACCAGGTTTGGCTTTACTGAGCTGAACAATTCCACAGAACTGTAAAGTTGGTAACGCTTACACATGCGCATCAAGTGAATTACCATCGTTTGTTTATGACGACCTGTTCCTAAAATAAGCTTTTGTAGGTTATCCAACAACAAAGTTAAAATTATTAAAAATCCAGTCAAAACATAGAACTTTTCTTTTCAATAAGGCAGCGTTCTCCTAGAAATGGTGAAGCAGCATAAGCAAGTGAACAGACAAATGTACTATGGAGTAAGAAAAACAAACTTGAGTAAAAATTGCGATACGAAGGGTGAATTAGAATAGTGTGAAACAGTTTTGATAGCTCTGCATGCTGTAAATTTTGCGATGTCGGACAAATCTCCAGCTGCAATTAGCATGCTTTCACTTGCATATAGCCTGTGTTAAGAAGCTAAGCCACATATAAGCTCAGCTTATTGCTTGAACTATGCACTATAGAACCATTATAGCTTAAGCCTGCACTTAAGGCTGATTCGAAGCTTAGGCCTAAACTGTGAAACCGGGCCTTACGATCACTTTCTGTATAGATCTGAGACTTTAAAAGGGGACATTAAACCACCAGGGTTACATAAAATGATTGCAGATGTGGTTTGAGGCTAGAGAACATCCACAGAGTATTTTCATATATTACCCATGGGTCGAAAATGCATTTCTCAGCGCCTAAGCGCTGAAATCGCTGAATGGAGTTAATCCTACCTTTACGCCAGTGAAAATCCTGCATCTCGCATCGGTGGATCTATTTCTTTGGGAAGTACGAAATCATAACCTATTAGATTTGGTGAACATAGAAGCAGAATTCTTAGCGACGATCGTTTAGCTGCTGAGGAAATCGAGGAGCAGCCAGTGATGCCAGATGCGCGGAGCTTTGAACCAGGTATTTCAAACACGTTAGAATTAATGGGCAGTAATTTGAGTTGAACAATTTGCATTGTATATTACAGAAGCTCTATTTATAAAATAATTCATGTCGTACACTTCTTTTTATACAATGCAGACTCCGTGGTAACGTGTGTGACTCGCATTCGGGACGTCCCGATTCGATTCCCGCCGACCGGTCACTCTGAACCATGGGTTTTTCATGGTTTTTCCCTGTTGGGTAGGCGAATACAGGGCTGGTTTCTTCTCCACCACGATATTCTCTCCAAAATTTCCCTTTAATTGTGTTCCCTTCTCACCTTTCAGGTGTGCTTCTAGGTTTCGTGGCGTATGGCAGTGCCGGACAGACGGTGCAGGTGTATTCTCAAAGGAAAGAATACTCCCGTGGACACCAGAGGGCTGCTTGGTCTTCGGAACGTTCATCGCCCTATAGGCAGTTCCAGCAATGAAACGGATCTTCGAGCTTGAAAATGTTAGGGACTTCCGCGCGTCTCTGTATCCTGTTTGTCTGCGGCCTGTAGGCTCCTTCACTTCATCGCTTCCTCCTGGGTGTGGTAGCCGCAGGTCGCAGTTCGCGAGGTGTCCCCCTCCGTTGAGTAACCTATGCCTTTGCAGTCATTAATGGTGGTGGTGGTTTCAGTGCTGCTGAGAATTATATTTCCTTGTAGGCCATTGTAAGTTCTGTGTCACATTATTATTTCGTTATCGAACCCAGGGATTAAACACTTTTGTGCGACAGAAGAGTGCATTCGAAATTGTCTGTAACCTCGGCTCAAGGTTTGAAAGTGGACAGTAGTAGGCATCACAGAATAATAAATATTACACGACAATAACTGGCTTTTTTTGTAGGACCATAGAGGATCCGTAACATGGAATAAAGATCTCGGCAGATAAGGTAGTGAAAAGTACATTATTTTTAGGGATATAAAGGGATGGATTGGAGAAACCTTGCCCTCCCTTTCGGTATAAACTGATAGGGTAGAGCTTGCTGCTGTGCTTGAATGGGAAGTGGGGCTCTTAAATGTAGTTGCAGCTGACCCAGCTTTATGGCGTTGCGATAACTCTGAAAATAATAACAGATAACTGGTTAGCCCGGCGTAATAACCACCACATAAATTTGTCGGGCGGCGATTGTCTTCCTCCCTATTGGGCTAGAGCGCTGGTAGGTAACACTGTTGTTGGAATGCAGCTTTCACCGAACTACCGGCATTGGAAGTTGAGCGCGCACAATTAGCTATAATGGAGCCTCTTCATGTTAACACCTTAGATTAAACTTAGTCTTAAGGTTACTTTGCTCTGGACCACAAATCATCTTCCAACTTCCACCCTTGCTGCTACGCTCCCTTCGACAAACATTCGCATTGCCAATTCATTCAACAGCTCCACCGCTCAGCGGAGCCAAAAGAAAATATTTCTGTGCATGGAAATGGATCCCAATTCAAATAATTAGTATTCTTTAAAAAGTCCTTTAAAGCAAAAACTTAATGTGTTGCATTCACATGTCTTTCTCTACTCAATCTTATATAAGCTATTCTTACATAATCTTGTGTCTACTTATTAATCGACATGAACTCTCATTACGCATTTCATTGTAGTATAAGAAGGATACAGTACGTTAAAGCAATAGATTTTAAAAATCTGATGTTTTACCATCACATGACTTTCAATAGAATACTTCCCCTACTTTCTATACGTAATAGAGAAAGTAAAAAAATTATTTGAGATAAATTGTGTCCTTCAACAAGATCCACATGTTTTGTATTGTAAATTTTGTCTCTCTTACGGTTTACCAATTATGCAAAAGTCACACAGAATTAATAGAACGACGCAGGCTATTCGCAGAAAATTCAAGATATTCATCTTATTTTTCATTCAAATATCTAAAACAGTTGGTATTTTAATCAAAACCGTTAAGTCATTTTTGAGAAAATATCAAACAACTAAAAATGTGCATGAAAGGATAGTTTGAATTGTGGGGATGTCTTTGGAAATCTTCGTGTCGCATCCTTGAAAGCTGTTTAACTTAAATATCAAGTTTGGTATTCGCCTAACGTTTTGTTTCGAGATATGCTGCGCACACACACACACGCGCGCGCGAGCCTTGTTCTTAAAACAAATGGATTTTTTATTCAGGGACCTCAAAACGCGAATTTCCGGCGAAATATCGGTTAGGAATTTTTGGGTGGAATGCAATATTTTCTCTAGTAAGTAGTAGAGAAAGCGAAAATGTTCCACATCAGTGATGATCACCCCTTGTATTTCCTCTAAACCCAGCTTTCCGTTAAAATTGCTCCGCATGTCAACATTATGACGTGTTCGTAATCATCTGTAATTGTCACCTGGGCACATCCGCCTGCTACAGTATTAATCAGTCTTATACATACAACATAATAATGTTTCGCTCACATATCAAATGAACAATATAAAAACATTTTGCCTTTCTAAGCACTAAGTGCGTGTTGTTGCGCCTCCTGTTTGTGTAGACTTTACGCACTAATTACACTATTAAGAAAGGGTTACCTCTCTCAAGTAAATTTGATTCGTCATGGCGAAAGCCTCTACGTTCGCTTATCTCTTGACATAGTTCAGTTTCGCGAAGGGCTGCAATTTGTTAACCGGAGACAGGTCTAAAGCCGGTAAATGGGTTCTGAGTCATCGCAAATCGTAAACATGATAAAAGACAAACGAAGTTGCATGTTTTTAACCCACATTAATCAGGTGCCGATATGTAAGGAATTATTTCTATTAGCCGAGGCATCGAAAACGTGAAATAAATTCTGTTTATAAAAGTATGTGATATTAGTGTTTAAGACCTTTTTTTTGTACGACCGTACTTTTTATCTTGCCTTTTGTCCCCTCCACGTACTAGGCAGGGTATACATTGTGACACTAGCAGCTTTGACCATTCAGGCAAAGGGAAAGCGGAAGAACATCGTGGTGTGTACATACTCGTCCATCGAACGAGTTTTGGGCATTATTTTGTATCATTCATGCCTTAGAACACAAATGAACTCCTGTATACGGACGGGATGGGTGCACAATATTCTGAGCGGTGTCCTCTCAGACCTTTCCGTTTGGTATACCGAACGGGTATATTGTATCTCATTTCCTGTTCGAACGCCCAGAGTGACCAAACCCAAGGGGAAGGCTCAGTCCGTTTACTTCACTAGCGTTGTTGCTTTCCTTATACGTAGATAAAGTTCGCGTGATAATGGAGTTATGATACAAGCAAAATACAAGCGCGGTTAACGGTCACAGCTGATGTGTGAATGTATGCACTAACAATGAATTGTTGGCAATAATATGCTTAGTCGACTGTTTTACAATTAGTTTATTATTCGGTTATTGTATGTAGATCATGAGACACATTCTTGCTTTCAAGTCATGACAAAATTTCAGCTTTCCTAGAATTTGTATTGGGGATTTTTTCTTTAAGCATTGCCCATTACTATCACACACCCTTCTTCCAGTCTTGAAGGAGATCGGTAAACCATTCCCTAAACACTATATTACTCATCTCTTTATGATAATCACCACCAGTTTTTGACTGAAACACTAAATATGTCCCTTCTATGAAACCATATTTGGTCTATCCTTTACCTAATGGAATTCATTCACGGTAACATTCATATGTTGGAAGTGTAAAATGCTAAAACAAATAAGTTATTGTTTTATTATAAGTTATTATTATGTTATATTTTCCTTCAGCTGAAAAAGTTGATCACTGTGTTCATTTACAGCAATATTAATTTGCTGGAAGTGTAAATTGTAGAAACAAAACTTAATTATTGCTATGTTATATTTTATTTCACCCGAAAATGTTGATGACTTTGTATTCATTCACAGCAACATTCATTTACCGGAAGCTAAACTGCTAAAAAAAAAAAAAAAAAAAAAAAAGACTTATTATTTTAAGTTACTGATTCCTTAGCTCGAAGCATACGAGATAGAGCACGGTAATGTATGGAATTTCCACCTGAGAGTCTCATTTAGATTTTGAAAATGAACTCTACACATGAAATTAGCCCAGAACCAGGTCATACATATTCAGCTTGAATATACATTTTGTGAAGTGTTGTTTCAAATTTCCTTTTAAGAAAACTGTCTTTGGTTTTATTTTTATCAGATTTCATATTGTACAACTTTAAGTTGCTCTCAAATATCGTCATTTGTCATTACCGAGTTTTTCTAAGGTTTGTTAATTTGTATCTCATTAAAAGAAAACGAAATTTTAAATACTATAAACTTCTTTTTCAGCAATGGACCTAGCTGTATATATCATTAACGTAAACCAACAACTTTTGAACAATTAATTTATATTTGCGCTAAATGTTGATAGTAACATACTTTACTTTAATGACCGTTGTGCAATTTCTGGAATTTAAAGAATAATCATTATTAATATATTCCTTGCTGCTTTTCGAACGAGTTGGCCTTGGAGAAGCGGGCGAGTCCCATCATGTACCATATGAAATGAACGGGTAAAACGCATGTCCATGGCAGCTCTACAAATATGGGTTAAAATTAAAGGAAACAGGTTTTAGTGGACGCCCGGTATAGCAGACGCGCTGGCGCAGGTAACATGTTTATATCTATATCTCAAGATAGCCTGCCAAATAACGACTAGTTGGTAGTAAATGTGTAGAAGAGGCCGTTGTTAATACTTTTAAAGGAGTCATTCATTCAGTCCCTCGTTATTATTTTAAGATCTGATGTGTTACAGAGACATAACTTTCTCTACCCATTAATTTTTATATAGTTTCTACAAACTATCTTTAGGAAAACTTATTGTCTATCCATTACATATTATGAAGTAGGTGGTTTGTTACGTTATTTGCATCACGCTTTGGGCGCCAATTTGAAGTAAGTCGTATTGAAGGAGTTGTATTATAGTTCAACTGTTGGGGAGCCGAACTTGTAGTAGTTGCAACCGCATGTATAGTAAACAGTTTCCGGTAGCCTTCGCCCCAAATGTACTTTCAGGTGGTCTTTACCCCAAGTTTTTTAAAAAAATATTAACTTTGTAATTTGACTGTTTCTTTAAATATTATATTTATGTTTGCCTTGGCTGCGTCAGCATTATTGTTAGAGACACATTTCTCTTACACAGATTATAATTTTACTTCACTCCTTTTATTAATGATTGACACGATTTAAATAAAACTTCACTAATATAGAGAGCTGTGAGATTATTTTTATTAATCAATTACACTTTTTAACACGTAAACTTATTTTTTGTCTTGCACGAATACATATTATATTTCTTGAGGACATTTCTTGCGTCTGGTTAGTAACGCTATCTGCAGGCAACTGAACTCTAAATTTGTAACATTTTCTCCTTTTCAGTTTCTGATTGGCTAATCCTACTCCAATAGAACATCTTCATTTAATTAAAGCTTTTGATGGTTGTTGATTGGCTTTTTTATAAACTGTCACTAAAATTACATTATTGTTGCTCCAAGAATCACAAATAGTATTGTTAAACTCTCAAACTTATTATTGCCTCAAGGTTACCTCATTGTTACCTCTTTGTTAGCAATTTTTTACCTACTTCTCACAGCTCCTACATTATTAAATTACGTAATACATTCACATAACATTGTTGAACATGTTTACAATAATATAAGCATATGCATTTTACAAATTATTACATACACATATTGCTTCAAGGTGGGCTGTTATTGAACTTACATATTATATAATTTGACTGAAATCATTTAAGTGTTAAAAATACTGCCTCAATTAATCGAGATACATCTTTGTAGAAATAGCTTCATTACCCATTTCATTGTAGGTACAAGGGAAATGAAGCAAGCCGAATCGAGTCAGATTGATTAAAAGCGGGACGCTATATGCTGGCCTAAAATTCCATAGTCTTACCATAATATCGCGAAAGACAACTGAATAGCGACAGCTGTTTGGGAAAAATGACAAAGTAGTGAAAAATGAAAACCAATAATAACGGGTATTTCGTAAATGGCTGATGTCACAAAAATTATTTGAAATAAATTTGTGTTTTAAAGAAATCTAGATTTTTGTTGTTGTTGTGAAGCGTGTCTTTTCTCTCCCTTATGGTTATATCTACAAAATCCCTTCCGAATGAAGAGGACTTCACAGAAAATTCAAGATATGCACTTAATTTGTCATGTAAATATTTTAGATATTAAATGTTTAATCAAAATCGTTAGTCATTTTTGAGGTAATCGACAATTTCGAAAATTTTTCCATGAAAGGGGTCTTTTCGCGTGGGGGGGATTTTCTTGAAAGTTTACGTGTCGAATATTGGGAAGATACTAAACTTATATACAAAATTTGATATTTATAAAACCTTTCTTTCTAGAGATATGCTGGCGCGCGCACACATATACACACACGGACATTTTTCTAATTTTTTTCAGGTGTCCCGAAACATGTGTTTTGCGGTGCGATCTCGATATCAAATTTGTGGGTGGAATACAATAATTCTATCTACTGGATACGAGGTAGGGAAAGTAAAAATAGTATCTCAAGAAAGATCTGGAAAAAAGTAAAGTTGTTTCATCCCAATTTCAGTATGATGTTTTATAAAGGACATTAAACAATAAAAAAAATGAAATAAACGAAACAACTATTTATAATCTCTATACTTTACAATATAATTATTTTTATAGATGTCGGCAATCAAAATATTTCTTTGATCCAAACAGCGACCAGGGATTATCTCTCAACTCTGCACTCCTTCAATTGTTTGATGAAACGGAAAGCCATTTAAAATGAGGCTTGCTCTGTTGAATGAAATTGTCAAATGCTGCCAGAATTTATTTATATCTTCTACGCGGCTTATTATCGGGAGTGTGTACAGAGGGAACCTTAGCAATGTGCTGGGTTTATAAATGTTACTGAAAAGCACAGCTTCTGGCTTTTAATGGAGATAATGCGCTTCTTCTAGCAAAATTAGTATACTAGTTTTTGGAGATGATTCACGCCGATATAGCAAAAATAGTATATTTGTGTGTCTTTTTTCATAAATAATAAAGTTAGGTATTTATATCGGGGAATCGCCCTAATTACAACTCTCTTCATTTCATTTGTGTTTTGCTAATCTTTTCTTGGCAATCAATTTCTTTGAATTTCTCTTCGTGAAGTAAAAATTATAAAACGGCGGAAGAAAGGCTTATCCAGGAAACTCACTCCAAAGGAAATTCGAACTGAGTACCACCAGATTGCGTCAGAAACCCCCAACCCCTCTTGAATGCCAATTCCACAAGCTGTTCGAATGATTGACGTCACAACTGCACAATTTGGTCTCACAAACGCGTTTTATTTTCTGGTCTGCTTTGATACATTCTCTCTTTGAGGGATCCGACCGGAAAAAGTCACGAGATTAGCGCATGGCCTTTGCTCAGGTCCTAGGGCCTTGGTGAGAGCTGAAGAGCGACAAAGGGAAACATTCTTGCCAAATAGAGGAATCAAAATATCCTCTCAGCTGCCCACGAATTCCCCAGATAAAGGGCGCTTTAAAAAACAAATTCTTTAGCATTTCACATCGAAATTTTTTAACGTATACTTTGCATTTTATTGATATTCATTGAAGTACGCAAAACAATGGTTCCTTTCTACTAATTCCAACGTATCTGTGAAAACTTTAAAATATACAACTTTCACCTAAACAGTTTGTAATTTTTTGTGCGGGTTGAACATACAAAACACTGTAGAAAAACATTATTAATAGAACAATAACATTTTTTAAATTTAAATCGTATTGTGAAGTAAAACTTTGAAGTTATCAATTTTACCATACGTTTCACCAATCTGCTATAGTTCTTGAGACATGCAACACTTCAGTCTCCTGAAGTCGTTAATTTTTATATTTATGTGCTCGTCTGACACACAACACACTGATCGAATATTAACTGTAGATTTAAACCACAAAATGGGGGCATAAAACAAATATTAATTGGAGAACTGGAGGCTAATGCGCAGTCTACGACTTCTAATAAGAGAAACGCTGTGTCTATAGCTGAGTTACCACTTGTGGTAGTTCCTTTTTCTCAACCAATAGGGGATGGGTGATTCGGTGGTTGTTTCCTAGCCTGTACATACGTTATTTTTTCACATAGTAATCGCATATATATAGGTCTCGCCAGGGATGTTGGCATATGACCTTCAGGGCTAGCCCAGTCAGCCCTATGATGTTTCAATACCTCCCTTGCAAGTAGCACGTGGTTCCTTCTGTCCAGTTGTGGTCCAGTTCCTTCCACCGTATACAACTCCCGTCTCAACTTGCACCATTCTTCGAGCTGCAGCCCCGTATGTGTCATACATCTATACGGTAAATGACTCGCATCGTAGCTCTCCATTAAAATTTTCACATGCCAAAAGCCGTGGCGCGACCTGTACATATGTAGGGGTGATCATGCCTATTTTCTTTACGGACTTCTTAGCACAAACCGTCATACGATCATTTATCTTAATAGATTAGAAACGAATTATCAAATGTACATTTACATAACCCTATGAGTAAAATATACGAGTAGTACGTAACAGAGTTATGCACCTGGAATTGCATGTACATTTTTATCAGCGAAGATTCGGTTTAAACCGTCTCTCAGGATGACGAAAGCATATGTATGTATCATGACAGAGTGTTTTTATTGTTTTTATCGCTGTTATCGCGTGACTTTACATTGCTTGTTTGTCATCTTCGCCATTCAAACACGTACATTAGTCAATCGGGGGAAAGAAAGGGAACGTGGAAGAGTACATGTCAGCGGGGCAAGGTTATAAGAAACAGGTTAGTTTAGAGGTATCTAAGCCAGTACCCTGTTGCTTGCACTGAGCAGAGAGAAAGCAAACTGAATTTTAAAGATGCCATTATTTCCACTTATTTTTACGCTGCGCCTCTGTTCTTATTTGGATTTATTTATACAGACAGGCCTGAAAAGAGTTCGAAACTATATTTTCGTTCCATAGAATAGGAGCGTTACACATGCTTTTGCAAATTGACTACTCTGTAGATTGATAGATTGAAGACAGTTTATAACCTGTATACCGACTGTCCAAAGCACAATGTTTGTGGTCGTTTTAAGTACTCATTAATTTCTAACATTGAATTTAAACGCATTTTGTTGCTTCTGTCTTCTAGAGCGTCAACCCAAGGATATAGCTTCACTACGTTACTACCTGAAGGACCCTGATAGTAGTTTGTGCATAGGTGATTGCTCCCCAATGTCGTAGGTTCAAACCCGGCGGAGGGCGATGGATTTTTTCGGGCATAAAAATCCTTGGCATGGCTTCCTTCGGAAGAGAAGTAAAGCCGGTAGTCCCGTGTCGTAGATTTACGGCACGTAAAGGAATTTCAAGCCTGATAAAGAGGCCTCTGAGCAAAACTTCCGGTCTCTCACGCCCAATATAGAATGGGACGCTAAGAACCACAGCAGTTAAAGAGCGTCCATAAATAAAAGTCAATTTAATTTATGTTTCCTCCGTTGAATTTTGAATTTATGAACTTTTAAAAAATAACTAGTTAAATTTGAAAAACATTCACATGAAGATTTTAGTACTCTTCGCTTAAAGCAACCCTGAAGATTCAAGTAAAGTGACCAGATGGTATGAAACAGGGATTATTTAAACATTGAGAAGTTCTAAAGAGCACATTTTGAGAACCACCTGTTAAAGACTTTATTAATGACCGCGTAAAGCTTTTAAACATGGTCGAAAGAAATGGAAAGACCAAGTCTAACAAAATAAAAACAAAATATGAGTGAGAGGGGGAGGGGGAATATTTCAAGACATTGATTTAAACTAATGCCTGATCAAATCCGTACATTTTAGAGTTTCATGGTTTTTGTTTGGATACTGTGTGTCGTTTCGCTAGGTGAAAATATTTTACTTAGTATTTTAAGGCAAAGGAAGACAGACTTACGTTAGTTCTGCTGCAGAACAAAGTAGCTACATCACAGGAAAACTGCAAGGGATGTCTCTCCCCTTAGCTAAGTTACCGTGAAGGAATTTCCTGATAAAGTGAAAATTCTTTGAAGACGTAGAAGTATGAGACGCGAAGAAAAATTTTTTTCTACTTAGGAAAAAAATTTCAATCATGGTGTGAACTCGAGCTTGAAAATTGAAATATGTAGTTGATCCTTTGATATCATTTGGCTTGTCATCTGCCACGAAATCATTTAATTTGTGCGCGTGTGTATGTAGGGGGTGTCAGAAAAGTTGTGCATCCCCTTGCAAGAGAAACTGTTGCTGTTATCATGTCTTCCGGATGTGTGACAGAGGGTGGCGAACAGTGTCGTGCCAAAGCTTTCTTTCACAACAGCTCTTTTAGCATGCAGGGTGCAGGTTTATTTGAAAAGAAATTATGTTATACAGTGCGTTTAACAAGAAGCTTCTTGGTCCTCCAACGCACTAGTAAAGTATCTTATGCTCAAAACGCAAAACCCTGCCTTAAATAATTTACACGAGGATTCTAAGACAATTATTTACAGCTTTATATCTAGGCAAATGCGATTTTAAAATGTTTATTACTTTTGAAGTGTTTAACGCCCATCCTTACTGCACACGCACTACAAGCGATGGGTACTGATGATACATGAAATGAAATCATAATTAAGAGAGGAAGTTCGGAAGGAAACGTTCCAGGACTAAATTTAGGGTGCTTCCCGGCATTTGCCTGTTGTGAAGATTGAGGAAAACCTGGAAAAAACCTCAGTCAGGAGGGACGACCATGGCGGAATTTGAGCCGCGAACCTTCCGTTCAGGAGTTCGTAATTTCAACGACCTCGGCCACCCGTGTCGGCTTTTAAATGTTTCCAAAAGAATTGCCTTCTAGGTAGTCCAAAAAGTTACAGTTGTGCTAAAACAGTTCACACTTAATGTTTATACGCTATATTATAATAATTTCTAATAGGCAATACCTCGGAGTTAAAAGGGTTAGTATGCTTCCGAAGCAGTTGATGCTAGTAAGTACAGATGCTGGGACTCGGATGACAAAATAGCTGCAATAATTTTAACTTGGATCAAACAAATCAAGTAAATAAGTTATCACGATAAATACTAATTTTTATTTATGCGATTATTTGCTATTGACATTTTGTATTGCATTTGTTAGAGTTATGATAATCATTCTTGTGAGTGTTTGGAGTAATTTAGGGTCGTGAGGTAATTCTAAAGTGAACAGAAAACACATATTATTTAACTGTATGAATATCCATATGATGTAAATCAAATTTTAATATTTTTATATTAAGTTCATACTGTATAAAAGCGCAACAATTAGGTATTAATTACTGTTCATTCAAGTCGTCCAGGATGGCTGCGACAAATTTCTTACAATATCAAATTTTTCCTGTTTTGTTTCCTCAGAAATTAATGCTAAATGTGGAGCAATTTAGCTATGTGCCATAAGAATGTTAAAATTTAGCATTTGACGCGGAGGAATACTGTCCTTTCAGTGTGCTGCAGGTCGCACGTTCCCAACTGCCAAACGCGCGACTTGCATTGCGCGACTTTGAACTTGGCTTTACAAAAAAACATTAGCAAAATATTTTGATACTCTATTCCAACTCTTTCCACGTTGTATAATAAATGGAATTCTTCACTTACATATGAGATAAAAATAAACAAACTTAAAGAACACCTGCTAGAAGATTCCTCCGATCACAGCATAAGTGATCATAATGCTGTGGAGCAATATTCTCGGCTGTTTAAGAAGCATAAGATAACGTTGAATTAAAAAAAGATTATAGGAATTCGTGGTATTAAATTTCAACACAAGTGAAATGAACATGAAAATGTTCAGAAGGAAGAAACGTGGAAATATATTGGAAACCCTCATATACTAATAAATATTTTAAATAAGGGCAGGGAGATATACTGTCCTTTGTCTTTGTTTCAAATATAAGCCTTTTTGGATTTACGGTAGAACAAGTTTAGAAATAATCACACTTGCAATAAACTTAATTTGCAGTGACGAGCATCAAGGTACAAAGTTGTTAAATAATTAGTGCTAATTCATACTTTAAGCTGGTCAACAATAATTATTCCGATTAAAAAGAGCCATCCATGTTGTAGGCACACAAGTCTCTCGCATGATACTGTGTATGCATGTACAATATAAAGTAACACGAATTTAAATAAGACATCCTATCATAAATTGGAAGTTTTCTGCATTGTTTAAATCTCTTTAATTGTTGCTACTTCTAGAGCACACATTTTTTACCCTAATATCAGCATCTCTCAGCACATCTTTTAAAAATTTGTTTTAAAAATAAAAATGCACAATTTAAAGATTAAATGCTAATAATTATTACGCGTTAACCCTATGCAGGAAGTAAGTTAGAAAGTTGAATCAAGGCTTGAAAAATTGAATGCCCCGACCGGGACTCGAGCCACTTGGAATATTCGAGATCAGCTTGAAGGTTTACCAATAGACTTGATTGAGATGAGAAGGTTTAATTGGCGCACAACTCGCCATGGTAGTTCAAACGAATGAGCGCATCGACACGCATAGCCGAAGATTCGTGGTTAGAGTTCCGGCCGTGACATTGAAGTTTTCAAGATTGATTCAGTTTTCCAACTTCATATTGTTTATAAGCCTTTGAAAACAAATTTTGATGAATCGCGTGGAATAAATCTTTATTTCCGCCTTCACTATACAAAGTTCTTGATTGTATATAGCGTTTTGCTGGAAACTATACAGAGTAACAAACTGAGGGGAACTAGAAAGTCTCAAATGAAATAACTTTTTTCTTATAAACCCATTTGTGGTGGCGCTCCAATATAAGACTATGCAATTTTTTCTCATTGAAAGCAGTTTTTCACATTCCTTTGTTGTGTCAAGTGTTAGGAATTTTGCAACTTCTTAAGCTGTTTCCACCTTTAGTGGGATATTAAGGAGATGCAGTACGTTGTGTAAACCTTTGTTCAAATACATTCGCTGCCTTCACGAGCTATTACAAAGAAGGTGCCTGATCAAACTGAAAGAGAGATAGAAAAACTCAAATTAAATTTAAGTTAGCCCCTCCTATGCTATCATTCTAGCGCAAAACAAATTAGCAAGTGATTGTGGCAAAAGCTTGTTTTTTTTCATATTTATGTGGCTTCCTATTGAGCCAGTTTCTAAATAAACTTTTCATTTTACACAGATTATAAGACCTAAAATTTTATACCAAAGTCACTCGAACGCCCTGTATAGCAGGAATGCTGTTACGGTTCAAATTACTTTTATCTAACATGCATAATTTTAACGAAATATGTCGAGTATATTTTATATAGAAAAACCCGGATATTTTGAACCTTCAATTGCGTGGTAACAAGAAGATACTGTAAGCATAGAAGGCAGAAACACTATAGAATACTTCTTCCAAGTCTTATGATGCAACATTAATTATACATGTGATAAGTGGACATAAGCAATGCATTTAAAGCATAAAAATAAATAAAACTTCGACTGTTCTAGTGTTCGTTGGTTTAGAACATTATTTAGAACGCGTATTCTGATTACATTCGAGGAATACGTTTTAAACGCTTACGTTTGAGGCCAAACTTAAATGAATATCTAACGTATTTCTATATTGAGCGAACAGACCGCGCTTTCACTAATGTGCATATTGTTTGAAGCAGAAATAATATGGTATTTTATTGTATGTAAGCTAGTGTGTCTCTTGTCCAAATGTATTGCAAAATCCAACGGTCTCAAATAATCATTAGTTGCATTCGCGTGGTTGTATTGCGCTTAAAAATTTGGAAACGGGTGTATGTTTTCCCGGAAATGTAAGTGTGGAAACAAATGGAATTACAATGGCACTAATGAGTTTTATATGGCCCATGAATATGTGTCAATTCGTCGAGCATATCGCCGACAGCGCAGAAGCATTTGGCTTAACTTAATTTTCTTATTCTTTCTATAAACATTGCCAGCAATTGAACACAATGCAATCTAGAAGAGGTACGCCACTGGGTGGCTGGCTTCATCCCCGCTTATAACACGCAGGGGAACAGGGGAGAGACATGTAATAACAGAAATTTAATTTGGCAAATAAAAAGACGAAGCTGGCATCTATTTGGAACAAGGCAATCCTGCTGTTGCTACATTTCTTCAATATTCTTCCTGTTTTTGTAACAATATCCTGGCGTTGCAATCCTGTGTTAAAACGCACACTGATGTCACAGAGGCAAAAGTTAATCAAATTGTAGGCTTTAAATGCAAAACATAGTATCATATTGATAATAAGCAGGGCCCGGATTCTGATGACATGTCATCAATTGTTGGATCATGGCATTTCTAACCTGGTCATAAATCCTTATCATCTGCCTCAGAGTATGAAAATGCATATTTATTAGGTCATTTTGGTCATTTTATGCCATTTTCTATTTTTGGGCCTTTTTTCGATTTTACGTCATTTTTTCTCATTTTCTTGGCCTTTGTGTCCTAGTCATTTTCTTGCCTTTACATCGAGTATGTAAAGAGTTTTATAATACTGACATGTTACATAAGGATAACTTTTGACTATTCAGTTGAGAAATAAAAGTAACTTTGTATATCCCTTATTCGCATTCTTGGGGAAAGAAATCATTCCTATTTAATGGTTAGTCTGGAAAGGGTTGCTCGCGTGTGGAGAGATGGCCATTGTCAGGGGGCAGGTATCACTACAATTATAAATTCATATCCCAAACTATGGATGAGGCAGGTCAAGTTTTCCTTTTTCGCGTTAATAAGTGCGTACAGTCAAATTCCTAATGTCATAGGCTGTGAAATTCTGTTTTTCCAATGCATATTTTTTAAATCTAAGAACTCAAAAGAGTTGTAGGACATGCTTCAAAAACAATTTTTTTAATTCTCTTTTCAGATTCTTCAAACAAGAACATGGAGCATATGTATTTTTAATTATGTTCTAAATTATCTACTTTTTCTACTCGTATAACAGCTATATGTCCTGCGCCGTGGTTCTGTGGGCTAGAACGTGGAGCTTTGGTTCCCGGCCACGGAATCTCTCGAGTTCGATCGCCCTTCCATAGGGGTGCGGATTTTAAGTCCCGGCTATGGGACCGGTGCCCACTCAGCATCATGAGAAAAGTGGGGAGCTGCGATAGACAGCGATCCTGGCCACGGAAGCCAACATTCTGGCTGGGAGATGGGTGATGCTGGCCACATCACTTCCCCATATCGGTTGGATAATCGCCCACCTCTGCCGTGCGTACTTGGGCGTGAGGCCGGCAGTCGGGTTGGCAGGTCTAGGCCCTCCATTGGCTGTAGAGCCGTGGAATGATGCTGATTATTATTAGTAGTATTGTTATTTTAAGTTATGTATTAATTTATAACTTTTTGCAGACTAATTTTAATAAATTAAACAAATCTCAGATTTTGGTAACTTTTTGCAGTTAGTATGACAGAGTCATTTTGTGGACCATTTTCCAAGCATGTGTTGGTCATCAAAATCTAGGCCCTGATAATAAGAAATGTAAGATGTTACTCTTCAGATACGTTCATCTTAATTCTTAAAATGCACATGTTCCCTGTTTAACATTCATCCGTTATCTTGTATTAGGATATATCCACCGCGCTGAACATTGTTTCATTACGAGCACCGCCAACAACCTCTAGGTGCTTTTAACAGCGAGTTACATTATAATATTTTAAGTGGAGTTGAATATATTAATGCCTATTCCAAATTTGCTTCGTCGTACTCTTTTCGACCCATAAATCGAAACGAAAGGCCGCATTGCAACCAATCTTGACTGTCTCCTAGCACTACAAATTTACTGTTTCGTAATCATGTTTTCGCTAGCTCTCATTTTATTAAGATTTCCAGAAACTAATGGAGTTGCAAGCGCCTGCCATAGCTATGTTTAGGATATCATACAAAGTTATTTATTACTTAATTTGATGAAAATAGCTATTTACATATTTTATTGCAGTGTATTTTAATAGTCTAGTAGCATATCATTTAATTTTGATTTTCTCTAGATAAATCTACGAGCACCATTTATGTTTCGTTTACAAAGTACTTTTTAAAACTTTAGAAAACTTAATCACACAAATCTTAACGATTTTGCATACATTAGAAGTCATTTAAAAACCCCAAGCTTGTAATAGTAAAGTAAATAATGCCAGAATTATTATATTTAATTATTATTATTATTATTATTATTATTATTATTATTATTATTATTATTATTATATGTATTCCATTCTGAAACCTGTCAGATGTTGCATCGTTTAAACTCAAAGTTGCAGTAAAATCACAAAAAATATATTTTTTAATCAGTCCAAATTCCTCTTATCTGATTATACACACTACCACCGTCATTACCCTGGGGCGTGAAAATGTTTCGCGATCTCTGTCTGTTCAAGCTGGACGATATTGAAGATAAGATTGGAGCTATATTATGCACCTGTTTTTGCTAGAAGTAGCTGATTACCATAGGATATCATTGAAAACGACTAACATTTCACTACTAATTAATAATTCTTAATATCTAAGGATAATAATAGAAGAATTGCTGTAATTCCTCAATTAGAAATTTAATTCGTCCTGGGACCCTAGCTATTCGATGCGGATTATCAATTAAATAACAGACTCCTCTAGATAGACTATAATACCGTCAAATTCTTTAAGATGTGTGTTTCAAGGGGGCTGTGGATTGTATTCGGACATAAAACTTTTAGGAACGACATGCATTTAAGAATATCATTTTTAAAAAATACCCCTACCCCATCTTTGTGCATTTGGCTCAATTCTATCTCCGTAAACACGCATTCTCCAAAGTGAGAAATTATCAGGTAATGTCAGTCAACTTTCACATCAAAGCTAAAGGCGGCCTCGGAAACATTGAAGACGGTTTTGAATACGTGTTTCCGTCAGATGTTTGAATTCGAAAAACTTCTAGGAAGAGAATTAGGCCGCGCCATAACTGGGAAGTTCCTAGCAGATGTCATATAACTGATAGATGAACAATCAGAGCAGTTAATTCACATTGGGAGCGATAGCATAGAGGACGCATTTAACGCAGAGCAAGTGAACGTCGAAGTTATGTTTATAAAATGTTGTGTTCCGTGTTAAGAAAATAATCACTACGAGAATTTAAATTAAATCCTATTTTCCTATAGAATGGTAATATATAGCTGTTACTGGATAATGGAAATATTTACAATTTTATCCTTCTTAGAGAACATTAACTTCTTTTTCAAGTGCAGGTTGAAAGCTTTCAGACAACTCTTTTCAAATATAGAGAATTTTTTGAAGTAAAATCATTGATCCTGATTATTCTGTGTTATCACCTTAAAAGAAAACTCCAAACGATTTAATTACATGAGCACAATAGACGCGTTTAATAGAGCGTGACGTAAATAGAACTTCTTAGTTAAAATTACTCTCCTCATGGTTAGGAAACTGCTGCCTGCTGAATGTGTAAACAAAGAATGAATTATTTTAAATGCTTGGAAGCCAATAATTTTGGTACTTGAATACATTAAATTTTAAAACTATAGTTGTGAATGTGAATGCTTTTAAGAGCAGAACACAAACTAAATATATAACTTTTTACACTCCACAATCCTGGATTCATGTTATGCGTCATAAAGCTTCAAAATAATGAAATAGATTTTATATTAACTGAAATGACAATAGCAGATGTATTATCAATTTATAGGAGTGAAGACAGAATAAAATATGTATTAAAAATATACATAAAGTATCCTATTAGTCAATGCTTGCTCGTATCAATCAAGGCTACGCAGCACAGAATCCTTTCCGTTATTACTTTGTGATTCTATTGAGATGATCAAAATACTTCCAATTGATTGCTGACTATGGAGCTATGTCGGCTGTCACTACGCGATAAAATTACTTAATTCTATCAATTCACAAGTTTACCATTCTACATCTCTTTCAATTTAACCTTAGCATTAGAAAAAAAGGTTCATTATACTTAGTATTAGGTGCTAAGGAACAAGTGAAACAGTGAAGATCATTTCTTCACTGTCTACGGGCACATGTAACATGGGGATATTTAATAGGGACCACTAATTCGATTTGTAATTTGAGGAAAAATCCTTCAAAATGTATTTCGGGAAAAGGTATGAAATATTTAAAGAAGTTCATACAGCGTTTTGCACGAAACAAATTCCTTCCATTTTTCCTAGACTTGGAACTAGTATAGTAGTATAGATATTGTTTCTTTTTTAGTACAATCTTTAACTCTGTCTAGTGACTGCCGCCTTAACAGTATTGTTCACTTCTGTATATTATAGACATTACCGGTGTATTTAACTAACTGAAATCCATTTAATGTCCCCCGTAAATACTGTTCCTGGCTTTGTCAGTTTTTGCTGACATTAGCGGACACAAGTTTTGTTTTATCATCAATGCTCCGCATTTTTACGTATGTTTGAGTCTGAAACATTATTAAAATGTTAATAAAACCGAATAAGTTGTGTTGGGATATAAAACAGCATTAAAATTTGAATGACATGACTCAGGTGCGTTCGTGATATTTTTCAAGGAATCTGTAGCTTGGTCCCATATTTCTGAGGGAAATTTGAGAAACTGTGTAATTTTCAAGGGCGTAATCGGAAAGTTTGTTAATTTTTAAGTAGGTGACTGATAATCAAACAAGTCGGAAAGCAATCAGCGACACATTCAGGTTTTAGAAATGCCAAGCCAAATAAATAACCATTATCTATTTGCTAACAGTTCAGTTTTCTCTGTGTGAATCCATCAAATATAATTAATTCTCTCCCTTTTGTCGTAGTTGTCAGCTTGCCGTGTATGTCTAAATTGTAGTCACAGATTGGCCGAACACTACACAATACACAAACAAATTACTTTCACAGATACAGTATGTGAAACTGACGTAAATTAATATCCCTATTTATTTTCCTCGAATTACAACTGCTTTTCTCTCTCAGTGAGCACCAACATGGGTAGCCGAGCTTGTTGAAGCACGGACTCGTGAGCGGGAGGTCCGCGGTTCAAATCTAGCCAGGACCGTCCTCCCTGACTGAGGTTTTTTTTCAGGTTTTCCTCAGTCCTCATAACTGGCAAATGCCGGGGAGGTATCTTAAACTTGGTCCTGGAACGTTTCCTTCCCAATAATCACTTCATTTCATGTATCATTGCTGTCCACCGCCTGTGGTGAAGTATGCAGTAAGAACGGCAGTTAAACACTAACCCTCCAAAATAATCTCTGAGTGGAATTTTTCTGCTGTTTCTCAAATTACAATTCTCGCAGTCTGCATACCCCATTATAAACTGTGTCCGTAAGTGTGTCCTAGGTGCATTCTTAAGATGTAAATTCCTTTGAAGATCTCTCTTAAAATATGGCATAATGCTCGGTTCGAATATACTTCCTTTACACCCTGTATATTGCCTTGGAGGAAAAAATGTGCGGTAGGAATATGGTGCCCCTGGATGCAAGGAAATGGCTATGATAACCGGATTTAGGCTTTCATTTTTCTGCCACGCCAGTTTGATCAGCACCCACCGCACCCCCAGCTCTAAAGGCACAATATTGCCAACCGCATGTCCTCGTGGCGCAAGAAAATTTGAATGTCAGTCCTGGATCAAGTAGGATGTTGGGGGAGTGTTGAGTATCCCAACCGAGTACTATGGCTAACTTCGTTTTTCTTTCTTTTTACCCTCTACACTGCAAGGAAATGTATCTCTCTTCTTTGAAGCAAAAATGCACCGTGATCCGGGAGTGATGCGATCTACTTCCTCATCCCCTTCTTCCTCTCCTTCCCGCTGTGAGAAACGCGATCGGAATTAAACTGATTTGACTGCAGAAAATGATGAAAGCTGCCAAAAGTGGCCACCGCAACGAAATTCTCCCCCTCACTAAAGGACTTAGGCAAAAAGCAATATCGGAGTGTTTTTAGCGCAGAATGCATGCTGTCGTACGTCATCGCTTTGGATAAGCCTGACAGGGATACAGGGAACTTCCATATGTTGCCTCTACGAATCCTGTGTACTACTAACCGCTAAAAACAGGTGATGTTGGCAGTGTATCGTTAATGTTGATTATTACTGAAGTATTAAGCTATGAATGTGTAGCCTTAGCAGTGTAATTTAATTAGTTTAGTTTCTAATTTTAAAGACATTATTTGATTTCCAACAAGAGGAATAAGTGCTAAGTTACATGTCATTTAAATTGTTATACGTATAACTACAGTATACATCTCTGAACGAGATATCTCCGCGGCAAAGTGTGAAGCTCGCATTCGGGAAGTCCCGGGTTCGATTCCCGTCGGCCGTCCACTCTGACCTTGGGTTTTTCGTGGTTTTCCTTCATCGGTAGGAGAATGCTTGGGGTGGTTGCTCATCTAACAAGATTTCCTTTCCATTCCCTTTCATTCCGTTTCCTTCTCATCTTTCAGGTGTGCTTCTAGGTTTCTTGAAGTATGGCGGTACCGGACAGATGGCGCGGATGCTTACTTAAAGGAAAGCGTACTCCCCGTAGATACTAGAGGGCTGCTTGGACGACGGGTCGTTATTGCCCTCTATGCAGCTCCAGCAGTGGGACAGATCCTCGAGACTGGAATTGCTAGGGACTTCCGCCTGCGACCTGTAGCCTCCTGTGTTCCTTCACTTTATCCCTTCCTCATAGGGGTGGTAGCCCAGTGGATCTATGTAGATCTAATTGTGCGAGGTATAACTCTAACCCTAACCCTAACAGTGGGTGTATATCATTAATATGCTTTGGTGTATCGTCATTCATATACTTATCTGTACACAGGCATTTTAAGAGCAGTTTTGAAAGTTGTAGGATTGCTGGTTAAGGGAAGAGTCTTATGTCCATTTTTGACAGCAGGATAGTACTGAAACCAAGTGGGTACATTTATTTTTATAATATTTTAATTTTGTAAACTTTTTTCTTTATTTCCTGCATAAAAAGAAAAGAGACATGCATATTCACATGAATATGTCAGTATTTATAATTTCTTTATAAATGTCTTCGTGTGAAATGATGGCTATGTATTTTTGTTTTCCTATTAAAAAATACGGCTACTTTTAACAGAGTTTCTCCGTATAAGAGAGAGAGGGAGAGGGAAAAAAAAAGAAAGAACATATTTCATTATTGAATTCAAATTAACATAACAAAGAAACTTAAAAGCCTTCAGTCATTTCAAGGTTAATAAGGGGTGAACTGATAATATGCAACGCTAAATTCGACGTACTAAGATCTATTTCAGCTCGTTATTTATTTGCGGACCAAAGAATTTAATGTCATGGATTGTTGTGTTTCATCAACACTTCCCAACTGTTATTGGAAATTTGGAGATTTCGGGTGATGAAATTCACACCTTTTTGTTTCATCTAAATTTATAGACAGCATATTTACTTTCAACCATGAACAACCCAAGGAGCTCAGAACATGATTTAATTTAAAGTCATAATCATTTGTGCTAATGCAATTTATAAATAAAGGTGTACCTTCCACAAATTATACTAGCTACATCTTGGAAGGATAATGAGAGAGTATTTATATAAATAAAAAATGAAGCAGAATTAGAATTGATTTGTGAGGAACTGCATGTTGAATTATTTACTCTTAATCGAATACTTTCTTTACTTTTTTTTTTACTTTTATTGAGGTAGGAAGTAAACCATCTTGGTATTTTATTGAATAAAGAGCTAAATTATCTAAGAAAATTAGCCATTTCGCAGTCAAAACTTTTCGGCAATCCAGAGAATTCATCCTAGATGCACCTTTTCATCGAATGCAATTAATGTTTTGTTAGATTAAATTTTTACTTTTAGGTAAACTTTTATGAAGTTGTTTTTCAAATCGTACTTATATTTTGTTAGATAAAAATATGAGATTGGAACTGCCCTGGTAACATGCACGTACTAACACGCTTTATGAGCTTATGTAATTATATTTACGACATAGTCTTAAGACACAGTACGAAGTATATTTTGTGTGATGGTGAACAGAGTAATTAGATCTTATGCTCCATGTTCACAAACAGGGGTTAACAGTCAGGATACAAGGCTGTGTTTATAATACAAATAAAGTAAATTTTGAATGCCAAGCATATTTTTAATTTTAGCTAGTTCGGTGGCCACCTGCCCAAAATATTAATCTATATTAATCTATTAATATTAATATAGTTTCTAGGATACTATATATTACTTAACTAATAATTGTCTCTGTTTATTTTCAGGTAAGTACCATCAGTATATTTCCAGTGAAGTTTTGAAGCACACGAGGTGGTGAGTACAGCAGTTCCACAAATTCTTTTTTTCTTTCCTTGTACGGTAGTGACACTCATTAGGTCTGAAAGAAACACCACAACTCATGTAATAATATAACAGTTGATGTAGCAAGGAGAGGAATCTGGATTGTAATTTGAGTCCCTTCCCCTGAGCAAACTTTTACGTTCATAGCTCGTAATATAATCATTTAATAAGCGCTTATTATAAAGACATTCTTGCTAAATGGGATTTTTGCATGGTAATACACTGAACCTTGTATTTTACTCTGTGTAAAATGAGTACACGATCTCTTCGCAGATTATTTGTTTTATTATTACATGAATAAAATGTTCTTTTAAAATTATATTTCAGTTCTTCGAAAGTTGCTTATATGCACTTTGTTCTAGGCGTTAATATTTGGATCTCGTTTCATTCGCGCATTGTGCTACAAATAAATATTGTACAGAGAAACGTATGGCTTGCTCCTGCAAGAGAACAGCCAGCACTCTAGTAGTATCGAAAACGTAGAGCCAACAAGCCAGGTGATACGTGTGTCTTATTGAGAGGACTATAGTCTGTGTGTTAATGCAAAGGCATAAGTTTGTAGTGCAGAGTATAGATGTCAGTTTGAGGTACCTTAGAGACGCAACAAACTATAACAATACCTAATTTCGAAAAATTAATTTTCAGTTTCAACTGTCGAGTATATTTTAGTAGCACCCTGCATTCTAAATACTTCCTGTAGTTGTTTTAAACGTTTTAGGCACCACCCAGCCTAGCTTTCAATTATTGCTGTGTTAGAAGATTAAATATTGGATGCATCATCGCGTTGCTTGAAGTTTCGTTTTACCATTCTCGCTAACAATCTGCAGGCCTTCCTTGTCAGCTCCGTTCTGCAAGTCAGTCGCATTCTAATTTCCAAAATGGACGATGGCATGTATCTGTTGAACACCCAAGGGTGTTACGCTGCAGCTTTCACTTGAGAATCGTGTGTATGTGAGGTTGAAATCTGTACGCTATGTTTAATCGATAAGTGACATTTATATAAGCCTAAGCGCCATTTGTTTTCAAAGGGTTTTAAACCTGGCATAAACTAAACCGTATTACATCAACAATTGCTTTAAACCAGGGTTGCCAATAGAGGAGACGCGAAGTTTAACCATCCCCCTGTTTTGTTCTTTGGTTTGCCTTCCCTCCAAGGAGCTCGTATTAGCACTGTGTCGCCGTAAAGTTAGATACTCCAGCACACGCAGATGGAGGAAGAAAGGAGGAGACTGACATTTGAATATCACAAAATAGCATGACTCTAGTTTAACCAAGGTGTTTCTGGCTTTCGTTTATTTAAACGAAAGCTCCTAGTTTAAACTACACTGAATTATTGTGTCGACACCCAGTTGACTAATCAGAATAGCGTTTAGTGCATTGAGCTAAACATGGCAAATTTCGAGAAGAAAATTGCTCTTGTCTTTTCGCCCCTTATGTTTTGGAGGGGAAAAAAGCTGTCTGCCGTAAAATACAATTATAAAATTCTAAGTGAGAGGAGATAAATTCTGAAAATACGATGTATACATGAGTTGGTCATCAATAAAATGTTCCTAATTTGACTTGAGGTGTTGTATAATCTCGTTTATTTTGTAATTATCTTGAATTTCCTGGACCTGTTCTCGAAGTTTAAAATATTAATTCGTTTCTTTGCTTGCTCTGAATAACACCTAGAGAGAATTTTATCGCGACCACAATGCGTATATTTTTTTTATAGTCCCTATGACATGTGTCACGTACAAAACATTTTCGTGAATAAACACATTTATTGTGTTCCCTCTGAAAATCTGCTTTATTATAAAGTTCAAGAAAACAATATTCTTTCCATTTTACCTTTCTAACTATTGTACTTGTTTTAATTATGTCTTTTATGTCATGACAACATTTGCGTATATTTATGCAATCAGAACCTATGTGCTTTCATCCTTTTTTCTAATTGATTCAAACCCTAGATAACCTCACTTCCAGATCATAATGATCTTCCTCTATTTCATTAAAAATCTCCAGGAATTTCTCCATTTTGATTAAACAAATGCAAAAGTGTATCTTGAAGTGGAAGTTAAAGTGGTTTAAACCTACCAGAAGGAAGCTTTAACTTATAGCCTACTTGAAACCTTCTCTTAAACTAGTTTAAACTAAATCTAGGTTTAAGCCTACTGGAAGAAAATGGCTCTAAGTTTGCTACAGTTGCCAGTTAGAATGAAAATCGTCGTTCTTCTCGAGTTTTCGAATGATGGGGATTTTAAGGAAGTTGAGATATGCTAGGGACTGTGCCGCTTGTGATCGGGCTTGTTGACAGAATACAAGAAACGGTCTCGTCTAGCATTGCCACTCAAGCCCTTGCTGACTTTGACAAGTTGCTTGGACGTCATTCTTCGACATTGATTCACTTTCTCTTCAACCTTTGGTGAGCCTACTGCTGTGAGTGACACGGTCACATGCATGTTTTCTTGGACATTGATGCGGTCTATTTGTCTTTGAAGTAAACATTTATCTGCTATTAGTTCGAAAAGTAGGATTACAGAACAAAGCCATTAATTAAATGAATATGGTAATTTATGTTACAGATATGCTAATTGTCTATTCAGCCTGATATTATCTGTGGACAGAAACCAAAACCTTACGTAATGACAAAACCTGAGAAAAAGCGTAAACATTAAGAGAAAACCTGATCTCTCAACATCCCACTATTTCTGTGCTCATCGAGATGAGCAGGGATTCTATGGAACAGAAAGCAAGCGGTTCACGTACGTGATAAGAAGAACAAAAAGGCTAATAAAGTTTTGCGTGCGAAGATCCGTATACTCATAAATTCATACATTTTTACATTCTCTACTATGTATAATAAGTAGGGGAAGTATTGTATTCCACCCAAAAATTTGATGTCTAGATTTCGCCGGAAATATATATTTTGAAGCCTCCTGAATCCAAAAGAAGCATTTTTAAGAAAAGGTCTGTGTGTGTGTGTGTTTGTGTGTGTGTGTGTGTGTGTGTGTGTGTCTGTGAACAGCATAACTCTAAAACGAAAAGTCGGATAAATACGAAACTTGGTATTTAGGTTTAGTATCTCTCAAAGATGCGACACGAAGATTTTCAAGAAAATCTCCCACCCCAGACTACCCTTTACATGGAACATTTTTCGAAAATTTTGATTTTCTCAAAAATGGTTCAGACGATTTTGATCAAAATATCATATATTTAAGATATTTTCATGGAAATAAAATGCATAACTTGAATTATCTGGGAATGTCCTCAAAAGTCCTCTTCTTTCTGAATAGCTTTTCCATAACTGGTAAACCGTAAGAGATAGACAACATTTTTCTGCACAAAAAAAAATGTAGTTCTCATTAAAACACACAATTTATGTCATACCCTTTTTATTTGTCGGGTGAACCATTTCTGAGATATTCCTTGTTATTTGTTTTAATTGTCTGGCATGCAAAGAGAATTGAATGCTTCATATAGCAACCAGCTCTTAAAGGATTTGACTATCACTTAAAGCGTGCCATATTCCCCTTGCACCTACAAGAAAATTAGCAATAATATAGTTTTTGCAAATATTTATATCGATTAACATGAAATAGATGGAGAATAAGCGTTTGTAAAAATAGTTTGTACAAGAGTAGAGAAAGTCATGCGAGTGCAACATATCAGATTTTTGTTATTTGTAGAAACCCGGGGCACCTGCACGATGATTATAATTCTACCTTTTATTCTAGGAGGGACGTCGAAAAACACACTTCTTTGCTCTTTTTGATTCCACATAAACCAATGTCAAAAAGTGGAGTAATTTCGGCGTGATGCACAATGATCCCCCTGGTAACACTGTGTGTGTGACGGGGTATATTCTGTCCTTGCTTAATGGAGACATGTTGCAAGTACCGATTTTCAGACCCGCAAACTTCATTTGATGATTACTACTGCTCTACCTTCTAGTCTAGGATGGATTTAACACTTTCTTTCTAACAAAGCTTTTTGTTACTCATCTTAATTCATAGTAATTAATGTCAAAAAGTGAAGTAATTTCGATGTGATGCCTAGGAATCCGTTGGCAAGACTGTGCACGTGACGGGGTGGAATCTTATTCTTGCAGGGTGTGGTTGTGTGGTCTATGACTGTTAATATCGTTTTACTTCAGGTTGGAAGTAACAAGTTATTTCTAGTAAAATGTTCTGTTTGTGTTCTTGATTCCACGTAAATTAATGTGTAAATGCGGGTTAAGTTGGACATAATGCACAAGAATCCTCTTGGCAACATTGTACGTGTGACAGGATGGAATCTTGACTTTAAGGCAGGCAGAACGGTCCAAACTTTCAGGCATATGACTTGCATTATGAGACACTGCATCTTGCTGTTGTAATGGGCCATACATGATTTCAAACTATGATAGATGCAACAAATTGACAATAGATTTTTTTGTTTCTATAGCTGATAGCTATACCCTGTTAAAAGCAGTCCGTTCTAACTTCTTCCATCGTGTATCTACAAGCTGAATAATGTCATCGTTTTCTTTTGAAGTGTATGATTCTAGTATATTTGCAGGTATTTTCTTTTTGGGGGTTAATGCTCATCTTTGTGTTTTCCTTTCGTTCAGTTCACAATTCAAAGAATGGTAGAATATCGCAATTTATCAGAAAACTCGTCACCAACCGAGGTTATTTTGGCTACCATATTCTCATTAGCATAATGTACGAGCCGTGCCATTCTTTGAAGTGTATACTCGAAGTTAATTTGATATCAAGATTCAACCGTCTTCGTTTCGTATCTGGCCGTCTTCAACAGCAGTTCTAACTGCAGTTATCGTCGTTATTCATCATGCAAAGTTTCCGAGAATGGAAGCTGGCTGCTTCGCTTACCAAACCGTTTTATATATTTTGACTTAAAGGGAGAGTGAAACCAGATGTCAACAAGTCGTCTTGCTGAAACTGCCATGTATCAAAAGGTTAATATTATACGACAGGTTGATGGTGGTTGGTGGTTCTGTCGTGGTACTTCAGTCTCCTATTGGCCAAACCAGAAGAAGGGGATTTCCCTTAACGGAGCTTTGTGCTACAGTTCTCTGCAAACAACGTTGTGCCCCATGCTTGAAAGTTTGCTTCAGTGCTGATTTCTTACAATTTGACATTTTTAGCCATGTTTTATGAATATGAATTGCGCATTTCATCGCAACAGGCATCTCTGCTCGCGTTATTCCGGAGATTCTTCTTCTCTTTCTCTCCCTTTTCTTCAGCTTCTCCCTCCTCTGCAGCATAGGGCTTTAGACCGCACATCTACGGTTATTAGCACCCGTTCCCTCTCTCTGTGTGTGTGTCTGTCTGTCTGTCTGTCTTTCTCTCTCTCTCTCTCTCTCTCTCTCTCTGCAATTTACTGGTGTTTCGAAAAACGGTATAAAATCTCTCTTATTGGTGCATCCATAACAATTTAAAAGTAATTAGCATGCATATTGCTAATTTCTACAAATTTGAACCAGTTAGCTGAAATGTTTATAATATATGTCCATTATAATTATAGCATAAAATTAATTGTTATGGCCAGACATAGGGATTTCCAAGCATTAAAGTCAGGACGAAAGGAAATTAGGTTGAACCGACACCGGGCTTTACACAGTGACGTCACGGATAACAAACCACTCCCATACTCGTACAGTCTGCTGGCGCGTGCCCACCACTCACGAGACCGTGTTTTACTTGCCATCAGTGACCCTTGGCTGCATTGATGATCGTTTGAGTTTAGCTAACTTGAAACCAACTGCTTGAGAATTCTTATGCCTGATTATGGCCCTATGTACTTAGCTTTCCAAGAAAATTATTTTTCAAAAACGGAAATTAAGATCTCATGTAAAATGCCCCATGTGATGAAAATTTCAAATTCTGTGTATTTATTCCTCAAATATAATTTCTTATAGTCAAGGATAACATTTTGTGTAACAGAACATTTCGTGGAAAAAATAATAAAGTGTATAGCACTTCTAATTTGATAGAAGTTGAGCAAGTATTAAAACATTAAAACCCTAAATCCAAAAGTATACTTTATACCAAGAAAAGGCGCTTTAGATATATTCATTAATATTAGAACGCATACTGAAATTCTGAAAGAAGTTGAATAGAAATTGCATCATGGGAAGCACTTCAAAGTAGTAGAAGCTTAAGGAAACAAGATTAAGGAAAAATCAATTCTTGAAATTCCGCACACTATTTGAACATGTCCACACACGTCAGTAGGATCGCGTTTACACATTTAGAACGGCAAGAAAGGCAACAACGCAGATGGTTCCTTATTCTACAATTTTTTATTAAAATTCGTAAAAAGTATTTTTTTCGAAATGTTGACAATTCAGTATCATAAAAAAATTGTACACAAGCTGGTCCTGTTCCTTAGGCTGTATGCTTTCGGAACTATAAATTTTCCCGTGATAACTGACTTATGTACACGAATAACGTATTAGAAATTTCGTAAATTCTTATGTGAAATCTTGCACTTTATAACTAATAATGTAAATAAGAATGCTTCTCATGCTCCTGATGATTACTAACTTTTGTAATGAAGCAATTAAAAGCAGCCAATAAATAGTGAGGTAGAGGTTTTTACTTTCTCTACCGTGTACGTAGTAAGTAGATTGCATTCCATCGAAAAATTAGATATCAAAATTGCACTGTAAATACGTTTCGGCCCTCCCCCCTAAATCCTTTTAGAAAAAGATATCCACGTGCGCTGGTGTATATGTGTGTGTGGTTGTCTGTGAACAGCAGGACTCAAAAATGAAAAGTTGGATAAATTCCACACTTGGTTTTTAAGGCAATGCATCTGTGAAAATAAAAAAATCCAAGTTTTCTTTCGATTGCTTTAACCTTTAAATTTCTTGCCGTATATTTGGAACATAAAAAATTTTAACGACCTATGTCAAACCCTTGTTAAGATATGACGTTTTTATTCCTAATTAATCAATTTTTGATCTGGTAATGTGAAAAGTTCCTTGTACGCTAGGGTTTATCGTATCACTCCTAAATTTTTAATTTAAGATTAGTATACAAATATAAAGAAATAGCTGAACAGGCATCTCTTAATTTTAATTAATTTAAGAGAAAACAATATTTTGTGTTCATATGTTATTGAATTTCTCAATTTTTTTCAATTTGAGTCATCGTTTCTAACGCTCCCCATATGGCCTGTGACATTCGGGGATACCTCATTCCACCAAGCGATGGCTGGACCATTTCTAAGGTCGAAGCACCCAGCGGGTGGAATCCGTTGCCTCCGATTGTAGGGTGATGATAAGGATAGCGGTGGAATGAAAAGCCTTACAGCTTCTACCGTGGACTCCGAACCAAGTTGTGTCTTGAGGATACTTCACATGAGGAAGTCAGAGGTGGAGGCGTGGATGGAGCCGACTTAAAATCGCCGCCCCAGAGCCAGGAATCGAACCCCGGACCGACAGTACGAGAGCCGGAAACTAAACCACTGCCGGCGCCCTTTTCAATTTGATTAATGTAAAATAATTAGTTTCAGCTGAACTATTACATAATTTTTAAGTATTGCACAACAAGTTTGAAATATATTTTTTTCTGACGCTCTCCTGGTTATTTCAAACGAACAAATTATAAACTGTGGTCCAAGGAGTGGTTTGAAAAGTGAAAAAGTTTGAAAAAAATGGAGTTTAAAGTTCAACGCGGTACTTTATCTAAGTGGGACAGGACCAATTAAATAGCCATTTCTAGCTTCATAATTTCTTATATTAAAAAGCCAATTGTATAGCATGAAAGTACAAGTTATAAGTATAATAAAATGCAAAATCGTAAAATTTCATATTTTTTACCAATTGCGTTGCCTTAAATTCAGTAGCCTCCGCAGATGCGACACAAAGATTTACAACAAAATCCTCACACCCCAAACTACCCTTTACATGGAATATTTTTCAAAATTTAGTATTTTCTCAAAATGGCTTTAACGGTTTTTATTAAAATACCGTATATTTAAGGCATTTGCATACCAAATAAAACGTTTATCTTGAATTTCTTTGGAATAACTTGTAAAGTCCGCTTTATTCGAGAGGAAATTTGTATAATGCTTTGTAATTTGTAAACATTAAGCGATTAGACGAAAACCTAATACACAAAAAAATATAGATCTCTTTAAAACACACATTTTATTTCAAGCAACTTTTTTTACTTTCTCTATTACGCATAGTATTGTATTCCATCCAAAAATTCGATGTCGGAATTTCACCGAAAACATGTTTTGAGGTCCCCTGAGCCCAAAAGAGCATTTTTAATAAAAACGTCCGCGGGTATATGTGTGTGTGAGACACAGAGAGAGAGAGAGAGAGAGAGAGAGATAGAACAGCATAACTCAATGAAATGTGGGATAAATATCAAACTTGGCATTTAAGTTCAATATCTTCCAAAGATGCAACACGAGGATTTTCAAGAAAATCCCTCTCACCCCAAACTACTCTTTACATGGAACATTTTTCAAAAATTGTGATTTGCTAAGAAATGGCCATAACGATTTTAATTAAAATATCATGTATTAAAGATATTTACATGACAAATAAAATGTATATCTTGAATTTTCTGGGAATAGTCTGTGAAGTAGTCTATCGATTGTCAGTTGTTTACCGCGATGTCATGGAAAGCATATGGAATTTTAAGGCCAGCGTCATTCGTCCAGTTCTAAAACATTTAACTATCGCTATTCCCTTTGCATCTGTAACGAAATCTAGGTCGTGGGTTCAAACCCTTCGGAGGGCAATGGCATTTTTCGGGAGTAAAAATCCTTAGCTGGTGGTCCCGTGTCGTCGATTTACGGAACGTAAAAGAACCTCAAGCCTAATAAAGAGGTCTTAGAGGAAAATTTATGGTTTTTCACGCCCAATATAGAATGGGACGCTAAAAACCATAACAGGTAAAGAGCGTCCATAAATAAATTTAAAAAAATTAATAATAATAATAATAATAATAACGAAATGTGTAATGTAGCTCTTTTCAGAAAGGTTTGTCTCCATTAAAATGAGGTAGATAGGAAAATAAACTTTTATAAGAATAATTTGTATAACCGCTAATAAGCGATAGAGGGTAGAGAAAGTCATGTGAATATAACTCATCAGATAATTTATTGTGGTATAAACCATTTCTTACATATCCGTTATTAATGGTTAGAATTGTTCAATACCTGTCATTCTTTTAAAGACCTGTAGATTTTCAGTTGTTCCCCGCGATTGCATGGAAAGAGTATGGAATTTTAAGGCTAACATATAGCGTCCAGATCTTAAACATTTGACTATCGCTGATCCCTTTGTATCTATAAAGAAATGTGTAATGTAGCTATTTCTGGAAAGGTTTATTTTGATTAAAATGAAGTAGATAGAAATTTATTTCGTAAGAATAACTTGTATAGATACTAATAAACGATAGATAGTAGACAAAGTGATCTGAGTTTAACACATCAGATTTTTTAAATTCATGTCCTGATTCTAGGGGAAAATAATTAAAATGCCATATAGTCTCTGATCTAAGTGAGGACTGAGCTGTGTTACACACTAAGGTTCAGAAGAATTGAATTGATAATTCTTTAGTGGACCGGTGGCACACTCATTATCTTAAAATGCTGTTTTTGGTTTCAGCATAGCACATTACAAACATTCACATTAACTTTTTACTCTACTTAACTTACGAAAATAAGTAGGGTTGCAGTTTTATTTATATGTATAGATATCGGCTTGCATCATTACTGAACTGGCGCAGTGGCATTATGAACTTTTTTTTTATGTATACTATTCGAAATCCGGCATTTACATCATGAAAACGTATAGTAAACATTTTTCATAAAAGTTTTATGGTAAAAGTCATTAATAAATCTGCTTAGAAGAGCTGAATCGGCTAAAAGAGTACTTTAAAATATAAAACAGCAGAACAAAGCAAACCAATAAGAAATAATCAGGCTATCATAAGACAAACTTTTATTTCTCAGATAATTTATTTTTACTCGCTATCCGTTGTGAAGGGTAGTTAGCTTCGCTTGACAAAATTGCACATATGAGCCAAGTTAGGAGCTGCTGCATGCAGCCACTGCGACTTTTTTAGTTGCTAGTTTTAGAAAATATTTTGTTTACGTTTACGGTATTCGTTAAAATTTCTACAAAGTTCACGATATTTAATACAATAGCCCCTTTAAATTTGTGACTTTTGAGTATTTTTTGATAAAATACTGATAATCACTAGATCCAAAATTGTTTTCACGGTTGTTTATTTATACATTCCTTTCCATTGGTTGTTTCAGCAGGTGTGTTTAATTCGTATACTGCAAGATTCAGTAGTTTTTTTATGTATTTCTTAGCTGCAAATTAACATGACACAAACTGTTTCCTTATGCGGTAGTGGGCTTCTCTGTAGATTTACTGAACGAATACTTGTAACTTCCGATCTTCAAAGCTTTTTCCAATAAATGCATTTAGTTTCTCCTTGTTTTCTCAAGTTTTCACTTCTATATGGATTAATTTTCTCTCGAGTTGATGGACATTTTCTTTTTACATTATTAGAAGATATCATTTAACCTTTTCGCGCTTATTTTCCGTTTTCCTCAATCTCGATTTTTGCACTTCAGATACAACTAATTAATTATCAATGACAGAAGTCTTAAAAGCTTTTGCCCATGTAAAAACTAGAGACTTGAAAATTTGCGTATAATGTCTTCCAAGCTCGCCCGGTTTTATCTGAGAGCGATCCGTCTCTATCCGGGCAACTTGTGACCTTACTCCCTAATCTGAGCTTCTTTTTTGTACAGTGCCGTCGTTTTAAGGCGAGGCCACAGACCGGCTATATGCATAACGGACAGTACTGCGGTGAACTCGGTATTTTTCCGATGCCAACCCTGGTGCATGATGCGTTCAATGCTATCTTTATCAGCTGTGCTTCAGTCGCTGCTTTGTTTTTCGTGCTGTAAGAGAGTTGTGCTTGTGCATCTCAAAGGTGAAAGTTTATTCAAGACATCTGTGTTGTATGTAATTTGCTTCAGAGTGTTAATGTCTTGTTATTAGTCCACTGCAATGCCTGCCTACAAATTTTTATGTACGGTACATTCGGTAAAAACCGAATCACATAGACGGATATTTAGACAATTTAAGGAGAAAATTCCTGTTATTCCAGTTCCAAGCAGAGAAACTGTTAAGACTCAGGTTAATAAGTTTAGGACAACGGGATCGCTAAACGACTGAAGCGAACACGAAATGTTCTAACGCAGGAAACAATTGACGAAATTGGCGCATCTATTTGTGGCTAAAACGTTTATAGGACGAGTCCCCACACCATAGACGAATTTAAGAATAATAAAAAATCATAAAATAGGAATATTACACAAGAAGAATGTATGCGTGTGAATAGAAATTTCACGCAGATGGCCACCACTTCCAACACCACTAACAAGTCTAATACTTATAATGCATGCTACTATCTCTCTAGGCAGCTCTAGTAGTTGGACGCCTCTTCGAGCCTGTAACTACTAGGGACTCCCGCGCGTCTCTGTGGCCTGTCCGCCTACGACCCGTGGCCTCCTGTGGTTCCTTCACTTCATCCTTTCCTCCTGGAAATGGTAGCCACAATAGATCTATGTAGGTTGTATAACTCATACCTATATTTATACCTATAAAGCTCCTAGTTCACAATCTCTGTTTGTTAAATAACATTGACGCGTGAAAATGCTGTCATGTTTATTTTTAAAGGTCTCTGCGCTCTAGACCAGTCATTTAATTGTTCAAAGTTGTATGTGTCCCTTTGTGCTGGTTCTAGTTTTGTTCTGAAGTTCAAAAGGAAGAAATCGAGAGAGAGAGAGAGAGAGAGAGGGGGGGGAGAGAATGTAGGAAGCGATTGTTTTGTAACGCAGTAGATAGTATCGCCCCTGGTATACTGAAGGTGCACCTGTCATATTGAGTTAACCATTACATCAAGCTGGGTTAGTGTTGAAGCTCCAAGGCTGTGGAGGTCAGTAGCGTATCCAGAAAGTTATTAAGGGGGGTATATATAGGGATTAATTTTTTAAACAATTTGTATCAATTCAAATGGTATATTTAATTAATTCTGAGTTTTAAGTAAATCGATTTTACATTCACAGATTAAGGTAAAGCAATTGGAATTAAAGTTAGCATAGGATCTTTTGCGTATTTTAAGCGGAACTGTGTAATGACATGAGAATTATGACCACTGTGAAGTATTTTATATTACCGCTGCAGGCCATTTTATTTCACTATAAAGCAGGGTTTCTAGTTATGTTCTAAAGTGGGGGATATTGTACTAATTTGGAAACCACTCAAATTTAGCACCGGAACGAAAACATGCCCCCGATATCTTAACATGTTTGTACCCACGCCATCTAAGTACAGATTCTGTTGCTGTCACCTTTGGCGGTAATGTCTAAGACATGTAGACATACGGTGTAAGTATAGCCCTGGCGGTGATAGGATTAGGAAGTACGTCGTTCCCGCCAACCTAGAAAGGTGCTATTATTTTAACGAAGCTATGTTTGCTATTAATTTTTGCATTTATTTAACAAGGGTGTTCCAACCCCCAAAATCCCTCCCTAGCTATGTCTCTGGTGAAGTACTCGTACTTCTGCCGGCACACATAGAGAGTAAACGCAACTATTGGTGAAGCGATGGAGCTCAAAGACGTTTTACACGACTGTGATACAAACAAGTATACCATTAAAATGATAGTGATTTGCTCCTGAATTAATATAGTTTAGTGTATTAAATAAAAATTACATGAAAGGTGATAGAACATTTTCCCTCCACATTTTGAAATGCTGCAAAATGAATAAATAATAAAAAAACAATGTTAGAAATATTATCCTTCTGTATCCGCGTATTTCTCGTATCTTTTCAGGAAATTTTCATTCACACTCAAAAGCTCAGTATCTAAAATTGAGTGAACTCCTCGCCTGTTTTCTTTTAGTTCATTCAGTATATGAGATTTATTGCATAGGTCTTCTTTTTCAAGTTCCTCCATAGATAAAAATCATATGCAGTTAAAGCAGGGGATCGTGAGGGCCATAATTCGTTACCAATTACCCTATCTTCAAAAATTTCCTGAATTAAACTAAGCGACTCATCAGCGGTATGCGCGGTAACAAAGTCTTGTTCGAAAAATTCAGACTACATTCACAATCGGTCAGCTCTTCAAAAATTGGTGTTAGTCATTCCTAAACCGCTGTGCATTTATTATTATTTTTTAATATAACCCGACTATTCTGTATGCATTTACAGCGCACCAGTTTTCGCGTCATGCAAGGGAATCTCGTGTGTAAAATCGGATCTCTCTGTACTACGATATGTGTTATTTTGTGACGAAACATAACCATATAAATGGAACCATGCTTCGTCAGAGCAGAATATTAAGAGCGGGTAAATTACTCTTTATCATTTCGCAAAATTCAATGACGTAAATTTACCCGACTCTGATGATCACTGAAAAATAAAGTGCATGTAACAAACCCCATACGTTGCAAGAACTAAAAGAAAACATTAGACGAAAAATTCACTCAATTTCGGATATTGAACTCTCCAGTGTGGATGAAAATTTCCTGAAAAGTTGCCAAAAATATGCGGATAGAAACGGACATTTCCAACATCCCTTATGACAAAGTATGTGTTAATATCAGTGTAACTGTAACTATGAGAACGTGAAGCGCTTGCAAGGGTATTATAACTGTTACGGGGGGAGTCCGAGCCGCGGCGGTCGGCCCGCTATCAGCCGTGTGATGGCCACACTGTGAAGGAAAAGCACTGTATAATATAGTGTAGTCCTCAATTATCAACAAAGAGAATCTGGATTGATTGATACCTGACACTTTCCAGCATATGATTTGTCCTCATCGGATGACTGACGTATGAGTACAATAATCAGAGAAGTACCTATGTAACATTCAAACTGGCGTTTGAGAGTTCCTTTCAAACGGCATTCGCATTTTATAGATGCATATGAAGAGAAAAGGCAATTCCAATGTTTGTGCAGTTTCAGTTTTTAAATTTTGGAAATTGCTTTCACTACTTCCTAAAAATATACGCCTGGGGAAGGGGTCACCCCTAACAGCCTTGAGAACCGCTTGTGTAATAGAGAATCAGTAAGATGGAATAAACTAAGGAGAATGTTCAACTTTAATTAAAATGACGTAACTGCGACGAAGGGAATTGTAGTTTATAAAACCTCAGTGTCTACAGATTTAATATATCCTTTTACACTTGGCCGCGGCAGCTTTTTCACGTAGCTAGGCTGTTCCTCTCGACTGAAACCAATCGAAGTGACAAGCGAAGCCTTGGTTGCACAAAGCAGGAATTTTAAATAAAAACAGTTACATTCGTTTGAGCATTATAGATGGAACCTATATGATGTATTGTCATCGTCTTTTCCCTTCTTTATTTCTCTTTTCTTCGCTCTTCTCATATCCTTATCCCATTTCTTTCTTCCTTCCTCTATCACGAGGGGATATATTTCCGCCAGGGAAGCTGTAAATCCTCACATCCATCACGGAAAGAAAAGAAAACGCATGCTTGTTTGTTTTCCCATCCCATGCCACTCTCGCAGATGTAGAACATGAACCAAACTACTGGACACAGAAGGTATTGGCCGAGGCAGGGTCTTCATACCTTTCCCTCCGTCCCTTCCCTGGAAGAAGAGAGAGGAAAAAGAGAGCATTTTGTATTCCTGCTATGGTGCTCCTGTTGAAGGGATCAGCGTATCCCGGAAATCCCGTATCGATATGACAAAGTGCCTCCTGTAATCCCTGATGATAGTGGGGTTGGTGCTGTAATTGGTTCAGCTGGTGTCGACACGTTGAACTCATCAATAGCTCATCAGACTGCGCGGCCAACCTGCCCGCAACCCCAACCCATTCCCCTAACATCACCGTCACCCCCCGGGATGCTAAATCCCTACCCGAACGATGCGGATCCTCCCCAACCGCGAGGAGAAACTACCCAAAGAATTGTAAACTTCACTTTAGCTTGTTACTTCCCAGAAGCATTCCTTTCCCCAGTTCGGACGTCGAGGAGTCACCATGAATTCTTTACTTTGATTATGGAAATTAATGACAACAAAGTAAAAGTAAGTGTTATGTAAAATAACTGTTTATACTCATAACATCTATTTTCAACCCTATTCTACAAATAAAATAAAAAACATATTTTTCCAGCTACTGTGTATTAAGAATGATGGATATTCGCCGGAAGGGTTTCAGTTAGCTAATGGGCTGAAACAGCACTCAACTGTTGTCGATAATTATATAATATCTATATATTACGTATTCTTTGTAAGAGCTCATGAGAAGCGAAACAAAGCCCAGCTTAACATTTCAATGTAGTAGATACTACTTAAAATACATGGATCATTCAAAGAAGAGCAGCAGATATTTCGGAAAAAGTTAATGCTTTTGATATAAATCGTCTGGTTTATCGGAATCTACAATTTCACATAAGCGAGCTTGAACGCAATTTTATAAAACTCGAGAATAAAGGGAATTTCAAATACTATTTAGAAAAACTTTGATGATATCGTACACTTTACTCCTCATTCCAGTGCTTTGCTATTTCAATTAAATATTATTTTTGAGAAAATTAAAAATAACGAGTATTTTTCCACGTAAAGGTTGTTTTGGTGTGCGGGAAATTCTTTAACATCTTCTGCTCCATGCCTGAAAGTTTTCAGACTGCGATATATTAATTTAAGATGCAGGACAACTCAAAACGTGTGTATTTTCGGTGAAATTTCGATATTGTATATCTTAATTAAAAAGAAATACGTCCTGTCTTTTAGAAAAATTAATCTAATGTGTCAAAATATACATTTTAATTTTTTTCTCTAAGAAATTGTTTTTATGTGCTTCCAAATCTGTAGCACGTTTATCTCTATTTTTGACTTTCAATACGTTTACCTGCACTCAAAACCTGTATCCTAAAAAAAGTATGTGGAAGCATGAATCTTTTCTGGAAAAAAACACGCAGATCTTGCTGATAAAACTTTAGCATAGATTTTCCTCCAAAGCAAAATTAATATTTTTAATCATTTTTAAAGCAGCTAATGACCAATTTTTCTGCTATTTTACATATCGGTGCATTTTTTTCTTTTAATTTAACCATTAGTCCTAAGCAAAACTCCTGGCTTTCTCTGATGTGCAGAACATACACACGACCTTCTGTACTCGTTATCAGTGCACGGGTATTTTAGTAACTTTTCCTGCCTTAAGTTTTTGACTGTTATGTATGCTTTCTCACTAAAATAAAGTTTAGCAAGAATGATTAGTACCTCACAGGCTGTTCATGGAAAATTCAAGGAATGCGTTTCATTCGTTAATACAAAACCTCAAACACATAGTATTTAACGAAAGCTGTTCAAGCCATTTTTGAGGGCCCAAAATGAGTATTTCTTATTATTTTCTCCATTTAAAGGCTTGTTTCAGTTACGGGATTTTTAAAAATATCTTCTACCTCTGGTGTGTTTAAACACAAAACCGCATTTCGCGGTGAAATTTGGATATCGAGTGTTTGATCAAATATAATAAATACTGCACCTCGGGTACCTAACCGGTATGCATTTCTTTTCTTCTTTATAAACATTGCGGTATAATGTACACTTGGTTTTACTTTAATAACACTGAATAGGAAAAGCCACAAGGATTCCATAGGGCAGTGTCAGCCAAATAAATGATCTGTGACGTCAGCGAACAAGTGTCTTCTTGCTCCCGGCTCTTAGGTAGAAGCTCAGAAGTGCGGGGCTACTGTCGTGCAATTATTGAAGGACTAGCAGGATAAGAGGAGTGAGTGCATTTGGTACTTTGTACCTATGTTTTTTAGTAGCGTTTAACGCTCGTTCTTACTACTCACGGCACCACAGGGTGGACAGTGGTGGATGATACATGCAGTAAAATTATATTTGGGAACTTTGTTTGGTTGGAGGGAAACATTCCAATGCTAAGTTTAGGGTAACTCCCCGGCATTTGCCAGTTAAGAGGACCGAGGAAAACCTTAGTCAGGGAGGACGGTCCTGGCGGTATGCGAACTGAGATCTCTCGTTCACGAGTCCGTGTCTTAAAGACTTCGGCAACTCCTGTCAATAACTATGTGGTTGACAGACGCCTGACCTTCCCTCCCCTTCGCGTCGCTTCATAATGAGTTCCAGAAACTGTGTTACGTTGTAGGACTGTGATACGTCGCACATAATTGAGTTGGTTGACTCTACCATAGGTTATTTAAAGCGATGTATCTGTGAGAAATTAAAAATGCACCGTTTCTTTTGATTAGTTTGAAATTCCTAATAATGATGCATAAAACAAATTGAGATTCCTTGATTTGTAATTAATCACTTTTGTTGCAAACTGTTTCTTGTAAAAACGTTTATTATGTCTGTCCTAAATGTTTTTGCACTTAGAAAACCAAAATACAAAAAATTGTTTTGCAGGCATTAATTAGAATTTGTGCGCTATAACAAACGAGTTTTCTTTCTTTCTTTCTTTCTTTCTTTCTTTCTTTCTTTCTTTCTTTCTTTCTGTTTCCCTCTCCCACTTCCAGACTAACTCTGTGGAGGGTAGGGAAAGATTCTAACTATAGAAAAATTTCCTCGCCGCAGCCGGAAATCAAACCCCGGACATCTGGATTGAGAAGCCACAGAACTGACTACTCGACCACAGAACAGTCAAACGAGTTTTACATGTTATTGAATTAGTTCTCGAATTTTACGAATAGGAATTAAGAAAATATTTAATTACAAATTAAATGCTGTTATTTATTTATTGTAATTTCACAACAATTTCAGTTCCTTAATATCTGAAGCTCTCCTAAAAACTCCAGGCATGTAAATTAAAAATGTGGAACACAAAGTATTTTCAATAGCCAAAAAGCTGAGGAATTAAAAAATTGATTTATCTTTGTCTTAACATTGGTCTATAGCTAAATGACATTTTGGAGCGTTTAAAATGGCCGATGATAAGTAAACAAGTGTAAAATAACGCTACATGGTATAAATGTAATGAAAATGAAAAAAGCAAACCTTTTTTTTTTTTTGCCAAAATTCCAGCAATGCATTGTTTTATTGCACTTGCACGTGGTGGTTTATATACTAATCCAGGAACTTTAAAATGACGGTTCGAGATAAATAGACCAAAACTGGAAGTTCAGTAGTTTAATGCACAAAAGCAAAACAAAATCCAACATTTTCAGTAGCAAAATTTCAAGTGTTCTTTCTCCCTTAAATGTTCACGTGACACTGGGACAAAATTATTTGAAATTTGAAAATAAGGAAGGAAAAATTTTGACCGAAATAATTTAAGAAATTTTAATTACTTTTAGTATTTTTGAAAAATGTATTACCGTAACAAAAAATACCTCTTAGGTACACATTTACAGAAATGTACGAGAGAATGGTAAAAAAGAAGTGTTTAGTTTTCCTGGCTGGAACGGCCAGGGAGGTACTTTTCACATTACTGCCGAAAAGCCGTCGCTTTTGCGTACACATGAACTTTCGCGTCGGGGTAGCTGTGAAATTATCACTAGTCTAATGACCAACGACAGCTTTTCCTCTCCCATGATCAACGGGCCGCCGAGTTGAACAGTCAGCGAGTGTGTTGTGTAATTCGCAATCAAGGCAGATTATTGACCATTGCGTCAAATAATTAAGTGAATCTGCTGGTGGTCACCATGTTAGAACCGTTTCAGCTCAACGATATTGCAGTGTATTAAAAGTAACTGGTTTAACTGTATCAAGTGGTGCAAGTTGGGGGGATCTGGGGTTCTGACACAAACGTGCTCAGGTGACGACCTTTTCTCATGAATGCTTTGTAGTGTTCATAGCCATAGTAAATATTAAGGAAACTGGAATAAGACGATACATATTTCTTAAAGAGTGGCAATAGCTGCAGATTATATATTTAAATAAATTAAATATTTCCTATTAACATTCTAAACTTTATATCTTTTAGTGATTCACTCTCATTTTCTCTTCAATTCTAATATCTGTCTCCCTCTTTGATTTGTTTTCTCACTCCTCTCTCCTACTCTCTCTCCGGCTCTCTGTGCAACGTAATGTCGCGGAATTTTGGAAAACCAGTAATGAAGCTTTGCTTTTCTGTGTGTTAAACCCAAATCTCTGGATGTTGTTGCATGTTGGCTTTCAGAGCACTGTTCAACTGGAAGTTTGTTAGGGATCGTTTTCATATTCCTTGTGCAATACTTTCCCCTTTACATGCATTAATATTAAGCGTGCATTTACGCATCGGACGATATGGACGCATCCCCGAAGTTTGTTTTGCAACCGCGTGCATTGTTTCGGGCTTCTTAATTCGATTTTAACAATGCTCTGTGACCGGTCTCGCTGACTAGGTTTTTCCATTACTACGAAAAGAATGATGATAGAAACACTTCGTTTACTGTTCGGATTTGCAACATTGTCTGCATGCAGAGAATGGTTTCCGTCACGGATGTGGCGATATCCCATGCGTCGGATGCTATTAAGGAGATATAGAAAGATTGACGTAATGTAAATGTTTATTTCCGATGCTTATGAGTGTACCAGCGGGGTTGTAATTTTAAATGACTGAATACTGGAACAAGGGTTTATCAGAATGCTATCTCTGAAGGTTTTAGGGAATGTTACGAACCACCTCTTGTTCTTCATCCACAAGACCACATACACTACGCGATCAAAAGTATCCGGACACCTAGCTGAAAATGACGTACAAGTTTTTTGGCGCCCTCCATCGGTAATGCTGGAAGTCAATATGGTGTTGGCCCACCTTTAGCCTTGACAGCGTTCACTCTCGCAGGCATACCTTCAATCAGGTGCTGGAAGGTTTCTTGGGGAATGGCAGCCCATTCTTCAGGGAGTGCGGAACTGAGGAGAGGTGCCGATGTAGGTCGGTGAGACCTGCCACGAAGTCAGCGTTCCAAAACATTCCTAAGGTGTTCTATAGGATTCAAGTCAGGACTCTGTGCAGGCCAGTCCATTACAGGGATGTTATTGTCGTGTAACCACTCCACCACAGACGTGTAATATGAACAGGTGCTCGATCGTGTTGAAAGATGCAATCGCCATCCCCGAATTGCTCTTCAACAGTGGGAAGCAAGAAGGTGCTTAAAATATCAATGTAGGTCTGCGCTGTGATCGTGCCACGCAAAACAACAAGGGGTGCAAGCCCCCTCCAGGAGAAACACGACCACACCATAACACCACCACCTCCGAATGTCACTGTTGGCACTACAGACGCTGGCAGATAATGTTCACCGGGCACTCGCCATATCCACACCCTGCCATCGGATCGCCACATTGTGTACCGTGATTCGTCACTCCACACAACGTTTTGCCACTGTTCAATCGTGTAATGTTGACGCTCCTTACACCAAGCGAGGCGTCGTTTGGCATTTTCCTGCGTGATGTGTGGCTTATGAGCAGCCGCTCGACCATGGAATCCAAGGTTTCTCACCTCACGCCTAACTGCCATAGTACTTGGAGTGGATCCTGATGCAGTTTGGAATTCCTGTGTGATGGTCTGGATAGATGTCTGCCTATTACTCTTTACGACCCTCTTCAAATGTCGGCGGTTTCTGTCAGTCAACAGACGAGGTCGGCCTTTACGCTTTTGTGCTGTACATGTCCCTTCACGTTTCCACTTCACTATCACATCAGAAACAGTGGACCAAGGGATGTTTAGAAGTTTGGAAATCTCGCGTACAGACTTCTGACACAAGTGACACCCAATCGCCTGACCACGTTCGAAGTCCGTGAGCTCCACGGAGCGTCCCATTCTGCTGTTTCACGATGTCTAATGACTACTGAGGTTGCGGATAATGTGTACCAGGCAGTAGGTGGCAGTACAATGCACCTAAGATGAAAAACGTATGTTTGTGGGGGTGTCCGGATACTTTGATCACATAGTGTATGATGCATTGTTTTAGGACAAACTGAAAGTGAATTCTCCCATGGGCTTATGTATGTCTAGATGATCCATTTTTTCACTCGGTCTTACGCATGCTGCCAGTGCATGCAATAGCGCACGTACCGCATGGTGTTAGCGCGTGCGGTTATTCACAATTATTAATAGTGCTCAATTCTTCCCTGCACTTGTGTGATTTTTCTATCAGATTTCTATTTTTGAGCCGTTTCATCAGAATGGCTTTTGCACGAACAATCACAGCGATGATTCATAATTGAACCTGTAAAAGAAGCTCAGTTAAATTACAACGAAAGCTCAAGGTCCTTTGGAGGGTGGTACCAATGGCGATAGCAGCAGTTGTGGACAGATGCTCTACAGCGACTAGCAAGAAACTCTCCACTCATTCCAAACTGGGATTCCATTCGGGGTGTAAGGTCACCTGACTGAGGTGTTGAACTTTTCCGAAACAAATGGTTTTGTCCCAATGTGATATTAGGGCCGTTTTGGAGTGTTAAAATGTGACCGGCAGGTTTTTTGCTTGATGCGTGGAAGGGGCTTCATAGTAAAAGCCGGCGAAATCAGGAAGACCGAAAGGCACTCTGGTGAGTGACAACGCGCTGAGCACAAAGCGACCGCTGGAAAGCGTTCCTGAATACCACTTTGGGCCAAAACCGTTTCAAATTCTGTGAAGCACATCACCTTAGTCAGCTAAACTTGCAACCCGTATGAGACCAGATTCAATATGTGGAATACTGCTTATAAGTTAGAACTACAAAATTGGTGCAGCCTTAAGAACAAATTCCTCTGCAAAGAGCACCAGAAAATAATAAACTGTGGAAGGCAGTTATACTTCTTTGACAAAGAATCCGTTTATCCTAGGTTTTGTTTACGATTTATAATTAATTATGCAGCATATGTTCCCAAATTAGTGGCTCCACAAAAGACATTTGTAGTGGAAAACGTGCAACATGTGGACGGTTCATTACATCTATGCCCCATACGATTCTTAATCTGCAGATTGCTATTTTCATTCCAGCATCAAGCGTGTAATCAAATGAAGAAAAAAACCGCATCGTGTGGACCTATTCTTAGTTTACTTTTTCATTTTCCACTGTTTTTAAGAAAAAATGTAAGATTTAAAGATGTTAGGCCTCAGTGCCTCTCTTTGGATATATCTCGGTAAGCAATTCTTGTATTTGAAACACGTACTCAACGACAGATTTCTGAAGCTCGCTGTCTGTTTAATGACTTCTTAAGGCAACTGTCATTGGGGCTTATGATGATGATGTGAGATGGAAGATAACGCAACAATGCTACTGTGGCATGCCTCACACTTCGTCTCTCTGGCTATGGAGTGATGTGACACGGCAATTTATGTGGAATTGTCTCACGGACTCAATAAGATCATGATGAGATAACTGGTCGGCTCTTCTTGTCAAGGCTGTATAAGAACCATTCCTGCTAATCCACATTCTTCGACAACTAACAAAACCGAAAGAGAATTGGATGTCGTTTGATATTGTGACATTTCCATCTCATTTACTTGAATTTTTTGAAATCGCCATTAGCTCATTGCAGTCGTCAATTTGCCAAGTGAATGGTTCCACTTAAAGCGGTGTTCCCCGACAAAGACAAATGCCGGCAATAAACACTAAAAACCTAACGAAGCCTTGATGTGGAAGTTCTCATGAGTCCTTGTTAACCGGCGCCAGCATACATATGGTCTCTTAAAAACTTTTTATATCGTCAGTTGTGTCGTTTCGTGTGGATATAAAACCAACAATTTTCTACCTTGTGTTCATCTATTAAAACCTCATTCTTGCAGGCACAAATGTAGTGTAATAAATACCTTTCAGAACGTTTTGCATTAATTCTGCGTTTAAATGTATTGTGTAGGCATGAAAAATCGATATCTTTTTCTGTAAGTCGTAAAAGCGTATGTCTCGTTTCGTTCTGCTGCTGAGACCTTTTTGGTGCCTTTTAGAAATCACGTTATCATAAAGCATAATTTTTTATAGTTCCCATGTATTTAAAAACGCTGTTTTATCTTCCACTTTTGTACTATGCGGACTCATAAAGGATATCAAATATTTAACGATAATTGTGTATGGCTAATTTATACAAATTTAATTACTTACATAAGTGTGGGAGCTTTATTGGTTTTAAAAACTGATCGTGTTAAATCGTGTTGCATCATTGACTATTTCCAATTGTATAGTGGAGTAAAAAATCGAAGCATCCAGTACCTACTTTGAGAGGAAATAGCATATGTCAAAACAAGAAAAAATGTCAAACGAGACCGAAAATCAGTATCTAAATATAATTACATGGCTGCTTAAATCCTGGTGTTGTAGTAAGAATATATCTTATTGAGTTGTTTACCGTTTCTTTTGCCCAAGTGAAAGCCATCAATAAAAAAGCTTAATACACGTATGAAACTCGTTTATGGCCAGTAAGACATGAAATTTTAAAGTTTCGAAACGGTGGATTTACGCAGATTAATACACCATCATATCCGTGTGATCGTAAAAATTATAGTTGATGCTAACATGAATAGGGGAAAGGTATCATCTGCAGGATTCCACTGCCGGATTTTCAGGGTTTGCATCATACGATCGTAGCTGTTGCTGCAATTGCCGCATTGAAGATACTGGAAAAGCAGAGAATTTAAATATCGCCTGGGTATTCTACTTTGCAAAATGATTATGTATATATGTATATATTTACATACATATAAACATACACACAATATACAGTGATTTTCCTTCACATTGTGGCCATCGCACGGCGGCCATCTCCAACGCCCGCCGAAACAGTTATAACATCTCCGCAACCATCTCACATTCTCATAGTTATAGTTACAGTTAGAATGATAGTAAGCACATACCTATCATAAGAGATGTTGGAAATGCTGTCCTTCTATATCTGCATATTTTTGGCATTTTTTCAGGAAACTTTCACTCACACTCGAGAGTTCAAGAGTGTTCAAATGAGTGAATTTCTCGCCTGATGTTTTCAAGTCCTTACAATGTATGGGGGTTTGTTGCATACACTTTATTTTTCACGTGATCTTCACAGTCGGGTAAATTTCTGTAACCGGATTTTGTGAAATAAAAGAGTAACTGACCCACCCTTAATATTCTTTAATGAAGCATGGTTCCATTTATATGCTCATGTTTCAATTAAATTACGAACTGGAGTCGCAAAATAACATACTGGAGTACAGAGGAACCAGATTTTACTCACGAGATTCCCTTGCATGACCTGTATATTAGTGTACAATAAATGCATACAGAATGATAGGACCTATATTTTTTAACAAATAATAAATACAGATAGGTAGAGAGCAGTACAGAGAGGTACTCAATTTTTTTTTTTTTTTTTTTTTTTTGAACAGCTGACCGACGTTGAATGTCAGTCTGGATTTTTCCAACAAGACTTTGCTACCGCCCATACACCTGATGAGTCGTTAAATTTAATTCAGGAAATGTTTGAGGATAGTGCAGTTAGTAAAGAATTATGGCCCTCACTATCCCCTTATTTAACTGTATGTGGTTTTTATCTGTGAATGAACTACAAAATAAGGTGTGTGCAACAAACCCCATACATTGTAAGAACTAAAAGGAAACATCACGCGAGAAATTCACTCAGTTTCGGATACTGAATTCTCGACTATGAATGAAAACTTCCATAGAAGTTGCCAGAAATATGCGGATGGAAACGGACATTTCCAACATTTCTTATGATTAGGTATGTGCTTATCATTGCAAATGTAACTATGAGAACGTGAGACGGTTGTGGGGATGTTTATACTGTTTCAGAGGGAGTCCGAGCTGGGGTGGCCAGCGCACGAGCCCCATGCGGTGGCCACAACGTAAACGAAAGGTGTTGTTCTATTCATTATGTATAATTATGTATAACACCAGATACCCAATTTAGGCATTTATCCCAAGGAGGTAAGCTTTTTAGATCAGTGAGAATAGATACTCGGCGGCGCCGTGGCCGAGTGGTTAGACCGCTCGCCTCACACCGAGGCGACCCGGGTTCAAACCCAGGGACCCGCATGTGGGATTTGTGGTGGACAAAGCGGTGTCTGGGCGGGTTTTCTCCGGGTTCTCCGGTTTCCCCCGCCATTCATTCCACCAACTGCTCCATCATCACCTTTCCTTTCATCCATTTCACCATCATTTCGTTTCATCTACTTCCTTCCTCCCTCCCATACCGTATACGTAACGGGTATACGTATATTTTAAATACATTTTTAAAAATAATACTGCATCTGCCATTGTGTACTGTGAATTATGCACCACATCACGGAACAAAATCGTAACTCCTACACACTTTGGATTACAGAAATACTCCATGTTTTAGGGACAAAGGTAATGGTAAAGATAAATGTAAAGGTACGTAACACGAAGGGGCCCCTGGAACCGGGACAGAGCACCGCACGTAGGCCAGTCGGCCCATTGTGCTTCCAACGTAAGCCCTGGTAGGGAGGGATGAGGGGAGAGACCCGAAGGGCGATCAGATCTGGATGCTGACGGGCGTAAGCATGGACGAGGTCCCTAACGTTTCCAGATAGAACGCATCCGACTACGTACGGTCCGTGCCCATAAGCCACGAATCTCCAGGATCCCCTGGAGCGGAGCCCCACGCTGAGGAGAGACCTAACTAAGCGGTACCGCAGCGACGCCAAGGAAGAAATATTTACAGAGCGCAAGCCACCGCCCAGCCGCAATCCGCGGAACACCGTCCCCTGGTCCTACAACCCTGAAACAGATGACAAGGAAGATGATGGGTTCAGGAAATGAGACGAAGGAGAGTCGTGGAAGAAGATGAACCACCCCAGCATTCGTCTGGCGACCCGGAGGAACCACGAAAAACCCATGGGTCAGAATGGGCGGTCGCCGGGCGTCGATTGCGGGACCTCCTGAATGTGGAGCACAGACGTAACCGCCTGAGCCATCCCGCTCGGGCACCTTTTAGGGGGATGTTTGCTCTACAGAATTGGTATTACTATTAATTACAGCAGCTTTTGTGTGCTTTTGCTAATATATGCATTTTTGCCTTTAATAGTTTTTTTTTGTGTGAGACATTTTCTGGTATAAATTATCCGTTTTCTCAGAGGGTACTAAGATGGCTAACTTAAATTTTGGGATGATAAAAATATCCTTAAGTACTATTGTGGATGTAAAAGTAATTGCTGATAGATTTTAATCAAAATACGGTATAATTAAGGAAATAATCCTGTCTGGATACACCAAACTTATCCTCTAGAGATCCGAAATCAAATTAGCTGAATTCATATTTATGTGCTTAATGAGTTTCTCTGGTCGAAATATAACAAATTTGCAAGAAAACTTTCTGTTTTGAAAATTTGGGGAGTTCTTTTGGGGGTCTAAAATGGGGTTTAGACATCTATAAATTGTTTTCTGTGGATCAAATTGTTATTAAGGACCAAAATAACACGAATATTTAAGAGATAAAATTTCGTTTTAATTTGGAAGGGGGTTTTAGGGTTTGTATATTTGATACACCGGGTATATATCAAGTTATTAGGTTTTTTTCAATTCTATCATAGATACACAGCAGATAGAGATAGAAAAAAATCATGATTGTGAAGTGCAGAATGTATCAAATGTGGTAACCAGCGGTCATGACTTTGACCCTTTTATAGAGTGAGAAAAAAATACGAAATACAATGTGTCATAGAATATGATACACGGAGACGCTAGAGGTTATTGGATCAAAGCAGATTAGTGTACATGAAGACACGTCTATACATCCTATAAACATTTCAGTCCGGTATTTTAAATAGTTTCTAAATAATGGGTTATTAATATAGCAGATTTAACATTGCCAAGATGGAGTTTTGAATTTCCCCGTAATAGAAATAAATTTCTGCTTTGGCATTTCGCAGCATGAAAACTTACTGTAAGAAATCAAAAATACAAAGAAATAATGAGGTTTATAGAAACAGCGGTTGACTAGCCGGTTCATTGTAATTTTAAATTACTTTTATCCTAGGGAAAATTATTAAGGAATTAAGTACCACTTCCCGTTACTAATGGTTGCCAAGCAGTCGTGCGGGTGATACAGCTTCAAGCAGTGAGAGAGTGAATTTCCAAGTTCCCAGAAATGTGGATATTAAAATTGGTCTCTTACTATTCAGTCAGTGTAACATACATATTTGTTTCTACTTTTAAGCATTGCATTTTCCACAACTTATAGGCAATTCTTTCTTATTTCGGATTCCAAAAGGGCGCTGAAACCAGTTGTTTGCAAATTATTATAGTAGAACAAACTTTTGCAGTTACAAATTATACCAGGGGCAGCATATAAAGAGTCATGGGTCAGTGTTAATAGCGGAAGCGTATTAATGAGGTTTTAGAACATTTGAATATGTGGTGTACAATCAGTCATAATTTTCTCTTAATGAGCAGGTCCTTCAAACAACTCAGTCTTCTCAAACACTTCAGTCTTTTCAGCTTTCCTGTTGTCTCCGCATATGAACCTATTGTTATAATATCTCTTATCTTCATCTGCCCCAAACTCTTTGTCAATGCACCGTACATTCGAGTGCATCCCATATCCTGTAGTTTCTTATCCAATTTCTTTTCCTTTTTCAGATAAACCTTTAGCATTGTTTTTCCTTTGCCCATTATTTTTAAAACGCCTTCATTACTTATTTTGCCTCCATTCTGCATGTTCCATTCTTAGCCATATCCAGATTTAAAATGCTTCCAGTTTTTGCTCATTCCGTCGCAATGCCAAAGTTTCTATACTATGCGTTGCCACACAGCACACAAAGTGCTTCAATATTTTGCTCTTTGCTTTTCCTTCTGATATTTATTTGTATGTTAAAAGCTTCCTTTCTCGGTGTATTCTCTGACTTCTTGCAACAGCCCCCATTACTACATATGGCACATCTCAAGCATTTCATTAAGTTTTTATTTCCAAGGTAGTTGAGAAAAGGTAACACAAAACACACGCACAACATTTAGTTCACAGTTGCTTTTCACAAATTGACATAATCGGAGCTGATGCTGTATAACAAAGAAGGTAATAATTTTGTAGAAATATTAGATAGTGAGAGAAATACAGAGGAAATAATAAGGCAGGTTCAAAAAATGCGAAAGAATTGCAACAGGAAAAAAATGGTATACCTAATGAATTTTTGAAAGAATGGTGTATGGAAAATTAGCCTGTTATCGACTTTTTAATGGAATCATAAGGAAGAGATATATACCCGAGAGATGGAAAAAAACACTATCATACAACCAATATACTTATAAAGGTAAGAGGAATGTGGGCAATCCAAATAGCTATGGGGGTATTGCCTTGTTATCTAAAGTGGGGAAAATATTCACAGGTATTTTAGCAAGTAGAGTGCAAAGATGGACGGATGAATATAAAGTATTATCAGAATTTCAAATGGGTTTCAGGAGTGGGAGAAAAACATCGGACATCTTTATAATAAAAACATTTGTGGACATGTATTTAAAAGAGAAAAGAGGGAAATTGCATATGGCCTTTGTAGACCCAGAAAAAACTTATGGCAGTATTGAACTACATTTACTGTGGCATAAGTTAAGTAAAGGGATGAGTAATTACATTGTTAATTCAATAAGGGCATTGTATAGAGAGAACACCTTTTGTATGAGTGGAGGAAGGGGAAGTAACGGGAGTAATTCGACAATGGAAAGGCCTTAGACAAGGGTGCAAATTAAGTCTGGTATAATTTAATATATTTATAGGCGATATATAACAAGAAATAGGGAGACACAATAAACACCCGTGATAATGTACAGATACCGAGGTTGCTTTTTGCGATGATTTGTTCCTGGGATCATTTACGGTAATTGGATTAAAACAAGCACTTCAAGGGGCAGAAAAATATTGCAATGACTGGGGATTGAGACTTAACCAAGAAAAAAACCTAATTGTGGTGTTTAAGACAAATTGAGCAAAAATGAGAAATGGAAAGGAAGGGAAAAAGAATATAAGGTGGTTAGGCAAAGTAATTACCTAGGAAAATTAAAATTGATGGTGGCGAAAAATGCGAAAAAAAAAAAAATAGCATTAGCTAAAGGAAAACGTGCGTTAGCAATAATAAAAAGTTGTAAATATATAGGTACCCGAAATGGGATTCAATTGGTTGAAATGGCTATAACACAGTAGTGGAGCCCAAAATTCTATACGGAGTAGAGATGTGGTGACTTGATAAGGGGTGGGAAGTAGTCGACGAAGTCCATAGGTTATTTTGTAAAGAAGCCCTAGTCCTACCAATATCAAGTGTCAGACAGGTAGCACAGATAGAAATGGGCCGAGAATCAAGCAAGGGGAAGATAATGGAGAGAACATTGAAGTATTGGTACAGAATACTACACCTAGAAGAAAGTAATATAGCAAGACAGTGTGTAGAATTTAGGAAGAAAGTTTAAAAAATAGAGGGCGGGTGTACCGTTTGAAGAACATCCTAGAATCAAACGGTCTAGAGAGATTTGGTGAAAAGCGGAGAATAATGAATTAAATGTTTGGAGAGAAGTAAGAGAACAAGTTAGCAGAAATGGAAATACAAAAAGCGTTTAGTGAAATATCAGAGAAGTCTTCTTTTATAGATTATAAAATATTAAAGTAAGCAAGGGGAAGGGAGGAATGTGCAGAAAAAACAGGTAAGGAAGCAAGAGAAAGTATAGCATGGGTAAGATCAGGAGTGTGGAGGTTAAAAGGAATGAGGATGGGAATGACACAAAATCAATGTCTTTAGGTGGAGAAGAGGAGGATCTAGTACATATACTCTTTCAAAGTAGGGCCACTAACATTTGGAGGGAGCAACAGATAAGTGACAAATGGTCAAAGGTTAGCCCAAACATTGCAGTGAAGGAAATGTTTATGGAGGACTATGAGAAGGGTGGAGTGTTTGTGAACAAAGTGAGAAGCAAATGGTTATGAAAGTGAAGGGAAGCAATTAGTTCATAATACAGTTAGTAATAATTACAAGTAAGACTAAAGCTGTAAATGTTAGAAGTTCTCACGATAGGGAGAGGCAAATGAGCCTGGCCTGAACGCCAATCCCACTTGTGTCTTGTATCCAGGTAAACACAATAAATAAATACCAATATCAACAAAGAAGGAACATCGACAATGGAGGCCGAGATCGGGAAGACACGGAGTCGTGAAAGGGAGGTCTGCGGTTCAAGCCCCGCCAGGACCGTCCTTCCTGACTAAAGTCTTCTTGTAGGTTTTCTTCAGTCCTCATTACTGGTAAATGTCGGGAGATACCCTAAATATAGGCATGGAACGATTCCTTCCAGATTTATTTTCCAGTTATCGTTTTATTTCATGCATCTTCAGTGTTCAATGCCTGTGGCGCCGTACGTAGTAAGAACGGGCGTTAATTAGCTATTACAAACACAGAAGGAGCAACTGGCACCTATTTAAGTCCATATGATCACAGAAGCGAAGATCAGAGGAGAGACAGGTTACTTTCAATGAAACTCGAGCTACTCTGAGTTCTACTGAGGGAACGTCACACGTTGATGTGCAGTCAGACACTCGGTTCGCTTTTGTCAGCATTAACACACCATAGGGTCCCAAGCATATGTCCAGGAAATACCCAAGAGGATAAAGCGAGACAAAGGAAGGTCGCTCAGACATGCTGGTCAAGCCACGTGGTAGCTTGGGGTTTCACCGGACTAAATTGGAAATTAATACCAACTTCGTGTCAGCGACAAAAGTTTAGCCAATATCTTGTTGGCCGGTCTCCGGCCATATAGATCCCGATTTTCTGGACGTGACCAGAGAAGCAATGCGATACTTGTGTCATGCTGCACGAAATGTTGAGTCGTTCCTCCCAGGAGGCTGCAGAAGCCCTTGACAGGAGCTGACCGCTTATCCACGAGATAGGCATTAATTGTGCATGCTTATTTCATCACGGTTCCAAGCTGATGTCTCAAACCAGGCTGTACACGGTGTTCCCTACCACTTTGTTCGAATAGGCGGCCCAAATGACATTAGCATGGTAAAATATCTCTACTGTTTTATCATTACTTATGTAGGACTACTTGCTTCTGTTTCAGTTATTTTATTTAAAAGCGTTCTGACTTTGCTAACACTCACCGCGTACGAGGCAAATGTATTAGGTTACCAATATTTAGCTTTGCTTGTTACATCGAGCATGAATAATACTGTAATATTCTGTAATACATTACAGTATAATAATAATAATCATCGTCATCATAATACGTCCAGTCCGTCATAAATCAGACATCAGCAGATTATCTGTCAGCTAGTCGCTTTGACCTAGCCGTAACTGTGGTTTGTGTACTAGTGATTAGGGCAGCGGGACCCTAAAAGAGGTTCCGAGTTCGAATCCCGCTCCTGTCCACAGAGGTTTATAACTGTAATTCATACTGTACTTACCGAGCGAGTTGGCGCCACGTTAACAGCCCTTTCTAGTCCCTGGGTTTTTCGCGGTTTCCCCAGGTCGGTAAGCGAATGCTGGGTGGTTTCTTCTCTACCACGACTTCCCTTCCATAATTTCTGTTTCAATCCGTTTCCTTCTCATCTTTCAGGTGTGCCTTTAGGTTTCGTGGCATATGGGGTACCGGACGGATGGTGCGGATGCATACTCAAGCGCAAGAGTACTCCCCGTGGACACCAGAGGGATGCTTGGTCGTCGGGTCGTTCATTGCGATCTCTACTCGGCTCCAGCAGTGGGGCGGGTCTTCGAGCTTGGATATGTTAGGGACTTCCGCGTGTCTCTGTGGCCTGTAGTATCCTGTGGTTCCTTCACTTCATCACTTCCTTCTTGGGGTAGTAGCCGCAATAATCTATGCAGCTCGCAGTGCGTGAGGTGTCCCTCTGCATTGAGTAACCTATGTATTATCCAGAAAATGGGATACCTTAAGGTGTAGGAAAAGTCTACCTCTCTGCTTCAATGTTTTCTGAGAAAAACGAATCAAAAATGTCAAATTTTGTAATTTTTGTCCAAATTAAAAATTAAGAAAAAAATACACTGATCTATCGAGTATACCCCCCAAAAAGCGTGGTTCCTTGTTTCAATGTATATGTAGATATGCCATGCCTTCTCATTTCACTTAAGGTTTATTTAAGGTTTGTATGTTTCTAGGTATTATTTATCACTATTTATTCAGAATTATCACTATAAAAGGCTCAAAATAATAGTTAAACTTCAGGTACCAAAATATGTATTTGAAAGGATTCCATTTTAACTTTCAACATTCAGTTTTTTGCTTTAATATCAAAGATTTAAATAAATGTGCATTTCGAGACGTAATTTAACATCTGCAGCAGCTAGAGACTGTTGAATATTTGAATTTTTCGAGACTGATTAATAAACTTTCATACCTTAGCTTGCTATATAGTGTGATTCACTAAAGGTCCAAAACATTCAAGTTTCGTTTAAGTACGACTCTTTGGAGTAACAGAGATGGTTACGGTTATCAGAAAGTGGAGTAGGACTTCGCCACTTCAGCGCACAGTCCCCGTTGTGCTTCTGGAAACCTCCAGGAGGAAGGGGCGAAGCAAAGAACACGGAAGGCGACCAGATCCGGGGCGGTAGGTTCGGACACAGGCGGGGTTCTTAACGTCTTCAGATTTTGCATCTTGGCGCCAGCGGGCCCCCCACAGACCTACCTCTCCGCACGGGGAGGTCTCTCTGGGAGTCCTTGCCACACCAAACGCTTTGGCAGACATTTCGATGAAGCTAACTCTAATACCATATGCCTGTCCCGCTGTCTACTCGCCTGATCCTTGGACCCTGAAATATGGTAAGGAAATGAAATGATAGGAAATGCGGGACAGGAAAATTCGCGCATCATATAATCCACTTTAGCAGTCGCCTACCAACCAGTGGAATCGCGAAAACGCCCAAGATCATAGTAGCCGATACAGCGGAAAAGGAACCCGGGACCTCCCGAATGCAAGTTCCAGCACTTTGCCGAGGTGGTAAGGGATATTGTCTCAAAGGTCCGCCGGGAATATGAATCAGTTGATATTGGTGTATGTAAATTAATAACGATTCTTTAGACGGTCGTGTTTCGGGCCTAAGGCTGTTGGTAGCCGTGGCTCAACACATTTGGAAATTCTGAACCTGTGTTCACATCTTCCACAATAATCCACTTCTACATTCTGTGATGAGTACTTCCAGTCGTTTCATTCCCTGGTACTTGTTCAAATCGTTGAAAGTCCTCCTCGTCACCAGCACTAGCACGCATATGAAAGTAACTGAGTGACCAACGCTCAAACATGTGATGATCACAATAAAGGCACTATGTCCCAAAGTTTTGTGTCGGAAATTAATACAAATCGAGAATAATCGTTGTGAGCCTGGGGAGAAAATTGAGTTTTATGTCATTTAATATATTCTTATATGTAATCTATTATTTTGTAAACTAAAATATACATTGTATACATGAGGTTTTAAATATGGCGGTCGTTGCAATATATAGTGTATCCACGTTTTAGATTTTTGCGCTTTCTCATGTTACATAGACTAGGATTTAAGTGGGCATTCTTTATTATTTGCGCAGTAGCATTCTTCTGAATCACTTGATTTGCCAGCGCATAGAGCGAGAATGAAAGAAAGAGACAGTGTACTATCTCCGTCTCTTTCTTTCTCTGGACAGTGACTTCCCCAACTCGCCTTCGTGTGTGTTCCTGACCCTAATTACTCAGAATGATGGTCACTGTTGTCGGGCTAATGAGTTTACATGTTATTCAATAATGGGGCCACTTATCATGACATACTTCAACGTAAGAAAGTGTAATCAGTTTTATAATAGGTAAGCTGATGTTAGCAATGTGTTTAAAATTGCGTTCAATAAAAATACGAGTTAAATTATTGTCACTTACATTGTTATATTGTGGAGAGTATAATATGGGATCGTATCAGAGCATATTATGTCTAAAGTAATAGCTTAAAGTAATTAAAGTGGAAGATTGAAGCGATTTCATTCCTTTCACTTCCTCAACTAAGGAATATAAGTATGAAATCCGTTTGAATATAGTATGTAAGTTTGTATGTAAGTATGGAGTCCAACTGTTTCTGCGGCCAGCGCTCTGGGTTCCCATCCCAGACGTCCCGGGTTAGATTCCTGGCTGGGGCGGGAAATGTTTCTTTAACCAGAATTATTGCCTATCCCCCACAGAGTCTGGATGTGTGAATGTGAGTGTGTGTATCAGTAAAAACACCGCTAAGACCAACATTAAGAAGCTTAAAAGTTTAGCTACACATAACAGTATCAGTTGCTTCTCAAATCAAAAAAAACCGCTTTCTGGGTGCACCCCTGGGGGCTCGGTGCTCGGGGCTTGTGGGCAGGGCTGGCCGGCGTCCGAATGAGTTCTATCTGCAACCGTTAGGGACCCGTGCATGCTTGAGCACATCGCCGCCGGGTTCAGAATTCCACTCACTGCTTCTCAAGTCAAAGCCCCGGATATGACCAAAGGAGTTAAAAAGGGGGCTATACAAATGAAACAATTGACGAAAAGTACGTTTTCGTTTAACAGCTACAGCCCAAGAGTAAGTGAACACTTGTTTCTTCTCATGCGTTTTGTGTAAGAGCTACAGACCAGGAGTAAGTGAACACTTGTTTCTTTTCGTGCGTTTTCGTGTAACAGCTATAGACCACTTGTAAGTAAACACTTGTTAAGATAGGATTGGATTGAGTACGAAGGAACTCGGCACCGATCCAGAGTGGATATTGTACCTACGTTCCAGAGGAAGGATGAGGGAGAGGAGACCTCAGGCGGCCAGATCCAGGAGTGAGAGCACAGCAATGACAGGGCCCGTAGGTTTCCAGATGGAGACATCCCGGCAGACGAACAGGCAGACAAAGGACCCCACCCCACATAGAGGGGTCCAATATCCCTAATGAGGTTCGGAAACCCCGGCAGCCAGCCGAAAGTTGAGGGATGAACAGAGTCACAAAGAGCATCCTTTTCCCCAGCCATGCTGCACCTCAACACTACCGCCGACACTTCCGACCCTGAAAGAGACCAGCGGAATGAAAGATCAATGAAATGAAGAATGGAACGAAATGGAGGGACATGAAATTCGGGGATGAAAGAAACCACTGCAGTATTCGCACGACGACCCGGAAAACCCCCAAATAAACCCATGGGTCAGAGTGGGCGGTCGCCGGGGATCGAACCCGGGACCTCCCGAATGCGGGCCACAGACGTTGCCGCCTGAGCCATCCCCCTCCGTGAACACCTGTTTCTTTTCTGCCTTCTGTAAAAATTTGTCATACTCTACATTCCGTTAATATATTTCCTTTCGAAACCTTCAATAAAAGCCAAAATCGAATTGATGTATCAGCAAATGTACATTTTGGAAATGTATTTGACGAAATTCGTGGGAAAATAAGCCTTAAGTTAATTACTTTGTATTTGTGCATTCACTAACTGAGTTTATTGGGCGAACTGTAGTCGCTTACTTCCAGCTTAACTTTCTTTATGAGAAGGACATTCGATATCCAAATATCGACTTTCGGCTTCCCGACCGCCTAGTAACTGGAAAGCTACCTGTTTGGAAATGTGATATCACCACCTGGATTAGCATCCGTTACGTAGTTCGGAAAATATAAGATATTTAGAGTATTTCAGTGCCGTTATCTAAAAATAAGGGAGCAAATTATGTTGATTAGTAGTTCGTATGACTTCAGCAGATTATTCAGGTAAAAAGGTTTTTTTTAGTGGAAAGTAATGTATTCCAAAAGAAATAATATCGTAAAGATGACTAAAAAATATTTCTTAGCATCTCAGGGCTCAGGAGATAAACCTCATGTACTCTCATTTGATTTCGATAACTGATAAAAAGAATGTGTTACTTTATTTCATTTTATATAAACAAACATTACAAAGAATACTGTGCAATGGTATGAAATCTGCTAAATTTACTCAAACCAAAACAATGAGTATATTCATAAAGTAGGATAAAAATGCGGAAATGCTGGTCTTTTTAATTATCCGGTGCAGTTGTTCAGTTAGTAAAGCGGATCTACATTATTTTGTTACTTAAGAATCAACAATACTCAGGGATTTATTAGCCAGCCTGTTTATTTTAATACCCTTATCTGTTTTTCACGCTCGTGAATCCTCCCCAAATACCGGGATTATGAAATATAAACGATATCAGCATTACAAATTCTTAGGTTACGCGGACAACAAACTTTGACCGGTTGACAGAACGCTCCAGCCAGCTCTTCACTCCAATGATAGGTTCTAGAATCCTATTGGTGAAGAAGTGTGGTAGTACTGTAGTGTATAAAAGGCAGCTCACATTAAACCCAGCAATTGTACGTCATCAAGAACTTATATAACGTTACTTTAATTGCAACTCTATATTTGGATGCGGTCCTAGCAATTTTGTAAGTGATTATAGTTTTGCATTTTCTAGTGTTTAAAATAGTAAACTAAGAGTAAATAAAAAGGTGCACTAGTTTAATTTGGAGAAACAGTACAATGATTTTATCCTATATCCCCATAATTAATTTGCCTTCTAACTTAATTTTGTATAAATAATTTAATATGCACTAGTCGGCCACGATATGAGTGCATTCAGAGAAGGACCACGGTTTTTGTTGATGATGTAAACGTCATCAACGCTAGGGACCAGAGAGGGGCAAAACGATAGGGAAATGTACAGTTGCGCAATGTAAACAGTACTACATCTGCAAGCCTCTGCCTCACTAGTAAATGCAACTCGAAACTGAGGATTTTATCCCCCTGACTGTGCTTCCGATGACCCGCCCACTTGTTCCGTAACTGTTTAGTTCCTCTTCCCACGGCACGCACTCATACCATGGCCTACTAGTATATTGCTCTCCTTGTTTTAAGTACAGTAATTATCTATATAGTTATTTTACTCATAATGCACATTGCATACAAAATTTAGTGAAATCCTTGTTTAAATACTGCAAAGCGTTGAAGCTTTTTACAAAAGTTTATTTTCCTATCTACTTGATTTTAATCGAGATAAACCTTTGCAGAAATAGCTACGTTATACACTTCGTTACAAAAACAAAGGGAAATAGTGATTGTCAAATGTTTTAGAACTGTACGCTATATGCTGGCCTTAAAATTTCTTACTCTTTCTCTGACATCGCGAGAAACAGTTGAATAGCGACAGGGCTTTAAAATAATACCTAAGTATTGAACAATTCGAACCATTAATAACGGATATCTCGGAAGTGGCTGATGCCACAAATAAAGTTATTTGAAATAAATTATGTGTTTTAAAGACATCTACATTTTTTGTGTATTTCTCTATTGCTTAACGTTTAACGTTTATAGAAGATTGTACAAAATTCCTTCCGGATGAAGAGGACTTTACAAGCTCTTCCCAGAAAATTCAAGATATGCATTTTATTTGCCATGTAAATATCTTTAATATATAGTAATTTAATCAAAATCGTTAGAGCCATTTTTGCAAAAATCAAAAACTTCTAAAAATGTTCCATGTAAAGGGTAGTTGGGGTGGGGGATTTCCTTTAAAATCTTCGTGTTGCATCTTTGGAAGATAATGTACTTAAATACCACACATTCATTGCATTTATAACGAAATGTGTAATTTAGATACTTCTTAAAAGGTTTGTCTCGATTAACATAAAGTAGACAAATTTCTGATGTGATACATTCAAATGACTTTCCCTACACTCTATCGTTTATTAATGGGTATACACGCTATTCTCACTAACGTTTATTTTTCTGTCTACTACATTTTAATCCAAAAAAACTTATGCAGAAATAGCTGCATTACACATTTCGTTATGGAGACTAAGGGAGCAGCGATAGTCAATTGTTTCAGAACTGGATGATATACGCTAGCCTTAAAATTCCATACTGTTTCCATGCAATCGCGAGAAACAACTGAATGTTGATAGGACTTGAAGAGAATGACCAAGAAATGAACAGTTGGACCTTTAATAAGGGTATCTCAGAAATGGCCCATGTCACAAAAACGTATTTGAAATAAATTGTTTGTTTTAAAGAAATCTACATTTCTTGTGTAGTAGGTTTTCGTCTATCGCTTAACGTTATCCAGTTATACAAGATTATACAAAATGTCTTCCAAATGAAGTGGACTTCACAGGCTATTCCCAGTAAATTCAAGATATACATTTTGTTTGTAATCTAGATATCTTTAATATGTGGCATTTTAATCAAAATCGTCAGTGTTTTTGTTTTAGAAAATAAAAAACTTCGAAGAAGCTTTCGCGTAAAGGGTAGTCTGGTGTGGGAGATCTTCTTGAAAATCTTCGTGTTGCATCTTTGAAAGGTACTGAACCTAAATACCAAGTTTGGTGTTTATCCGACTTTTCGCTTATGAGTTATGCTGTTCACAGAGAGACGCGCACGCGCGTGAACCTTTTTCTAAAAATGCTTCTTCTGGATCCAGGAGGCCTCAAAACATGTATTTGCGGTGAAATCTCGATATCGAACCTTTGAGTGGAATAGGTACAGTACTTCCCCTACTTATTATACATAGCAGAGAAAGTAAAACAGTAAGCTTGCGTAAGAGATTTTATACCCCTTAATAAATGATAGAGGGTTGAGAAAGTCATGTAACACAAAGATTTTTAAGAGCTCGATACATATAAGTGCCACGCATTTGTGCTTCTTTAAAATAAACTCATAGAATTGTTATGAAATGTGTTCAGACAGCCGCCCAGCGACAGTACTCAGTACGCCAATTGCCTATACGTTCGGAATACCCACAAAGGCACAAAGGACTACTCCGACATATTCAGAAAATAGGTTAATCTAAACATATTAACACAGTTGGTAATAGAATGGGTCTCGCAAAACGCTGAGCTGCTGTTTTACCAGATACACCATGGAGCCAATGGTTTACACGGCTGCAGAATAAGCACATAGCATCACCACAAGATTCCGTACTGCATATTGTTTTTACGTACAGCCGTAAGCCTGAGTCTCCAGATAATCGCAACTTGACGATACCACAGGGATACATTTTTTCTTAACGTATTTATTTAAAAAGTCGTCTTAACTGCATGGTCTTATAGCGACTTTTAAAACATTTTTACAAACCTTTGACACGATGTATACAAACAAATTACATTATACAGTGCATTTTACAATATTGACTTAACCAAATTAACATTTCCAACTAAAATATTTTAACAAATTTTACCTACATTGTGCAATAAGAATACATTGTGAAATAAATGTTAGAATATTTTGTCATATAATTTGGTGCATTTGAAAAACTGTATTAGTCTATTAAGTGAATTTGAATCCTTCATTGACAGGTTTAGATTGCCTGAAATATTGAGTTTTTTTTCTTGTAAAAGATCGTATAACTGGCAGTTGTCGATTATGTGCTGGATACTGTTCCTTGTATTACAGGTTGTGCATTGAGGTAGCTCTTCTTTAGAGAGGATGTAGAAGTGTGTAAGCTTCGTTTGTCCAACTCGGATTCTGGTTATGTATCTCGTCACGGCGATTTAGGAACTTGACTGAAAAGGGTGCTGTAGAATTATTTCTTGCGTCGTGGAGTTTACTTTTGGTAGAAGTGACTGAAGAACTTTTCCATGTATCATGGAGAATTCTTTTCAAATGAATGTTGACGACTTGATATGGAATTTTAACATTTGAATTTATACTTGGAAGATTTGTTGCAACTTTGGCTGCTTTGTCGGCTAAATCATTCCCATTTATGTTGGTGTGTGAAGGAATCCAGATTAACACTGCGATTCTTTTCTTCATGAAGATGCAACGAAGGAAATGATTAACTCCATTAATGAGAGGATGAGTTGTTGAAGTATCTTGGATGATTAAAAGAGCACTTCTAGAGTCAATAAGCACAAGAAAAGGTGTTCCACTATCCAGGTCATTAATATAAGACATGGCTTCCTTGGTGAACACTTCAATGCGCAAATGGAACATAGGTGTGGTAGTTAGTGAAGTATCTTGTTCTGAGTCAATAATGATGGCGTGGCCACAGCCATTATTAATGTTGGAACCATCAGTGTATATTTGTCTGTAATCTGGATATTTTTCTAGTACTTGCTGAAACATTTGTGTATACATTCTGCTGCATATATCGGCTTTGGGAGTTTTCTTTATAAACTGGTTTCTCCAGGGAGGAATGTTGTCATAAGCGGTTGCTTCTATTATTGGAGGAATTGTGAAGTTTAAGTCGTGAGAGTTTGGTGGATTCTTGATGAAACGGTACAGGACTGGTTAGGCTATCTGTGTACTTGTAATGGAACCTGTTCTTTTCTGGAAAAATGTAATCGTACATTCGACACTCTGGTCTAATCTAACTTTTAAAGCACACGAGATACTTAGTTCTTTTCGTCGAACAGCTAGAGGAGACTCATTGGCTTCAATCAGTAGACTACTAACTGGACTGGTCCGAAAGGCTCCAAGTGCTAGTCTCACGAAGATGCGTGGATGGAGTCCAGCATTCTGAAAGCTGAACGTTTAAGCAGAGTTATAAACTATACAACCGTAGTCCAGCTTAGATCTTAAAAAAGACATGTAGGATGTGATAAGTACCTGGAAATCTCCTCCACAGTTCTGTTCAGCCAAGGATCTAAGAATATTTTTATCTTCTACCGCTTATCTTTCACCACACCCAAAACCTCTTCATCTCGTAGAGGTTTTAGATGTGGTATCCATGTAAGTTTCCTGCCGAAAACCATTCCTAAGATTTTCACGGTTTCCACTTGATAGTTTATCTTATCATTCATGATAAGAACTGAGCTGAAAAGTTTTAACGTTTTCCTCAAGAATATAATATTTTTAGTTTTGGGAAATGAGAATTTGAAACCTGTAGATACACTCCACTCCTCGAGGAATTTCAGCGCATTCTGTAGGATTTCTTGCGTTGTGTCTATGTTTCTCCCCGCACTAGCAATTCTGAGGTCAATAACAAAAATGTAGCTTTTGACTGTGTTGCTGATTTTGTTGAGAATATCATTTATGGCTACTGAAAATAAAGTTACACTGATAACAGATCCTTGAAGAAGACCATTTATTACGTCGATCTTCTTTGTTAAAATACTGTTTGTTCGTGTGAATGAATTTGCCATTTGAGGAGGAAGTTATGTATGAAATGTATCATGTTGCCAGATATATTGTTGTATTGGTTTACGAGTAATATCTTACAGATGCTTTGTGGCTTAGCTTCAATCTATAAGTTAGAATGAGCTCTAACGGATCAACAACTTTATAGAGCGTTCTTGCAAAACTCGTCAACGAAGTTTGGGCCAATAGCAGCCATCGAATCAATAACTAGCGTTATTAAAACCCTACACGTATCTATAATGCCTGTTAATATACATATTAATGTTAAGGATATTGTTGCATTTTATGAAATAACACGTCCTGATTTGTGTTTCTCATTTACGATGTCGAAAATTTCAGAAGAATAAACCTTACAGCTCTGTGACGGTTGAGCAGCGTCTTGGTGTGAACAGATGGTATACGTGTCCCTCATCATACAAAATTAGTCGGTGGTTAATACTTCAAACGTTCTAACTATACAATATCCATCTCTACCTGAAGTTAGTGTGTTTACAGGCAGATAAACTGAAATTTGTAACGAAAACGTTTACAGTGTTTCAGAGATGAGGCAGTGGGGTAAAAAATAAATGGTAGAAGAGCATCCGACGTTTACGATTATCCCCGTATTAGGCGTGTTATCGTGCAGAGCGATAACTTTTTATATGCTGCCTCATATTTTACGAAGACGTACTGTGCGTCAGATTTCCCAAAAAGAAGGAAAGAAAGACGGACGGAAGAAATGTTTACTGAAGGTGACTCAACGCTTGCTAACTCATGTTTGTGAGCACGTTCGTTAATGTCTTTTGCAAGAACCTATCACGGAGGTGATTACATAAAACAAGTCGTCTCGTTGAATAAATTCAGTTTAGTTCGCATTATTTCCTCATATAAATTACGAACCAGATTGTGAATTCGTTTTTACATCACGGTTGACTTTGCTGAAGAATTTATCTCCCAGCATAGCCATTATCCTAAAGAAATGCCTTCAGTATCTCTTTGTTACAAGCGAATAACCGCACTTCATACACTTAAATAGCTTTAGTATAACCGCTGTATATCTTCAGTTATTAATAGCCATCCTTAAACAGAATACTTTTACAATCTTTTCTTGCCCTTATTGTGCATACATCACGACTTCACCGTGGTAAAGCCGAGATTCCATTGTAAACATTCTGCATTGTCCACTCATCATTGTGTTCAAAGATTGTGTTCATTTGCGCATGTAATAAAACTGTGACTGTTATTGTTGTGATATTTTATAAATAATTGGTGCTAACGTATATACAGTAGAGTCTCGCTAATCCGAGGTAATGGGGTGTGAAGGTACCTCGGATTTGGGATAACTCGGACTAAACGGAGCACCATAGGAAAACTCACTAAAGACGAAATGAAACCAATGACAAATCAAGGTGAAGTTATTTACTATAAGTTTTTAAAGTTTTTGTATAGAATTTTTTTTTAAAAAAATCTTTAGACGTCTTCTGCTTCAACAGAACAATCGCTTCAATCTGCTTCAACAATCGCTTTTGCGCGGCAATGTCATGCCATTGATTAACATGGTGTCGAACGGTGTTGCCTCTGGTTGTTCTACATAGCGCAATGCCGCCTCCAACACAGCAAATCCCTCATTATGACTCATATTTGGAGTTCTCTCTTCGATGTCTTCCTCCTCGCTTTCTACTGTCGGCTCATTCAAAATCCCAATAACTTTATTGTTGTTTCCGTAAGTTCAAACTGTTCATCATTCTTCATCCATTCCATAACTTCACTTTCACTACCACCTGGAAGCTGTGCGATTAGGTATGACAGGGGTACATCTTCAGCATCATCATGATCATCATCATCATCATCATCGAAATCACTCTCACCAGTCGATTTGCTCTCTAAAATTTTCTTCCACGATTTTACAAGTGTCTCAGGCTTCACTTCATCCCATGACTCTGCTCACCAATACACACTACATCCCTCATGGTTACTCGTTTTAGAAAATTAGGACGTTTCCATCCTCTTCCGTTGCTTGTAGAAGTGATTGCAACAGGCGGCGTCGAGACTTTTTTTAAGCATTCCAAAGCCCCTGATCCATCGGTTGTATGAAACTTGTGGCATTAAGCGGCAAAAACAAAGCCCGAATTCCATCACACTGCAGTTCCTTTTCGTCTGGATGCGATTCAGGGTTGTCCATCAATAAAATTGCTTTACTAGGCAAACCATTTTTCTTCAAATACTTTTTAGTTTCCGACATATTCTGCATAAAACCACTTCTTAAATATTCCTCTGTCCATCCAGGCATTCTTTTGGTTCTTGTAAGAGATAGGCATTGCAGACAAGGAAATGTCTTTAAGAGCCCTAGGCTTCACGGACTTGCCCACAACGGCAAGCTTTAATTTGTGTGTACCTGATGCATTTGATGCAGCGAGTACTGTCACTCTTTCTTTACTTTTTTGTGACCAGGAGCATGACGTTCTTGCGTGAAGCAAGTGTTTTATAAGGCAACATTTTAAAGTTGTGCCCTGTTTCGTCACAATTGTATAACTGATCATTTGTGAGGCTTTCACTTTTTATGAGTTCTTTAAGTTTTTTACAGAAGTTCACTGAAGCTTCAAAATCACCGGAAAGCTTTTCTCCACAAATCTCAAGCTGTTGTACACCATATCTATTCTTCCATCTCTGTAACCAACCTATTCTCGCGCTGAAACGTCTTCGCTGTCTTTAAAATAGTTTCTAAGAAATAATGCTTTTTCTTACAACATGGGCCGGAAATTGGACTTCCCTTCTGCCTTTGTTGAATGAACCAGATAAACAATGCTTCGCTAGTTTTTTCGTATTCAGACCTCCTCTTACACTTTATTTTAAAAGAGTTGTCTGAACACTTTGCTGATAACTTTTCCAGTTTATCCCTGTTTCGTCGCCAATCTCCACCTGTCACTTCAACACCGTATTCCGTTGCAAGCTTTTTAATTGTCTCCCCTTTATCCAGTCTTTTTAAATCTTAGAATTTCACCTTTAACGGTACAAATTTAGCACTCATTGTTGAAACAAATTAGGAATAAGATAAGCAACCACTTCTAACGTACTCTATCCACAAAAAAGGCTACAAACATACTAAACTAAAACACTCCTTTAACTCGACACAAACCTGTCTTTCTGTTTGGGTTGCAAGTGATGGTTTTCCTCTCAACAAAACATACTTATGTTAACTATTAAGACTAGCTGCTTTCTTATAATAACTGTCAAACATTTGCAGTCATAAACTAATCAGTGTGTTGTTATTGCAGTTGAAAAGTATTTCCGGTGGGAAATGTTTGCCACAATGCTCGTATGTACATACATATTATGGAAGGGTTTTCCCAGTTTTCGGCTGGTCCCTAATTGAAAGGAAGTCAATCCTTGCCAAGTAGCACACACACACACACACACACACACACACACACACACACACACACACACACCACACTATAGACGAGAGGTAGGGAGGTGTAAAAGTATGTAGCTACATATCAGGACCGTGTAAACTGATGACTAGCCTCTGGATAAAAAAACAAAATCGTGTCTTCCCGTAACTCGGATTTAATAGAACCGAATTTGCATTCTTGTATGTGTGTATGCTACTTTTTCATGCAAGAAAGGACCGACACGGTTAGCCTAGGTCGTTAAGACACGAACTCGTGAACGGGAGGTCTGCGGTTCAAATTCTGCCAGGACCGTCCTCCCTGACAGGTTGTTTCCACGTTTTCCTCAGTGTCATCGTAATTGGTAAATGATGGGGAGTTACCCTAAACTTAGACCTGGAACTTTTCCTTCCCAGTTCTTTTTCAAATTAACATTTCATCTCATTTATCACTAGTACCAATGGCTGTGGTGCCGTATGTGTAGAGGTCTGCAAGGGCCGAGATGCTTAGGTCCGCCCTGGCCCGGCCCGATTTGAGCCGAGCCCGAGAATAGGTTATACTGTACTATCCGGCCGGGGCCCGATTGTTTAATTTTCTTTTAAATAAAATTATTTTGCATTTATTTCGACTATTATTATTATCATCATCATCATCATCTGTCCACCAAGCGCTGCTGCATGCGATAAGAAGGGACTCTGGTTCGATTTCCGGTACTAGCATGGAAATTTGTTCCGCAACAAATTTCTTGGGGGGCCTGGTAAGGAATGCACCCAGGTCCTTGGGACCAATAGAGGAGCCACTTTGCCGAAATAGTGGCGGCTGAGGTCCGTGAATCCTCGTGTAGTAAGCGGCATGTCGGCGGCATACCGCCTTATTGACACATGCCGCCCCTATTACTGCTCTCTGTATAGGCTGTCCTGGATGCGGTTGAACGGAGGGAAGCGGAGTTTGAAGCTGCCGTGCTGTTGTAACGCTATCCGCAATTGGCCGAAACGAGTATTTATTTATCACTACCACTGCGATGGATGTGTGTATGCTGCGATAATTGTGCTATTCCGCGCATCTTAACATCGCGGACTAAAAATGTGACAAATTCATTTTTTTTTCTTAATTTTCCCTTTATACAGAAAAGTTTTCTTTATTTTTTATTTTCTAAAAATGCCGCTAATGATTTTGTTTAAAACATCATACGTTTAAGATACCTATAAAACGCTATAGTAAATGTGATCATTTTTTTCGTCTTTATTTTTAAGCTCGAACCCGAAATACACTATTCAAATTAATCCCGAACCCCAGCTTGCGGGCCGGGCCGGGCCGGGCCGACCCGAGCCGAGCCGAGCGTAGGCCGGAGGCCTTGCTCCGAGCCCTTGCAGACCTCTAGTACAGTGCGATCGTTTTATGGTGAGGCCACGGATCGCGCGTATGCGTGCTCCGCACACTGTCTATTACACTGGGGTTTTTCGTTCCCTAACTCCCGCATTACTTACTCACGAGTGATAGTAACATGCACTATAATGAGTACTAATCTTGTTATAAGTTATTTGGAAGTGGTGTTTATCTGCGTTAAGACATTCCTGGCATGTTCGAATGAAATTTCCATTCACACGTATACCGTCTTGCGTAATGTTCATAATTTGTCGTTTTATACTGTGTTCGTCTATAGTGTGGGGATTGTTGTTATAAACTTTTTTTAGGGATCTCCACAAATAGAGCACCGATTTCGTCAAATTTTTCCTCGTTTTCGCTTCTTAGGTTTAGCGTCTAGCTATCCCGTTGTCCTAAACTTATTAACCAGTCATCTTACAGTTTCTCTGCTTGGAACTGTAAACCAGGAAATTCCTCCTGAAATTGTCTACACGCCTGTCTACATGATTCGGTTTTAGTATGTATCATACATAAAAATTCGTTGTTCAAGTGTGAATTTGTCGGTAGGCATTGCAGTGGGCTAATAATAAGACATTTAACACTCTTAAGCAAATAACATTGACAACGAATGGCCGGTGTCATCTTTTGACGTCTCCAATATCTGCTGTTGATTCTGCTGCCGGCTGCTACAATGGTTGGCTATGAGATCTTTCTCACAGATGCGGGAGTGTAGTGTGAAAGGATACCAGTTTAAATTGTCTGAGAAATTTTATGTGATCTAATACTTGAGCTATTGAAGCGAATCGCCGACCATTTGAAGATAAAGAATGAAACTGGTTATGAATCGTAGCATTCGAAATTATAATAACTGAATTATTGTACCTGCTAACTTATACAGTATCAGTTTTACAGTTTGAAATAACTGTTTCCGCTATAAAATAATCAGAGGTATAATTGCTGTGAGTCACTAAAATGCTTATCGCAAAACCCTTCGCGGCTACTGCTAAGTAACTATAACCCAGCGTGGACTTAGTCGCTATGAGTTGCCGATCACCACAAAAGACTGTAAGCCCCCAAGCCTGTACACGAAAGAAAAAAACGACGCCAGTTTTAGCGATACACGCTCTTTTATTAACTTAAGTCCTGCCTGCTTTAGAACTACCCCACTAAAGTTCCTAAATTATACATTGCCAAGCTTACGCATCTGAAGCACAACTTTTATTTTTGACTACTAAATTCTAAGAATTCTTTGACTTTCTGAATTTTCTGAACTGGCCTACGTGCAGTTTCACGTCTCTTATTTCTTGACGTCTTGAATTCTAGCTACCTGAACCTTGAGCTAATGGGTTTCTTGTTGTCTTAAGTCCGTCCGAACGCTTAATTACCTTAGCTGATCTACTAATTAGTAGTAGTAATTAACGTAATCTTCCTGGTACTGACTTTCTTGTTCAGTTACAAAGTTGTAACCCTTGCTTCTTCCATTATGCATTGATTTAGTATACGAAAATTGTATATTGCAATTATTCCTCTATCTTACTATCATTTCTTTATTTAATTATTTATATCTTTCTGTCAAAAAATTAAATTGAGTTTTATTTATCGACGCTCTTTAACTACTATAGTTCTTAGCGTCCCATTCCAGATTGGGCGTGAAAGACCGGAAATTTTGCTCAGAGGCCTCTTTAATAGGCTTGAGGTTCTTTTACGTGCCGTGAATCTACTACACGGGGCCACCAGCTTTACTGTAAGGATTTTTTACGCCCGAAAAAAAACCCATCGCCTTCTGCCGGGTTTGGGCCCGTGACCTCGAGAACTAGAGGCTAGCATGGTATCCCTACACAATGGAGGACGACTTCCTGTCAATAATTACGGTTTCAACACACAACACAGATGTCTTGAATAAACTTTCACCTTTGAGATGTACAATGTCAGCTCTCTTTACAGCACGGACACAGCAGCGACTGAAACACAACTGATAAAGATAACCTTGAATGCGTCATGCGCGGCCAGTTGCGCATAGGAAAAGTACCGAGGTCACTGCAGTACAGCCTGCTACGCATATAGCCTATCTGTGGCCTCACAGTATGTAGTAATAACAAGCGATAAACGCTGTTAAAAATGCAAGAATGCGAAACCGATTGTTTTCTATTTAACATGCCTTAGGTCCCAGAAGAAATTCGGCTACATGGAATCTTAATTTGTTTACCCAAAGGGGAGGGGTGAGGTCATTGTGACAAAAACTTTAAAAAAAGAAAATTATGCACCTCGCCAATTAGGTATCCAGTTTTTAAAATGTTACACAATAAAATTTTGTGAGCTAAACATTTTTCTAGCTCCTTTATGTATGTATGCAACAGATTTCGAAAGATGGATAGTATTTAAAAAAATTAACCAATTTTTCGAGTACGTAAAGCAATTACTATGAGAAACAGTAAAGTTCCGATCATATTGGCAAACATTAAGAAACGGCACAGGTTTGTTTACTGTTACTGTTTGTTACTGTTTACTTATGATTTCATTGTTACTAACACCTACAAAAAGGCGTGTTATTACCGTCTTATGTCATAACAGTGAGTTGTTTAGAGGGACGGAGATAGCGAGTACAAGGATGGTAACCGCATTTGGGAGGTTCCAAGTTCGATTCCTGTTGACCGCCCACTCTGACCATGGGGTTTTTCGTGGTTTTCCTGTGGTCGCCTAGGCGAATGCTGGGGTGGTGTATTCTACCACGATTTCTCCTCTCCCTCATTTTCTATCATTTCATCCCTCTCCCTTTCATCTTTCAGGAAGTATCTTCGGGTTCCGTAGTTCGGCTAGTGTCGGGCATATGGCATGGTTGCTGCGCTTTGTGAAGGATTTCTCCCCATAAAACGTCAGTGTGCGTTGGCTCGCTTGCTACGGTCGCTTCGTCGCCCTCTCGCAGGATTCTTCGCCTCTGCTGGTGCCGGCGGATGTTTCAACTTGGAAATATTAGGGACTTCATTGCGTCTCTGTGGACTGTCAGCCTACGGTCCTGCGACCTCCTGCCGCTCCTTCACTTCATCCCTGCCTCCCGGGGGGCGTAGTCACAATAGATCTAGTTGGTCGCAGTGGCAAGGGGTCCCCCTCCGATAAATAGCCCGTATCACATACATTAGTGTTGAGGGAATGAGATATTGCAAAAGGGAAAGAGGGAGAAATAGCGAAATAGGAAGAGTGAAAGAGGGAGAGACGGTGTGGAAGTGAGAGAGGATGAAATATATAGAAGAATCTCCGCATTTAACACAATAACGTGAGCAGAGCTGCAGATTCTGTTTCGTCTCCGTGGAGGCAAAATGACTATTTACGGAAAGGAACTTGTGGTGAAAATAACACTTTGAGCAGCTAAAACGCAGGTGCTAACGTCACATAAATAACCTGAGAAAGTTTCGAGCGGTTGGCTTCATATTAGTTTTAGCTGGTACAGGCTCATTAATAAGAAGATATCATATTTTCGGTTAGGCAAACTGATGACACAGTTTAGTGTGCTTCACTGTCGGCCGAGTTGTGTATGGGACATTCCATGTGAAATCGAACGGAAAAAAAACCTCGTATTTTTTGTTTACGTTGTAATTTTTCCTATTAATGAGTGCTAAGGAAAGCATATTTACCAAATATCTAATACCCAACGGTTGTCACTCATTTTGTAGATAAGGGCCGCATTTCATTACAGTATATACCAATTATTTTTATAATATTCACAAAACATCTATATACCGTTTTCGCTTATTTTAAACGTCTCCGGATTTTTATGAAGCTAAAATATTAGATGAGAAAAATCCATAGTGTCATTAAGAGAAGTCGGTTGGTAAAGTGGTTATGTTTGGATGTTCGTAGTTGTAACCCAAAAAGTGAATAAACGCAGCGATTTACGTAGTTGATGCTCAATGGTCGGATCATCTGATCTGTGAGGAAATACTCACAACCGATACTGCTTAGTAAGCGTTCTCATTGTTTAACCATGCACAGCAGCTTACTTGACCTTCAGTTCAAAACAAACGTGCGACGCCGACCATGACTTTTTTAATTATTTTAGACGACACCTTATCAGTAACCATTACAGTAAAATATATGTTTGGTTGAGTTTAAATTACGGAATCTTACTATATACAATAAAATTATTTTTCTTAATCCGTAACCGCCTACACTTGAAAAAATAGAAATTACTTCACTTAAAAATAAAAACATGTTTACTTATCAGTATGAAATTAAAGTTTAGGGAATCAAAATAAAGCTGAATTTAAATAACTAGATTTCAAGATTTTAGAGTTATAACAGCTTGAAGTTGGAAATTTTAGGAAGATACGATAAATTTGAACAATTTTAATTGCAAAACTATGATGTTCTAAAGTTTAAGAGTTTGCATAAAGTATTGTATTGGGCTTATATACAAATACGAAAAGTTTCGTTTAAAAATCCAAGGTCGATTTTCCTTTTATTTCTGAAGATTTGAAATGCAATGTCCCGTATATAACTGAGGGACCAATGGCGCGGCCGAACGCGGCTGCTTTCCGGCCCTCCCTCCCTTCTTCATCCATACATCGGACTTAATGCTCAAGTCGTCCTTTGGTTGTTACAGCTTTTGGTTGTATTGATTTGGTATGTCTTCCGTATTGTTTTCATCCCAAAAACAAAATTAATGGCGTTTCTAAAAATGCTCTAAAGGTTGTAATTTCTTCAAATATTGTTTTACTAAAGGTGTCGTAATTTTAGCCATCGACGACCGTTTCCCCATTTTGGCAGCTTTAGAAGTTATTACATATCAAAATTTAGACTAGTTACTCGTTTTAAATTTATTATGACGTCACACCTATAGACCTGAATATTAAGGGGAAACATTTGCCATAAAATTACTACTTTGTTGCTCCATGAAACGTAATTTGTTTCTTTGGAATCGGATGTAAATTGAGCTATAAGTGTTTGATATTACCCGTGTTTTCATAACACTCCCAGAGCCGTTTAGGCGGCCTATATTGTGCATGGTTTTAAAAATTTTAACATTTCGAAAATTACCCTAAGGACAATGCGATATGACTGCAGCGACAGAAGTAACCAAGCTTTCGATGGCAAAGACCATATCCTTGTATTAAAACATTCGGCTATATAAAGCTGAACCGTTTTTGAACGATAATTCGCAGCTCATTAGGGTACCAACTTGGAATGTACAAAGAAGTATCGCTGTAAGCCTGCTCCTATCAGAAGGAATTGTGAGCTAGGAATATTGATATGACGTAAATCCGTTTCACTGATTCCCTAACACATCAAGCAAAACTCCATCGCAATTATGAATCTGTAAACGCGTCAAATTTGGTATACTTCAAGTGGTTTTTAGGAGTGAATAAATGGAGGAAACGTTATTTGTCGCTTTTTCTGCAACATCGAGTTTTGTGTTTTCAGGTGTAGTTATCTCATTAAGCATTCAAGATGCATTACTGAAACGTTTTGGCAATTGCAGTTAAATAAGCACTTTAAAACAAACCGCGCTTTTGTCTTGAATTAATAAATGTAATACATTGGAATTCAAAGAAATACTATTACATTTATTCCATTCATGTTTAACTTGTTATACCATTTGCGAAAAATAATCTTATTAGAGAGTAATAAATTCATTTTGTCAAATTATGCTTTCTCAGTATAATTTGAGAACGTAGAGGTAAATGTTGGTCGAAAAGTGTATCTCATTGGTGTAACTAAAAGTATCTGTTTTAATAACCATTTTTACTTTCTCTACCTCGTACATAGTGTATAGAGAAGGTATTGCATAACACCCACATATTCAATATCAAAATTTTATCGGCAATACATGTTTTGAGGCCACCTGAATAAGAAAGAGCATCTTTAGAAAAATGTGTGTGTGTGTGTGTGAGAGAGAGAGAGAGGGGGGGAGGGAGGGAGAGAAAGTCAGATAAACACCAAACTAGGTGTTTTAGTTCAGTATTTTCAATAAAATCTCCCAAACCCAAAATTACCCTTTACATGGAAGGTTTTTCGAAAATTTGGATTCACTCAAAATTATCTTTAACTATTTTGAGTAAAATACCAAACATTAAAAATATTTGTATGACTATAATGTATATGGTGAATTTTCTGGGAATAGCCTGTGAATCTTCGTTCGGAAGGAATGTTGTATAATCTTGTATAACTGGTAACGTTAAGCGATAGACGAAAACGCACTACACTATACTACTCTTTAAATCACACAATTTAATTCAAATAACTTCTTTTTGCGTGTCATAAACCATTTCAGAGATATCCCTTATTATTGGTTCGAATTGCCCAGTACTTTGTGATTCATTTCAAGTCCTGTCGATAGTCAGTTGTTTCTCGCGATTGCACAGAAAGAATATGAAATTCTAAGCATATAGCGTCCAGTTCTTAAACATTTGACTATTTCTATTCCTTGTGCATCTGTAACGAAATGTGAAATTTAGCTATTTCTGCAAAGGTTTATCTCGATTTAAATGTAGTAGATAGAAAAATAAGCTTTCATAAGAATAGCTTGTATACCCACTATAAATGATAGAGGATACAGAAAGTCATGTGAATGTACTGCCATGTTAAAGATTTTTTAAAATATGCTATTCCAGTGCATGTTCGAACAAATAATGCGTTTAATTTATTAAAGTATAATTAATAATTGTTTGTCATTTCTCCAAACTACATAACTATCCAAGCAATGGTAGTCCATGTAAAGTGTTCATATATGTAAAGAAAATCAGGTTTTCGATAAACTCGCGCGACTCAGAAAAAGGATATCGTCTCGAAGATTGCTCATCACCGTGAAAAGGATCCGTCCACCGATTCCAGAAATTATAATGTTCACATAGACCAGACCGACACATACATACTTCATTTCACATATGTATAGATTCTCAATGCATGTAATTTGCTGGCTTTGAAATGTGGGAAAGCAGAGCAGCCGCTAAATCCCTGTAATAGGCACTGGGTAAAGTCGGAAGGCAAGTTAACAGGTGCGCGCTGAAGGGCGGAGGGGTTCCTGTAGGGGCGTAAGATAACGCGGTAGTTCTTGTCAGACACCATATGTCGATCCGGGGAGTGGATGACATAGCCACAATTACTACCTATCTGATTCCAGTTAAGGAGATAAAACAGTTTGTTAAGCGATACAGAAGGTGGGATTAGTTGACAGTGCCGAACAGGCATCTGTTCACGTCACACTGCAGTGACAGATCGCTGCTTCCTTTGTTGTCCCTTTCCTTATGGAATATGCATATTTTCAACACTCCAGATTCTTTGTACATCATTTGGGTCTTGGTCGAACAGAAAATATCCCGGGAGTTGCCAGCACTAACTCTTTCTAACAAAAGATAATTATATTTTTTCTACTATAGAGTCTTTTTTACTTTCTCTACCACGTACACCCCTCTCAAGAAAGTATTGGTCTGCAATTTAAAAAGTCCTAGCAGCCAAATTAATGGAGGTAAAAAAATTTTTTTTGACATAAACATCAAATGGTAATATAGTTTACGTGTTTTGGTGGTTTTTCAGATAGTTCATTTTATCAGTTAAGTTTTTGAAAAATATGCCAAAATTGCAACTTTTTTAACATGGTGATTTCAAAATTATCCTTCATGCATAGAGAGCATTTTTTGTGCATACATTCACACATTTTCATGCACATGTGACTTAACTGGTGGAGAAATAAATTTGTGAAGTCGTAAGAAGTGAGCCGAAAATGAGGGATTAAGGCAAAAACGTTGAAAATTCCTACTTTGACATTTTATTCCTCCGTCAAATAAATTCCGGCAAAAATCAAGTAATACACAAAAAATGCTCTACTCAATGCTGGTAGATAAGATAATTTTGAAACACCACGCACAGAAGAGGTGAAATTTTGGCATATTTTTCAAAAAATTATAAAACTGATAAAATGAACTATCTGAAAAGCTGCCAAAATATGTAAACTTTATTACCATTTGATCTCAATGTCGAAAAATTAGATTTTTCCTTCCATTAATTTGGCTGCTAGAGCTTTTTAAAATTCAGACGAATACTTTCTTGATAGTATACCCCATCCATACTAGGCAGAGAAGGTATTCCATTCCACCCAAAAATTCGATACCAAGATTTCACCTTAAATACATGTTTTGAAGGCCTTGAATTAAAAAATTTTTTTAGAAAAAGTCCGTGTGTGTGCGCGCGTATCTGTATACATCATAACTCAAAAACGAACAGCCGGATAAATACCAAACTTGGTATTTACGTTCAGCACCTTCCAAAGATACGACACGAAGATTTTCAAGAAAATCCCTCCACCCCAAACTACCCTTTACATGGAACTTTTTTCGAAATTTTTGACTTTGTTTAAAATACCACATATTAAAGATATTTACGTAACAAATAAACTGTATATCTTGAATTTTCTGGGAATAGCTTTAAAGACCTCTTCATTCGGAAAGAATTTTGTATAATTTTGTTTAACTGATAAACGTTATGAGATAAACGGAAACGTACTACACAAAGATGTAGATTTCTTTAAAACACACAATTTATTTCAAATAAGCTTTTCTGGCATAAGCCATTTCTGAGATATCCGTTATTAAAGGTTCGAACTGTTCTTTCTTGGTCATTCTCTTCAAGTCCTGTCAACATACAGTTGTTTCTCACGATTACATGGAAACAGTGTGGAATTTTAAGGCTAGCATATAGCGTCCAGTTCTTAAACATTTGATTCTCGCTGTTCCCTTCGTGTCTATAACGAAATCTGTAATTTAGCTATTTCTGCAAAGGTTTATTTGTATTAAAATGTAGTAGACAGAAAAATAACCTTTGGTAAGAATAGTTTGTATACCCACTAATAAGCGATAGAGGGCAGAGGAAGCCATATGAATGCAACACAGATTTTTTTTTATCCACTTCCCGCTCATGCCGTCTTGCGTTAAGACCATTGCAGAAACTCGCAAGTGAAAATGCGAGACGAATAATTTATTAGCAGTAACCACAGATACAATTGCATTATTTCCTATACAATCTGTCTCTCTCTCTCTCTCTCTCTCTCTCTCTCTCTCTCTCTCTCTGTTTCTGAAGCGAAGGGCGGAAGGACGGAACAACAGTTCCTTTGAGCTGGATGTGCAAATGAATCAGTATCGTGAACTCGAACTCTACAAGATATTTGTTTCAACGGAAAAAATGCAATAAATTATTTTTAGTGGAATCCTAATAATTTCTGTTTAGAAATACAAGCATAGTAAAGGCTTATGTTGTTTAACAAGCACATGTTAAAATATTTTCCTTCCATCCGCATCTACCTATTCGTTTATATATGCACTAACATCGTTATTTTTCATTTAATTGTGCTTTTACTGTATAATTATACGCAAAACTTGTTTAATGTAAACCTTTAAATAAATTAGTGGGCGGCGCCGTGGCCGAGTGGTTAGACCGCTCGCCTCCCACCGAGGCGGCCCGGGTTCAATCCCAGGGACCTGCATGTGGGATTTGTGCTGGACGAGGCGGCGTCTGGGCGGGTTTTCTCCGCGTTCTCCGGTTTCCCCCGCCATTCATTCCACCATTCATTCCACCAACTGCTCCATCATCACCTTTCCTTTCATCCATTTCACCAACATTTCGTTTCATCTGCTTCCTTCATCCCATACCAGGCATCAGGCTGATCACCCATCCTGGATGTTCTGTCTGATCCATGAGTGTCTGCTCCTCGACGGGCCTCTGACCCCAGGCATCCGCTTGTAAGTCCTGGGGGGGTGTAAGTCCTACATAAGAGGAGGGTAAACAGATAATGAATGAATGAATAAATAAATTAGCACGAGCTACTTCAAATGCCAAGATTATATTCGCCAGCATCATATTTTTATGTATCAGCAGTCCGCAGATGGTTATACTCCAAGGAAACGGACTTCTACGAACAGGGCATATTGAAACTGGTATCACGATGGGAGAAATGTGTTGAGAAACTTGGTGACTATGTCGAAAAGTATGTAAAAGGTGAAGTTCATGTGTGACATTTTTTTTAACGATTAAACTTCTTTGTAAAAAAATTATTGTGCGTTATTTTTCGATCCGCTCTCGTATAACCTTACCAGTAAGACGAATTGTGATAGTTATTCATTCCAAGGATCTTAAACACCAAGGTATTGGCGGTCGCACTTCTCACTAATTGCAGTGAAAATATATACTTATATTGCTTTCTATACTGCTTACGTATAGTAATTAGAGGCGTATTCGATACCGGGATTTCACCAGTATTAAATGTTTTGAGGCTCCCTGAATTAAAAAAAAGAAGCACTTTTAGAAAAAGGTGCGTGCGTGCGCCTGGCTGCCTGTGAACAGCATAACTCAAAATCGAAAAGTGGGTTGAATAAGAAACTTGGTATTTAAATTCAGATTTTTCCAAGAATGCCACACGAAGATTTTCAAGAAATTCCCCCAACCCAAACTACTCTAACGAAAACTGATCCATGTAAACTTTTTATTTTCTCAAAAACGACTAATAATTTTGATTAAAATACCATATTTTAAGTTATTTTCATGACAAAAAGTATACCTTAAATTTTCTGTGAATAGTCTGTCGAATCTCCTTCATTCTGAATGGCTTGTATAGTTGGTGAACATAACCCAATATAGATTTTGTTTAAGCACGCAATGTAGGTCAAAATTTGTTTGTAGCGTTTACCATCTGCGAGATATTCTTGGTTATTAGTTTAGTTTGCAAATCCTTTTTCAAGTGGTAAGTCGATATTCGTTTTTTCTTGTGGTCATGCAAGGTGAATGGGACTTCAAAGCCATCACATAGCGATCCACTTTTTAAAAATTTGATTTTCGCTTTAGTCTTCTCCATTATGCTTATACCTACAACGAAATGTGTAAAAGTGTAATTAAGTTTATCTCGTTTAATAAGCAGTAGACACCAGAATACCGTTTGTGAGAATAGTTTGTAGAGGAGTGTTTAGAGAAAGTCGTGGGAATTCAACACATCAGATTTTTTGTGGCAATTTCATGCTTATGCCTTACCGTGGATCAGTTTTGTTGTGACATGTTTTTGGGCCTTAAGAAACATTCTTTAAAAATCTGATGTGTTACATTCACAAGACTTTCTCTACCATCTATCGTTTATTAGTGGGTATACAAACTATTCTTACTAAAGTTTATATTTATATCTACTTCATTTTAATCGAGATAAACGTTTGCAGACATAGCTGCACTACACACTTTGTTATACATATAAAGAGATCAGCGTTAGTCAATTGTTTAAGAAATGGACGCTATATGCTGGCCTTAAAATTTATATTCTTTCCATGTAACCGCGAGAAACAACTGAACATCGACAGTACTTTAAAAGATATGACAAAGTATTGAAACAGTTCGAACCATTAATAATGGATATCTCGGAAATGTCCTATGCCACAAAGAATTGCTTGAATCTTATAGAAGATTGTACAAAATTCCTTCCGAATGAAGAGGACTTCACGGGCTATTTCAAGAAAACTCAAGATATACATTTTATTATCATGTAAATAATCTTTAGTATATGGCATTTTAATCAAAGTCGTTAGAGCCATCTTTTAAAAAATCAAAAATTTCGAAAAATTTTCCATGTAAAGTATAGTTGGGGTTGGGGGATTTCTTGTTGCATGTATGTAAGCTACTAAACTTAAATACGAAGGTTGGTATTTATCCAAATTTTCGTTTTTGAGTTATGCTGTTTTCAATACACACACAGACCTTTTTCTAAAAATATTCTTTTTGTTCCAGGAGGCCTCAAAATACATATTTCCTTGAAATATAGACAAGGAATTTTTGGGTGGCATATGCAGTACTGCCTCTGCTTACTATACATAGTAGAGAGGAAGTAAAAATATAATCATTATTCTTCAAACATAGATCTAAATTTCATGTGTGCATTTCCGTAAAATTTGTTATGATAACAGTACTGGCGTAATTAGTGAACATGTAATTTCAGACAAAGTGAAGCACGAATGCAGCTTCCAAATTCATTTAGTTAGGGAGGTGAGCGGGTATAGCCAAGCGTGCTTAATGTTTAGATGTCTGTTGCCCCTCATCCCAACGTATGCACATTGTATTGTATTCAAAGTTAATCTCTCGCTCTTTTCCTCCCCACCCGCCAGTGTTGTGGGATAGCAAATATAAATGCCCCTCCGAGTGCCGTTGACTTTCCGTGTTAAAAAAGAACTCATAAATGTTGTTTCTCTGAGCTTAATGACTTTTTAAGGTTCTATAATTTTCCAATTAACTCTGCGTAAGTAAAAAAAATAATAAAAACGAAATCATAACAATAAAAAGGAAGTGAACATCACGGTTCCTAAACCATTCCACCCCTAGAGGCCGTTTGCGCTTCACCGCACACGCGCGTGCGCAAAGCGATTGTAAATGTGATTGCATACTGGGTTAGTGAGCACGGGGAGATTCTGTGATTTGTGTGCCGGAAATACCTACTTTTGTATGTTTCTTTTTAACCTGAAAACATCGTAAAAATAATCACGACAATCGTAATTAGTGTTACCCTGCTTCGACCCTCCATATGTAAATAGGATGATCTGAAAACGTTCTTTCTGGGGCTTGGATAATGGTAATGTTCCATGCTTTCCAAGAAACCATAGAATATTTGTATTCTATATTTCATATTTCACACTTGTATGCGCATATTAATTGTGGTTTACATTCTTTGTTTAAGGATAGCCACAGCTAAAATTTGGTCAAAATTAAAAAATATACGGAGTGAGTTTTCTCAGCCTGCGGATTGAGAAGTTATGCAGTACCGGCATTGTATATGCTAATTCTTCCTTTTTTCTTTCAATGGCAAGAGCTCGTTACCACGCGTAAGCATTTGAATGCTGTTTCTGCATATGGTAGATATGCAACCCATTTTTGCTTAATTTGAAACCACCCCCAGTTAAAAATATTTTGCGAATAACGTCACTTACATGGAAAGATTACTTTTACCTGTATGAATACTATATCTACTACGTAGCTAACGGATATATGTGAATTTATTATGGCTACAGAAAGTCAGTGGATGTCACATCTGATTTTTAATGAATGATTTTCTTTTAATGATGAATTTGTTTTCATGTGTTTTTGTAACTTGAAGGACTTTCACAGCGAGATAATTCAAGTTTTGAAAGTACTGTACAAATGAGCTTGATTTAAAGTTGAGTAAATGCATTAAGTCTTACTTTTATAGATTTAGAGAATCCCAGATACATAATCAAAAAACGTCTGAGTTGAGTGCTAATATGTCAATGCTATTTTTAAAAATTTAGCACCCATCAGTCAATCGAAATGTTATTCATATTTCAAGCAATTTCAGGATAAACGATCCGCCTAAATGTATGTCATATGAATTTCATTTATACCTATCTGTTCTTTCCATATTCTGATAGAGCCCCGACAATCTGATTTTTATCCCTGCTTTGCCGTATCGAACGCTCTTATGTATTCTCCAAAAGGAAAGAAATATAACAGTGATAGCTGTAAAACGAAGTGGAGCTGGAATACATTGGCAGGCCTAAACCGAAACAGAGCAGTAAGATATAGGTGATTTGTTTATACCAAACATTCTAGTAAAGCTATAGTTTTGCTCTGAAATGACGCGCCATTGCACTTTATATACTGAGCTGTAAAACTGGAGTAGCCGGAAAACACTCATATCAAGGAAATGCGAAAAGGTTCATAAATGCAAATGTGCTGCTTCATCTTTTCTGTTTCAGCGCTAGACGAATGCGCTAGACACAGTTCCGGGGGAAGTAAGGCGATATTAACAACAGCTTTGTACAGGTTTACAACTAACTTCTTAACGGAAGCCTAACGCAAGCAAAATGGGTACGAGTTGCAAGAGACACATTTGGAATCGTCTATGCGTGCAATAAAAACAGTTTTCTGAATCCTTGTAGTAAACTTAGCTTTTAGGTAAATAACGCTCACTAACGTCTATAATGGCCTACACTAAAGGCAAAGATTCCAGCATTAAGAGTTATATTTGTGGTGTGGTCTCATTAAAAATTGCGAATCTGTTGATATGAAGCTGGGTAGATATAACACACTTAAGAACCCACTTAGAGAAGAAGATATAATGGCAACTAACAACCGAAAGAGGGAATGTGAAAGATTACTTTTAAGTCACATAAAAGTTATATCAAGATGTGTCTGCCCAGTTTTGTGTTTACAGAAATCCGATACGACAATTATTTAGGAAGTTATAACAATAGTTCGATAGTATTATTCGAGTATTTAAGCAATTTACTAAGGGAAACAGTACAACAGAAATTGAAATGACCTTCGTGGTCTGAGGGTGTCATGCTAGCCTCTAGTTCCCAAGGTCGCGGGTCCAAATCCGGCGGAGGGCGTTGGATTTTTTTTCGGGCGTAAAAATCCTTAGCATGTTTTCCTTCTGAAGGGAAGTAAAGCCGGTAGTCCCTTGTCGTAGATTTACGGCACGTAAAAGAATCTCAAGCCTGATAAAGAGGCCTCTGAGTAAAACTTCCAGTCTTTCACGCCCAATACAGAATGGGACGCTAAGAACCATAGTAGTTAATGAGCGTTCATAAATAAAACTCAATTTCATTTGAAATTGAAGTGTTTCATTGAGCACGAGGGGAGGGGATCCTGCTTATGTGAGATATTTGAATTAATAGTGAAAGCAGAAGAACTCCTGTGTTATACTACCCCATGTCTGAACAATTTATTTATTTACGCCTCCTGTATACAGTGATCCAGAGACCCTAAAACCTGGCCAGAAAGTAAAAATAAAACCTTGTTAAAACTGGGTAACTAGTGCACAATCCAAGAGTCAATGAACTGGGCATTCTCATACACAAGCTTAGTCTTAAAGTTTCCATCGCTCAGCACGACATGGACGTCAGAAGTGAAAGCTTGCTGAGCACCATAATTATCCATGTGTTTCAAAGTAGCAACTCTGAAGTTGCAAGGTTCAAAATCAATATGTACTTTGTTGTTTACATGCCCTGAATTGCTTTGATTTCAATTTAGTTCTATAAGCTTAAATGATTGCATGCAAGCAGGTTATAGACCAAACTTGCATACACCTTTTTTTTTAAATTTCTAATACACTTTAATTTTACTGCCTCCGTATACCGCCGAGATTTCTTTTTTCAAAAGTATTTCAATTCCTCCTCTTTTAGAACCAGTAAACGAAACTTGATCGTTCTTTCTTATTTTCTCGAAAATAAATTACTTCCGATGCCCAGAGGCGAGAAGAAGCATATAAAGGAGTACTGAGAGTATCATTCTCGAAAATACTCCAGAGGACACTATATGAGTTGTGCTTCTCTGAAGCGATCTAAAGATTTCCACCCTCAGAGAGTCAATGACCCAGAAACATAAGAAAAAAATATCTATCTGTGCTTAGTTTCCTGAAAGTGATACAAGAGCCCAAACTGTTAGATGATGCGAATGAATGTGCATCGAGTGTAAATATAAAATACAAATAAAATCAGTATTATTGATGGACCGCTTTCTTATTTCTGTCTTAAATAATTGTTGTGCCCCGATGGGTTTAACTTTAAGGAGAAAGAGGTTTTGTCTGGTGTCCAGAGTCTCTGGACCACTGTGCTGTGTAGCAGAGAACTACTTGTACCTACATGCGTGTGCACGAAAGCCATTGCGATGTTCGCTTACTTTTACTCGGGATGATTTCCTTTACTCGGCACTTGTACATACATGCTGCTTTAATCTAAGCCTGTCAAGTCAGTGATTTGACACTGTTAGATAATCGCAGCTTCCCGATCTCGCTTTGCTTACCCAGCCAAGAAACAATATGTATAAAAAACGAGAAAAATCCTGGGATCGGTTACAAACACTTCCGAACGTTTTATGCGGTAAAAAATGTATCAAAAGACATGTAGGAATAATTATAATAGTTATTTTTGGATGATTTATTTCTCTATGATTTCGTCATGGAGTGTAAGTTGGCAATCCCATATTTATTCTGATTGCTATACAAACAAAAGAAAAACGCAATACTCAGGAATATAATATGTTACAATCAAACATTTTTATTTTAAAAAAGTGAAAGTATAATTGGTACAACTGTTGAATGTTATTGGACCTCTGGCATTCATTTTCTTCAAATTCAATGTGCTCGCGTTATTTATTTCTGGGGAAGTAGACAGAACCATTTAAGAGTTGTTCCTTTCTCATAGCAATATTTTAATTAATAATTAATGAGCATTGTCCAAAAGTAGTATGCAGTTCATGTGTGTGAAGTGTAAAACAGAATCGAGGAAATGCATTAGAAATCAGTGAACCCATATTTTATATTAACAACTGAGAAGAATATTTGCTGGATGTTTTTTTCCAAAGAGACATGAGAGTGCGGAATCTTCATAGCCACGAGTTTCGCCTCTGTTTCACTGTATATGTTAAGGGTTTCTGCATTACGTGAAAACTTTGCAGATTTTATATTATTAAATAACTATGGGACCAAAGGGAAGATATAAGGTTTAAAATGTAATCTACTATAATTATCTAAAAGCTACTGGACCATTCCGACCGAGGAATCTTATAGGCCATGCATCATTTCCAAAACTTGGAAGACTATCGGAGGGAAGTTAAGAAAGTCAGACTTTCCGCCAATGTTTCACATCCTTTTGTATGAATATCACGGGTTTTTTCATCCCTTAGTAAGAATGGCCGGAGCTATACCAAATTGCATTTATAAGGGGTAAAGATTATATTTACTTCTATTCTCAATGATTTTAAGAATAGGAAGGGAACGTATTTGTTTTATGTTTCGAGTGGTACATAGTAATATTTTGGGTAGCCGCGTTCTCGGCGCTGTTAGCATTTAACTTTTGCCAGGCCGTGAGAAGTCTTAGGTGTGCTGCTTAGTTAGGGAGAATGCAAAAGCCATCCAAAGTCAAGCAGACTGTAGGGCAACATATACGGGTCGTTATTCATTCAGAATGCTTACGACTTTAGTCATGTTGTAAACTTCCTTCTTCTTCTTTACACAGTAACGGGTGACAATGATGTATGCTTTTTCGTCTTCTTATTCGCACTAAACTTTTCTCATGTACATGTAAAACTCACAACTGAACCCAACGCAGTACGGTGACTATAGCTACCTCTACCGTTGGCGCTTACCTTTATACACTGCCGTTTGGGAAAATTGCAACACCAAGAAAGAATTTCCCGAATAACTCCAAACTTGGTGGAAGTGTAGAAGAGTGTGCAAGCAATAAGTGATTAGGTTTGCAGATAGATGGGGTCACGTAGGCCGAGCAGAGCCCTCTCGTGTCGGTCCGACAAGGTCAGTGTTGCGCCCAGTGTAGTCAGTGCAGAGCTGTCAAACAAGGTGGAAACAATGAAGCTAGAGCTTCGTTGACGTCAAAGGGAGCCATATCGGCATGTGAGTGAGTTCGATCGGAGCAGAATGATTGGTCTCCGGGAAGTGGGTTTGCCATACCGTGACATTTCGGCTCGTACAGGGCATGCTGCTACGACAGTGATGCGTGTATGGAAGCAGTGGTTAAACGAAGGTTGTACGCAGCGAAGAGCGGGTACTGGACCACGGAACATAACCACAGCACGGGATGACCGTCATCGTGTCCGCATGGCCGTAACGGACCGTACAGCTTCATCCACAGTGTTGGCTCGGCGCTGGAGCACTGCAACAGTTGTGAACTTGTCTGCATCAACGGTTCGGCGCCGTCTGCTACAGGTTGGACTAGTTGCATACATGCCATTACGTCGGCTTCCATTGTCCAGAATCCACAAGCTCCTCCGACTGCAATGGGCACGTGAACACCGTCACTGGGGTGCTGAGTGACAAAATGTAGTCTTTTCGGACGACTCCCGCTTCAACGTGTCCGCCGGTACCGTGGTAAGCGCAACCTGAAGGGCTGCATTGTTAAGCGGCATAGCGGAAAAACACCAGGTATGATGGTTTGGGGTGCCATTGGTTACAATAACCGATCTCGCCTCCTACGAATTGAGGGCACTTTGAACAGCAACCGGTACCTAACGGTGGTTGTAGAGCCTGAGGTACTCCCCCTGCTTCAGGCATCTCCACAGGCTACATTTCAACAGGACAGTGCCCGGCCGCATATTGCGAGGAATGTACAAGCCTTCTTCGAAGAGCGACGGGTACCATTGCTTCCCTGGCCTGCACGTTCTCCTGACATGTCGCCCATCGAACATGTCTGGGATATGGTTGGTCGGCACCTGGTGCGTCACGGTCCTCCAGTAACCAGTGTCACGGACTTGTGGGCTCAAATACAAACTGCGTGGAGGAAAATCCCCTGGAACTTATTCAGAACCTTTTTGATTCAATGCCACGGCGTATAGCTGCTCTATCTAATTGTAGCGCATGCAGGCCACACCAAATACTGAACATTAGGGCTCAATGTCATGTATAGATTTGAAAAGTTTATCATTTATTACTTGTCATGTACCTAACCTGTGCTATTAAATTCATTGAATTCATGTGTTTCCTTCTTGGTGTTGCAATTTTCACAAACTGCTGTGTAACTGTCCAGATTCTCTCTTGAATGTTTGTTCTAGACATTTCGATGCTTGACAAACGATTCTCGAGCGTTCGAATTTTTCTTGTTGGCACGCTACAAGCGTCAGCAAGGAATGCTTAAAACATGCTCAAAACGGTGTCTTGTTTCATCAGTGTAACGGAGGAACCTTATTTCATTTACACTGTATGTAGCATACTAGCAGGGGCTTCTGACTTCGAGATTAAATAATATTCATGTCATATTTATAGTTGCAAAAACCGGAGTTATAACACGTTCTCCGTTCGCTTGAGCAAGAATTGTCAGTTTTCATATTACGCTTGTCTGATCAAGTCATTCTCCACTGAGGCTTCAGCATCGATTTTCTATCAGCTTCTGTGCAGAAACAGGGGATGACAAGTCTCTCGACATCTGTTCTTTTACGTAGTTGACCAACATATTTATAAATAAAACAATAATATTAGTATCTTCTGTTCATGAAAGAAAACCAAGGATGTCATGTCTAACACTGTGCCATCCAGCATTCTTTGTGTGCGCGTGTGTGTGCTCACTGAGGATCATTAATTTGGCTATTTGGCCTTTTGCGTATTCTGCAATTTCCTCATAGAAAAGTGTTACTTTGGATGATTCCCATTTGCACTACTATGCATCATTAAAGCAGTAACTACTCAGAGAGTTGGGTTTTCGATGAGAATGACAACGAAGTTTACGGTCAGAACGAATAACAACCTGTGTAAAATACTACGTTTCACAACTGTTGGTAACCCTCGAATACGGCCGAAAGTCTGGAAAGTGCGCCACAGTACAAACCTATGCTTGGAAGTCTTTTGAATATGTGCCGTAGGGCACGATGATTCCATTCAGTGCTGGACATTAATTTTACCACTGCACTGGATATCCAACCTTTTTTACAGGAAACGCTATTGTAAATGTATCCATCAGTTAGCATAGAAATGCAATAGACTTTGTCAAACAAATTAAAAATTACATACAGCATCCTATGCGAAAAACCAGATGATAAAAATAAATTATCTAAATTTCAAAAATAAAATAATCCACAGAAATTATATATCTAGTTCCCGAGGTCGCAGGTTTAAACCCGCGGAAGGCGATGGATTTTTTCGGGCGTAAAAATCCTTCGCATGGCTTCCTTCGGAAGGAAAGTAAAGCCGGTATCCCGTGTCGTAGATTTACGGCACGTAAAAGAACCTCAGTACTGATAAAGAGGGCTGTGAGCAAATTTACGGGTCTTTTACGCCCAATATAGAATGGGACGCTAAGGACCACAGCAGTTAAAGAGTGTCCATAAATAAAGCTCAGTTGAATTTACAGAAATTATATGCAGCATTCACTCAAATATAAACCCATTTACAGAATAGAATGAAATACCTCCAGGCCATTTCTGGAATTTTAATAATAAAAAAGAAGCCAAACCTTAAATAATTAGGCAGCCTGTACACCTCCCTTACCTTAAAATAAGTCGTCAAATTCCCTAATATAACATGGGTGTATCTATAAGCTTCTTCTTCCTTGTTTAGTACCCAAAATAATCACAATAATAAAACAACGAAAATTATCTGTAATGTTTATCAAAGCCTCGTAAATATACAGATTCGTTACAATTAAAATGTGCTTTTTCTGAAGGAATGGCTTGCAAAGATCAGTTCGTTGAAAATCATCAGTTTTGAATAAGGAGAATATCTCGTAAACCTATCATGTTTCCACATAGAATGATGCCATAATCAGTATTACTTAAAAAAAAGCAAAATAAACAACAAAAATAGTCAGAAATTATATGATTTCTTAATATAAGAAATACTCGAGACTCTCTTCTAACATATATGCATTTTGAGGATCGCATATTAATTATCAGTGTGAATATCAAGAGGTTTTCTGATCAATTACAGTATCAATGTCATATATGATTTAATGTAAAAATTATCCGCTCTGCTTTATTACCATTTATATAAAAGCCATTACTTTTAAATCTTCATTTGGCATAATTATAGAGGTTACTTGTATATCTTAGCTGTAGTTGATTAAAGTTATCATCAGTATTAATTTTTTTTTTTTGCAAGTTATAAAAGTATTTCAGGTGTTTAAAAAAAACAACATTGAAGCACACGTAAAACTAATATCCCAAACTTTTTACAATGTTTCTTTGTTATTGTACAATGATATGAATCTAAAATATTTTGAATAACATTCTTTAAAACGCTATAAATATTTTGGTATCAAAATAACTATTTCAAGAGTAAAAGTTTGATTTAAACAACTGCATACCTGTTGTAAAGAATCTGAATGTTAAATTTAGTATTTCAAACCAATGGCTATGTAACAGCTTCGAAACGATGTATAAGTGAAATTGCAAATTAATTTTAAGTATAGTTTATATAAGATGGAAAATATGAAAATGCTGAAGTCCCAGATATGAAAAAAGGAAAATAAGTTTTCTATTGCAAATGCTGTGCAGACTCGCCTAAAACACTAAAATGTGAAATGGAAGTGTATAAAGCCTAGAATTAATTTATTATTTCAGCATTAAAAGAATTAAAACCAGGTCAATTATCGTCTTCGTGAATGCATACCTTGTCTATACACAGTGAAAATGAGAATAACATAAGCACCGTCTATTTCTCAGAAAACCTCGCAGAACATAAAATAACAAACAGTTTACTGGATGAAATGGTTTTGACAATCTTCAGGATAAGAGTGAGAAAGTTGCAACAGGAAAAGAAGCAATAATAGTTGAGAGAACTGCCCTGTAGACAGAGAAACGAGCCATTTTGCGGTTCTACTCCTCCTGCAACGGACCTTAGAAGGCGTCGTTGCGGAGAGATAGAGGGGAGGTGTTAGTATAAACACATTTCATGTGGTGAAATGATCCGCACTCCATTGCTCCGCAAAGAGGCGCCAAAATCTACGCGGGCGGAAACAATTCCAAAATGTGTAAAGTTCTGAAACATTTACCATGCCGCCGCTATTGCATGCATGACAATGGATCGCCATTTGTTTTACATATACATACGCGCGAGACAGACAATGCATGTGTGTGTGCTCTCTAGCTTGTAAAAGATGAACGAATGGAAGAGAAATGGTTCGGGCTCAGTTCCAACCCTCCCCCAAAGCAACCTGTCTTTTTCTTTTCGCCCCTGTCTTCCGTATCTCGGTCCATCCGCCACCTTCCAACCGTGAAGAATGTGGGAGACAGCGCGACAAGTGATAAGAGTGGACATCGCATCAGACTCTTGGGTTTAGTGCAGCGAGACTGTCCTCTGGTATCAACATTGAGGATGGAAGCACACACATATATAACAGAGACCTTCTGCGCGTTTAGCTCACTAGTTTGCTCATTCTGAACAACTGAGAGTCTAGTAACTAGGAAACTAATCTTACAATTAGTGGTGTCCCTAGCGATTCGACCGTAGCGCTGCTAGGACAAGGTTTGTTAACTACATGTTTTACTCAATTTTCATTCCCAATCAGCACTTGGAGAGGTGATGATGCAACCAGTTTTCCAAACAAAACAAAAAATTAGTAATTAAATCCAGTTTCGTTTTAATGTACCTATTTTATTTCATTTAAAAGTATCGCCTAAATCGCTTCCAGTTTTGCTGTTTCAAAAGCTTAATTCCATAAACGGCTTTTAAGCGCACATAGCAGTTATTTTCGTTGTTGTGAAACAACTTTCTTTTGGAAAGCCTCATTAGTCAAAATGCGCAACTGTTGGATTTTTTATGCAGTTCAAAGATAGATAATGAATATTTAGTTTCAAAACATAAATATAGTAAACCTACCTATCCCCATTTGCTGTGCCTGTGGCATTGTGTGAGTATCTAATTTCTAATAGAGATCATGTGTAATTTGCGCGTAGAAGTCGTCGATAGTGAATGTTTTCTGTTAAAATTTTCTAGTCTTAAAATATCTCTTACGTGTCTTTTGCATTGTTTAAAATATTTATTTTACATTCTACCAAATTAGGTCACCCTGCAAAACCTGTTATCTACATCATATTGCACTTGTATTTCAACAGCATGTAGTTAGTCTCGAGTTTTTGGAATGAACGTAACTACTGCTGTAAGATTTGTTTCTGATTAGAGAAAGCTTCAATTATAACTAATATAATTTTCCGGGCTGTTATGCCGTGGTCTGCTGAAGAAAGATTTCCCAGACCGAGAAGACTTCGTCCGCGCCACTGAAGATGTCCACCGCAGTTGTGGACGAAACGTCTGGGAAATCTTTCTTCAGCAGACCACGGCATAACAGCCCGGAAAATTATATTAGTTATAATTGTGACACCGGCCGTGAAAACCTACGTTCTTACAGAGAAAGCTTCACTTAAGCATATGTTTGTTCCAAGTGTTTCTGTTGAATCAACATAGTCATAAGGTAAGGAGATAAACCACAAAAGGTATTATTTAATATATCTTTAAACTCTAAATTAGTATTACTATTATTCTATCGTCCTAATTAATTCCTTAAATATATGTATTAGCCTTTGTCCTTTATCTCGTTCTGATGTGATTTTATTATTCGAATAAAAGTATCTGGAGGAGAACATCTGGACAACCCATGTGGTTGGTTGCCCATGTGTCTCTGCTCGGTCAACCGAGCTGTCATTACACCATCTGCTCTGAACCCCTACACTTGCATTCTAGTGGCATTTGAGCTCTGCTTACCTGAACTGTAGTCCCTTATTATCTGAAAATATATAAGTAAAAAGAGCTCAAGTTTCCGTTAGTAACCCGAATATACTCTTTAACGATTCGCTTTTGGTCATCAAGTGTGCGTAGTCGTGAAATAGGACGTTAGTGATTTAGCTAAAAACAGTGAATGTTTTAATCACAGCTAATAGATCCATTCAAAAAAAAAATTGTGAGTGTCTATATTTTGCAAGAAATTTAATATATTTTGTAACCCTTTGCGGCATTTAAGCACAAAATTATACCATATTCGATATAAGACCCAAAACTTCGTCCCCTATTACAGCCTCATAAATTAATGTTTGCGGATATTGCCGAGGTCCTCATACTCAGCGCAAAAGCATTTCAGCAACTTACGCTTCAGCTGCTAGATATTTCGTGCAACCAGCAACCACTTGTTCCTTCTGAGCCAGGGATGGTGAAAGGATGAAAAGATGACTCGCGATTAGATGCAGCTCGTCTGTCTGGCCGTCCATTTGTATATTAGCTTGTTGTTAAGTGATGTTGCGCTTGTTGCATATTTAGTGACTCGGTGAAACAAAGATGTATTCGCCACCACTGCTCTATTAAATGTTTTCTCGCGATTTGAGATCACACTTGTTTCCTTTACATTTGTTGACAAGCATACCAGCTCTACTGAATGTTGACATGATTCCTTTTGGCTTTCTATGAGCTTAAGGCAGAATGTGACGGTACACGCACTATTTGTTCCATCCTGCATTCAGAGAAAGTCATCTCACATTCAGCTGAGGTTGCAATGTGTTGGCAACTCAAACCATTAGGCTCGTAGTTGCCTAGTGTTAATCAGAGGTCTCGCGCTCTATACCTCCCTAGAAGTCTCATTGTTAGTAGTTGAACTGGTAATTTCATACTCACAATGCACGCCAATTGGTTGACTGGTTTCACATGTTTATCCATCGAGATAAGTTTAATAATTTACTTTTTTTTTGGCTTCAGAATATATTCGAATTTACAAAGTGGCACTCTGAATGAACGTATACTGTAGTAAATGCATTAGTGTAACTATTTACTGAACCAATGAAAAAAGAGACGGCTCAAGTTGTTTTATTGCTAGAAGTTACATCATGGGGACGCAATAGATGAAAAACACGAAATATTATAAAACCATAAATAGCAACATAACAAGACAAAAGTTTAGCGTAAGTTTCTGGTTAGATGAGCGCACTCAATCTTTCCAAGGGTGGTCTATGGTTGTTTATAGAATTTCTGAATGCATTCTCAATGAATGCATCTTGCATATACATGTGTCGAGAAAATTCTCAAACAGTAAATAGTTGAGAACAGAATTTCTGCGAAGGATGGCTGGAAGGTAATAAAACGCCAAATACAGCACTCATCAGTATTGCTAAAATACCCACTGAAGTAAGGCTATATACCTGTGTTCTGTTGAGAATAACATCAACTAAGAAAGCTTCATGAAAAACGAGGTAGGTTCCCTGATTTGGTTTTCGTGACTCTAGAACATATAAGCCATATTACAAGAAAGTGGTATCAGAATATAGTTACGTTGTGACCACTTGCATGAAATGTGTTTGAAATCCATCAAGATGTGTGCACACTAGAAAATCCAAGAGAATTTTACTGAAAATGTGCTCATGACCGAGGCAGCCTGAGAGATCACACAATAGGCGAATTGCGATTGAAATGTAAACATTGGTATTAGTTAATACGTTTATGTTGTAAATGTTAACTGCTTGTAAAATAAATAATTGTGCCTTATTTTTCAGAAACTAATATTCTTATGTTTTCATAATATCCACAAAACTAAGTTAAGTGTCTTATATCCTCGTTTCTTGCTCTTTCGCTTCAAGAAAAGGAAAAGACAACACGATTGACACATGTCAACCACGCGCCCAAAAACTATGCGCCTACTGCAGGGTTAAGTTAGACAAGTAATACCTATATATAATGCGTATAAAACCGGCATTGTTTGCGTAGGTAGCGAAATGCAGAAATATATGCGTATCCAAAATAAAAGCCAAAAAATGTAGCCAAGTTGTAAGATTGTTCAAACGACAGACAGTACTCCCCATAGTACACATATGTCGCAAGGGAGGAAGAAATCACACTGAATTGTAGATGGCGATCATGAAAGAAGATAACGTTCCGACATGTATATTCACTTCCATTGAAACGGTTAAATCGAGAATCCCTGCCTCCATTACCAAACAACTAAGTTCTCCACGCGAGGCTGATAAACGCCGTTCCAAAGCAAAAACAGGCGAGCAAGATACGTGTAGAAGAGTGATCATCGAACGTGTTATGGCCATTTTTGTACCAGTCTTAGATTTGAACACCAATGAGCTGGTTTATTATACTTTGATCAGAGACTTTTGCGACAGTGGAAAGGGGAACGTAGAAAATCGTTTGCTCTTACCCAGGTCGGTTATGTGTGCCAGTATTTTGTGATAGCCGCCGCTCCGGCCACGCGACGTCCTTACCTCCACTACCTCAAAAGACACTGACCAAAGAATACAGGCGGTTTGGATATACCGAAGTTCTGCTCTCAGTTCCTTTCGTTTGGTGCACCATTAGAGCCGATGCACCATTCGCTGTTCAAACGTGTAGTCTGACCAGACGCGAGAGCAAGGTTCCGTCTGTGTTCAACACCAGCTTTGTTGCCGCACGAAGTGTTTGGCAGTCTAAGTTCGAGTTTTGTTACTAGGACCCCAGTGTTGCATAACTAACGATTTTGGGATCATTTTCGAATATTCATCGGTAAAAACTTTCTATAATGCTATCAAGGTAAAGGTGCACACAATTCAAACAAGGGATCCGATTAATGATTATTGTCATTCAGAAAGAAAAATTTACTAAAAGTGCCTTTCTCAGTAATAAGCTTAAATGAATGGTCGCAGTGAATTTAAATCTAAGTAAATTGAATTTTTGCCTCAAGCATTATCACTAACACTGTTCTCTTCAAGAAAAGTTGTGTGCATTTTATATGCTTACACTTTTTTGAGCTTATTTAAGGTAACGCATTTGTGAAATTTAGAAACTCCACAGTATGTAATTTATGCCGGTTATTACACACAATAACAGTAAAGTTTTTGCTATGTTTCAAAATGCTAGCTTGTGTGGTTATTTAAACATTAATTTTATTGTGTAAATTCGTTGTGTTAATAAAAAGGCTCCAGACGATGCCTTTTTAAACAAATTCACTTCAAAAATTCAGGTTTTACAGTAAATTAACTTACAAAAAGATCTAGCTTGTCAGTATTTTTCTTTTAACCCCTAATTATCACAGAAACATTATTACTTTTTGTGTTCTCCAAAATGCTTGGTTTTTCAAAAGTTAATACTTTATTTCTGAAAATTGCAGCATTATTTTTTTTTAAAAAACAAGTATGCGATAATTTTCTTTAATGTACTTTTGAGAGGCAGTACAACATTTTGAAGCAAATTAGTAAAATGTTGCATTGTGTGGAGCATTTGGAGTACGGAAAAATGCTGAAATAAGGTTTGCGAAAAAACAAACTTTGAAGTTGGGCATGCCTATTAATAAGCATTTACCTGTCCATGTACAGCTTCAATTAATTGGTAGTTTAAATGGAAAACCGATATTTTTTCTTAAAATTTATTTTTATATTATTTTATTATGGAATAATTTAATTCATCACAACTTTTCGGTGAAATTTCATAGATGTATTACTTTAACTATATTTAATTTTAGATTTACACAACAGTGACGTTAATACCGTTTTTCTCTTATTGTAATTTTGAATGAGTTACATGACACCGCATTGTACTGAATTTGTAACGTATTTCATACCTTGGGAGTACAACTGTGCGATGCAAGCTGTGCGTTTATATTAATTATTTCACTAAATGTTAAAATATTACAAGTAGTTTATTACAGGTGAACCCAAAAATCACTGTTTAGAATACAGTAATAGCTAATAATAGTTTAAAAATGTGAGTATAGTAATTGTTTCGAAAATTTTCATCTATTGGTTTTCTCTACAACTAAAATCCATGAAAGGGATAAGGTTTGGTTTAATTTTTGAAAAATTGAACTTCAAATGCCGATGTCAAGTTTCTTACATTATCTTAAACATTTTGGAAGTTATAGGTAATTGTTTGTAGCCGTGCATTCTCACCTACGCATATCTACCCTTAACACACTGGCAACGAGTGGACTGAGCTGTCGAACGAGCGAATACTCATACGATTAGGCAAAAGTGGATTAACCAATGTGAACTCGCATGAAGCAAAAGTTCAACCAGAGTTAAAAAAATGAACGAATCTGTTAAGTACCACGCGATACCATAGTGCCATTGACTGTTCTTGCTACTGGATCCATATGAGGTCCCAGATTGATTTACGTTTCTCGAAACAAAACTAGTAAAGTAAAATGAACTTGTGTTTACGCATAGAATATTGCTGTTAAATGCGTCAACTCGCTTACCGAAACATGTTTTTTGAAGGACAGATATAAAAAATATGTCCACAGCTGGCAAATAAAGCGATCGCCATCTGTTTGCACTTTCGCTGCGCCAGAAAATAAGCCGCATCGAGTTAAAAAAGTTTGTTTACTGGCACTTCTGTTGTGTTAGTATTCCACTTGTGTTTCGTTTGCTGTGAAAGCGGCTGAAAAAGTGGGAGAGGGAAAGCGGTGGACATTTTTGTGATAGTTGTATCACTTGCATTGGGGGACTGCTCTTTTAAAGAGGCTGACTAACACGATGTACCAATAAAACCAACACAATACTTGTGCGGCTTCCCATACTCCCCCCTTTCGCCGCTTCCCAGTTCGCTATGCCACACTGTTTTGTTTAGATGCACATTATCATGTTACCAAATGTGCCAAAAGTGTGTCATTTCAGTGTTATATAAAACGTTAGTAATAGCTTACAGCAACAGACATGCGGTCGAATAATTAATATCGCAGAATGTACGACCCATGTCGAAATTGATATTGACGTCAATTCATTGTACAGCCCGTTACAAAATTGAATGCAGTGAACGGATTTTATATTAGTCGAAAAGTGGAACCCACAAAAGTCAAACGTAAAATCCCATTCCTCTTTGTAGTGGTTGAAATAAGCGTAAAACCGGGCCCGGTTTTGTAGTTCTTAACATGGGAAGGAACGGGTTCCGGACCGTGACGTTATTGGATTAATAGTTGGGACCTGTCAGCTTCTTTATATCGGCTTGTGTACACTGTGTGGAGGCAAACTAATATGTCCCACGTGACAGTTATGTTTTATCAGTGGCGTATCCAAAACTTCGTCGCGCTCATTGGGCTAACAAGGGGCATGCCTATGATTTAGTGGCCTCCTGTCTCAGTCACTGCTAACTACAAGTAATCTCCCGCGAATGAATCTACTTCCTTAGCCAAACACTGCTTGCGTTTACGGCTAATAATGTACCTCTATTAACTGCAATTCGAGCCGGAGTTCATTGTTGCAATACTTATTTACGTATCAGTTCTGTCTGAACCTTTACAGAGAGAGAAAAATGGAACTTATGAATAACGTATTGACAGTAAGGCTATAGCATGTTTACACTAAAACTGTATGCAGAGTTTGAGATATCAGTGTTAAACTAATAAGCGTGATAAATACACGTGTGTTTTATCAGGTTTTGCTAAAGTAACCTTTGTCTAATTAAATAATAATATTATGGGTTGAATTGTTATTCTGTAACTTAAGAGTGTTATAGAAACCAAAACTGGAAAACATTATATGTAATCTTAGGAGATATATTACTAAAACGCATCCAAGTTCAAATGCTCAGAACCAATTTAAAGTATGTTAAAAGATAATTTTTTCATAAAAATTTATTTTAATTATTCTCATTCTAAACTCTTAACAGCGACGAGTAAAGACGTATGTTGTGTTCAAGATCTAAGAGTTGAACTTTGATATGATAAAAGAAAATCTTATGTGTTACATTCACATGATTTCTCTACCCTCTATCGTTTATTAGTGGGTATACAAACTATTCTAACTAAAGCTTATTTTTCTATCTTCTATATTTTAATTCAATTAAACCGTTGCAGAAATAGCTACATTACACATTTCTTATAGATACAAAGGGAACAGCGATAGTCAAATGTTTAAAAACTGGACGCTATATGCTAGCCTTAAAATTCCATACTGTTTCCATGCAATCTCGAGAAACAGCTGAATCTCAGAAATGGTTTTTGCCACAGAGAAAACTTATTTCAAATACATTTTGTGTTTTAAAGAGATCTAAATTTTTTGTGTTGTGTATTTTCGTCTATCGCTTAACGTTTATCGGTTAAACAAAATTACACAAAATTCCTTCCGAATAAAGAGGACTTTACAGGCTATTCCCATAAAATTCAAGATATAAATTGTATTTGTCATGTAAATATCTTAAATATGTGCTATTTTAATCAAAATCATTAGAGGCATGTTTTAGAAAATAAAAAGTTTCGAAAACTTCTCCATGAAAAGAGTAGTTTGGGGTGGGGGGATTTTCTTGAAAATCTTCGTGTCGCATGTTTGGAAGGTGCTGAACCTAAATACCAGTTTGGTATTTATCCACTTTTCGTTTTTGAGTTGTGCTGTTCATACACACACACGGACATTTTTCTGAAATGCTATTTGGGGGGGGGGATTCAGGAGTCCCCAAAACATGTATTTCCGGTGAAATCTCGGTATCGAATTTTTAGGTGGAATGCAATACCTTCTGTACCTACCATATAACTGGTAGAGGAAGTAGTACGGAATCGGTATAATAGGGGCCGAAAACAAGTGCATCGTGTTTTGACTTAAATACTAAATATCTCATCAACTATTACACACTTTTGTTTAAAATAATTAGGTGTGTGTTTAATGCGCAATACTGATGTATATAAAAATAACGTTTATGCTCCATGACCGGATTTAACAGTCAGTCGAAATTCAGAGCCGCTTATATATCCTATTGAGTTCAGAAACCAGGCTCAAAACAATTCCAGTACACCTGTAAGCATTGTAATTACTAATTAGTTAATTACCATAAGGTAGGCCAGATAATGTCAATATCCATGATTACTTTTTAGCTCATATGAAATTGTTGCACACTGTTGATTGTGTTATTTTCCAAAACTTATCGCAGGAACCGATGGAAGTCTCAGTATTTTCCTTGAGACGGTATCTGAAAACAAGACTCATTTCCATTGCTCTAAAGAAAGTCGTTCCGATGGGAAATAATACTGAGTTGCATCTATAGAGAGAAAGTGTTCGTTTAAACCCTCGTTTACAATGTAACGCAGTTTCTATGTGCCGCATATCACTTTCAGGACTTTATCTGTTGTATTTTTTTCACTGATAATAGTGGGGAAAAAAACAGTGAAATAGCCGCTTTTTTTAATGTATTGTTAGTTTAAACACCGAGGCAGTATTTTATATTACAACACTGTGAATGCCAGAGTGATTGTAGTGTAAATTAACATTATTATATGACAATGATTTGAGATGTTTGTTAATTATAAACATTGTTAGGAAATAAGTTTACACGGCCTCACCGAAACTGACAATAGGAGCGGGTAACAATGAGCGAGGGGGTGAGTTGTTTATCAATTAGAAAAGGCAAACAAATGGCGTCAGAGTAGCGCGCTTTTCTTTAGAAATGGAGGTAATATCTTCCCTAGAGCATATGTGTTCGTAATTTTGATCGGATATAAAAATAGACGCTAATGTTGGCGCGCTTTATTAACCAATAGCAGCTCTGTTATAATGTTTAGGCATATCGGGGTGAGGGAGTATAAATGCTAAAGCCGGGTACAGGTATCGCACAGTTTAATAGAATCATTCACGCGTTACACGTCGCTCAGTTCAACAGAATCATTCACGGGTTACACGTCGCTCAGTTTGACAGAATCATTCACGAGTTACACGTCGCACAGTTTAATAGAATCATTCACGGGTTACACGTCGTGCAATTCTACAGAATCTCTCGCGTCGTAAAGCTAGTTATAAAATGTGAAATACGCGAATTAATAATGTGCGGCAAATAAGTGATTATAGTTACATTCGGAAATATAACAGTTTCAGTCACGCGTGTATCAAAAGTAAATCTGTGAAATTAATGAAGTGTGGCGGCAATAAAAGTGTAAAAACAAATTCTTTTATCAGTGTTATCTTTTAGTAACAACTCCTTTCCGTTTACACACCCTGTTTAAGAGATTTGCTCGACTGAGTAATAATAGCTAGCCGGAGGACAAAGAACCCAAAATTCAAAATAGTAAAACAATAACAGGCGCTCAGCAAATAAGATAACACGAAAGATACCGCGACAACACTTAGTAGTTCTCAAAGTTAACATAATTAGATAATTGTGCTAACCGCAGCCCAGCAAAAGCTATCCGGATGTTGGATGAATACTAATATTCTCAAGCTTCCTAACATTCACATCTCAGTCTACGTTCGCAGTTCTCACCTTTCGTAATATTATCCAATATGCGAAGTTTGTATCATCTGCAACTCATTTGCGATGTTCGCTGAGCTGAGCACCGGTAGCTAGGTCAGTGTGAAGAATTACTACGCGTAGAAAATTCTTCAAAGCATTAGTATTCGTTAGAGCGCTACGTCGACTTGTTTTGTCACCATTCAACATGGACACGCCCTTCTGTCTAATTTGTTTTACTTTGTGTGTGTTGAGTGAGATAAAATGAACGAAGTATCTGGTGAATGGCAGGTTCTTCAGCTTCATTTGAACCACTCAGAGTAACGAGTGAAATAGTTCATGGGAATGGAAAGGAGTGGAAAGGAGCAGAATCGTCTACCTAACTTAATGATTTGGCCAACGATCTTCAGGATTTCAATAGTTTTGTCGAAAGAATGTTTAAAACTGCTTGTATGGGAAACTTTCCAGTTACAGTTCAAAACATAATGCATAAGAAACGAGCCTAGATGACGTAAATGAGTTTGGGACATACGTTTTAGTACTCTTGAACTTTTTATTCTGTGATAATAGTTTTGGTAATTAATTGGCTACCCGAAGAGACATCCAAGCACATGTAGTTGGAGTATACGCCACTGTGTTTTACAAGCAATTTCTTGTGTCTTGTTTCCCTGTCCCTTCCAATGGAAAAAACAAGCTCTAAGTTTGTTATTTCCATTTCCTCGGCGATTATTCCACGTTTTCCCCTTTATTTTATTGCGTTTGCCGCGAGGCAGGTGGAGGATGGGGAAGCTCACAGAGGCCGACTGGCAAGTATTTCTTTTCTCTTTCCTAGACAGACCAAAATATCGGATCGAATCGTTGCACAAGCTGTCACTCACTTGTCGAGCTGTAACTGAACCGGAACGAACATTTGAAAAGTCTCTCCCTTTTCTTTCTTTTCATCCCGTGCTGTATTTCGTTTTCCGCTATGGAGCTGGTCGAGGCTTGGTTGCATCGCGTTGGGAGCAGCATAAGCTAAGCCGGGTTGAGCCAAGCTGCATCCCACGATCATTAATCATGATACTTGTAGCATTAGTCGGAATGTTTCGGACTGCCGACACCTGGTTAACTGGCAGACTAGCTCCCTCTCTCACTCTAATAGAGACGTAACTTGGTGCTGTTTCTCTCGGGCCTTAAGGCTAATTACTCTTGGCTGTAACGCCATTTTTGTGACTCCAGTTGAGGTCAAATACTACAGGGTTTACCAGCACTTTTATCCTTCAGAGTAAAAGTGAAATCCCCCGGCTCATCCTTAAGCATTCCACATGTATTTCCTGGATTTATTCTCAAGTTCTTAGTTCTAGTTCAGACCAAAAGAACTGACGACCATTGCTACAAGTCTGATCATCCACTGAAAGTTAAATTTTCAACAAATGCATTTTATTGAATATGGTTATTATATTGCATAAAAGCATCAGGAGATGGGATGATGCATAAATGACACAATGAATTAATATAATTAGTGTAACCTATGTATTATAAGAAACATTATTATGAATCGCGGGAACAACTTTCAAAACTTTACGCTTACAAAGTATTTTTTATTATGTAATAGGCATATGCAGCTTTTACTTTCTGAAACAAATGCAAGTGCTCCTAACTTGCTTTACTTTATAATTTTAAACGCTGGGTTTGTGCTTTAAACGTTTACATCTACACGCACGAGTGGAGTCCTGCAAGATGGAGTAAAGCCAGGTGCACAATTGCCCGGGAACAGAAACGGGAACCAGAGCGGGAAAAAAGGCTGAAGACTCGTTTTCAAATGCCAGTATGCACAACCAACTGAAAACCTTCCGGAGCTCGGGAAGGTTGATCAATTTTCATGTTTCATGTTCTGGATCATAGCATACTGTATTCTTATGGCGTGTATCTTTCTTGATTGTAGAAGATAGTCAAGGAGGCCGTGGCCCATAACAATTGCTGGAACTCTCTGTAGTAAAACAAAACCAAGATGACTCCCGGCAGCTGCACGTGCTTTCATTCTGCTTCATTTATGTTCCCTATAATACTCGTAGCATTTAGTTTAAGAAGCACAAATTGTAACAATATTACTTCATAAAAACGTTTATTGTGTCGAATTTACAAGTTAGAAAACTTGTATTCGGCCCCCCCCCGAAAAAAGAAAGAAAGGGGGGAAAATAAAAAGAAATGTCAGTCAGTTCTAAACAAATGATAACGGAATGCGCAAATGTTGTAAGGATACACTTTGCCATTCCCATCTTCAGTTCGTTGTGAATTAAAAGTCCTACACGCTCAATTCCTTCACTTGCTCTGATTCCCATTCCCGATCTTTGCGGCATAACTTTAAAAACCTATAAATTCCAATTATAAGTTGAAGTTAGGATTGCTGCTTACCGTTCCCGATCTCGATTGATTGTACTTGATATATTTAACTTCCCGTTCCGTTTCCGTATCCGTTCCCGGGCATTCGTGCACCAGTCTTAAGCCAGCACACAACGTAATAAAACTAGTATATCCCAACGGTTGGGCTGCACGTTTGGTTAATGTAATCGAGTAGTGATTCCACAACCAATGTTTAATGCAAGTATGCAATTTAACTTTCCTTGTGTCTTACTTGAAAATAGCTAACCCTTGGTATGTATGAATGCTGCCACTTATTTTGTTTAAATTCATGTCGCTTGACAAGTAGAATGTTATTTCGGTTTGGAAATTATTTATAGTTTTGCTTCTTCTATTTCGTAATTAAACAAATCTGCATATCTGTATTTTGTATACTCTTTAATAGCAATATAAATTAAAGCATTGCTTTGATGACTTTTGAACTCCAAAGACTTGTAATTGTAAGTGAGGAGAAGCGTTTTTCTAGAACTTTAAACAGGTTAAAAAGTACCCCCAGCCCCTCTAGTCTGTATTTGCAATATCAAAGGTTTCAAAGGAATGCTTGTGATTATCAAAACAATATTAGCCACGAGATCGTCGCTTTATAGGAGGCCACAATAGCTCAGAATTTTAATAGCAATTAAAAATATTTTTCTCTTCTCTAAGATATAATTCTGCGTATAAAGTCTTAAATGAAAAGTTCTAGTTTTCACTCAACACTTGATATAATTTGAATATTTCAGTACTCAAACAATGAACCAAATGAATCACGTCATTAAAACATTCTGCTTTTCAGTTTTGCGAAATATCCCAATATAAAGTTAAAAAAGCAGTAGAAATTCGACATTCCAATTTATTATCGACTCAATATATATGTGGAATTAAAAATACCTGAATGTAGGTGTAACTAAACTTTTAAAATTTATTGTTTAATTCTGGAATAAAAACTTCAGGTTTTTCTACTAGCAGCTTTGTTCATACCTATTGGATTACGTAGAGTTGCTTATTCGGAATAATTGGGGTGCGATTCTAGGACGTATTGCTAACAGGCGTAACGAAAATGTCTTCCTTCTAAGTATCACCAAATATGCAATACCCTCTACACCACTCAGCAGCATGTGAAAAGCAGTTTTTTTTATTGGATAGATTCGTTCAACATTAGAAATGCTATTCATAATCAGGATAAAATACATAACAAACAATATAGCTTAATCTTAGGTCAGCCACATGAGGCCCCTCTGGCACCAATCCGTTACAGATAATAAAATTGCACATATGGTTCACTGACAGTCCTTTCATTCGGAATCGCTTCCGGAAGAAAGCAGCAAGTCCTGCGAGGGGCGACTCTTGATCCGCGGAACCCATCAGCTCTTCGTCCCAAGGAGGAATATACTGCGCCAGGTACTAAGTGAAGATGCTGAAAAAATGTGTGAGCCTGAAGGCTAATGTGTGCACAGATGTTACTGAGTCCAAGTTCATGATGTATCTAGGTGTTTCTGACATATAAGCCGTAAAACTTTATTTTGAAAGTCCTGCAGACGATTAATTTTGCTTGTGGCTGTACCTCCCCAAATTGGACAATCATATATGAGTAATGGTCGAAGTAAGGATTTGTACAAAAGAGGCATGATATTTGCAAAGAATACTTGTGGTTGAGAATAGGATACAATTGGCGTAATCTGGAGTAGGTGAGATTTAATTTTGAATTAATGTGAAAGTTCCAGGTCAGTCGATGATCAAAATGTAGGCCAAGATATTTAACAGTATCGCCAGCACGTTTCCAGGATATAGGAATAGTTTGTAAAGTAATATGAGGGGGAGGGGGATAATGGGACGACACAATGCAAAAATCGTGGTTTCACATTTCCTATGGTTCAAAGAAATCCTCCAGTTGTTAATCATATTACTAGAATATTAAGAGACGTCTGTAATCTATGAGCAGCGGTATCTAGTTCGTAGTGGGTGATAAGAATGGCGTTATCGTCAGCATAAACGGGATGTTGACATGTAAAAACAATTGAACAACCAGCCAGAGAGGGAGATGCGCCTGCGAGGCCCAATGACTCGCGAGTCTCGTTTACACCACCTCTGTCATAAAGTGCATTGCAGGAACGAAACTAATAAAGTTTTATTCTTAATAGGAGTTTTCGAATAATACTTAAATGTATCCAAACTTTTCAAACAAATTAAATCTTTTCAGTGAACGCATTAAAACTTTAATGGGTGTGCCATTATTGCTACATTTTGCGAAACTATGTGTATTATACATAATGCTATTAAATTATGGACATTTTTCCCAAAGCAGTACAAATTAAAGTATTTTCTCTCATTTTGCAAATATTTTAAGTTTATAGCATTTTGAACCGAAAATGAATCATAAAAAAGTGCTGGTAGCTGATAATACAGTTCTGAGATGTATAGAATTGAGGACAGATAGTATTTTGTATTTTTCTGTACTACAGTTTGTTAATTTTCTTTTGGGACCGCTGAACCCTTCTTGACTTACCTAAACTTCTAATCCGCACGAAAACAAACACAGAAGCCTGTCTGGGACACTTGCCTTTGGCGTTTTGATTCACACACTCTAGACATATCCATACCTAAGAATCCTTTATTATTAAATCGGTTATTATTGATTGCAATCGGCGTTTTATATGTACAGTTAGTGTTAAGAGAATAGAGTAGGTAATAAGTGTATTTTATTATTTCTACCTATACTCTTAAATATAGAAAATACTGTAGTTACAGATATCTGTATGTGTAAATTATAAGTGAAAAACCCCTGTAATGTTTCCTTCCAAATACAGAGCCCTATACTTTTTGGGGAGGGGGTGCAAAGTAAACCTCTAAAACCACAGAAGCCCTTGTTTGCAGCACTGGTCATCCACGAGAAATAACACCTTAACCCAAAGTGTTAGCATAAATATATTATACACATAAAAATTATCACACTTTTAGCATTTTCTGTGAAATATGTGCCGGTAATAGTACACGTGGTAGGTATTAAAAATGTTGATGTTATTACATTAAACAATGAAATACAGCTGTAAATTGTGCTTTCTTTATTGGTGATTTTAGGCACAAAGAGAGCCTAGAGATTTTACCAATTGACGTTTTAGTTCATTTCAGCATACTAATCAAGTAATCAGCAACGGGTAATCAGGGCCCGGATTCTGATGACATGTCTACTTTTAATTGTTCCATCATGGGAATTGCTAACCTGCAATACCATCCTTATCATGGGTCCTAGATTATGAAAATGTATTATATATTAGGGTCATTGTTTGTCATTTTGTCATTTTCTATTTTAGGACTTTTTTTTTAATTCGCGTCATTATTTTGTCATTTCCTTAGCCTTTGCGCCGTTATTTAGTAATTTTCTTGCATTTACAGTGAGAGTATAAAATATTTTTATAATATTGACCTTTTACTTAGGGATAACTTTTCAAACATCAGAAATTTCACTATTCAATTGCGAAATATCAGTAACTTTGTATATATTTTTTCGCGCATTCTTGAAAAAAAAATCATTACTATTTTATAATTAGTCTGGAAAATGATGTTGATTGTGGGTGGTAGGGTGGGGTGGCTATTGTCAGGGGAGCAGGTATTATTACAGTTATGAATTCATGTCCCAAAATAGGGAAGAGACAACTCAGTTTTCCATTTTTCGCGTTAGTGTGTGCGTACAGTCAGCTTGCTATTACCATAGGTTGTGAAGTCCTCTTCATTCCCTATAAATGTTGTATAATCTGAGAACACAAAGGATTTATTGCTACAGTTTTGTAAGACCTGTTTCAAAAATAATTTTCTTAATTTTATTTTCAGATTCTTCAAACAAGAATCTCGAACAAATATATTTTTAAATTAATTGTCTAAACTTATCTCATCATTATGATTGGTATACTACTTTTTCTACCTGTATAACAGTTATACCCACGTATAAATTAATTTATAACTTTCTATAGATAAATTTGAATAAATTAAATCTTGGCTGTTAGGTTGGATTTTGTAATTGCCATTTAAAAAAATAGAGTAATTTTATAAGTCATTTTTCAAACTTTTTAGGTCATCAAAATCCGGGCCCTGTTAATTATCATACCAAACGTTACAAAATGTATTCATGCCAAACCTGCAATTATTTTTGGGTTAGGGATGGGACCTCGATTTCGGCGATACCTCGATAAAAATTGAGTTTTATTTATGGACGCCCTTTAACTGCTATGGTTTTTAGCGTCCCATTCTATATTGAGCGTGAAAAAAACGCAATTTTGCTCAGAGAGCTCTTTATCAAACTTGAGGTTCTTTTACTTGCCGTAAATCTATGACGGGACCACCGGCTTTACTTCCCTTCCGAAGGAAGCCATGCTAAGGATTTTTACGCCCGAAAAATCCATCGCCCTCCGCCGGGGCGATACCTCGATACTCTCGATACTCAGTAGTATCGAAGTATGTCTAATACTTCGAAATAACCTTTCTATAATTTTAAATTTTTAAGTTTTGCATTTTTAAAGTTGTTGCGTTTAATTTTATGCTAGATAAGGAATGAAAGTAGTCGAGACTTCAGTTATTGTATCGCACGTGTCCCCGAAGGGTTGCTGGACTATAATTCTTTTGACTGGGTTTCCTGTGGGAGAATCAATGCGATATTCCATAGGCTTATGTCTAAATGAAAACATGCAAAACATTGGGGGGAAGGGGCAGAGGTGCTCATGTAAAATGCAGCGTTAACCGAGTTGTTAATTGAGCTGAATTAGCTGACGCACTAAATCACGTTTCTGCAGTAGCCTGACTTGGTGACTCACTCTCACATTTACCTACTCCGGTGTGACCAAAATCTCAGAACCCAGCAGAAACAAATTAGAACTTAAGACGTGAGATAATACAGCGCATCGAAATATTTGTTCTTTCCTTACATCTTACAGTTTGTGTTTATGCAAGTCAAACTCGGGGCACGAGCGTAGCTTACAGGTGGTACGTACGACTAATTTCCATAATATAGATAGAAAATCTTTTAAAAGAAGGTTTTCGGCACAAAATATAGTTACATAAAAGGGAAGCATAGAAATGAGTATATTATTATTATTACTATTATCCTTGACTAACATTAGCGGATATACAACCTGTGGCATTATCAAGATAAAAAATTTGCTACCAATTGAAGAATATCAAACAGGAACAATTTCGGAATTAGCACATAATATATAATTGGTTACATGCGGTTATGCGCCGAAAACTACTAATAAGAACATAATTCAGTGAAAAAAGCTATGGTCTCTACAGCTTTTTGTAAAGTGAGTATTGAGTATCGAATATCGGTGCTCAAAATTCAGCATCGATATCGAATATCACTAGTTTGAGTTTACGAGTGTTCCATGAGTTTATACTTAGGCAAAATGCTACAAAAATGGCTCAAAATGTATTAAGCATAACCTTCAAGATGAGAAAAGCATAAGTTATCATGAATCCCCTCATTTAATTTTAAAATGCAAACCATAATAATTGTTGCGTAAGTTTAACAATTACCAAATTTTATTTTGCAATAAAACAAATTCAACATTTTTCGCAGCTCTTGACTAAACTAAAGCATTAGCATAGATTAGCTTATGCATGATGTCCTTTTGTGTCTAGCCGTGAACGCTTGAGGAAATCGCTGAATTACTTAACATTGTTCGTAGAGGATTTACGGCTATTTAAGCACACACATTTTAATTTCATGAAATTGGACTTAGTTACAGTCTTTCATAGAAATGCATGTTGAAGTAAGTGGTGTGTATGTGATTCGCCATTTACAGTGCTTACATACACAGCTTCTGGGCCACAATACAATTTTACAAGCGGATGCTATTCTCTCTGACACTGCAATTTGCTCTTTGCTTGTCGCTGTGAGAGCAAGAATCCCAAAAATAATTTACATTCCAGGTGCAAACGACCTGCCTGGACTTCCTGAGGAGAAAACAAAGTTGATACGTTCCGGTAGCATATAATATCCGGACCTACCTTAGGCAGGCAACCGCGCATGGCAATTCTCCCTGTTGCATGTCGAGTGGCTTGGCCCCAATATGGCTTGTTAATAGAGAGGTCTTCGTGATGCTCGACGTAATTGCCACATTCCAGACTTCCGCTTCGATTCCCGTTTGAAGGCGTCGCGGAAGACAGCTAGCAGTCTGACATGAAGCGTGACAAATGTACGTTCCACAGCAGATACTCTGATTTCATTGCCCGGAACTCCTTGCTCGATTCTCTGATGAATTTCGTGATCTGAAAATCTTTGGCCAAATAAAATTTATTTTCACACAGTAGTAGCATTCAAAATACTTTGGCAACTTTTAGTCTCTTATTCGTCATTTAGGGCTCTAGAAATGAAGCCAGAAATTGTGTATTCAGATTTTACTGAAAGCTGAATAAAACAAAAGACAAATTATATAATGATTAGCATGTATGAGAAGTATTAAGCTTCACATCCATTCCATACAGGAAATATTTTTTGAAAGTTTTCATCCTGCCGGGTAGAAATACGTAAGGTTAATACTTTAAAAGAAACTTCCGAGCGGGATGGTTCAGGCGGAAACTCTGTGGCCCGCATTTGGGAGATCCCGAGTTCGATTCTGGCGACCTCCCACTCTGACCCGCGGGTTTTTTTCGGGGTTTTCCCGGGTCGTCAGGCGAATGATGGAGTGGTTTCTTTCATCCCCCGAATTTCCTGTCCCTTCATTTCGTTCCATTAATCATTTCAATCATCATTCAGCCCGTTAGTTTATTTCAGGATTGGAAGTGTCGGCAATGGTGTTTCGGTGCAGCATGGCAGGGAAAAAGACTGCACTCTGTGAACTTTCTCCATTCCTCAGCCTTCGGCTGACCCTTGGGGGGTTCGTTGAACCTTGAGTGGGAGACAGGGTCACCGGTCTGCCTGACCGACCGCCGGGGTGTTTATATCTGGAAACTGTAGGGACCCTTTCATTGCTGTGCCGTCACTTCTGATTCCGGCCACCCGGCGTCTCCCTTCACCTCATTCCTCCCTCCCGGGGACATCCTCTCGTAGGGCGTCGGTACAATATCCTCATTCCTGGATCGGTGCCGATCCCTTCCGCTTCACAATCCAACCCAGTTGGAAGAAACTACCAAATACTTTTGTTATCCATTAACTGTTAAGCTTAAGGAAGGGTGTAGAACGCGAACGCGACCTCAAGAGTGATATTGGATGAAGTGATACGGCAATCCCTGACAGTTCCAGATGAGGAAAACCAGCGCAACGCAACGCGACGCATGGCATCACATATCAGAGAGGGTGACCCGCGTGATAGCGCTCCGAATATGTAACGCTGCCTCTACACGAAGTCTGCACACAATTGCCATCTCACCGCGCTGAAAAGCTCAAAAAAGGGAAAAAGTGCAGAGTCAGAGTTCTTCCAGCACCAAAGCGACTAAATCAGGTATTGGACAAGAATGGAGGTTGGACTGATTATTAAAATAATGTCTAGTAAGTGCGTCCTCTTTGAGAATAAAAAGTATAATTTACTTCAGTTTTACATTATATTGTCATTAAAATACTTTTTCATAGAGAAAATGTGCAAGACAGTGTTTTATTTATTTGTATATGCATTTAGACTAGACTGATGATTCCAATAACGTCTAGTAATTGTGTCCTCTTTGAGAGTAAACAATAATGTATTTCAGTTTTACATTATGTTTCCATTAAAGTATTTTTCCTGGACATATTGTGCAAAACATGGTTTTATTTAGTTATATATTTAAACGTGGTTATTATAAGTGATGAAGAGTAAAGCTATTGTTCAAAGCTATATATCCATATGTGAATAATCTAGAGCTGTGCACGTAAAACAGAACGCCATTGCATGCGCGGAAAAATAAACAGTACACGCACCTCCTCTTTGTTATACATCCTCACCTGTGAAGGCCAGTATAATGCCTCCCAAGGCTGCGGGGATGGCATAAATGGAAGCGAGTGTACCTAGCAATACACATGTATGAAGTCCATTGAAGAACCTCTGAAGTAAACCCTTCCTCGCTCTGTAATGATGTACTTACCGCACTTGTATCGCAATATATGTACTATTGGAAAACCTAGGACGGAATTTACACAAACGTGTTTTATGCGGCGAGTTTGGGTCAAGCGTTTATGTAGCAATCATGTTCCGCCATAGAGAGCGTTTGCTGCAATTGTTACTAAGAATCGATAACAATTTTGGAAAGAGAAAAATAATAGCATTACTGCTGCCGCCTCAGTGAGGATCAGAAGATCAAGGGCCTGTTATTGCAAAGAAGAAGCTTTTGGAGAAAAAGGAAATGGTCTGCCATCTCTCATTTCTCCAATTTGCTTCTCTTTGTTGTAAATGGATACCGACAGGATGGACACGCTATGCACGTATAGACAGACGGACGGACGGTATGGTAACATGGCGGGGCGGAAGGGGAGAGAGTTATTGATGGTCTTTCGTTTCCAAGGGATTAAAAGTCCCCACAGCACGGCCACCCTCCGGGGTAGTAACTAAATCCAGTAACCTAGTTAGTACTCTGCTGCGGTCAATTTATTGTACAGACTTCTGTTTGGAGGCAGTTGAGTGTCGAAGCCCACAAACAAGCTGGTCTCTTCCCCTGCCAGGCATCGGTGAGCCTGTTAGCACGTTTTATCGCTATAACGAGCTGGACGACAACGAATACGGGAAAGACCCGTACCGCGCGTGGCAAATTAAGACAAACCCTCCCGTCCACCTAAATCCTGTTGCAGTGGATTCACTGAAAGGCTAAGCGTTACCGAATGAAATAGAAAATTGGCTGGAAAACAAAACGCTTAACAATGACTTGTGTATTCCACTGATTATTTTTTATCTACTACGGCGCACTCCGCTTCGGTTTGCAGGGAAGCCAACTTCGTTTGTGTGCTGGGACACGGACCTTGTACATTTCCTAATGAGCACTGCTGATTAAATGTGCCACGTTCTACAGCAAAGCTGATGTTTATTTTAGTGAATCCTCCTGCAAAGCGGACGTTACTTTTGTTGGAATGACATAATTACTGATAAAACTGCCTTCGAAAAGCCACGAATACTGGAACTCCAATACGTGATTTCTATGCTCATCACGAGCAATATTTGACATCTTTCCTGTATACACACGCCGAATATTTTGAGGTGTTCACGTTTTTGAAGTGCGTAGTAGCCAGGTTCAAATTTTCCTATTGCGTTCCTGGCCTCATATAAAAGAGTCCTGCTTTAATCCTGTCGATTATGTGATGATCCCATATCTTTCATATAATATTTACACACTATGTAAGTATAAAAAGCACCTTGTGCTTTTGGAAAAGTTGGTAATAAAACGCTTTGGAAGGTGAATTGCTGTATTAATAATTTTTAGAGAACAGTTTAAGACAGTCAAAATGGGGGTAAAGAGTGATCTACAAAGAGAGATATCTAATAAATCCAGATATTAATGATGACTTCTATACACGTCAAAGTATAAATTTCATTAGAAATAGAAAATAATTCGATTCATCCAAACGATTATTTAGTATATATTATTTTAACCATCTCTCAAATCGTTCTCCTTGCTTGGTTTCATATCTGTTTGTAATGTACAAACATATGGGACAATCGAACGCCCCTCCCCAAAAAAAAGAAACCCTCACATTTTTTGTTTGTGTTGTAATCTTTCCTATTAATAAGGGGTGCTAAGGAAAGCATATTTATCAAATATTAGCATCTAAAACCCAACGATTGTCACGTTATTGAACGATAAATGTATCGTAAATATTCATTTTGTTGCATTTTAAGTGCGCATAGCTCCGGAACCCTTTATTTCAGAACATTGCACGAAATCTCATTTTGTAGATAAAAGTCCACATTCCATTATAGTATATACCAATTATTTCTATAATATTCACAAATATATATATACCTTTTTTACTTATTTTAAGCATCTCCGGATTTTTATAAAATTAAAATATTAGTTTGAGAATAATCCACAGTGTCATTAAGAGACTCCGGCAATGTTGGTAAAATGGTTATGTTAGGATGTTCGTAACAAAAAGTGAATAAATGCAACGATTTATGTTGTTGCGCGATGATCAAGCGCTCTGCAGCAGGGCAACAACACATTTGATGCAAGAAACCTAGCACAATACAAACTAGCACTTCGTCTTTATTTCCGTTTGTTTCGGTCTTTACTTGCGCTAGCAAGGTTAATAGAAGTGTTATGAGTTACGCGCAGGTGATCATTAAACGTTCTTGTGAATCCTTCATCAAGGTGGGAAAATTAAAATCTAAAGAAGCTTTAATCAAGTTAAGGTATGTCCTATGGTAGCACTGTAATATGCATATACTGCTTAGTAAGCGTTCTCATCGCTTAACCTTAGACACAGCAGCTTCCTTGACCTTCAGTTTAAAACAAACATGCGAGAGCGACATGAGGGCGTAAAGTAATCGACTTCTTTAATTATTTTAGACGAAACCTTATCAGTAAACATTACAGTAAAATATGTTTGATTGTGTTTAAATTAGGGATTCTTACCATGTATAATAAAATTATTTTTCTTAATCCGAAACCACCTACACTTGAAAAAGTCTAAATTTCTTCACTTAAACAAAAATAAGAACATGTTTACTTATCAGTATGAAATTAAAGTTTAGGGGATCAAAATAAAGCTGGATTTAATTAATTAGATTTAAAGGTTTCAGAGTTATAACACCTTGAAGTTGGAAAATTTAGGAAGATGCGATAAATTTGATCAATTTTAATTGCAAAACTGTGATGTTCTGAATTTTAAGAGTTTGCGTAAAGCATTGCATCAAGCTTATCTCTAAATAAAAAAAGTTTCGTTTCGTTTAAAAAAATGCAAGGTCGATTTTCCATGTATTTCGGACGATTTGATGTGGAATCTCCCATATGCGCTCCAGTAAGACTCCCTATTAATTGTTTTAGTTTTAAAGGCCTGTATATGGAAATTATGTATACTTTTGGCGTCTTTACCATTGATTACTTGATTTTTAAATTTTTATAAGATGTGATTAGAATAAATGACTGCTAAGAAAGAAGTAGCCGTTTCTATGAATTTTTCAATTCAAACTGTGTTTAAAATGTTGCGTTTCAATTAATGTGAGGAGGATTATTAAATGTGTTAATATAGTATAAATGAATAAATTACTCATAAACATATCCGAATGAGTTACATGTTTATTTAAACTCGTCTTCAGGTCATCACTTAGGAGTTTAAGCAGCAGCTTCATAATAAATATTTGTTTGTCACATAGCCTGCAGCTTTTAAGCGGTTTTGAGAAAACCTTAACCTTAGGTTGACCTGGGGATAACATAGCCGTTAAAGAGTACGCTTTGACTGAGAAACTTTGGGAATCATGTGTTTAGAGTATAGAAAGCCAAAATGTCAAATGAAATACTTGTTTCGATTAAGAGTGTAGATGAAGAAAATTCACATATTTTAACCCCATTAATAGACAAACGTTGGTACTTTAGATTTTCATAACTTAATGACAAAGAAAATAATTCCCTAAAGAGCAAAATATTTCCTCGCCCCTTTTACAAAGAACTCAACAATATCCTGTATCTATGATTTAGGTTTTGTGAATCACAATGAATTTAAATTCGTGTGTATATCATAAACCTGCTCAGGATTAAAGCCGGCATTGACGTGCTTTGAACTGTGAACCAATACCGCACATGCTTTGTCCAGTTTAGCTAGTAGCACGAAAAACGCATTGCAGTTTGCAATCTGTATAGCACCTGTTCATATCATTAAAATATTTATTTACATTGTGTTCGTAGTTCATTGTTTTCTGACAGCGAATTTAAACACACGCTAATGTGTGGCTTCTAGCACGTCAACCCAAGTATCCGGGATGCGAACAGCGATCAGTCATCTGGATAAAATAGCATGAAATTCAAAATACATCATTGCTTATATGTAACTCAACATTTGGTAGCAATAAAGTATTGAGTAAATGTAAGGACGAATAGTTTCATTTATTTTGCTTTTTTGGGGGGGGGTGTGCTGAAATAAACAGAAACTGCTGCGACATAACACCAATTACACAGCTGACAGAAATCGAGGGTTAAGTCAGATCAGTCCCTTAATAGAAATAAATTAAATACAGTTTTATTCGGGACGCTCTTTAACTGCTATGGTCTTAGCGTCCCATTCTATATTGGGCGCGAAAGACCGGAAATTTTGCTCAGAGGCCTCTTTATCAGGCTTGAGATTGTTTTAGTGCCGTAAACCTACCGGCTTTACTTCTCTTCCGAAGGAAGCCATGCCAAGGATTTTACGCCCGAAAAAAAATCCATCGCACTCCGCCGGGTTTGAACCCGCGACCTCGAGAACTAGAGGCTAGCATGGGACCATTAGACCACGGAGGACCACAGTTCATTAATAGAGACGTTAGGGTTGCCACCTTTATAATTCGAAATTTCTGGACATGGAAGGCTGGAGCAGGAGTATTTAATTATTCCAATTAACACTAACTGTTTTAATCATTAAAACGTTTTTGTTCGAGATTGAAGTTACAAAGATCAATGCTGTCGAGAATAGTGGAAAACAATGATAAGTTCGAGATCTGTAGCTTCGGTTTCTTCTGGAGTTTTGCACAAGCTTTATGATTTTCGGAACCAACAAGTATTTCAACAATTTTCGGCCCATTCTATTTAATATGTAATATGTTGAACTAATTTCAGAATGCCAATAACATAAAACATTTTTTACTTAGAATTTTTCCACCAGCAGTTAACCGTGTATACTCCTTTTAGTATCTTCTTGAATATGAAAGATTAACTAGAAATGTTATTAATCTAATCATGACTGTAATTGCGTTAATGGACATCGTTACACGCTAAGATAAGTCATTAAACTTACGGTATATTGAAGTTGCTATTCTGTTGTTGATTAGATTTACCGAGGTTTCTGCGCGTGCTTTTGTTTTTTAATCGTACTAAAGCACCGGTACAAATGAATTTCTGAGGTAAGAGCTGAAGCTTTCCTGGCGGCGTATATATTGTAGTTGTTCTCGGGTTTAAAGTGGATGCCGATGTTTCGGGAGCGTGTCGCATCTTCAGGATGCTGATTCATTCAACATTCCAAAAACTGAGTTGCCTTCAATCCGGGATCATCTAGGGTATAAATTAATTTCTGTCTCAAACTGGGAAGAGATTGGAATATAAAAAAGTACCTACAAAATAAGATCTGCAAATAATATGGTTACTCCAAGATTGCACAATAGCATCCTCTCTTAATATAATATACTTCAAGGAGTATAATGCAAAAGAGAATTTCCGGACCTTTAGGTTTTCGGATTTGCTTTACTCTGGGCAGCGGGCAATTTCTGTAAATTACGGACTCTCGCGATCAAACCCGAGGTTTGGCAAGTGTAGTAGCATTTAAAATCTTGTGGCAAGCAAATAATCAGTTAAAGAGAACTATTATAAATTAGTAGATGCAAGGCACATTAACCGAAGTTTACGAATGGATGCACATTAAGCCCTGTAATAGCATTGCTGTTCGTGTCCCTTTGTTTCTCTATTCTTCACAAGCCTCGTCTCGGCTACGCGTGTAGTCTTCCCGCTTACTGGGATAATCGGCTTGCATATCGGGCACTTGTTCAACAACCACAGTAATTTGCCCTGAGAGAGGCGCACAGATGTTGGGGCTCATGTTCCGTCCATTAAGGGCTGCCTTTAAACCTTTGGGCCCTGTAATCAAGTGGATGTCCTTTTGGCGTCAAGTGGAATTGGAGGTAAATCAAGCCATCTCACAGTTGCTTGGGGCTCAAAGGCAGAGGCGGTTAATGGAAATTACCTAACCTCTTATATTTGATGTCATGGATTTATCGACAGATTTTATCTGCTACATGATAAAGTACAAACTACAGCGCAGGTTAAAATTCTAATTTCCACAACTTGTGTTCAGTTATTTTGAAATTTATACAAAGTCTCAAATCCCTACGGTTATTACTTTCAAGAAAATAAATATTTTATATGATATGCGCATGGAAATTTTAAAATGATCCACGCAGATTTACCAGATTTTAGGATTTTATTGTCTTTCTGCCGTTAAAGTGCCTCTACAGCGAACATTGTAGACAAGCAAGATATGTAATTTGTAGACATTTTTTCTAAATTTTAATATATTATGCAAAATTAAATGCCTATTATTTTCATGACCATTTTCATTAATTTCCGAGTATATTGTGCAAATGTCATTACAGTTGCACAGTAAATCTTCTAAAGGAAGGTTTTTGCGTCATCAAAAATTGCTAAAGCTTTAAAATGAAGAAAACGGGTAACCCCACTCAGAACAGCCACTTTCTTTTTTTAAAAGCAATGTTTCTCTTGGGCACCTCCAGATTACACTGTGAAGACACTTATTATTCACGAGAAAGAAAGATAGATAGAATTCATGTGGATGAACGACAACCACCTTGAAAGGGAGTGTTTTTTTGTTGCGTTTTTATAGCTGAAAACCAGAAAATCAATGGAAATTGATAAGAAAAATGAATAGGATATTAAATATGCATTCTTATTTCGAATTTTCCAACCTTTTTTTTTGTAAATTTTCATAAAAGACCATTATAGGTATCTAAATATTATATTTATTATTTGGTTTAATAAATGGTCATTCAACCTAGCCATGTGTATTCTAGCTAAGTTTGGAATCAGGTTTGAAAAATTCACTGCCACATCCGGTACCCGAAACACGGATCCCTGCCTTTCTATGCTTATGCTCTACCGTGGAGCTAACGTGACGAGACATTCGAATTATTTCAGCGGCACTGCAACATTGAATGCTGAAAATCCGCAGATCAAGTGCAGGCTGCTGCATTGAACTTTTAAAATCTCATTCAGCTTTCCGTAATTTTTTCCTATCAACCTTAGAATAGGGATGGTGAAACCGTAACCATTGACCTACTTCTTAGTCTCTTGTCCCTGCTTATTCCCTCTTTTCATTTATAATTTATCCTTTACACTTTCAAAGATTAAAAATCCTCCTCGTCATGAAATAATTATCTAATACCAATCTATATTGAATTAAATTAAAATAACATTTTAAATTAAAAGCATTTTATAAGAAAAAAATTAAAAGCCTTTAGTTTTTTTTCTTATGTTAGGGTAAAAACAAAGAATTCCTAAGTGTGATATATAGAAAAACTTATATCCCATAAGCTGCTTTTCAAAACTGAATCGTGGGGATTATTTTTCAAACCGGTTCCATAGTAGATACTTCAGTTTTGAAAACTGGTATTTTGTTATACTTGTAGACGCTATGGGAACACTTATAGACATATCTCTGGAAAAAAAAGGGATATTTAAATCGTGTTACAGTTTTGACTTGTTGCTCATTCAGAGAAATTACCTAAATTTATATTTCCCACAGCCACTGGGAGTTTTAAATTATTTTTTTATACTCAGTGTTTGGGAATAAAAATATGTTACACACGTGGAACAATAAAAACAGGGCAGTTTTTAATTCACTGTATATTTATACACCAAAATTCATCAGACTAGCACTAAAATTGATAAAAAAGGACTATTTTGTGGGAAGAAAAATGCTGAAAATATGAATGGCGAGAAAGCGGCAATGTTGTATCTGTATGCATAATTCACTAAAATCAGACTATTAGGGGCTTTAAAAATTTCGCCTGAAGCGTTTTTGGACACAGAATAATATGTAATTTAGTTTAACCATAAAAGAGCTAAAATTCCTCCAAAATACACTCATAGTTATCATAAAGTCCGGAGGCTCTTAAATCAGCATGATTCATACAAGATGAATCTCGTTTTTAGCATCTAATGTAGCATTAATTAGTGATGTAATGTTTATTGAATATTAATAGAAGCGGAAATCGATATAAATAGCTATCAAATACTTCGATCAATCGTAGCGTAGAAAGGAAGCTTTCAGTGTGGCAACATTGATTTTAGCTCTTGCCAGTATAATATGTATACAAAACTGTTTAACAATATTTCTTTATTTTTCAGGTAAGTACCAGAAGAATTTACCTACACGATAGAATAGCCTTTAGGTGAGTAGTATACACTTTTTAATTGTTACTACGCTGTGCGCTAGGGCTCCACAAGGCGGCTCTGTGAGTGCCTGGAATCCTGTGGACATCGGCCGGCCTAGCTGGACGTAGCACGTCGGTCGGTACCCTTGCCTCGCTGCAAATATCCTATGCTTCGCTATGCACATTCAAACTCAGTTGTGTAGTAAAAATTTTAAAATAGCCATCGTTTTATTTACTCGGAAAATTCACTACTTACCGCTTATAAACATTAATGGTTGTTTTTGCCTCAATAGTGGCTAAAGTTGTTATTTCAATAAATAAATATCTTAAGGTAAAATATATTCTGACGTTTAAAAAAACTCCAATTAGAATAATTCGGGTGATTTTCATAATCGTGTAATACAGCTGAAGATCTAAAAGAAAGAAGGAGGTTATGAACAGAACTATACATTTTAACAAGCATAAGAAAACCCTTTTACAGCAACTTAAACGTGAATCTCATAAATTAGTATTATACAGAATGAAGGTAGTTCAATGTGCGCTTTTTCACAAATTTTTGAGACAATGCTTATTTAGAAATGTGAAATTGCCCTTAGGTCTTCAGTTATTATAATGAGACCTAGTCTAGAAGCTGAATTCTTTAATAACAAATAAACTTGCACATATTAAAGCAGTTCCATAATTTTACTATCTTTGGTCTTCATTCTGTTTGCCAGCCAAGTAACTCTTACGCTGTCTACTAGTTAATTAATAGACATGTTTTTTAACGCAGCACCGATCCAGATTAAAGTGTGTTACATTGCTAAAATGTGGGCGAAATCGTTCATACATTCAATTTATTTGCTTAAAGCATAAGCTTTTCGCTTTTCAACTTTAATAAGCTGCATCTCTGCTATGTCAGAGGTTTTTAAAATACCTCTTATAGGTATTTTGTCACAGGATGGAAGATATCTTTCAAATATACTTTTCTCTGATTTATTTATTTTCTATTTGTGCTTAGTTGCGCTCAGAATGTTCTACACGATACGATTTTTATTTATTTTATTTATCCTTTAAACACAAGCTCTCAAATAATGAAGAAACAAATTGACAAATGATTTTCCTTACACTTGATTCTGGAGGATTCTCAAAAACATTAACATTTTAAAATTAAGAAGTTCAGGAAGGGACTTAAAATGCTAAAATGAGCAAAGAAACCTTGCCCCTCAAACACTCAAACAAAATTTAATCCAAAATTGACTGATCATCTACTTATTAATCACTATGGATACCTTTTTATCCTTAAGTTCTGAAGTTACCCCTGTTTCTGTTAAAATACTGAAAGAAGTTTTATCATCACCTGATAATAAACCCATGTCGAGAAAATAAAAGCTCGAAGCCTTCTTAACATATTATGTTCGAAAGAAAACATTCAAGAAGAATGTGTTAAGAATTATAGCTTAAGAGGAGATTAAATGTATATCTTATCAAATTTAAATTTAAAATTGATGACCCATTTTCTTTAGAGATTGTTAACGTATCACAATGAAATTTTCTCTGCATATTATATTGATGCTTTGTGTGTCTACTGATCTACTTTCATTACTGTATTTAGTTTTCATTTCATATATATTTAGCTTTCATTTGATATATTTTTAAATGTATGAAAGATTTTTACTCTTTTGCTCACATTTAAAAACATCAAGTTAATATAAGGTCTATCTAAAGCATCATACTTCAACAACATAAGCAAAGTACCGTGCATATGTGTACATTTTTAAGGTTCTAATACGGTATAACAGGTTCATAAGGATAGGTATTTTTATAAAAAAAATCAATTTTTCGTAAATCTGTTTAGACAATAATTACAGGTATTTAACAGGAACGTTTGATAAACAATCTTAAGGCAAGAAGAAACAGTAACGTAATCATACGGAGAATACAGGCAGTATAATTACAATGGAATTTGCTCTAAGTTTTGCTCCCAAACCACAGTCTTCTACAATAAATGACTTCGGATATATACGATTTTAACTCAACAAATGCAGAAGAGAACGTTAAGTGTGCGATAAGATACTTGAATATACTTCTTATGAAACAAATGTAATACGTTCTATTCCAAAAAAATCGGAAAAATCCAAACATGAAAATGGAAAATGTGTTTTTTACACAAATACCGCCATTTGATCTACCCTTAAACCGCAATGAAAAGAAACTAGGGCCTTCAAAGAGTCAACTATCCAAATTTAATTATCCTCAGCTGAAGTTCTCAAAGGATATCCATGCGGATTTTCTTCTTTAAAACCATTTGTATGAATTCTGCAAGAAAGTGATAATGAATTCATTGTCAACAATGAGCATTGGAGATGAAATTTGTGCTGTGTTAATGCGGAATATTATTTGATCAGAATTGTGTAACTAGGGGTGCAGTTTCAGTCAAGTACAGATGTTTCATCTGAACATATTTTCACAAGAAATATTTTCGGTAAAGACGTCAGTAATTTATACGAATGCTTTACATTAGTGTTTAATTTATTTGAATAGAGGGTGTTCGTAGGATAAAAAAGTAAATCGTCGTTATCTTAGGACATCATAACGTGTGGACGATTTTAGGTCAGTTTACTTCGCTTTCAGGCAATTTTCGTGGGCTTTTAGGCATTCTATACATAATTTGTAAATATTTCTACTTCAAAATTTGGGTCCTGTAAATGACACTGGTTATAGGAACTTGTTTAACTGTTAAAGAGTAATGGTCTTGAGGAATTGTGTTACTGATACCACTTATGAAGAAGCAATATATTTAATATGTAACTGTTGACATCTCACTCCCTAACCTACATAAGACGTCTTCCACTAGCTGCAGCGTCTGCAACAATCAATTACAACCCTCGAGGAGTACAATCAGCGCTCCACTCCACACGGTACAACGGATTGTTCTCTTGCAGCTTCCCTGTACGTCACGACCCGTCTCTCAGCCTAAGCTTCTTAAACCCTGGCCTGATTTACAGTCTGGCTACAGGGCAATTAACAAGTTTTGCCCGGTTTATGCTCCTAATCCTATGAATGATGCTGGGAGAGAGAGAGGGGTGTAATATGATTTTCTCCCTCCTGTTCCTTCGGCCTGAGCCTTGCCATCCCTCTCGACAGGTTGTGCTTGCCTCCAGAAAAGCCAGGTGCTGACAGGATATTTATGTATGGCTGCATATTTCTACCCCGCCATGATCCATTTGAGCTTGAAATGTATTGCCGTTTGTCATTTTAATGGGTAGCGCTGTTTCTCTCCCGCACTTGAGGAAGAACCAGCCCCTTTTATTTTTCTCGGTCCCTCCTTCAACCCCCTTAAAACTAAAGCGTGCTGAGAAAGCCACTTTTCTTCGTTCCTTCTTCTACACATTCTAAAACGCTTTCTTAAATGAGCAGCTTTCGCCCTCAACCTTTGAAGTGAAGAAGCCTTGGTTCAAAGAAAGTGGAGGAGTATATAAACTTCAGAGGTAAAAAAGAGAATTAAGTTACGGAAGATGTAGACAAAGCCGAAATTATCTAAAAAAAATTCTAAACGTGAATGCTTTAGTTTCGAGAAGTTTAACAAAACAGTGTGTGCAAATAGTTTATTGCATTTTGAAAGTGCGACCAGGTTATTATGACATTTTTGCTGTGTTACACTGTATGGGGAAAATGATAAATCATACATTGATTGTGCTGTCTACGGACCTGTAGAATTAATTAAAATATATGGGTTTAAAATAAAAGTATTGTATTTCACCAAAACATTGTAAAACAGTACTTAGTAAATACGTAACTTCACACTGTTGTGTACTACTAACATTGACTTTCATGAGTTAGTTTAGTTATCTATGGTTAGCTAAAATATTAAGGATACCTATGAGTAAAATAATGCTTAAAATTTATACCAGGCATTTACGACATTGTAGTTAAGTGCCTCAATTTTACTATTTTAATGTAATGTTACAGAGATTATAGCCAGCTTTTCTTTTTCTTGGGTAGTATAAAAATTCCTCGGCAGTGCTTAGGCTCTAACAAATGCTACTGTTTTTTTTTTAATAAAGGTATATTTACTTACATCTACCACATTTCTCGCAGAACACAGTGTGAACATTGCCATTATAAATAAATGATAAGCTTATGTCAGTAGTATCACATCTCCGAAATTTTAGTAGATAAAGTGCCTTCCTAATCAGCCAACAAGGAATTGTGCTTTTAAAATGGGATTTTTTCAACTTAACTTACAGTTGATGAAAAACTTAAGCTACCTTAGCAGACCTATTCTCAAAATTGGACATAGTTAAGGTTAGTCTACAAATAGGTGTGCTAAAATCAACCACATATCTAGTGGTTGTGCCGGTGGTTTCTATACACATGCATGTTGTCTTTAGCACACAATAAGAGTTTTGGGATATACAATTAACTGACAGTCATCATATTTTGACCGACAAACTGGAGTTTACAATGATCTTTATTAATAGAAAGTTTTAAAACTCTAATGGCGCTCTTCTGAAGAATAAAAATTTTATTAGCATGAGCAGAATTTCCCCAGAGCATATTACCGTATGTAAGAATACGATGAAAATAAGCAAAATATAAGATTGCTAATACAATTCCGAGGAAGCTCATTCACTAACCTTCTTAATAGATAAGTAGCAAGATAAGACAGTTTCGTACATATGCGGTTGATGTTTTTTTCCAGGAAAGAGTGGAATCTATCCCAATACCGAGCATATTAAAGTGATTTCTCTGCGAAACATCTTTAAAGTTAATGCCATAAATTCCTGTTTTATTCATTCAGAAGGAAAGCATTTCCACGAAACCAGTACTTTGCTACATTTAAATTAGATACAGCTTCACTAGTCTGTTTAGCTAAGCTATTACTAGTACATAAATGTATTGACATCTGCATAAAATACTATCTAAAATACATTTAAGGCTATAGCATTTGTTGCCTTTAGAAATAAAATCGGTCCCAGTACAGAACGTTGCGGTACTCCACCGTAAATATCTTGGATAATTTTGCAAACACTAAACGTAATACAAGAATTTTCACATGTCACATATCCTGGATGACTGACCACCGTAAACTACAATCAGTTTATGGTTATACGGATTAAAAGAAAATATTGCTAACTTTTTCACTTATAAACAATACACATTTGATAACTAGATATCGTGCTCGACACAATTAGAAGCCTTACTTAAACTACAATTTATGACTAAAAACAAGCCTACTTAAGTGTGTGCACAATGCAACCCAGGAGAGTTTTGTTCCAAATTTCTTTAGTCATAACAAGAAAGAAGCCTGCAACGCAAAGAACATTTTATAGGAAGTAAAGTACCAAAAATATCGATAAAGAGAAAATAGGTAAGATACCTCGGGCTTTCGCTGTCAAATATTTGTTTGGCTTAGTCGAGGCTCGAGTTTGATAAAACTGCAATGACTTTTTTGCAATATTTTCAATTTGAGATGTATAGTTAACTTTTAAACTCATAACGCATATCTAGTAGACTTGAATAGTTTTTTTGCAGTGGGTCAGAGGAAGTAGAAATACTTTTTCGAGAATGGTTAACTTAATTTACATCTTTACAAATTTTTGTCAAAAGCTGTCTCATAGAAACCTCTTAGCAGATGTTTACATTGATATATTTGAAGGGGCCTGGATAATTGTAATATTGGGTTAAGCTAAATAAAAATTGCTGAGTAATGGAAACTGATAGCAATTTACAGGACAGAGAGAGAAAAAGTAGGAGAATTTGTTCGTCATTATTATGCGAGTATTCAGCATAAGCTTTATGTAGCGATACTCGTTTTGCTCCTTGTCGCCTTCCTCTAATGGAACCTCAAGAATGTACATAAAGTAAATTTCATGCCCAAGCTTACATGTTCAGCAAATAAAAAATCGAAGAGAGCATTTGCAGCCGCTGTCTTCTGTTACGGCTTATTCCAAACCTTCCGAGGAGAAAGATATTGTTTGCTTTGTCCACATGCGTCCATACGTAACTGCACACGTGTAATTCCATAAAGGTAATAACCATGATTCATGTGGTGACGGACCAAACGAATATGGGCATTCAGGTTCTTGCAGGAGATATTAAATCCAGGGCTATCCAATCCTGAAAAGCTAAAGAGAAAATGCATGCTTTGGTTAAGAGGTCCTTTATCCTATCACTGTGGTCGTCATTTCCGGTTTGTTTTTGTTTCTTCCCTCTTTGCTACATACAGAGACTCCAGGAGGTATTCTTCTCCACCATATTTTCTTTTTTATTTAATTTATATGCCGCCTTTAACATCTAAGGTCATATCGGTGGCGTTTGGGACATTTGCTCATCGGCAATGATGTTCACTCGTTTACATTGGGTTTTCTTACTCATACTTCCAGACTCTAGGTAGGATGGGGCATAATCTGGCTAAAGAAAAATTCCCATCCTCCAGCCCGGAATTAAATCCGGAACTTCTGGATTTGGTAGCAGTTAAATGAACGGAGTGAAAATTATCAGTTTTATTATGCAGAAAAAACAAACAATGTATTTCATGTTAAGTGTTTACAAAATTACTTTATATGCATTTAGCAAAGGGAATTTGTGCGGCACCTGATGTCACTGATAGAATTTAAACTTACTGAGAAATAAAGTTGTGATGTCCTAAAAACTGAGATGTTGATGAGAAGTTCAGCGAACAAATTACTGTCGTCCTTTTCTCCGTCAGATCAAAGCCCATTTTTACTGCAATTTCAGGTATTATACCAAAATATATTATGTACTAAATCAATATGAAATAGTTTCGTAAACAGCACACACGAAAAGGCTGAAAAACGAATAAAATGAAAAATATTGAAAACGCAAGAATACGCATCGTTTGCTCTTTCTACATATCAAAGATATGTAGAACTTGGTTAATTTGGTTGTTGGAATTGTTTAAAGCGCAGAAGAAAAATTTCTGGAGTATCTTAGTAAATGTGCTCTTTATGTACTGTATCTATGTCTGTCTGAATATTCTGTGTTGATGACTCTGGCCCGTTTTTACTCATTCTGCTGCTTCTTTACGTTAGGTTGAATTATTGTATTTCACCCTAAAATTCAGTATCGAGATTTCATCGAAATAAAGCTGAGGTTTTCTGAACCATCCCATCCCTCAAAAAAGGATTTTAGATCAAGCTATATGTGAATGTGTGATCGCCGTCTGTGAACAACAAACTTCTAAACGAAAATTCCGATGAATGCCAAACCTTATTAAGTCCAATATGTTTCATGGACGCAGGACAAAGAGTTTCACGAAATTCAGAAATTCGCCCGACTGAAACTACCTTTTACGTAACAAAGAGGGAGTTCCTTATTTTCTTTTTCTCAAAATGGCTTTAATGATGTTGATTAAAATACCATATGATTGAGATATCTGCGTAACTAATAACTAGAGCCCGGATGTTTAGACATTTATAGCACTCAAAATAGGCATCCAAAAAGAGAATAAAAACGTAACGATAGGCATTATAAATTTTAAAATCTCATAATAGTATTAAATAACCAACATTTGTTTTAAAAAGCTTACAAATTATACATTTTTATTGTTGCGCATTACTACAGACTGCCGCCATCAAATAATGATTTACACAAATCTAATGAAAACTGTGACTATCTGCCACATGTGGCTAAGGCTCTTGGAACTAGCCTTATTTTTTTATTACCACTCTTTGAAGCAAGAGTAGGTTTGTGCTTTTTTTGTTAATAGTTGTTGATTGATAAAATATGATTAACTGTTTTCTTAAACCTTACACGGAATTGTTGCGTCAGTTGAAAACACATGGACAACAAATTCACTACATAACTGTGAAGGTTACTTTTCAGTAGTTGACTGAAGTTAGGCATCGCAGCTAAATAATGCTATGTCTACTTTCACACGTCAGCAGCTGGCCATCACTATTCGTTAAAATGTTTTCTCTATAATACTTCCCAGTGGGGAACCAACCCACTTTCAAGAGAAATGCTGAAGCCTTAGCAGTAGCAAACATTACAATACAAAAGATGGTTACAGTCCAAAGTAAAGGACGTGCAAGTTTTAAGATAGAAGGGTGGGTGGCCATCATCTAAAGTTTCCGGAATGTAATAGAAACATTGAAAATAAATTGGAATAGTTTAGGTTGATTTAAAGGAGCCCAAAACTGACATATGTAATTCAATAGGCAGGTAAACCTTAAAACGGCATAATAAAAACTGGTTCTATCCCTTCCAAAGACCGCAAAATATCTAAATAACTTTCCAGTTAAAAAAAACAAAAAAAAACCTATTTTACCTAACATCGGGTGCTATTAATAACAAATTGTATGCCTGGAATTTTCTATGAATACCCTGTTCATTCAGAATGAATTTCGGATAAGTGGTAAGTCATAAAAGATAAGTGAAAATTTACTATTTTACACGAAATATGTTTAGCTTATTGAAGTATACAGTTTACATTACATAACTTTCTTGTAGCTTTAGGAATTTTCAAATATTATAACGGATTTAAGTTTTCCCGGATTCAACTCTTATCAGCATCTATAATATACCTTTGAAAAAACATGATTCTTATTGTTTTCCTGCCGAGCTCATTAGTAGCAAAAAGTATGTGACTTTGTAGTGGTGGGGATCGCATCTCTGTCTTACATTCAAGAGGTCCCGAGTTCGAATATCGGTTAGGGTGAGTTACCCGGATAAGACTTTTTCGGGGTTTTCCCTTATCCTGAAAAGTTGAATGTCGGGAAACTTTAAGCTCAATGGACCCTGGACTCATTTGAGCATCATTTCACCTATTTCAGTTGATTCATCGTCCGATATGACTTACTCGGTAAAGGGATGTTAAGCTTAAAAAATATATATATAAATAAAATTAAAGATATGCGAACGGCTGTGTTTTGTTTTCTGCATCGTGCTTTTCCCAAGTCTATATTGCTTAATTTGAGATTATTTCAGTCAAATATTTATGGGAATACAAAAATACATAAGTTCTATATGAATACTATACTGCACAATACCATAATATAGAAGGAATTATGAGAACTTGTATTGGAATGCTTACCAAGTTTTTAAATTTTATTTTGGATATTGTTAGTATATGGACTTTGTTATCTACCCATAAAGTGCCCGTATATGCTTTTTATACTACTTCTCTGTTTAATTTGCCGATAAGTCTTCTAGCTTCGTTGAATGTTGATAGGGCTCCTATTGGTTTTCTGTAGGTCAACAGCGCGTACACCACGTAAACAAGGAAATAATATATGCGTGCGCGCTCGCGCGGGAGCGAGCAGTGAGCACCACACGTTTGCTAGTTGCTTTAAGTATTTGTCAGCATAAAGGTGTAACTGGACGCCATAATACTCTTTAGGGAATAGCTTGATATAGCGTTATTGTTTCAGCATTAAACTTAATGCTTAAAATATAACGCCATTTATGTGAAAGTATATTTTTCCTTAAGCATATTTCTTCTGCTCAATGTTTTTTTTTCCAGTAACAGGGTCTTTTCGAACTTAAGGCATCCATTTTCGTTACTGATGCTTATCAGATACTCTATTGTTCGATATACTGTGCGATCGTTTTATGGTGAGGCCACGGATCGCGTGTATGCGTGCTCCGCATACTGTATTACGCTGGAGGTTTTTCGCTCCGTAACTCCCGCGTTACTTACTCACGAGTGATAGTAATATGCTCTATAATGAGTTATAATCTTGTTATAAGTTAGTTAGAAGTGGTGTCCATCTGCGTGAAGGCATTCCTGGCATCTTCGAATGAAATTTCCATTCACACGTACAAGTTCTTGCATAATGTTCATAATTTTTATTTTTATATTGTTCTTAAGTTCACCTATAGTGTGGGGATTCTTCCTATAAACTTTATTTTTTAGGGTTCCCCACAAATGAATGAACCAATTTCATCAATTTTTCCCTCACTTAGAACATTTTGCTTTCGCATCTTAGGTTTAGCATTTAGTGATCCCGTTGTCCTAAACTTATTAACCAGACGTCTAATAGTTCTCTGCTTGGAATTGGAATACCAGGAGATTTGTCCTGAAATTGTCTACACACCTGTCTGCATGATTCGGTTTTTATGTATGCATCGTACATAGAAATTCGTTGTTCAAGCGTGAATTTGTCGGCAGGTACTGCAGTGTGCTAATAACAATACATTGGCACTCTTAAGCAAATCACACGCAACACAGATGCACCTTTGAGATGCACAATGTCAGCTCTGTTTACAGCACAAGCACAGCAACGACTAAAACTCAGCTGGCAAAGATAAACTTGAACGCGACATGCGCCGCCAGTTGCGCATCGGAAAAGTACCTAGGTCACTGCAGTACAGCTTGCTGCACATATAGCCGGTCTGCGGCCTCACCTTAAATCGCCCGCAATATATCCTAGAGGTCTGCAGGGGCCGAAATTCTTAGGCCGAACCCGGCCCGACCAGTACCGAGCCTGGGCCCGGCACGAGACCAAAAATAGGTTATACTGTTGCACCCGGCCCGGGCCGAATTCTGTAATTTTCTCTTAAATTAAATTATTTCGCAATCAATTATTATTACTACTACTACTACTACTACTACTACTACTACTACTACTACTACTACTACTACTACTACTACTACTACTACTACTACTACTACTACTACACGAAGCGCTGCTACCTGCGGTGCGAAGAAGCTCGGTATCTATTTCCGTTACCGGCATTTGAATTTGTTTTCCCCTGCTGGATGCCTGGTAAGGGATGGACCAGCTGAGGAGCCATTTTACAGGAATAGTAGTAAACGACATGACAGCACACTGCCTTATTGACCACATGTCGCCCACTGTGACCAGAATGCCCTGGGTGTGGGTAAATGGAGGGAGTCGAGCTTGAACCTGGCGTACTGTTGTAAAGTTATCCGCAATTGCCCGAAGGAAACATTTATTTACTATTATTATTACAATCGATGCGTGCATGTTGCTATAATTGTGCTGCTCTGGGCATCTCAGTATCGCAGAACAAAATCTGTGATAAATGAAATTTTTCTTCTTTATTTTCTCTTTACATCGAAAAGTTTGCATTATTGTTGAATTTTCAAAAATGAAGCAAGTGATTTTGATTAAAATGCCATACGTTTAGGATATTTACACGACAAATGAAATGCTTATGTTCAATAGGATAAATTAATTTTTCTTCATTCTTATTTTCAAGCCCGAGCCCGACAAACATTTTTCAAATTAAACCCGAAACCTGCCCGAGGGCCGGGCTAGGTCTAGACCCGAGGGCTTAGCCCGGGTCCGTGAAGACCTCTAATATATCCATTGCATGAGTAAACCATAACCGTTTATTGACCTTTGGTACCTGTTACGTTACAAGGGAAGAGTTACAGGTAAATAAGTTTCTATTCGCCTCGGCAAAATTTACTTTCGGCACAAAACAATTGATGCAAATTAAGATCTTTGTCATTACTTCGAGTTGAGTTATGCTTCTGATCTAGCAGCACTGGAAAGAAGTCGTGCATTTCATTATGAATACCCACGTACCCTTTGGAACCATTATGAGTAGGTCTCGGGAGTTGAAAACCTATAAATTGTCTTAAAAAATACCTATAAAAAGACCTAGAAATATCCTAAAAAGGACCTAATATCTGGAATAAACATAAAAATATTTTGCAAATTAGTTCATATTTTTAATAATTCTAGTTACTTTTTAAATAATTCATATCATGGTTGACATTAGGCATCCGTATCATTATATAACGCATTTTCAAAAGCTAGTGTGTTATTTCCCCCAAAAATGATGTTATTTGCGGACTCAAGGTGAAGTTGCAAAACGCTGTTAAGCCTAATAGATGCTAAGGAAATAAAGGAAATACCAATAAGCAAAAAACGCAAAGTAAAAATAAAATGACAAATAAAACCCCCCATTATCTGGCCTATACGGACCCAAAATGAACATATCATTTTGCTGGACCTCGTCTTCGGACCTCGAAAAGAAAAGGATTTTTCCTCACTTCCAAGCCTATGAGTATACATTTCATAATCAGTTTAGGACAAGCAACCTGAATGAAGTGTTTCATTGCCCTTTTGTGCAAATAAGACCTCACCAGTCAATATTCAGCTATAACAGATGTCCAGAAAGAAGCAGCAGATTCTGAAACGATGAGAATCAAAAACCATAGTTTTATTGTGTAAAACAGGTAAATAAACAGACCCGATGTGATTGTATCCGGTATATACAACACATTTTGACGTTTTAGTGTCTGGCAAATCTTTGTGTTTTACCTCAAAATTGATGTCATTATAAACCTTATTATGTTTTCTTAAATATTTTAAATTCTAGTTTCGGAAATTAATGTTTGCAAAAGTTACTTTCGGAATTCAGTTTTCGTAAAAATTAAAAGGGATTTTTCGGTTTTTGACCAAACGGTATTTCGGAATTATGAATTTGGAAAAATGAATCAAGGATTCAGTATGCAGCTGGAGTCTGTATATGGAGTGAAGGCATAAAGATAAACCCAGGGAAAATAGGAGGGCCGGAGTTGAAAATACTGATTTCCATAAATAAAATGTTTATACATACGGGAGCGACAAAAAGAGATCAACAAAATGAGAGTTCGCTAATAACGATGTACAGCCCTGGTTTGCCACATAGTCATCCCTGAGCCATAGCCACAGCTCGAGGTGGTTTGAAGCACGCCATTTCCCCTCCCAACTCTATATCAAGTATCGACTTTTAATGGGCAGTGTCGAACTACGATCGCAGGCTGTCACTATTCACTCCTGCCATCAAACTACTGACAGTATTTTGGTACGAACAGTGGTTTTACTATCCGAAACAAATAGGCACATTTTGTTAACACTATCCGTGCTTGTCGGAGTATTAGTCCACTTAGTGTAAGCAGACAATGGCATGTGTGTGCGCGCGCGCACGCTTACCCGCAGTGACGGCAACATGACACCAAGCTATCGTTATTCATAATTACCGGATTGATTGGTTTAGTGATCGCTAAGCCCTTCCATCAAGTAGCCTACTTCAAAAAGCGCTTAAATTCCCGCAATGTAGAGATTTCCACTTGAAAGACCAGGTTTGGAAATGTCCATAATAAAACCTGGGCGATAAGAATTCCTCTTCTCTATTCAATCTACACAGAGTATAAAAGAAAGTATCGATAAGACATTTATCATGAGAATTCGTGAATCTTGAAAAGTTCTGCAGGAATCATTGTGCAATTTTCACGGAACTATAAAAAGCCACTGCAGTATTTTTAAATATACATAACATAAAGTTGTAACGAAAAGAAAAGCAGTGCAAAATATGCCAATTAAGTCGCAGAAAATGTACGCACAAAAATAGCCGAGTCCCTCGCAGTAAGGAAGGGACAAGCAAAGCACGCGAACAGTTCTTTGTAAGCTAGATCGGATTAAATGTGAAGTCTTTGGAGTTGTAGCCGCCGCGAAAATGTTTGTGAGAGTGGTGGGGGTAATAGGGAGAACAGAGTTCAAGCTATCGCGTGTCGAGCAGTGCTTGCAATGTTGAGAGACTGGCATAACGTGCGTTATCTGTGCCATGTCTCAGTAAAATAGCTACTGAAGAAGCAGGAGTAGATGAAAACAAAATACACTATCTCTACGCGTATAGAGTGATCAGAACTAAACAAAACTAAGAAAAAGTTTCTCATGGGCGAGTCAGCTTTAGAACACGGACACAAGATTTTCGCAATCAGCAAACTACTGTCTTGAGTTCTGTAGAACAGGTTTGGTCTGATGTAAAGGACAAATAAAATCTGGGAACGCTTTTGGGAGAAACAGTGTTACTGAAGTTCGTGATTTTATGGCAAATTATTCAATAGAAAACATTAATTATAACAGATATTAAGCCAATTATATCAGATATGTGCAAGCAATAGACGAGCAATACCGAAGTATAAAAAGTGTAGATTCTATCGTGTTTCAATAATCGGCAATGAAAAAGATTCATATTCGGAATAAGCAATATATGTCACATATATGTTAGGTTTAAATCCTGTATTTCTACAATACTAATATGCAATATACTCTATTGTTGTTATACTAATTAAAATACATTTACAGTGAAAAACAAACAAACATAAATAAGCAAAAACATGCATAAAACACTTTAATCACTTAATGATTTGCACTGTGAAATACAATGATGTGGTCAGAAACGCGACAACGCTGCCTTGTTTATTATACCTGCACTTAGCGAGTTTACGTAGGCTTGCTACTTGCGTTAACTCCATCATTCTCTTAAAGTTCTTAAACGTTTGCGAGGTAACTAGATGTTTGTGTTTATGGTAGGTATATCAGAAAAAAGATACATGCTGGAAGGAGATGGAATATAAGAATCTGTTTTAGCATGTTGGCCTCTAAATCTAGAGGTCCCGGGTTCTATTCTCGGCTGGAGGGTGGGAATTATTCCCAATCCTCCCTAGAGTCTGGAAGCATGAAAGAAAGTATAAAACGTGTGTGTGAATTAAGAGACAACCCAAAGTAAAACCCTAATGTAACACAACAGTGAAACGAGTGAACTTCATTGTCATGAGCTATTTTTCCAGAGGAAAGCCACCGATATAACCTAAGATGTTAAAGGCGCGGCATATAAATGGAGCAAAAAAAAAGTTAAGGAATAAAAGTTGTCTTATCAATATTGTTCTATCTTGCATAGTTATTAAATTATTAGCAATATTTAGGTCTTATATCACATTGACGGACAAGTTAATTTGTGTGTTCCAAAATTTGCGTGAAATAGTCGCGATTCATCGCAGTGTGTATCCGCCAGTTAGGCTGTGCCCTAAACAAGGAAACGATTACTTGGATGATTTTGATAAGACGCTCTTAAGGTAGCAATAGGGCTGGACTATAACTAAGTAGCAGCTCTTAACATCCTTGATACCTAAGATTGTTTCTTGCGCCTGTTACACAGATGCTGTTTTATTCAGGTGCTTTAATTTGTTCAAGCGTTGAAAGCACAGACTATGGACACTGACATAGCCGCCGCTCGACTAGCCAATGAGGCGCATTTGTTTGTGTGGGTTATAGGCGTTCTTCTTTTGGGAAAACTAATGTTATGTTTTCAAACCACTCCACTGGGTTACACTTACAGTAGGACCATATACATACAACAGTGGGCAATGAGACTGCCATGGTGCCACCAGTGGCGACCAGTACCGACTTGCAGCAGGTTTACCGGCGCAAGAAATGAATTCCAACCATCTGCCTAAAGCATTTCTGTACAAATCCCCGAAATGGCTAATACTTTTACAGTAATTTGTGAAACAAGAAAAGTAGCAGCAAATTTTATTAGAAGAACGTTGTGGAATATGATTAAAATATGTTGGCGATTAAATGTTAATGTATGATCGCGAAGCTCCCTAGTACAAAATAGTATTGGGTTACTTTGTTCCCCTTATCGTGAGAAATTAAATCCCCTTCCAGTGTGTATCTTAAAAAATGTTGCATTAGATTTGGTAAATCTATAAATAAATCCGCTACCGAACTAATAACGCACACAAATGCATTTTGATGCACAATGAAACGACCTTTTGGAGTGCTACATATCTTAGAGTTGAGTAGATATATAAAGTAGATATAAGAGATAATAGACATAATAAGTTGAATATATATAATAAAGCGTGTTTTACACGCGTTGGAGACCTAACAGACCGTTTTAAGGCAATTAAAGGTCAGCACCTATATGATTTACGTACTTAGTAAATCTATAAGAAACTACCTATGACAATGACTTATTTGTAATTATGCATATGTAAATAGTAACTTGCTGTTTTGGAATATCATAAACAGTTTGAAACCAGACTGTAAATTTTAAGTGCTGTTTATGTTTACATACCGCATTTCGCCGTTATGTTTTATAGAAGAATATGTATTTAAATCTACGTTTAAGGGAATGAATATTAGGAATTGTATTGATTTTTCGTTATTATTATTATTATTATTATTATTATTATTCATGTACGTAAATTGGTTACAATCAGAAGCATAACAAGCATAAAAGAAGTTTATGTGCTGTTAAACCTTTAACTCATGTTTTTGCTTTTTATTAACGTTCTAAAAGAAGCAGCTCTATTACCGACAAAACATCACATTACAACTAAGCTACATAGAGAGAAAGAGAGAGAGCGACAGAGAGGGGAGAGTGTGAGAGTGAAAATTTGAGAAAGGGAGGGAGAGAGAGAGAGAGAGAGAGAGAGAGAATGGTCTCCCCATTTGACACAATAACGCGAACAGAGCTGCAGGTGAAATGTGACGTGCATGAAATACAGTAGAACCCCACTTAACCAAACTAAAGAGGGCAGAGTCGTTTCACATAACATATTCTTTTTTTGGATAATCAAAGATAACGATTTTAAGCTGCGAAAGGAAGAAAATGATTGTATTCCAGATGCATGTAATAAAGTTTGATAAAAATCACTACTGTATACAGTATTAAAATATGCATTACAGTATTTGCAAAGACTATTTCATTAAATCAGTAATTTTTCTCTGAACGCTTGCAAGGAGCTATATCACGCCGCTGCTTGATATGCATTATATCTGTTGGTATTTATTCACTGCTTTGTTTTACAAAACGCAAGGACGCTAAAAACAAAAAATTTTCTGTTAATGATGGTGCCGTATTTCAGTATTTTCCATTAAGTTTTCAATACGAATTTGTAGTCTTTCTTACCTCTAATGCTTTATATCCTACGTCTGCTGTCAGCTTCGAGTTTCTGTTCAATGCATATTAAAACACGCTTTCTTTTCGCTGACATTTTAAACACAAATAAACCACTCTGACCAACACCAACAGTGAAGTAGCAATGGAGCTTCGCATTGAATGCGTGTGCAAGTAGTTAATACTTGTTATATTACTACACTATTGTTTCGAATGTGGGGTAGGAGGTGAAGATTAACAGCATACAATAGCAAGCACCTGTATAGGGATTCAGGATTGGGGTAAACGAACACCGCCAATTGTAGCAGTAACGTTGCGTGAATTTGGGCATCTCATATCATTTAGTTCATTCTTCCTTTTCTTCTTCTTCCGCCGTTTCGGTTAAACCAGGTTTAGGTTAAGCGGAGTTTTACTGTATATATTCGAATGGTTTATCAATAAAATACTAAAAGCTTTAGTGTCTGTGATTAGAAAATACTATCAATAATAAACATTACACATTTTGAAAATTTGTCTTGTATATGGTGCCCTAAGAAGCTGTATTCACTTTTGTTAATCGAGTACAACCGTCCAGCATGAAGATGTCACGTTTTGTAAAGATAAAATCCTCCTTTTTATCCAGAAAGGAAGTTTATATTGACAAATTTGAAACTGTGTGCTGTGTCCTTTTGTTACTATATGTGTAAACCTGTAAACTATTACACATTTACTATACCCTCAAAATCACTAAAACGTTTTAAGCGATAAAGTCAAGCATTAAAACCATGTAGATTTGAAGTTAGTTTTATTGCCATGTTTTATTTGAACTGTGTTATTTTCATGGTATTCAGCACCTCTCCGAGATGGCAGCTTTTGCTCCACCATTCCCCGGGAAACAAAGCTATTGAAAGACATAAAACACAATGGAACAATCAAACTTTCAGCGAACTCTTACAAAGGGAAAGAGGAGTTCCGTTCTAATGGACATATGGAGTTTCCTTTATTGCCTTTGGAGATTCTACGTAGCTTTTTAGATAGGGTTTCAGTGCTTGTGATGGACTATGTACTACCTGATGAATTAACGCTGAAAAAAACCAAAGTGAATCTTTGAAGGCAGCTGAGATACCAATGCTTCATAAGATTAATGAAATATTTTTACCTTCTCTACTACGTATAGTATCATATCTTTTGCTATGGAAGGGACTCGGCACCGATCCAAACTACGTATAGAAAGTAGGGGAAGTATTGTATTCCACCCAAAAGCTCCATGTCGAGATTTCACCAGAAATATGTGTTTTGAGGCATCTGAACAAACAAACAAAAAAAAGCATTTTTAGAAAAGGTTCGTGTGTGTGTGTGTGTGTGTGTGTGTGTGTGTGTGTGTGTCTGTGAACAGCATAATCAAAAACGAAAAGTCGGATAAATACTAAACTTGGGATTTAGATTCAGTACCTTCCAAAGATGCGACAGAAGATTTTCAAGAAAATTCCCCCGCCTCAAAGTACCTTTTACATGGAACATTTTTCGAAATTTTTTTATTTTCTAATAAATGGCTTTAACGATTTTGATTAAACTGCTTATATTAAAGATGTTTACATGACAAATAAAATGATTATATCTTGAATTTTCTGGGAAAAACCTGTGATGGCCTCTTCATTTGGAAGGAATTTTGTATAATCTTGTATAACCTTTTTATGGCTTTTGGCATCAGCCATTTCCGAGATATTCATTATTAATGGTTCGAATTGTTCAATACTTAGCCATTCTTTTCAAGTCCTGTCGATTTTCAGTTGTTTCTCACGATGTCATGGAAAGAGTATGGAATTTTAAGGCCAACATATAGAGTCCAGTTCTAAAACTTTTGGCTATCGCTATTCCCTTTGTATCTATAACGAAATGTGCAATGCAGCTATTTCCGGGAAGGTTTATCTGGATTTAAATGAAATAGATAGGGAAGTAAACCTTCGTAAGAAAAAATTGTATACCCACTAATAAGCCATAGAGGGTAGAGAAATTGTATTTCTTAATAAAATCCTCATGTCACCCACCTCGTAAGTTCTGTTGGACTTCAGTTATCAGTAATCAGTGTATGACCACGATCAAAAGTCATAAGCCAATCCCCAACCTGATTAGTGTCTAAGGAAAAGGGGAGGCTAATTTTATGGTTTGTAACAGGTGGTGATAAACAAATTTTGACTTCTATTTGAATCGGGGTTCTTAATTTAATTCTTTCGCATAATTGGCCCGTCTCAGATGACCGGGGTATAATTAGAACAGTCACGGAAAATAAATTCATGTAATACAGCGACCGACACGGGTGGACGAGCTCGAATCCAGCCAGGATCGTCCTCCTTGACAGCTTTGCCTCAGGTTTACCTCAGTCCTCATAACTGGCAAATGCCGGGGAGGTAACTTAGGCCTGGAGCGTTTCATTCCCAAATTATCTTTCCCGATAATCATTCCATGCCATGTATTATCAGTGTCCACCGTCTGTGTCTGTAGGTATGTGGTAAGAACACAGAGAAACCACAGCGTTCACAAATTTCTTTTGTGTTTTTCTGGGAGGAAGAACTTCGTAGGCTTACCGCTAGTTATCGCCACAGGACAATCCGGTAAGAAGTAAGCAGGCTGCTATCTAGAACATTTACACGTGCACTTTAATATGCAGTTCAATGAAAAATAAACGTTTTGCATAATTACTTCCAGATTAATAGTGTTTGACTGGGCGTTCTGTAGTCGGCACGTTTTCAAGCCAGTAAGGTTCCCAACTGGTAATTCTGAAGAATGAGAAGCGGTTTATGTTAGCGTTGACTATGACAAGGTAACGGAAAGGGACACCTCGACCCAAGGCGGATCTTTAGACCACCCCTCCCTAGGAGGAACGGATCAAGTGAAGGAACCGCAGGAGGATATGTCCCTAACGATTTCAAGCTTGAAGACGTCGGGCTGCATAGAGAAGGCTTCCCTCTGGCGGAATTGGAGAGAACTCGACCCACCTTAGGTAGCTCAAAGAAGGGTACCATCTGGTAGGATCAAGAAGAACTTTCCAATGAGCTAGCATCTACGCCATCTGTCTGACACCGACTGACATTTCACAGCCTCGAAGCCCACCTGAACCATGAAGGAGGAAACGAAAAGATAGTGTGAGAGTGAGGGGACAAGAAATTCTTGGTAGAAGAGGAATCACCCCAACATTTGCTCAGCATCTCGGAAAAACCACGAAAAGACCTATGGTCAGAGTGGCCGGCCCGATAATCGAACCCGGGACCTTCCGAATGCGAATCTCACACGTTACCGTGGTTTTATTAGAGTTACTAGTTAAAATATTTTAAGGATTTAAGTACCCAAATTGAAAAGAGCATGTGGTAACAGGTTTATAAGCTGAAAACTTTCATTTACAGAGGCGTCCTGTCACTAAGTGACCGATTTTGCAGATTTCTCCCACAGTAGTAGATATAAGGTCTAATAGTCGGTATATTAGAAATTTTGTGTAATCTCCTGCTGAAGGAACTTCTACTGTTTATCAGCGATGTTCGATCCGCCAGAATGTTTCCGCTGTATAGTTCACCATTTCGTAACAAAGTTAATTAATTATTTTCACGATGAATGACCATATTTAGAAAAATGTAGTGGTAGCACTCAATCAGAGCTGTTGAATTTGTCATAACAGCTGTAAATAAATGCCTAGTTTCAAAGTTTCTTGCCGTTACAAACCTAATATTTTCACAATTATCAAGCAGAAATAATTACATGTTTCTGGTAATTACCCACCTGCTTACGCTGAAGAAACCCTGGGGAAGGAGACGACTTGGTTCGTTGTTCAATAACCATGAGTACCATACGGTTATCGCTATAACGTCCAGACTCATGCAATATTACAATGTTTAGCGATTTTACTGCCTCAGTCAATTTCTAGTCATAAATGCCACGGGATATTAACAGCATTTGCGTTTGAAGGTAACTCGTAAACGTCACCGAATGGTGGTGCGAAACATTTTGTGCAGGTTAGTTCATATAATCTTCTCCTCTACCCTTTGCAACATTTATCATCGCATGCTTTTGTTGCTCCTCTTTTGTACTTCCATTGTTAAAGACTCTGGTAACTTATCGCATTCTTTGTATGCACAGGAATATGCTGTTAAAAATGCCTTTTATGGCGTCATTCTGAAATTCAAGTCTTCATTTCCTTATACTGCAAATGGAAGTAAAAGTTATGTTACTTACTCTAACAGGAATTACAACGGCTTAGGCGGAGCACTCTAGCCTTAAGGTTAAGTTACCACTAATTCAGTTGTTTCGTTGTCTGCCACAAGGAGTATTCTCCTGGTCGATGGTTTTTCTTAATAGCTCAAGACTTGTTTTCCAGTCATTGAAAGAGGTACTCCGCTGGAAGTAGGATTCCGGACGTCTCATTGCAATGAAATGATGTGAACAATTAATTCCACAAAGAATTTCTGAGTAGTTAGCGTAAAACAAGTTTAGTGTTTAAAATGTCTACAGTGCTTGCTTTTGTAATCCTTATTTTCCGAGCAAGCAATCAACTAGTTTTCTGGTTTGTGTTATTTTAAACTTTTTCAGCCGCTCACATAGAGAAAAGTATTGCATTTTACTGAGAGTTCGATATTGTGACTTCACCGAAAACAGAAACCCTGATAAATACGAGTACATACTTTTTAATCATATCAGCCATCTTTTAAGGACGCAGTGCGAAGCTTTTCACGGAATTCTCCTCGCCCAAACCCTCTATATAAAACATATCTAATGTTTTCCAGTTTGCTAAAATTGGCTTTAAAGATTTTCATTATAAGTTTGAAATATTTACATGACCAATAAAACGTTTATTCTGAATTTCCTGTAAATAATTTGGAAATGCTTTTTATTAGTTTTGAATTCTACTTAACTAAGCGAACATTTCTTTACTCCAGGAAAAATTTAGAGCTGATTAATATATGCGGCTGTGCCAAAATCGTTTTTATACCATCAACCACTCCCGAGATATTCGCCATGGCTGGCTTAAATTTAAAATTGTGCACTTTGAAGGCTTAAGTTTTTATCATGAGCTCTTGGCTAGTGTATCGACTTACTTGTCGATAATTCACAGTCGTCCTGTGTACAGGAATGTGTGTATTATCGCAGCATAATCGTATCCATTTCTTGGGAATATTTATCGTTATTAATAGAAGGTTAGCAATGAAATGCTCTTTATGTTAATCTTATACTTTCGAATTTTCGGAATATTTTATTAGACCTTAACAGTTCAATGCGGTGTTTTATTGCTGTCTTTTCAGTGAACGTTTTGCTAGTGGAGTGGCTTATCTCTCAGATAAAGCTTTAACTGTTTGGAGGGGTACAAAGTATGCTGAACTCCTGCCGCGCGTGAAGCTTACAGTGGAAAGCAGGCAATAGTCTTTCACTATTGCGCGTCTTTACCTCTCACTTGTCTTATACCAAGTAAACCTACCTCTTTCCAGTAGCTTAAAACCTACCTGCTTGGAAGGGCTCACCCACGCACTAGCTAAAATGTCGCTGAACAGGCAGTACCCACATCATTAATGCAATGTAATTTTTTGGAATTTTAGAACTTGTTTGACACTACACATATACGGAAGTTTACAGTGAGTGCAAACTCATACACGACATTTCAGGGCTATTGATTTCGTTGTATACCATTATTTTAAGCACTGAAATGCTGAGGGGAAATAATTTATGTCATAATTGTAATAGCAAAATTGCGTGTGCCATTTGTAGCCGCGCTAAATTTAAGGTTGCGGTTTTAAGCACAGCTCGGGCTGTAAATGTTAATGTGTGTGTATAATAACTCTGAAGGCCCTAGATTGCATCTCTGTTGGAGTGAGTTTCGTGAATTTTTTTTTCTTTCCTCTTTCTCTTATCCTGAAAAGACAACTGGGGGTCGACCTTTCAATTTTGGGCTATTTGGCTATTCATTAATCGTCATAACTTCATACATCGTCTCTTCAGGCCCAAAATGCTGTATAAGGCCGTTAAAGGAAGATCAGATGGCACCAGAAGGCATAGTGCAATCGTTATAGCTCAAGACAAGTATTAACAGCGTGAGATTGAGAATGTGGAGACAGATTCATTTTGTCGACCTTACTGGCAATGTCCATACCATAAGTCTTTGACTTATTTTTTTCTAAATTTTCCACATATTTATATATCAGGCAAAGTTGTAATATTAGGCAGAGGGTTTCATGTTATTTTGCAAAAGGGTTGGTAATTTATAAAAGGAATTTGGCCCAAAGTCACCCCATGGAGCTAAATTCACCCCATCTTACGGTAAGTAAAACGTCATTCTCTTCCTGATAACTTAATTCAATACGCGCAGTTTTAGATAACATAATGAATGAAAAACAATAATAATAATAATAATAATAATAATAATAATTGCGTGAACCCGAATCTCATAACTTTCATGACATACTTTTGTGTAAAAAGCGTTATATTATTTCCAGAAATTTTGTATAGTATATCCGATTTTAGGCGCAACCATTATTGGCGCAGTATTATTACCTCTGTGATCGTAGCACTACCAGGCCATCATAACGACTAATCCTCGGAACTTGGGACCTGGTATGCCCTGCGGTCAACTGGGCTGCAGGTATAGCGTAACAAAGCTAATACAAAGTCTTCTCAGTGACAGTACTTCTGTGTTGTAAGTGTTTGTTGACAATGAATATCGGTTGCTTAGGCACACAAGGTCCCAACTTCCGAGCCTTAATAATGGCATATGATTCATACCAGAGCTAACAAAGTTTTAATAGTGATAAATAAAAAAACAATAACAAATTGCTCTAAAACTTCTTAAAATTGAAATAATAAGCATTTAATTTATACTGACCAGCCGCATATACTATTTCCTCGGTGCCAAAGAATATATCTTGTAGCTTAAAAATCACGTTATGATAGCACAGTTTGAGTACGCCTAGTTACGTTTACTTTCGCTCTAATATCCATTAAGTTTGTTTATATGTGCACGGATTGAACTGTATTAATATGCCAGCACGTTCTTGTGGGCTTGTATACGTGTCCCTTCCATCCTCCGGCGTTTACCTTCGGCAATTATTTAAATGTAGGGATATATAAATATACCTAACAAGATACGAGGGCGACACTGAAAATTTTTATAAAATCAAAGTATTAGTTCTAAAAAATAAATAATTTTATTGTTTTTCAAAATATTCCCCTTTAACATCAATACATTTTTGCGTTCGATGAAACCAGCCCTTAAAGCAATGATGCCACTCTTCCTGATGCACTTCTGAAACGAGGTTTTTGTAATAATTCCACTGCTTCGTCTAATGACGAAAAAGTGATTCAACGCATTTTATCTTTAATTTTTGGAAACAAAAAGAAATTGCAACTTGCTAGGTCGGGCTGAATGGTGGGGGACTTAGGGCATCCAGATACTCAATTGTTAGTTTTGTTGTATGCAACATTGTCGTGATGTAACATTTTTCATTTTGGGCGTTTTTCACGAACTTTTTCAAAAATTTTCGGTAAAGAGCCATTTATGTACTAATCGGCAGTAACGGTACGTTATCTCCTAATAATGCTATAGTAGCAATATGGTCCTTTTTAGAAAAAGAATACTAGCAACCATCTTCTTAACATCACTGCAAATTCGTCGGACTTTTATAGGCTTAGGTTCTGTTCGAAAGACCCATTGAGTCAATTGGGTTTTCATTTCAGGACCATAACAATAAATCAAAGATTTATCACTAGTAACGATATTCCAAACCAAATTTGAAGTAAGGCCTTGGAGTTTTTCCAGAGTTTTTCAACGCCAATCAATGAGTGGTCGTTTTTGATCGGGAGTCAGTTTATGTGGAATCCATCGTCAACAAAGTTTTCTCACGTCTAACTGCTGAAGTAAAATGTTTTTAATGTTTTGGATTTGACTCATACCAATGCCTAATGTCACCCGAATAAATTCATAAGATGTCTAGCGATCTTCTTCAAGCATTGCTCGAACAGCGGCAATATTTGTACCAGTAATAGCCCTTTCTTGGCCCTCCTTCACAAAATTCATCACTAAGAAAAAAAAACTATCTCTTTTGAATTCTCTACACCAATTATAAATTGTTGCCTTAGATGGGGCTTCTTCGCTAAATGCATGTCTAAGCCGATCTTCACACTGTTTAGGAGTTAATGACAATTTGAAATCGTAAAAAACCATAACCCGGATTTTTCTCTAGTCAAATTTATTTGTGGGTGAACACAGAATCTTTAAATGATGATTATTAACAAATTATTAGAACAAATTGAACAAACTACACTGCAATCAACTCGCACAACATTAGAAAGTAGCTGCCAAATATAAACAATTTCAATTGTTTTTAGAAACATGGCATTCTGAAAATTTTCGGAATAGCCCCCTTACATTATAAAATTAATAGATTACAAGAAGACTTTTTGTACGGATGTTTAAGCCCTCGTGTTATTAATGTAGTCAAATAAATTGCAGCTATTCTTGTATTCTTCATTTACGTGTGTGTCAGTTATTTGTATAACCGTGCCGTCATACTGTGTTGGTGAACACAGAATGAGTGTATGACTAGATATCGTAATATGTGTACGATGTACACCTGCATCTTTTAATAGTATATTATGCAACGAGATTATAATGGTAGTAATTAAAATACGAGTATTATTATTAGCCGAGCGGGAGAAGCGAAGCGAGGTTAATAATTATCATACGAGCGTTTTAATCACCATTATAGTCAAGTTTCATACGACTGTTTATGCTCAACCATGTATCTAAATTAAAGGTTTCATAAGTATTCGTTTCTGGCTTGAGTGATGTGTTACGATCGCTTTTCCTTTATCTATGGTTACAATACAATGACCTTGTAGCACCTGTGTCAAACAAAGTTGCTAGCGTTGTGAGACGTACTACGCAGAATAATCGATACTTGCGCTTTCACAATGTTACATGGTCACTTCTGATTGGTCGAATACCAATACTTTAATGAACAGGTGTACTTTAATGAGGCCCATTAAAGTACTGCTACCAGTCGTATAAATACTACATTTTGTCATGGTCGAGCATAAACGGTATTATGTTAGTTTATTGTGAGTCGATTTTCGATTGTACATTATGTTCAGCTTCCTATGCATACTTTATACAAAATATGCATACATGATTGTCAAATCCAGTATTGTAAATGACAAAATATTTTTGTTATTTACTATATTCTGTGTCTGCTGTATTAGGCTTTAATACGATTTGTAAATTAGTCTAATAGTTCAACTGAAAGCGGCGCAGTAAATTTTCTTTCCCAGACTTGTAGTTCAAAGGAGTAATTAAAATAAATCAAAATAACAATATGTCACTCTATTTATTAAAGCTCAAATATCCTCCACTTCACTGTAGTATAAAAAGCAGTTCCTAGAGAGATATTTAAGTTAATTTGCCAACTGAATATCTGTTTTTAACATCCTGAAAATATGTTTAATGTTATCCTTTCAAATAATATAATTACCCGAATAATATAAATTTCACCATCTGTCCATATGTTTCAATGCTAAACAACCGCGTATAACGTGTGACGTAACGTTGTGAAAACTGCAATTGGGCGGGGCTAATATGCTCACGAAGGCGATGGCAGAGTCCACCTCCAGTCGTAGCAATAAGACTGACATTTGATCTCTGGGTATGAGCCGTAGGTACAGGCCAATAAAAACAATTTAGAGCAAAAACCGTTTTACGACCGTGCTAAACAACGCTGTTATAAGGGAACCTGAAACTATGAAACTGCTGTAAAACAGTTCGCAGCGTAGACAACTACAGAGGAGATTTGAAGATTTTACTGAAGGTCCAGGAAAAAATGTACGATCTGCTAGGCATATTTGGTTCCTTAAGAGAATAGAATGTGTGCGCAAGCGTTATCATAAGTGATAAGTTTAGCCAATAACCTTAAATCTCCTACTTCCATAAATCATGTTTGTAATTCCACATACTGCTTCAACACCACATGGCTCACCTTGCGCTGTGTTAATGAAATACAGTTGATTATGCTGAACTTGGAGATTGCGGGAAATTTACATAGACATGTGAACTTGTTTTGTAGTTTGTAGCATATACGCACCAGATTCTGAAGTCTTTTACGTCTGGCTGCTTTGCATTTAAATTTATAGCAACTCAATCCCTTGTGGTATAGAAAATAAATGAATTTGTGGAAGCAACTAAACTAAAAATTTTAGTTTTTGGGCGTCACATTATCTATGAACGAAAGGTGGGGGAGACACATAGACATCACAAAACTGAATGCATAATAAAATATGTAGTCATTAAAGTCTTTTATGAAAGTTACTGATATAGCAATAAGAACAATGAAGATGGTGTACAAAGATATTGTTAGATCTAGTTTATCATATGGGGCAGATATTTGGGGTTGAGAAAGTACTGAAAAACTGAACCAAATCCAGACGCATTTTCTGAAGCGAATTCTACAGGTAGGGAGGGGTACTGCCAATTGTGGGGTTCGTAATGAGACTGGCTTATACAATGAAATAATACATCTAGAAATAAGCGCAGTTAAATTCTGGTTATGCAAAGTACGGGGAGATCAGGTACTTCTATGTGCGGTGGGTTTCAGAGAGCAAATACGGGAAGAATGGGATACGTGTTGAGCAACGAAACTGCGCAAGGGATTAAAGAAATTGGAATTGGGTACATTTGGCTACTTGGGAGGGACATGGGGCATAACGGGTGGAAGATTATTCAAAGACGACTGCGTGATATTGACAGACAAAATTTGAAATCACAGTGTGCTGGGCTGTGTGAGAGAGGCCTATTTAGATGACTACAAGAGAACAAAGAAGTGGTTTAGCGTGGCTAAAATAGGGGGCCTGGAAAGGCAAAAAATTACTTGATGATACCGGAGTGAGAACATGTCCACTCTGTGGGGAATGGGGAAGCGTGAGTCATATTCTGGCTGAGTGCAGCGAAACAGAATTTTAAGAAAGAAATATTTATCACCACAGTTTCTGGAGTCCAATAGGGGGATGGAGGCTTGCTCCATCGATGTACGATATAATGTTGGACGCTGGGTGTCACAAAATGGGGTCATTTTAATCTAAGATTTGGCAAAGGAGGTTAATTGCCCTGGAGAGCAGAGGAGGAGGGAGGGTCTATAAGAGCGAATTCTTAAGGGTCAGAGCACTGTATATATGTGATGCTGCGTTTGTAATTTTTATTCATTGTTATTATTTTTTCTGTATTTTTTATTTCTTGTTGCTAATATGTTAGTATGCAGTTACCAAGTGTATATACTTAGTAGTGTACTCTTATTTTAAGATTACAGGGACAGGAAAGGTATGTGCACTCGGTCAAACCAAAAGTGGCCGGTCTCTCGAGGAGTTACATTTTTTTCAACGTCCCTTCGAGTGAGCGCGCGGCTCGCAACCGTCAACTTCTGTGCGCCGCTTTGGCTAACTATAATACAGGCCACAAGCCCTGACTTGGGCTGCCTACACACCGTGCTACCTCCAGTAGTGAAACTACTTAACTTCTACGCAAGCAGCTCGAGTTCGATTCTCTGTAGTGGATTGTTTTATATATATATATATATATATATATATATATATATATATTTCAAATCGTTTTACTGTAATATAGTTAAAATAATATTGCTTGTGTTATTTCATGTTATTTACAAATATAATTACAATATGGTGAAATTTAGGATTATAAAATATAAATTGACTGATTATAAACCTCCTGACCGATAAATTGTCGTGGTTGCCATCTATCGGTATGACGGACTTCAAACTAAACGCCACATACATAAAAAATGAAGGAAACCTGTTATACAGTTCGGTCGTTTTAAGGTGAGGTCACAGACCGGCTACATGCGTAGTAGGCTGTACTGCAGTGACCTCGGTACTTTTCCGATGCGAAATTGGCAGTGCATGAGGCATTCAAGGTTATCTTTATCAGCTGTGTTTCAGTCGCTGCTGTGTTCGTGCTGTAAAGAGAGTTGACATTGTACATCTCAAAGGTGAAAATTTATTTAAGACGTCTGTGTTGTGTGTGATTTGCTTAAGAGTGTTAATGCCTTGTTATTAGTACACTGCAATGCCTGCCAACAAATTCACGCTTGAAGAACGAATTTTTATGTACTATACATACGTAAAAACCGAATCATGCAGACAGGTGTGTAGGCAATTTCAGGACAAATTTCCTGGTATTCCAACTCCAAGCAGAGAACTGTTAGATATGTGGTTAATAGTTTAGGACAACGGGATCACTAAATGCTAAACCTAAGATGGGAAAACGAAGTGTTATAACGGAGGAAAAAAATTGACGAAACTGGTGCATCTATGTGGAGAGCCCTTAAAAGAATTTTAAAAAAAGTTTACAGGAACAATCCCCACACCACAGATGAACTTAAGAACACTATAAAAACATAAATTATGAACATTACGCAAGAGGAATATATGCGTGTGAATTGAAATTTCATTCAGATATGCCAGGAATGTCTTCACGCAGATGGACACCACTTATAACAAGGTTAGTACTCATTATAGTGCATGTTACTATCACTCGTGAGTAACGCGGGAGTTACGGAACGAAAAACCCCCAGTGCAATAGACAGTGTGCGAAGTACGCATACGCGCGATCCGTGGCCTCACCATAAAGCACTCGCACTGTATTTTTACTCATGTAGTTTAAATCAAAGGGGGGGGGGCGTTGAATAGCCCCACGGAGATTTGAATTTGCAAACTCAGGAACAGTTAGCTAACTCGCTACCACTGAGTTAAAAGTGCTGCAGTAAGCGTAGCATTGCAACGAGGTTTAGTCTTACTCCACTTGAGAACCATAAACTAATAAAATGTGTTTTGGTTACAAATATTGAGTGTTGAAACACTTTGAAACATCTGTCTGTTTGAAATCTCGTGTATGAATTATTTTCTCGGAAGACCTTTGTGAATATACTTGTGTTCCCCAATATAACTACTACAAGAATATATGCAGCCTTGTGAACAAAGCCTGACTGTCCTGAGCACTCAGGGCCGAGTGTACCACCATAAGGCCCATGCGATTGTTGTATTTTCCAAGTGTAGACAGTTCGACAATAAAAGGTCTTGTACAACTACTAAATAGTTTAGTGGTCCATGGGTAACATCCAGTATTTTATCTCTATTCGAGAACTTTATAGCATGTCTCACAGTTTTACGTTACATAAGAGCGATTTACGGAAGAATATGCTTTTCTATTCAGTATTTTCCACACTGCACTGATTACTCTCAAGGTATGTATACCCTTCCAGCTAAAGAGGCAGAAGTTACAAAAATTCTGATTTCTTGCCTCTCTCTGCAGGTAATTATGACGATTTAATGGGAAGAATATTATTTTTTGAACGGTTAAAATTACTTATTCCCTTTAGTTCTTGATCAGGTGCTGTCTTTTATACATAATTGGAGTCCAAGCCCAAATTATATATAAATAACGTAATTAGCACTGTATATATCTTCACCCAGAAGAATAGGAGGGAAGTTATGTAAGCTGTCGAAAGATTTCATGCTTGTTTTATCAGCGGTCATTAGGCATACACATCCAGAATATCGTTTACTGTATCGTTCTGTAACTCAACGATTTAACGGTATTGGTAGATTTAAAATCATAAATATGTACGGACTTAAGCTTTATAAAAACTCTTATTTCATTCCAACAAAATATATCTAATGAACAGAAACGTCATGTTACCAAATTTACAGACTGGCATGACAAATACCTTTAACAATTTGAGCAATAGCTTCTTATAAACGGGAATGTTATTGGAATTAATTGTTCTTTCACACAAGCCGTGTGTTGGACAGGGTTGGAAAGGTAGAATCAGATGACTGAAAAATTCAATGCCATAGCCGGGATTTGAACCACGGATCTCCCGGTCTCCGTCCGGTTGCTTCAAGCACTGAGCTACCATGGCGTGCCGGCATGTTGCCATGGTAGCTCAGTGGTTAGAGCAACCGGACGGAGACCGGGAGATCCGTGGTTCAAATCCCGACTAGGGCATTGAATTTTTCATCATCTGGGAATGTTAATGTGTAAAAATTGTGGAAACGGTATTTTAAGTTAAATGTATCTATGCAATATTAATTTTCATAAATTATGTAAGACAAAAACTAAAGTAGCTACATATTTCAGGCAGTTGTGTTTAAAATTATTGACTGTTTCGGATAGTATATTCTAGTGACCCCCCGTCGTTATAAGTTTCATGTATCTATTTTGGTTTTCCAGTAATAGAAAGATGACTTCGTTGGCTATTTGCCTAATTTCAGATTACAGTTTTTATTTGTCATGCCAGTATCTGAAATATATGGCATTTTAATAAAAAACGACAGTCATTTTTGAGAAAATATAAGTAACAAAAATGTATTGATAAAACCTTGTTTGGGATGAGGGGATTGCCTAAAAGCCCTCTCCTTGCATCCTTAAACGGGTTGTATTCCAAGAATGACATAAAAGTAAAACATTCACTTTTTGTTTCTTTAAATTGTTTTTAGTGTATCAGGCACATGAAGCTCTTCTACCACTCCAACACCTTATCAGGCAGCCATTCTAGTAGCAGTTTATTAGTATCTAGGTACCTCATTTAAAACGGATTTTTTTACACCACAAAAAACGTTTTGGCTTGAGCAAATAACTTACAAGCATGGTTTGTATTGCATTTCCTTAGAAAGGAAGAGTCATTTTCTACTAAGAAGTAGCCGAGTTAAGCTGAATAGCGTGTAATTACTTGAAATTTAAAAAATATAGTGGTAAAATTCTATTTAACAATTTAATTTTTCATATCCTTCAATATTCTGAAGCTTATAATCGTACAAATCTTTAATAATGATATAATGTGTGCAGTAAAATATTTAATATTAAAGGGGATGAAGTAATTTAGGGTAGATGAATAAAATAACGACAAATGACTTTGCACCTGAGCTGACATAAGTTTCTGATACGTTGGAAGTTAAGAATAGAAATTTGGCCCAAAATCGCCCAATTTTACTGTACCTTGAATGAGAGTAAGCACTAAGCTATTTTAGAGCATGCCCAGCATTCTTCTACAGTATAAACCAATTAATTTACAGCTACACAGACGAACACCATGGTAGTATCTCATTCCTAGAATATAGAAGAAGCTATAAAGAACACTTATCGTAACCAAAAGAAATAACTTGACAGTTCGGAGTAATCTGTTCTAAGCGAGACAATTTAATATCACTATTTCACGATAATATCTCGAGGAAGAACTAATACATGGCGGAGATTACTTCATTTCTTGGGGGTTTACGAAGTGTTGGATTGGGTTGTTCACCCAGACGATGCTAATGTAATTTGAAAACCGAAAAACACAACGGCTACCTGCGCGTGACCATAAATCAAATGTATATAAATATGACAAACGGTAGCCCAATATTTTATAACAACTAACTTGCTTCTGCACAAGATTGCTTTCGTAATAATTAGAACTGGGAATGAGTAATGCCCGTGTATACGAGGTGTAAATGAGATAAGCAGCTCTCCTGGAAGAAACCCGTAACTAATGTGAAACCTGTTCTGTAGGTGCATAACTCCTTCCCCCAACCACTTGCCTTTGTCAGCATTTAAATAAATGGTGCTTCTGTTTTAATAGCCCCTCGGATATTAAATATTTTTATTGCGAACGGTGTGCCATAAGCATTCCCAATTTCCATGAAAATTGAACATGTGTAGAAGATATCTTGTTGAAAAACGTTGCGTCAGGTTTTAGCACGTCTGTCACCACTAACATATCTGTTTGTGTGTGTACCCATGTGATGCCTGCTTATGATTTATGTGGCTTGTGGTGTTTGGGGATAAAGAACGAAATAAAACATGGTACAGAGCACGCACGCGCTAGGACGCACATGGAATCCGTTGTCAGAATATCAGTATGTAGTTGTTTGCCTTCTAAAGCCCTGTTTTATTATCAGTACAAAGCTGTGCTGAGTCGCCGGGGCTGAACGTGGAATCACCACTAATCGCTTTTATAGGCTATTTATGTTGAGCGTCACTTCTCCGCAGGACATGGCCTCGCGCAGATAATCCTTACCACCCCACCAGTTATGTTTCGGGTTAGCGCCATCAAAACTAATATCCATTTTAAATATACAAGAAAATCTCCGTAAGAGATACAGCTCTGACTAAATGCATCATATGGGCGTGTCCCGTAAGAAATGGCTATCCCATATAGAAGCATTATCTTAGTTTTTCTCAGGTAGTGAAAACTAGAATCACGTGTGTTATTTTTATCTCATTAAAATAAAAGTGTTAAGAACGTTTTCTGCTAGCTTTAAAATGTTGATCAAAAATTACGTTAACGTGTATATTAATTGCCCTAAAGCAAAGCATTGCACTTCAAAGCATATTCTATGTGGATTGTGTATATTATTATTATTATTATTATTATTATTATTATTATTATTATTATTATTATTATTATTATTATCTTCTAGCAGCTTATCTTAAAAAGTGTTAGTAAGAAAAATGGTTTGTATAAGTTTCTTCATTTCAAGAGGAAAAGTAATGTTGTCGTTAGCTATTTTGAATTAATAGAGGCTATCAAGAACATTTTAAGGTCAATCTTTTTTATAAGTTGCATTTTTTTCTCAAATTTGGATTCTACAAAAACCTACAACTTTTGTCTGTAACATTTTGTAAATCAAACCATTATTTTTATAAATGGCTTTACAAATATTAACACAACATTAGCTGTAGGAAATGCCATAACTTAACCCGAATTTTACAGAAATGAACATCTTTTATCATGTAACTAGAAAAACCAAAAGAAAACGTACTGCAGAAAAATGGATTGCCCTATTAAAATATAACATTCATAACACGAAACTTTTTTTTTGTATTATTAGCATTTTAGAAATAGTCGCTGCCATGTCTTTAAATTTTTCCGGACTGGTTCATACCATATGTATGTTAACATGTTTAAAAACGTGCGTCTCTTGTTTGTATTTCCCCAGTGATGTCATTACTAAAATACGGTATTAAAACACATGACTGTTTTCGCGTTCTTCGTTGTGTCATTTGCAAGTACTGCTAAGAAAAGCATTAATTCCTTGGAATTTCGTCGAAACTTTCTTAATGGTACCCTTCAAGGTGGAAGGAGACCTTGTACAACATTTCAGTGCTTCTATTCTTTGAACGTTCAATATGATTACATAGATCATTTCAAAATTATATTTTAATTAAAGCTGTTTTAAAAACAATCGAAAAAAGTAACAAATTTAAGGGTTATTTGGGGTGAGAGAAATTCTCTACAGATCTGCGCCTTTTAGCCTCGGAAGTTTCTCGATGTAAATAATACTCTGGAATTACACGGATTTACATTTTACACACATAGACGAACTTTGTCTTCTGAAACTACCTTTTAATCCAAGAGGCCTCAAAGCATACATTTTTCTTGAAATATTGATATAAGAATTTTGATTTAAAATACAAATTATCACTTTTCTGGAGGAAACTTCCAGTAGAATTACATAACAGCGTTGCACCTTTTGTAAGCCGAGAACTGTATACTATTCATGCGAGTTAGGAAGTGTGTATATTCGTTAAAGTTCATGTATATGGAGATACTTTATTAAAATATGTGGATAATATGGAAGGAAAAACTATATCGGAATGTAAATTCTTGTGCGTTTGAAATAGTAGTGATTTACAAAGAATCCTAGGAACACCCTTTTGTTGTATTTCTATTGAGTAATTTATTTATTTCCTATTTACATATATTTATTATTATTAGGTTCAAATACTATCAGTTTTTTTATAATTAATTTATTAATGATGTAGGAAGCATTGAAGTAGTTGTTTATAATACAAGAGTTAAAAGTGAGATTTTATCCTGAGAGTAGAATAAAATTGCTTTGAAAATTGTCATACACTCTTTTAGACAGTCGTCAATAATTATAGATTATGGATTAGATTCTTTTTACTTATCTGTTTCGTATCTGTGATGTTCAGTGCGGCTGTGATGGTCACTTGTTTCTTTTTAGCATCGTGTTGTCAGGTGTTATGTTATTAGCACTGCAACTGTAAATATCTGAGTGTTATAATTTTTTACCACTTAGTGGCATAATTTTCTCCTTTTAATTAATATCATTTGCCGTTAAAACCGTTTCATTTACCTTCGATTAAAATGATATGTTGCAACACACTGCTTCAAACTTAATTCTGATTAAGTGCTAGTAACGAACGTAATAATTTGCCTTGGTTATGCAAGATAAATTAATATTTATACGAATTATGTAATGTTTATAGTGTTTCGCTGTATGCGCACTACTGACTTGGCAATGCTTTGAGAATATAAAAGCATTTAGAACATTCTTGATACCACGAAACCGTTGGTGGTGCTGTTTTGCTCCATAATACACAATAGGAACATTGGAGGAAGACTGCAACTTCATTGAATCTCCAGGATATCTCTTCTAAAGTTTAACAGGAGATGAAATATATATGCTATATATTCACTAACAACCGAAATATACAATATTAGTTGGTATAGTAAGGTATAGTTCTTTTTAAGGATGCATGTCGAAGAATTTCAAGGAATTTTTCTAACCCTAAACAATATTTTATTTGGAATTGTTTTCAATATATTCGAATTCTTCAAAGATAGCTAGAGCGATTTTGGCTAAAATACTAATGTTTGGTATATTGGTGTGCGTTATAAAATGTATATCTTAAACTTTCTATAAATAAACCCTGAAGGCCTCTTCATTCTCGATAGACGTTTATAACCTATAAGCCATAAACTTACACAGAAACTCACTGTTGGGAAAACTGTTGATACTTTGTGCCAAAAGCGTTTTCGTTGCATTAATCATTACATGTACTTTAAGTAACACATTTACAAATGTTAAATTTTCTGTCCCTTACTTAGATTAGCTTAATACAAATAGTGTAAAATATGTAGGTTGGTATTTATCGCCATTCGTTTAAACATTTGAGTGCTGTTTCAGTCTCTGTTGCGCTATAACAAAGTCTATATTGAAAGCATTTCTAGTCAGTATTTATTATGACTAAATACAGGGTTTTGTATGAATAGTTTATGGAATAGATATGAAAATAAACGATATCTAAATGAAGTCCTGTGTTTGTTACGCAACAAATTTTTATCCTGTTTTCGTAACACTATTCGTCATTTTATTTGAAGCTTGCATGTACATTTGCAGCGAATGTATGGTTTCCGATACTCGCCTGTTCATTGCCTAGTGAGGTATGTTCATACAGTGGTATGCTCACCTGCGGTGTTTTTACCACAACATATGTCATGCGATACTCTAACGATTTACCTCCATGCCCAACGTTTTCATGTCATTGTTTTAAATTACAACGGCATTTGTTTTCGCTATTTTAACACAAGTTCAAATGTCCGTTTACCACTGGTGCATAGTGATCATAATGTTTCACGCTTTTTGAATGTTAAACAATAGCTTAATGTTATTCTTTTAATGTTGAAACTGGTGTTCGCTTTCTCTGACAGCCGCTCTCTTTAAGTGTGAACCACACTGGGTTTTCAAACATTTTATCGAAACAAATGCTTTGTTGAGTTTCGTATTCCTCTCGTCACCAAAGGAAAAATCTGATATGTTGCATTCACGTAACTATCGTTTTTCTGCAAACAATTCCTACAAAAGCTTTATTTTTCGATCTACTTTATATTAGAGATAAACGTTATCAGAAATAGTGTCACTATACATTTTGTTGTAGGTACAAGGGGGGTGCAGGAGACATAGCGATAGACAAATGTTTAAAAACGGGTTGCTGTATGTTGGCCTTGAAATCCCACACTCTTTCCATCATATCGCGAGAAACCACTGAATGGTGACAGCCCTTCCAAAATGGCAAAGTGTTGAAAAATTCAAGCCAATAACAACTGATATCTCGGAAGTGGCTGATGCCACAAATTAAGGCTATTTGAAATAAATTATCTGTTTCAAAGAGATCAACATTTTTGTCTAATAAGGTTCTTGTAAAACTTATGGTTTACCAATTACACAAAATTTTACAAAATTCCATCCAAATGACGATTTCACAATCTATTCCCAGAAAATCCAAGGTATGCATTTTATAATTCCACGTAAATCTCATTAATATAAGCAATTTAATAAAAAAATGCTAGATGCCATTTTTGATAGAATTAAAGATAAGGAAAAACGTTCCATATAAAGCGTAGTTTGGGGTAGCAGATTTTCTTGAAAACCTTAATGTTGTTTCTTACTGAACATAAATATTAGCTTGGGTACTTACTCATATTTCATTCTTTAGTTATGCTGTTCACACACACACGAACACGCGCGTGCGCGAGCACACACATACACACGCACACACTTTTTTTTCCCCTTATTGAGGGTACTCAATATATTTCCAGTGAAAGAAACCATTACTTCGAATTTTTGGTTGGAATGTAATACTTCCTTTACGTACTAGGTTCTGGTAGAGAAAGTAAAAAACCACTATTGCGGTGATTTTATACACTTTGCATAGGTTTATGAGAAACAAACGAATGGTCGTAAAATTTCAAAAACGCTCTGCTTAAAGTATTGGGGAACCCAAACTAATAACGTGAAATATCTTATAAGCGGCTAAAACTACAGCATTACAGCTGACGTTATTTGATACATACTGCATTATTCAAATGCATTTCTACTAGTGATGGGCCGATATCACTATTTCTCGATAATCGATACCGATGCTGATTTTCGAGCACCGATACTCGATACTCGCATTATAAAATACATAAAACGTATTAGTAGTTTTCTGTGTATAAACGCATGTAACCAATTTTGTATTGTGTGCTAATTCCGAAATTGTTCCTGATTGACATTCTCCAATTGGCAGCAATTTTTTTTATCTTGATAATGCCACAGGTTATATATCCCTATTGTTAGTCAAAGCTAATAATAATAATAATAATAATAATAATAATAATAATGTTTTGTCTATCCATATTGTGGAAATTAGTCGTACAGTATCCTGTAAGTCACGCGTAAATACAAACTAACAGATGTAAGGAAAGAACAAACATTTCCATGCGCTGTATTATCTCACGTCTTAAGTTCTGATTTGTTTTTGCTGGGTTCACAGATTTGGGTCATCTGAGTAGGTAAATGTATTGGCTGGAGTCACCAAGACAAACTGTTGCAGAAACGTGATTTAGTGCATCAGCTACATCAGCTTCATTCACAACTCAATTAATGCTGCATGCTACGTGTGTGCCTCTACTCCTTCCCGCATTTTTTGCATGTTTGCATTTAGACACAAGAACCTATGGAATGCTGTATTGATTCACCCACAGGAAATACGGTCAAGGTCTATCAAGAACCATAGTCCAACTCTTGCGAGGCAAGAACGTGAAGTTTCGACTGCTTTCATGCCTTATCTAGCATAAAGTTAAACACAACAACTTTAAATAATGCAAAACTTAAAAATGTAAAAGTATCGAAAAAGTATTGAAGGTTTATCTCAAACTATTCGACATACTTCGATGCCACCGATTATCGAGAGTATAGAGGTATCGACGGTATCGAGGTCCCTTCCCTAGTTTCTACATATTTATATGATAAACCTTTGTCTATCGCCTACAAATTTGCAGTTGTATGAAATTTTTTTTTCACGCCAATGCCTCAACTTATGACGTAAGAGGAAGAAGCGTTTGCATCATAAGAGCAACTTCTCAATCGAAGCAATATTAGTTAAATTCGTGATTTTATCTGCGTTATAAACGAACGCCTTGGAAGTTATATGTACTTTATTTATTGATTAGTAATGGGACTGCTTACCTTGAGCTCATACACATACATTTATTATTTAAAGGTATGCAGCTGCTATTCTCGAAACCTACGCCATTGTGAGGGGGATGAAAAAAAGTTTCTTCGTTTGAAGAGGGAAAACAGTAACGTTTAGTTTAGTGGAGCTTATCGAAGTAATTTTAGAAACCTATACTTTGTTTCATCAGATTCTGATTCCGCATCTTTTTAAATAATATGTTTAATCGAAGCATTTATCTTTATAAAAACCTCGGCATCAATTGCAAAAATAATTTAAAATGTAACTAGTGTCCCAAAAGTAACTGAGAACATCGTTGCGTTTTGCTTTCCTTACTCGATATATACCAGGTGATCCATTAAGTCCGGCTGGAATGCAAGTACAGGTTTTCACAAAATGGTAATGCTAACTCTTCCCTCATTCAGTTGTTTACTAGCCGTGTTAAAGGAAATGGAATGGGAGACAAATCAAAACATAAATAAATAACCAAAGTAGGACAGCTTATCATACACACAAGTGCATGCAGACTGAAGTGGTTTGTAGTGTATAATATTATGTTTACACCCTTAAAATGCATTTGGACCCAAAGTTCGCTGTATTAAAATACTGGTATGTATGTTCCCCATCACCAATCAAAAAATTCGCACTTATTTTTTGAACGCCGTGTATAGACAACCACTCAAACAGATGAGTTATGTTAAAGGTGCAATATGAATTAGCACGGCATTATTTCGGAGAAAATCAATAAAGGAAACTCATTACGCCTTAAATTCGATAACTGTCTGTCTTGATCTGCAAGGTGAAAATCCAATTCAAAGGCTTTCGGTGCAGATATAATGCCTAGTATAGAGGAGTTTAACATAGTAAGTGTGTGTGTGTGTGTTTTTTTTTTTTGTTTTTTTTCCAGCTGTTTAGGTTCAAACCAACGGTTTTGCGAGGGGAACAAATACCCACACATACTTAATATTCTTCGTTTGAAGAGGAAGGAACAATGGCATTAGATATTTTTAATTTATTTGAGGTTATCGAGGTAATGTTATGTTAACTTTGTTTGTCCTTGATGCAAACCCACAGTTTTTCATCATATTCTAATTCTACGCACCAAAACAAAGTATTACCAAAAGTATTTTTAATTAAGCCATTATTTTTATAAAATATTTAGCAGCACTGAAAACGTCATTGGGATATCTAAGACAGATTTATAAATTATGCACTGATCTCTTGGAAATCTCCTATACATGATGCTTGACGAAGTGGAATTGCTGGATTAAAATAAAAATATCTTGTGAAATTAGTTCCTCCAGGAATTACAACAAAACAAACGCCTGTCTCAAATCTGAATATAAAAATTACCGACAGCACTATGAAGCATGTAGTGTAATAAAAGTGAATATTTCAAAGTAATTGTATGTTTTTAATTTTGTTAAATATTTTGTAAAAAGAATCGTTGATAAAACGTTTCATACGTTGTTTTGTGCATAGGGTCAGAATATGATGAAAAAATGTCGGTTTCTGTGTTAAAAAGGCAAGTTGACCATAACAGATCTAGAGAACATTAATGAAATTAAATATAATTATTGTTTTTTCCCCTTAGACAAGGAGAGTCTTATGCAAATTCGCTATTTACACGATAATCTGGAAGGTTGAAATTTGCATAGTGTTTAACACCCATCTTACTTCATACGACACCACAGGCGGTGACACGGTTGATACATGAAATGAAATGATAATTGAGAAATGACATTTGGGAAGGAAGGAAAAGTTTAGGGTATTTTTCCGGAATTTGCCAGTAATGAGGACTGAGAAAAACCTGGCAAAATCCTCAAGTTTGAGTGGACGGTCCTGGCGCAATTTGATCCGTAGACCTCCTGTTCACGAGCATGTGCCTTAACGATTCCGGCTACTGTATCGATTGCAAGGTTGTAACAAAATACATTATAGACAATGCGATCTATAGCTACAGAGTACAAATCCTCCACTTTTATACATAGATAATCAAAGATAATGGAATTCAAGATACAGGCATTGACGCAGTATCTGCTTCACATAAGCACGTGGAGTTTTTAACAAATTCTGGAATGTTTCCAGTATGCCTCGTAGAAGACCGTGGCATACACTTTGTCAACCGTTTTGGCCACTCGTGTTGTTCACCCCGCGGTGCTGGGTGATAATAGCGAGGCTGTAAAGGACTGCTAACATCCATACAACCCCCTTCACACGCATGCGAATCAACTCTGTGGAAATGATAGCGGTTTAATTGAAATAACTCGGGGAAGCTTGCAGTTTATAGGTGTGGATATGTAAACTTCCCCCGACTCTTCCGTTTCCGCCCTCGCTACGGACCTCCGCAATCAACCGGGATAAAAATGAATCAATAAGACAAACAACCGTGTGCATACGGATAGCTACACACACTCATAACTATAGGATTTTGGTTAATTGGAGGTGAACGTGATGCTGAAATTGGTTGAGACTGTTATTACGAGGGTGCGATTAAACCGTAGTCCGTGTAAAGCTGGATATTAACGTCGAGGTTTGCAAAAAGACAATGGCGTTACAATCCTTTTTTTTCTTAATCTAGGGGAGCAGTTATCCATATCTTAACTGCTGAGAAAGCTCAACTTGAAATGTTAATGTCTGTTATGCCCATTATCCACTAAAATGTAATTACCTTCCTTTACCGAAATGCACGTAAAGTTGTTACCGCTGATGATGAACGAGACAGCATGTATACTCGACATTTACTTCGGTTTGGAAACCCCATAACAAACACACCTGCATTGCAAATCTCGAATGTTGGGCTTAACATTCGCTAATGCCTTCTTTTACTTTCTCTGCTACGTATAGTAAGTAGGGGAGGTATTGTATTCCATCCAAAAATTCGATGTCCAGATTTCACCAAAAATGTATGTCTTGAGGCCCCTGAACACCCCAAAATTAGACAAATAACGAGAGTAAGCCAGCATAACTCAAAAACGAAAGTCGGATACAAACCAAACTTGGTACTTTAGGTTTAATACCTTTCAAAGATGCGACAAGAAAATTTTCAAGAAAATCCCCCACCCCAAGTTACCCTTTACGTGAAACATGTTTCGAAAGTTTTGGTTTTCTGAAAAATGGCTCTAACGATTTTGACTGAAATTATATTAAAGTTATTTACATAAAAAAGTAAATTAAATGGAGTTTTATTTATGGATGCTTTTTAACTGTTGTGGTCCTTAGCGTCCCATTCTATATTGGGCGTGCTCAGAGTCTTCTTTAGCAGGCTTGAGGTTCTTTCACGTGCCGTAAATCTACGACACGCGACCACCGGCTTTACTTCCCTTCCGAACGATGGTGTGCTAAGGATTTTTACGCCCGAAAAAATCCATCACCCTTCGCCGGGTTTGAACCCGCGACCTTGGGAATAGGATAGTTACATTCATTTATTATGTTTACCCTCCTCTTATGTAGGACATACAGGCGGGTGCCTGGGGTCAGATGCCCGTCGAGGAGTAGACACTCATGGATCAGACAGAACATCCAGGATGGGTGATCAGTATGGGATGAAGGAAGTAGATGAAGCGAAATGTTGGTGAAATGGACGAAAGGAAAAGTGATGATGGAGCAGTTGGTGGAATGAATGACTGGGGAAACCGGAGATCCCGGAGAAAACTCGCCCAGACGCCGCTTCGTCCACCACAAATCCCACATACAGGTGCCTGGGATTGAACCCGGTCCGCCTCGGTGGGAGGCGAGCTGTCTAACCACTCGGCCACGGCGCCGCCCAGGATAGTTACATGACAAATAAAATGTATATCTTGATGGAATTAATTGTTCTTTCACACAAGCCGTGTGTTGGACAGGGTTGGTAAGGTGGAATCAAATGACTGAAAAATTCAATGCCATAGCCGGGATTTGAACCACGGATCTCCCGGTCTCCGTCCGGTTGCTCTAACCACTGAGCTACCATGGCAACATGCCGACACGACATTAAATTCTCCAGTTGATTCGCATTTTTCCCGGTAAACCACAAGGAGATCTTGAATTTTCTGGGAATAGCCTGTGAAGTCCTCTTCATTCTGAAGGAATTTTGTATAATCTTGTATAATTGATAAACGTTAAGGGATAGACGAAACTACACAAAAATGTAACCGCTTTAAAACACACGATTTACTTCAAAGGACTTTTTTTGTGGCATCAGTCATTTCCGAAATATCCGTCATTAACGGTTTTTTAATTGTTCAATACTTACTATAATTCTTAGTACTTTTATTATTGGAAGGGACTCAGCAGCGTTCTAGTAAGGATACGTTACCTATGCCCCACAAGGGGGGTGCCCCCGGGAGGGAGGAGGAAGTGAGAGAAGACACCGTGCGGCCGGAACCAGGAGTGACGTTACAGCAATGACATGGTCCCTACTGTTCAATACTTAGCCATTCTTTTCAAGTCTTGACGATTTTCTGTTGCTTCCGCAATGCCATGGAAAGAGTATGGACTTTTAGGGCCAGTATATAGCGTCCGATTTTAAAACATTTGACTGTTCCCTTTGTATCTATAACGAAATGTGTAATGCAGCTATTTCCGGAAAGGTTTAACTCGATTAAAATGAAGTAGATAGAAAAATCAACTTTCGTAAGAATAATAAGCTAATTATAGAGGGTAGAAAAAGTAATGTGAATGTAACATCATATTTTTAAGTGGTGTTTAACACCGTTAATACCGTTCATACGGTATTACAAGCAGTAGACATTGATGGTATATGAAATGAAATTGAGAAATGAAATTTGGGAAGAAGATTTTCCAGGACTTATGTTGAGGGTACCTCCCCGGTATTTGCCAGTTATGAGGACTGAAGAAAATTTAGAGAAAAAAAACTCAGTCTGGGAGGACGGTATTGGCGGGATCTGAACCGCAGACCTCTCGATCACCCAAACCTCCCCTGCCTTAACGAACTCAGTATCGCGCTATGGCCTCGCCATGCTTTTCTCTGTAATGGAAAATGACAATTGTCACTGTACAGTCTAGTTTAAGATCATACAGAACTGGAAAGAAAACCTTTTCTAAGAAATACAAGAGGTTTTTTTTTCACATAAATATCCGAGCGTTGCTTTAGGAGATGCACAGCTCGGAGTCGACTGCTGTGATGTCACTTATTCTATTTGAGTATTTGCCACTTCAAAGAAGCATCCTTTACGCAGTAAAATTACTGTAGCTTTTTAAACTGTGGTTGTTACAGGTTACGGCAATGAAGTGGTTTGTTTCTCTTAATTCCAATTCTAGGAAAAACAGTTATCTAACTTTTCATGTTTACTAATCGTGAAAAGTCGCCCTAGGGATCGAAATCCTGAGAAATTAAAAATAGCTATAATTTAATATTTTATATTCTCAAAAAAAACGCAATTCCTCTTAAAATAAAATATTTATCATATGAAAGAATCTCAAAATATAGGCATGCTATGGTGAATCATGATAGCGACATAAGTCGTTAAGCATTAGTACTGCGTCTACAACATTCCAAGTCTACCAAAAGACTGGTTACAGAAAAGGCATAGCCAAATACAATGCCTGGCGCAAAGGTAACGCAATGGTTTGGGAGTTTTTGGCGAAACTCCACTGACAGAGCATGTTTCAAACACGACTAAACCTTTGCATGGACAGATAATGAGAAGGAATCGTTGCATCAGACAGAAATAATAATAAATGTCCTGTAAACGTGAAAACTGTATTCCTACATCAACTGATATCGAAGACATGTGTTCTCACGAATCCCAAAAATATATATTAGAAAGAACAGCTTGTTTAAATTGCGTTTTTCTTTAATTTCATTAACACATTTCTGTTATAAATATGCTAATATAACACGAAACAGCGTAAATCATAAAACCTAGAGATTTTAGTATATGTTTTGAGTTTGGTTACTCCATGGATAACAGTTGTTGATGAAAATCGTGTAACATCATCCTGTATAGTTAGTAGAAGAAACTACTTCCCTGAGCTTGGTAAATTTACACGGATTTAAGACTGCCAAGGATGTTCTACCGTCCAAGCAGCTGTTTAATTAGAAACATGCCCAGTAATAATGTATACATATATCTCTCACTCTGACCGTCCCGGTGTTTTCAAGTAATATTAAACTTACTCTACATTTCACATTAGAGCGGATGAGTAGAGAGAGCGGAAGTAGTGTGCAGTGAGTCTGGTCGCAGGCAGCTAGCTGGTTACAGTGGACGAAAATAGTACAGGGTTATTCAAAAAGAAGGAACAGACTTTAAATATTCATTTCTAATGAACGACAATACATGGCGACACTTGCGATACATCCCTGAATAGAGAAAAGTTCAACATTTTATATTATATGTTCAAAATGAGCACCATTTGTTATGCGAGGACGACCAGTGCTTTTCCTTTAGCATACGCAACCATCATCTGCGAATTTATTGTATCAATTGTACATTTTTTATGACGAGGCGGCTCATTGTTGAACTTACAACGAAATGCACGCTGCAATGAAACAATGGATTCACTCTTTGCATAATGCAGCACACAAAACGACTTTTTCTGTGGCGTCGCCATTTTCTCGTAAACAAACATAGCGCCGCTGTAGGCACTGAATGGAACTAATAGGTGGGGCTTAAAACTTTGAACTGTCCTCTGTTGAATGATGTCTCGTATGTGTCGCTATCTATTGTCGTTCATTAAAAATGAATATTTAAAATCTGTTCCTTCTTTTTTAATAACCCTGTATTTAGTAATCACTGGTAGCCAGGAATTTAGACTGTTTGAGTCTCACAAAGGCGACCACAGTTCGATACCGTAAGCTCCCTTTGATTTAAAGTTAATCATACGCTACCTAGTCTCCATGGGCATCTTGTTATTCCCACAATCACGTGCAAGAAGTTTCCATTTAGAATTATGACGAAACTTGAGAATGAAAGAAAAAAATCAACATAAGGCTACCCACCACTAATGTGTTTCGTGTTTTTCTCTTCTAAGAATGTTTTCTAATGAGTTTGTGTATAAACAGGATGTTCTGTTCACTGAAGAGAAAAAAAGAAATATTACTTGTCGTTATTTCCTATCAATGAAATGAACTAGCGCCAGTGTGTGTCGTGTTCATAACTAATTCACTGCATTTATTAAGCGTTGGCTGAAGACAAATAATTTCAATAACTAACAGCTTGTTTTGCAGAGAGCTGACATTCAGTTTCAGTTTCGTTCTTTTTTCTTTTACAGAAACAATTTTATCTGTATCAGTATCGTGTTTTTGTGAAGAGACGAGTTTTTCCATTAATAATAAATGTTCACATCTCATTCTTCTTTGTTGTAGTTTATTTTTAGTTTGCTCTTTTTCTATTCTTTTTGTTTTAACATGACGCTACCTCAGAAAACGTGTGCTTTCAGCTGCACAACCGTTTTAATAGTAGCAGACTTCGATCAGAAAAGAAAGAAAGAAAAAAAAATAAGAAAATATGTTCGCATTGCAGTTCACGAGGTACAGCTGTTTTAATTTTCTTCACGCAAACAAAACCACAACCAGCGCAAAATAATTGCAGTGGATCTCCCTATTGGGGAGTAATGGCATATAATTGCAGAGGTTTTAGAATAAAAATATGATTTGTTACATTCACATAACCTTCTCTACCCTCTATCATTTATTAGTGGGTATACAAGTGGGTATATTAGTGGGTTTATTTCGTAGTTTATTTATCTACTTCATCTTAATCCAGGTAAACCTCCGCAGAAATAGCTGATTACACATTTCGTTAGGGTACAAAGGTAACAGCGATAGTCAAATGCTTAAGAACTCGGCGCTACACGTTGGCCTTAAACTTCCATAGCTTCCATCCAATCGCGACAAACAACTGAAAATCGACAGGACTTAAAAGGAATGACAGAAGTATTGAACAAATCGAACCATTAATAACGGATATCTCGGAAATGACTGATGCCTCAAAAAAGTGATTGTAAATAAATTGTGTGTTTTAAAGAAATCTACAGTTTTTGTGTAGTACATTTTCGTCTATCGCTTAACGTTTACCAGTTATGCAAGATTATACAAAAATTCTTCCGAAAGGACTTCACGGACTATTACCAGATAATTCAAGAACGAGAAAGTTTCCAACTAAGGAGCAGTTGGTAGTAAGAGAATGTTATATTTCAAAAGTGTCTAACACAATGCAGATCTTTTTCTACAAATTAATTTTTTGGGTTCAGTGGACCTTAAAAGAGGTATTTCCGTTCAAATATCCATATCAAATTTTACTCTACGTATTGCAGGTGGCAAAGAAAGTAAAAATGGGGAGAAACCCACTTCTAAGCCATTTAAGAAATATGGTTATTTCAGCTAACACAGAAACTAGTTTTTGTTGATATTCATAAAATAATATATAGTTCCAAGCGATCCTTTAATCAGTGTGTTCCAGCTGGCGGCCCTCGGACCACATCTAGCCTTCAGAGTCATTTTATTTGCACCTTAATAAATTTGGAATGTTATACTTATATCAAAGTTATTAAAACATTAAGTGAAATAATGCATATTTGATATTAAAAGCCCCTATAAAATTTATTAACCCTTTTCAAGGCTTGTTCAGCATTTAAAGTAACTTTTTCTGTCGAAAACTATACAACTTTCCCGCCGATACTATCATTTGACTCCCAGGTTGAATGTAGTTGGAGCGCGCTGATTTAGCTCCTATCCTCAAAATTTGCTTTTTGCATTCCGTAGCATAACGCAGTTTCTTCTATAGAAACTCGTCGTTTGCTGATATGAATTTAAATTTTGTTGGTGTGAAAGCACTGCATGGGTCAGTGACTGTTGATCACAGCACAGGTTGATCATCAGATGCGCTGTTTTGCGGGGTAGAGAAGTGGTGCGTTGTCTGTAACCATGCGAGTGCTGATTGGCAAATAATGAGCGTTCATTTTGCTGACCACGACACAGTTCCACCAAACATGCCGTGTTACTCTCGCGAGAACGGACACGCAGAAAACCCTGCCACATTATTGGAATAAAAATTAATACCCCTCCGAACAAGAGCTTGGATTTGGCAAGTCTAGAGAACTTCAAAGTGGAACTTACCAAATTAAGAAAAGAATACCTATAGTTGTTACGTGTTTTAATAATGCAGCAAAGATACCGCAGTCCCCTCGCGTTATAATATCCGCCAAGCTAATCGGAGAGCCCCGCTTCGATACCCGGTTGTGATGAGGGACCAGGGCAAGACTTTTTCCCCGGGTATTCCCTTGTTCTTGAAAAGCAAATTTTGTGTAACGTTCATATCTGTGGACGTAGGCTCATTTGAGCACCCATTAAGGGGATATGAAGTGCTATTTTAGCCGTTTCCATAAACAAAATAGTATATTGCGATACAAGTGTGGGATCTGCACCTTTGCAAAACGCGGGAGAAGTTTGAAGATACGAGACGAAATCGAATATTTTCACTTCCGAGTTTCTGCGTGCCACTTATTATATTTTCGACGTAATGAATAATAGATATGCTTATGCGAAAATCACTGTCAGCTTTTCAAAAACAAGTATCAAGGTCGATCGCGCTACTCTGCGAAATGTTGATCGATTAGTCACGTCTGTTAGTGTTAACTGAGCTAGTCAACGGTTAAAGGTGAGATGATACTTGCGCCGAAGGAGTTATGAATTAAATCGTAAGAAAATGAATGCTGCATGAATTAAATCGTAAGTAAATGTTAATAAATAAAGGGAAGAAAAGACGTAAAGGTTTAAATGGAAAAATTCAAGTATCAAATATGATTCTGCTGCATGTCTGCAAAACTAAAGGTACATATCAATATTTGAAGGATTAAATACATTTGATTAAAATGCGTGGTAAAAATTCAAAACGCACGGAGTGTAGGAATTTCAACTTCCCACGCATGGTAACGTGAGTGGGAAGTGAGTAAAGAATACTATCGTCGAAAAAATATACTTTTAATATTGTTTGCAAAAATGTACCGCACTTCAAGAACCTATATATCTGCGAAGTTTTAATTCACTATGGCGGATGCATCTCAATTTTTGGACTATGTTTTGCTCTGCGCAGTTAAATAACTCTGCTTGACAAAACTGCATGGCCAAGAAAAAACTTCAAGGCTTCAGAATGTGTGTAATAAAATGTACGATTGAATTTTGATATGTCTTGGCTAACTATTTTTAAAAATAATATGCATATGCGCTAGATGAACATTTGTGGACAGTTTGTTACAGAGGTGTTAAAGAATATCATTTTATAAATCACACTTGTAGTTCAGTGTTTGCGGAGTAGATAAATTTCGATTTTCATGAAGAGTATATATATATTATAAATTAATCAATATCTTAAAAATGCAATCGCATATTGATTTGGAGATTTATACACAGATTTCTTTAATCGCTGATAATTATGTGCAAAAATCACTCCCGCCTTCATAGTTTAGAAAATCACTCTCTCACTTCTGTGTCCCTTAGTCATGGTCTCCCATTCATTGTAATGAATGCCGAAAAAAGGGATTGCTAGAATTCCAGGTCCTAGAGAATTTTGCTAGAATGGACGAGTATCTGTAGTAATTTTGTATCATTTTTATTTTTAACATATACTGCAAGATAAATATAAAACTAACGATAGATGTATGCAAGAGAAGAATTTTGCACTATGACTTTAGATGTACTTACGGTAATCCTTTCGCTTAATTTTCTAAGTAGTATATGGATATTTTTGCACAAACTTTGGCGCTGGTTAAAATGGGTCATTAGGTCGCACTTCAAATATGCTAGACTGTCATTTACGCGGAACTACGAATCATACGTTTACCATGTATCAATGGCATGAAGTGCTTATCTCATAAGGTTTTGATTAAGATTACTTGAAAAATTTACAGCTTATATAATAATTTTTATAAAAATTAGTAGTTGTAGTAACCGATGACTTAAAATTTAATCAGCTTACCTCAAAAATTAATCGGGATATAAATTATCAAGTGTTCGTGAATGATGTTAATTTTATGTCCAGTTGTCTGCTAGAAAAAAAACCAATGCTTTTGCATTTGGAAACTTATAAATCTTATAGTTAAATACAATTTATGAATGTCACAGAAACATGCAGACTTTGAGCTTTCTATCACCAATACTTTTTAAAAAAAATGACATAAACATTACACTAAGTATAGTTAAGAGACACCTAGGTTTGAAATAGGTGCTATGGTAGAACAGCATTTGACGCGAAGCGCTTGATATTTGGAAAAAAAAATAAAGGCTTGTGACACTAAGCTCTTAGAGTGGCAACTTCAGAAATATTTTAATATTAAAATTAAAGAAATGCATATTTTATCATTTCAGAGCGACTTCTGTTATCTGGTCCCATCCGCAGCTTCCCCTTAGGTCGAAGGTGTTCCTGATGCGCGCTTGTGTTTTCTGTCGTAGATAGCGCGTTATGCACTTTGCATATTCTTGTAGCTCCGAAAATTAAGAAGTCTTCGCCGTGTCTGATGTAATGCATGTGCTAGCATCAGATCTTTTTGGTTTTATCTATGTGGAAACATTAGCATACCTATACGATCTAGAGAATAATGCAACGAATACTTCTCAAACTACAGAATTTATACAAAATATCTTTTCTGTTAAATTGGTCTCCGTTAGACTACGATGAGAAGCTAGGTTGATGCGAAAGAGCGATTGAAGGCCTTTGATGCAGTAACACGGTATGCCACTCAAAATGAGCTATTACGTTGTTTCTGTAGCGCATAGATGTTTCTATCTCTGCTGGTGTTTGCAGCAAGATTCTCCACCAGATGGGGATATACTACAGGAACGATTCTTCTTGATTCCTCTTTGTAGAGACGTATTTCAAATAAGATATGCCGTGTCACCGTTATACCGAAATTGGAGAATATAATGATGAATGTGCAAGCCCTTCTGTTAGAAAGAGAGTGCTATTGATTTTATGGAAGATCCATTTCAAGATTCCGGTTCAGAACATGTCACTTCAGAAGATGAGATTCGATAAATAACGTGAACGATGTGTTGAGTATTTTTTGGTTTATAATACAGAGCAGATAGTAGGTTCTTTATTCAAAGAAAATGAACATATTATTTAATTCTATGCTATGTCATGATAAGTTGCTTTGTCGGGAAACAACCTCATCTGTAATGAAATGCTAAGTTAATAATGCGTCAACAGTTCTTAAACTAGAGTTCTGGCATTATTGGGATAGCAAACGTCATCAACGAAGTAAAAAAGAAGACTGCATGTGATGGTAGAAGGCCTTCGAATTTCCCTCAGAAATTTTTATAAAGTCAACTGTACAACATGTATAGTGTCTGAGAAGAAACGAGGGAGAATTTGCCATATTGGCAATTACTAATAACTGTAATCTAAGTCAGAAATACTCTCAATCTCTATGTGCAGACGCTTACAATGTGAAAGATATCCATGAGCTATTGAAGTTCATCCCTCCAATTTATCGTAGGTTTGAAATTTGACAAAGCGCTGTTTAATGGAAACTTACTCTATAAACATGGTAAAATAGTGAAAAAATAAATTTTGGGGCTTTAAATTTAGTCCTTGGGGTTTAAGAAACATAACACAAATCATTTAATACTCTTCCACCACTCTTAACACCTAATCAAGCAATCATTTTAATGCAGATTATTATTATTATTATTATTATTATTATTATTATTATTATTATTATTATTATTATTATTTGGTTAGGCTTTAGAGCTCTCTTTCTCGGATATATATGTTTACATATTGTATTCAGAAAATGTTTCAGGTTCAACAGATATTAAGCTAAAGCCATAAGATTTGTACATGTTCTTAAAACCATAGAGATTATTTTCTACAAGAATTAACACAGTTAAGTTGTAAAGTGACTTGGAAAAAAACGTATTAGCAGAAATTGAAAGAAATTATAATAAACATTTATTCCATAGTTCATTTTTTCTATATATTTTTAATAATTTCAAGCTTATAGTAGTTGAAAGTTTTAATAATGGTAGAAAGAATAAGCAGTAAAAACGAATCAATCTATCTATAAGATTAATGGAGCTGAAATATTTTAGGGAGAATCAGATAATGGTAAAAGAACATATCGTCAAACCGCAGACATACAGACATGAAATTGACCCGAGATAACATAATTGAACATTCCAACATATTACAAACAATTAATTAGCATTGATTGACCTAATAATGGTTAACTATGAAGACCGGGGCTTAAGTATTTACGGTATTATAAGTCGCCATTGGGGTATGAATTTAAGAACGTGTTGTGGTTTACCGCGAAAAATGTGAGTTGCAGAATTCCAATGTCGTGCAAAGGTACCTCAGTTGGATAGAGCAACGGAACGGAAAGTCGAATATCCGTGGTTCAAACGCCAGCTATGGCATTGAGCTTTTCAGTCTAATTCTACCTTTCCAATTACATATATAGTCTTAGTAATTAAAAAAAATACATCTAAACACAAACCCCATAGTAACAGAGTGCAGAAAATGAAAATTGAACGTACAGATATTGAGGTCAATTACTGCAAGTGCCTCCCTATGTTCCCATTAAAATGACATATAGAGTATTTTAAACTCACCATCGAAATGTCTGACTTTAACCATTGCTACTTTTGAAGAAATAAATGTTACGTTGTTTCAAGAAAATGTGTTAGTTCCAATGTTATATATTTGTACGCTAATTAATAACTTAACTGTCAGTTTTGAGATGTTTTCTGGATGTGAAAACATAAGTGTTTTAAATATAGCATTATTTCTTATTTGCAGAAATTGTTAATTTTTTTTGCTTTATATCTGAACTATTTTTTGTAGCATAGCATGTTATTGCACCAAGTTCTGTAAGAAAGAACTATTTTCTCTACCCCTTTATTAAACAATTAATTTGAGTCCATGAAAATAAAGCTGTTGCATCATAATCCACCTAATTATACCGGTGGTCGCAGTCACACTGCAGACACGTTGATAAGGCCATAAAGTGGATCATAATTTTAGAACTTAAGTATTTTGTTCCTCCCCCTGTAAAGCAGTAAAAATGCAGAGCACTAATACGTGTCTTTAGGGGCTTGTAATAACGTGCGTATAACGTATCTTTTATGGAGACTTATATTACTTTGTAGATTGAAGGTGACCAGTCAGACAGACACTAGGAAGTCCTAAAATCGAGAGGAATTATTGTAGATGTAACAGCAACATAAAATAAAGCTGAAAATTGAAATGGTTCTCTGGAGAAGTTATGAACATTTTAGCGGTGGAAATGGCTTTATAGTTATACGCATTAATGGCTCTCAACGATTTGAACAAGGGTTAGTCTGGTCTGTAGCCGTTTTTAGTTCCTTGTAGTAATGGAAACCGCGATATACGGCTACACAGTTAACTGCCCAATGGCTATTAAAGCAACATTTTAAGTTGTTAGTTAAATTCCAACACACTTGCACTCACATGGACGTATAACCTGTATACAAAACTCTGAAAGGTGAAACAATACAAACTAAAAGTTGTAATAATATAAGAAATTGATGTAGGGGCCACAAGCGTTATCGCACTTTCACTGAAAGAGCTTCTTCAACACGCAGGAGGAAGAAACAAACACGTAAGCATCAGGACGCATTCGCTGATAGCTACTGAATGTTGACATGTTTCTGGGAAAGCAATACGGGACAAGCAGGTTATGAATGGTTAATAAAATTAACCTCTTCAGTCCTGAAAGCGTATGTATGTACACATTTTTACATTATTTTTGTGTGATAAATCGGTTGAGAAGGAGCAAAATAAGATGTAGAGATGAGATTTAGAACATTGTGACGCTTGTCTTAAGCCTACAGGGAGGGGGGGGCGTAAAAATAATTCTCGAGGAGAACCTTTTAAGGGTTGAGTTTTTTTTTCGAGTATCGTATAGGATACAAAGGAATCTCAAGTTTTGACAAACGTGATGCTTCCAGTTATAGGTACAATTCACTAGTAAAATAGAAAGGTCAAGACGTGATCTTTAGATTGTGTCAAATATGAGACCACTGGTCAGCTTATAGGAACCGATCACTGAAAAAAGGCAATAATCAGTAAAAAATATGTTTTTATTTACGTTCTGCCAATTATTTACTAGGATTTCTTGGGAACATTTTGGTATAGCTACATTGAACCCGCCATGTGACTATTAAAATACCTTTTAGCAAGGGCCAGCATTATGTTCTCCAAAGTTTGTTTTTTTCTGTGTTAAATTTTTAGACATCTGCGAATATTTGAGATGAACATTACGATGCAGTTCTTGCTCTGCCCAACATTTCTATAGACATCAGTATTAAATTTTGTGACAAAAATTGAAAATTGCATCTAAAGTAATTTTAAGAATTGCTCGAAATGCTCTTTAAAGAAATCATAATTTGAAAAGACCTTCGTTTAAGCAGACCAAAATATTTGGCACCACCACTCTTAAAAATACATGTAAGTCAAGTTTAACGAGTTAAATGAGCATATTAAAAACTGTAGATCTTTTTTAATTATTCGCCGATCCATCCTCTTAAGTTCGGGTAATTTTCTCAGGATAAATTTTTACAGGAAGTATAAAGTGCATCAGACGTCGTAAATGATACTGAAGGACCGAAGAGGATAATCATTAATTACCAATTTAGCATTTTAATAGTAATCATTAGTTATTTCGATACATTAAATAATTACTGCATGCCAAAGTTAAGCACATCTATACATTGGTTTGTAAACTAAACCATAGTTAAACAGCAGGAAAACCAGACATGCTGTATAATGCAACAGCATACAACCTGGGAATAAGTTATAGCACAACGACAGCTTCGACAACAATAATAGTAGTAATACATTATATTTTAATTGTTTACATCTTCAATGTCAAATGTGAAGCCACTTCACTTCTGTTTCCTACCGAATACTGTCTATAATTTCTTCAACTAAGCCTCGTAATGGCATTCATGCTTAGACTTTCACGGCCGGTAAATCCAATAAAAAGAAAATTCCGGGCTTGTAGGCCGTCGTCCAGTAGATGAGATGTCACCTGGCGTTTCGCCCGTTTTCAGAAGTTCTGATTCCAGGCTGGTTACGGCAAGAGTTACACCTGTGGGGTGCACAGTTCTGAGGATGCCAGAGGGAGAAACTCGCGAAATGTTGAGGAAATCTTATCTGGTGGACCACGGAATACAAGTTCGGTATCTATTTTATATTGGGCCTCATAACGAAGCTTTAAATTTATCTTTTTACAAATTACGAATAAATTTTTTTTGTATCATGTAAGACTACTTAAACGCTATGTTTATAATACACAAGAACTGAAATTTCCACTCGTCGCTTCCGAGTGCACAGTAGTTATGTACTGTACATTATTACTTATGTATAGGAAAATTGTAAATGAATGAAATGAAAAATAAACAATGCATTAAATGTTTTATTTTTTGCATTATTTGTATAAGGTGTTCGCTGCAGAAACCATCTATCACAGAGAGGATGCTATTTTGTAGTTGTGGTACTAAATTTAATTGTAGCTGTTAATTATTTATTACTTTCTCTATCACGTACGTAGTAGGTAGAGAAAGTATTGTATTGCACCCAAAAATTCGATATCCAAATGTCATCGGAAATACATATTTTGATCCTCCTTGATTCAAGAAAAGCATTTTTAGAAAAAAGGTTCGTGTGTGTATGTGTGTGAGAGACAGAGAGAACAGCGTAACTCAAAAATGAAAAGTCGGTAAAGTACCAAAATTGTTATTTAAATTCAGTATCTTCCAAGGACGCAACACGATGATTTTCGACAAAATTCTCCATTTCAAACTACCCTTTACATGGAAATTTTTTCGAAATATTAGATTTTCTCAAAACCTGTTCTAACGATTTTGATTAAAATACCATACGTTTAAGATATTTACATGACGAAACCATGTACATCTTGAATATTCTGGGAATAGTCTGTGAAGTCCTCTTCATTCTGAGTGACTTTGTATAATTGGTAAACAGTAAGGAATAGACAAATTCGTACTACACACAAAAAAAAATCTCGTTAAAGCGAACAGTTTTATGTCAAATAACAGTTTTTTGCGGAGTGTGCATTTCCGATATGTTCCTTGTAATTTTAAAATAGTATACTTTTCACAAATGGTAAATCGCTATTCTTTCTTTTGGGGGGGGGGGGTTCTCTCGTGGTCAGTCAAAGAGTGTGGAATTTCAAAGCTATCACATGGCGATCTTTTTTTTTTTTTTTTTAAAAAAAGATTTGACTTCGCTTTAGTTTACGGTATCGTTTTTTATATCTACCTACAACGAAATGTATAAATGTGTAATGAAGATTTAACTTAATTAACAGTAAGAAGATAGAAAAATAAGCTTTTGTATGAATACTTTGTAGTGAGTTTGAGTGAGTAGGGAAAGTCATATGAACGTAACCTATCAGAACTTTTTTCTTGGTTGAATATGTGATTAAAAAAACTTCATAGCTAAGCATAACTAGCAATAGCTCATTGCCTAATTGCTTGAAAGTACTGAAGCAGTACCAGGCTTTACGCTTTACTGTAACTGAACTTTGTGATACATGGCATACTTTCCTAACTGAAGAGAGATTCACGATTTGGAGCATATTAGCGTAAGAACGCAGAAACACGTGGCACTGCTGGCGGCAACCGAGACAGAGCTTACCGCCAACGCTTCGGTGTTGTTGACGGCGGTCTATAACGACGATAAAAACATTTCTTCTGCGACGTTTGACGAAAATCTTGCAGCTTTATTGTGACAAGCGCTTACTTGTCCTTAAAAGATATTAATGATTTCCCTGTATAATAAAGTTAACATGACATTAACTCTTTGGAAACTTCTTTCTCAGGCAACTTGGGTTTCATTGTGTGAATATTGTACATCTCTGGATATATTTTTTAATTAAATATAAGTTTTATAAATAGCAGAGGTAGTAGCTGAACCTAATTACTTATCTACGTATCTTCGTAGCTTTCTTTGACAATGGATGTATAAATTTTAGTGCGAAAATCGCCAATGTTTGCCTCATCCACACTAAACTAGTTACCAGACTATGAACTTATAGCAAAAGGCAAAATAATGATGACCATAACGTTGTTGAAAGTAGCTCTTAAGCATTGATATATAACGTTTTCTCCATGAATTTATGCTGTGCAAAACCAGTAGTATTATTTTATACGTAAATTTTTCGGTAGGAACTTAAGTGGGCTAATGACACAAGAACAGCAACGATAATAAGAGTACTTTAAAGTAATTCACACACAACAACGATGTTTGAATAAGCTTTCACTTTTGAGATGCACAATGAACAAACTCTAGTCTTTACAACACGAACTAAAGGCATCAACTGACAGTTGTCATTCACAGCCGGTAAGCGTAGCCTACACCGATTCGTGGCCGGGCTATAAAACGACCGCTCTGTAGATAAACTATACCGCTTGGTCAACCAGGGCACAAATTTGGACACACAGTTTGGAAATTTATTTAGAGTTTAGGAAAATTGGTTCTAGGAAAAATGGATAAGGAAAAATTACTGGGAACGGATAAAAGGTTTCACGTATCTGTGCTCTGTAATAAATTCGAAAACTGATGAGAACAAAGAAATTAGTAGAAAAATATTTCAAGCAAAAATAACCTATTTTACTGTGTTAAATATAATGAAGTTTTGAACAATTTCATAAAGATGATAAAAATAAGGCAATACAAACCAGTTATTTCTTACGGCTGTGAGACTTGAAAACTTACTAAACGCCCTTTGTAAGGAAAATTTTAAGGAGAATGAACCAAAGTCAGAATATGGAGAAGAGAATGAAATGCAATAAGCTGTACAAGGATGTTACGTTATCTACCTACATTAGATTAAAAAACCTACTGGATGGAGAAACAGCGAGTACCAAGAAAGGAATTGGAACATTCAATTATGGCTTAAAAAAAGCATAGGAAGACCAAGAGAGAAAGAGGATGCAAGAAAACTACTAGGATAAAAAATTGGAAAGCTAGGAATACAGAAAATACCGCCGAGGCGGTAGCGGGAGGTCCCTAGTTCGATCACCCTAATCTTGTTTTTTTCGTAGTTTTTCCAGGTCGGTAAGCGAAGCTGTCCCTCGTTTCATCTTTCAGCGTTGCAGGTGCTGGCACGATGGTCGATGGTGTGTGGCGAATGCGGTGGATGTGCTCTAAGGAGAGAACTGTTTCTTACCGGTATGGAACCTTCTGACCGAATATGGGCGTCCGGGATGTTCAACCTGGAAACTCTAGGGATCCCGCTGCGGTGCGCCTGCCGCCATCGTGCTCTGAACTCGGCCCTTCCTTCCGAAAGTTTAGTCGGTGCAAGAGGCCTAGGCTTGGCCGCGGTACCGAAATACACCTCCGTTTCTAAACCCTAAACTCTTTCAAGGAATTGAAAGAGGCCAAGTTCAATTTGGACCTTAGCACCAAGCAAGAAGAGGGTTTTTAAACAGAAGCCTGGTTTACAAACCTGTCGCCAAGAACACAAGATTATAAAACATGTCTAGGACGTATTGAAATTCGCCCGAGAAACGAGAGTACACAGGAGTAACATTTCACATGCTCGAGATCAACTCCTACGAAAACCGACTGGTTGCAGCAGAAATTAATTTCTTGGGCTCAACAGAATATGTGTTTTCTCCTCCTCTGTGTACCCAGTTCTTAACAAGGACCGAGGTTGATGGTATGCAGCGTGTCAGCGACTGTACGCGAGAGCTGTTGAAGGCGGCGCGATCAAACAAGATAATATTTAAAGTATCGGCAGCAGATACGTGACGCTACCATCATTCACCCTTCTACATAATAATGTTGCACCACACCTTGCTTTTAATGAATCATAACATACTGCGGTGCTTGTATTACTTTTTATGGGCTACACTGCCTCTTGAACGGAATAACTCAAACCGCATGGGGCGCTTTTATTTTCTCTCTTTCTGTATCTCCAACACGCTTTCATCGCCGTGTCAATTTTCATGCCACCCGGTCCATTAAGGAACACCCGTTCTGAAATTTGAGCGCAAAGTGTATCGGATACACACGGATTTCTCGGTCCGCGTGATTATGATACTCTGCTGATTAGCTGTAGCAACACAGGAGGAGATTTTTCTTCCCCCTTTTTACTTTATCTGCTGCTTACCTACTAGTAGAGGATGTATTGCATTCCAAAAGTTCCATGTCGATATTTCACCGGAAATACATGTTTTGAAGTATTTCTGAATTAAAAAAATGTAAAAATGTCCGTCCTGAAGTAAAAAATGTCCGCCAGAGAGAGAGAGAGAGAGAGAGAGAGAAAGAACTCCATAACTCAAAAACGAAATGTCGGATAAATATCAATCTTAGTATTTGACTTAGTATCTTCTAAAGATGCGACACGAAGATTTTCAAGGAAATGCCCCATCCCACACTACACTTTACTTGAAAAAATGCTCCATATACTATATAATATTATCATCTTCAACGGGTTACGCTCCTCTTCGTAGGACTTACATGCCAATGTCTTGGGTCAGTAGCCTGTCGAGAAGCAAGCAAACTTTGAATCATAGCATACCCAGGATGTGTGATCAGCCCAATGCTGTTATGGCTGAAGTAGGAAACGAAATGTAGTGATGAAAGGGATGGTATGGATGAAAGGAAAATTCGCAGATGAAAGTATCCAACCCAGAATTCTCCTAGCAACCGAGGAAAACCGCGAAAAAGCCGTTGGTCAATTTGGTCGCTCCCGGGAGTCTAAACCCGGGATCTCCTGAGTGCGCCACCTCTCTCGGTTTAATCTTAATATATTGCAATCTATATGTTGAATTTTCTGGGATTAGGTCCGTAAGGCCCTTTTCATTCAGAAGGTAAACCTTAAGAGATAGACGAGAAGGTTATTACACAAAAATGTAGATCTCTTTAAAACACACAATTTATTTCAAATAGCCTTACTTTGTGGCACCAGCCCTTTCCAGATATCCTTTGTTATTAGTTTCAATATTTCAATGCTTTGTCAGTTTTTGAAGTGGTTTCCATTGTGTTGTTTCTCGCAATGTCAACGAAGGAGTATGGAATTTCAAGGCCACCATACAACGACCGCCTTATAAACATTTGTCTAAAGCTTTGGTTTCCTGTTTCCTCCTTGTACCTAAAAGGAAATGTGTAATGAAACCATTTTCGTTAACATTTATCTGGATTAACATTATGTAGATGAAAAAATGTGGTTTTGTAAGAATAGTTTATAGAAGTAATGTAAAATAAACGATAATGAGTATAGAAAGTCATGTGAATGTAGCACATCAGTTCTTTTCTAAGGATTTTCTTACGACAGAAAAATACTGCTGGTTTTCATAATAAAAACAGTAGACTAAGCTTTTGGAAAATATACCGGTTTTTGTATTCGCACATTCAACCTCCGGTCAAGTGAAATTGCAAATAGAAAGTGCATGCTTATTAGCAGCCAGACCGAGCTCTAAGTCTTATTTACTCGAAATCCCCCGCTTCTAGTTTCTTCAGCGTTTTGTTCTATAGGAAATGTCCCGCCCCATGCGGTTTTTGTTTTTAGTTCTTTTGTTTCAAAAGATCATGATCTCTGGGAAACAGTGAAAGAACATAACAATATTATTGTTTTTTAAACAATTGGCCATATTTCCAGAAAAAAAAACGTTTGAAACGTTTAAAATAAATACACATTTACTAAACATATAAAATGAAATTTCAATAAAATAATTTCAAAACTACATCATTTGGGACATTTTAGTTAAAGCAAAGCATTTACTCAATAAAAAAATTAACATGTAAATAAGTATATAGCATGCTAGAGGTTTGAAGTTTAGCAGAAACACTAGTATCGCCTGCAATAACCGGTGTAAGTTTCAGCTAGATAACATCGACAATACTTAAAATTTTTCAAATTTCACAGTTTCATTAACTTAATATATGCAAAGAATGAGACAACGAAGTCTTTATGAAATAAAGGAAGATATACAACCACGAGGTCATGAGAAACAAAAACGTGACCAATTAACATTACAGACTATACTAATAGATCTAGGAATATGTTCACGTTTAGCAGTGTTTGCTTAAAAATGGTTATTGGTTAAAATGAGAATCGGCATAAATTGTATGTGTAAATGAAATCTCCATCTGTATAAAACTTAAACTGAAAAGCTCAAACATTAATATGTTCATTATATTTAACGGTAGCATGTTTTTCAGTTTCAAAATGAAAATCACCTAGTGAAATTTTACACAATGTTCATAATACACATTTTGTGTCGTAATTCACTGATAATTATAATGTTAACGCAAATCATCAATAGACAGTTTTTAAAATCAGAAATGTCAATGTCGATTTTTTTATTCAAAATAAATGGTTACTGGAGTTGAGAATTCCTTGAAAATCTTGGAATCTCGAAAGAGGGAGAGAAAGAGAGAGAAAGAGAACTCTCGCACGTATGAGTATTTTATATAAATTATTTTTTTGTAATAGTGAGCTACCAAAACATAAAAACATATTTTTCCGGTGAAATCTGATTATAGCCTTTTATTTATTTTTTGTTTGTTTTACTAATGTAAAAAATATTACGAATTATTCACTTCAAACGCTAACAAAAATTGAATAATCTGTAAGTAGTTTGTACTAATAGCCTACAATACAGCATTTTCTTTCAAAAACTGTGTGTGAATCATTGTAATTGAATTAATAATTTTAATTTTACACTTAAATTATATAAGTGTAAAAATAATGTTAATATCTTTATATATGCTAAATCCTTTGGTTGCATTTAGTATTCCGACTATCTCAAAAATTAACGGTCTACTTATAGATTAACGACAAACATAAAAGATCAAAACGCTATCGGAATAAAATTCTTTTTGAGGATAGAGCTGAAACCGGTGGATGTGGATTTTCGTTTTCTGTCATAAATGTGTTGATGTAGTACACATCTTTCTTTGTTTTTTCGTAAAATATCAATAGGGATAGTATAAATTCAATGCAGTCAGTAATTTTTGGTTTCTTAAAATATTTTCCCTTTAATTTCTGCTATGTGTATCTTTTTTGCTTTCTTTACCACGTACTTATTAGGCAGAGGATATGCATTTCACCCAAAACTTCGATATCGAGATTTCATCGGAAATATATGTTTTGAAGCCTCCTGAATCCAAATAACCATTTTTAGAAAAAGGCCCGTCTCTCTCTCTCTCTCTCTCTCTCTCTCTGTGTGTGTGTGTGTGTGTGTGTGTGTGTGTGTGTGTGTGTGTGTGTGTGTGTGTTTCTGTGAACAGCATAACCCAAAAAGGAAATGTTGGATAAATACCAAAATTGGCATTTAAGTTTAGTAGCCTCCAAATATGTGACACGAATATTTTCAAGAAAATCCCCCTATTGCAAACTACCCTTTACATAGAATACTTTTCGTTATTTTTTATTTTCTTAAAAATTGCTCTAACGGTTTTTATTAAAATAACATTTATTATATCTACTTAGCAAATAAAATATATATCTTGCATTTTCTGGGAATAGCCTGCGAAGATCTCTCCATTCGGTAATAATTTTGTATTACTGGTAAACCGCAGTTCAGACAAAAACTTCTATGTAGATAGAGAATGCAGTTCGCTTTAAAACACACAATTTATTTCAGATAACTTCTTTTGTAGCATCAGCCACTTCATTATTATCTGTGTAGTGTTTTAATACTTTCATCTGTTTTAAATTGGTGTCCCTGATCAATTGTTCCTCGCGATATCATGGAAAGAGTGTGGAATTTCATGGTCAGAATATAACTGCTCGATTTTAAAATTCTGACTATCAATTCGATTTCCTCCATCCCCCTGGTACCTTCTATGAAACTTGTAATGGAACTACTTCTGCAAAGATTTATCTCGATTTTCATAGTAGATAGAAAAGTAAGCTTTTGTGAGAATGGTTTCAGAACTGTGTAAAAATAAACGTCAAAGGATGGAGAATGTTATGTGAATTTAATGGATCAGAACTTTTTTATCCGTTGTTGAAAGAAACTCATACTTGCACTCAAGCTCCTACGAAAAATGTGACCCTGTACTCTTGTTGATTTAAAATAGGCGTAATAAACAAAGTCCTCGGTGATAAAACACGAATTGCATACGCCTGTTAAGATCAATATGAATTTTCCATTTTATGTAGTAATGTATTTGTACACCAACGGATTCAAGTTAATGCACCTGTGAAATTTGGAAAATCCACGTCATTTAAAATATCTTGTTGAAATTTATGCCAGTCATTACGCACAATAACAGCAATGTTTTTGCCATATTTCAAAATTCCAGCTTGCATGGTTATTTAAAAATTATTTTTTTATTGTGTAAATTTGTTGTAATAAAAATCCTCCACACGATGCATTTTTAAAAATGTTCACATCAAAAATTCAGGTTTTTATATTAAATGGGCTTACAGAAAAGTCTACCATATGGAATTTTTTTCTTCTATTAAACCCAGTTATTGTAGAAACATTACTTTTTGTACTGTCCAAAATTCTTGATTTTTCAAAAGTTAATAATTTATTTCTCAGAATTGGAGTACTATTTTAAAAAAAAGCACATGACCACTGTCTTTAATGACCTATTGAGTGGCATAAAAAAATGAATCCTATGGAGCATTTTGAGTATAAAAAATTCTGAAAAACAGTTTGTGAGAGAACGAGGTCTAAAGTTGTGCGTGCCACTTAATAAGCATGCACCTGTCCATTTATAGCTTCAGTAGTTTAAATACGTCAAGTGGGAAAAACTATGTTCTCTTAAAGTTTAGAATTCATATTATATTAATATGACAAAATTTATTTTTTAATTTTTCACAATTTTTGGTCAAATTTCACAGATGCATTACCTTAAAGACGTGTGTTTGTTGTGACTGAACGCTCAAGAAGCTGTAATTTTTATTGCAGGATAATGTTTAGGTATTTTCCCTTGAACAATAAAAAAACAACTGCTCTCTTTAGAAATTACTTTTCTGAAACTCCATTAAAGAGCCAAGTGTAGCTTTATTTATGCGGTGGAAGCAGAACCACTTGCTTTGAGTTTCCAAATGAAAGTAGGTTAAATAACCCATTTTATTGCGTGTTGGTTTGCTGGCTTTTCGTCGCTGACAGGCCCCTACGTGTTTCTTCATCTTAATAACTTAGAGGTTTAACAACGCATTTACTTGTAACATTACAGCTTCAATCTCCGCGTGCGTTCTCAATATTAGCATGCGCTTCAGTGATAATTAATGCCCGTGTGTTCATACCTAAATCATACTTCAGTGAACAGCGCTGCATGGTGGTAACTCTCACATTTCTTATTTATGTTTCACGCATGTTGCACCGATGTTTCGCGCTAATTAACTTTTATTTGAGTGAAGTGGTACAGCTGTATGCGTCCAGAAATCCATATCTTATATAGATTTGGTTCCTAAATCAATATGAAATAAACAAATACAGTGTACTTCACATCACCCAAGCACCTCAGTAGTAAAACTATTTAACTATTTTTGCATTTACTTACATTATTAATATTCCCGGCCTTATTGTTTAATTTTGCTCGAATATTTTAAATATTTAGCATATTATACTTTATAATGTGCTATAGGTATAGGTTATACAACCGAGGGGGACACCTCCCGCACTGCGACCTACCACTCCCCCCCAGGTGGAAGGGATGAAGCGAAGGAACCACAGGAGGCTACAGGTCACAGAGAAGTGCGGAAGTGCCTAACAGTTCCAGGCTCGAAGCACCGCCGCACTGCTGGAGCTGCCTAGAGAGAGCGATGAACGACGCCTCGACCAAGCAGCCTTCTAGTCCCACGGAGAGTACTCTTTCCTTTGAGCATGCATCCGCGTCATCTATCCTGCACCGCCATACACCACGAAACGCACAAGCATGCCCAAAAGATGAGAATTAAACGGGATGGAAGGGAAATTATGGAAAGAAAATCGTGGTAGACGAAAAAGCACCCCAGCATTCGCCTACCGACTAGGGAAAGCCACGAAAAATGCCACGGTCAGTTCGATGGGGATCGAACCCAGGACCCCCGAATGCGACTATAGTGTGATTCTAACTTTTTTATATTCCAATACTAAACATTTTTAAAGAACGCCTATAGCAAATTTACAAATATGTAATCTGTAGATATTTTATGTGCTTAGAATAATCACTTTAACGATCATTTCTAAAAGTTTACATTAACTTCCCTGGATGATGCCTTTTGCAGTTTTGATACGAAATGCAATAAAGCCCTCCTTTTTATACTTAAGGTGGCACTTTTGTAAAATTTTGGCAAAACCCTTAAATATTTTATATCTCCATGCATTGTACCTCTGTCATCAAATGAACGTAATCTCCAATCTATGTTAGCAGAATCAATCCGCCACTGCTAATGTACGTGACAGGGTACAAACAATCTATACAGGTTGTTTTGAGATTACGTAGGTACACAAGTACATAAACAAAAACAACACAAGCAAAAACAGTAACACAAATAAAATCACGGTAACAAGAATGAACAGTGGATGAGATCCAACTCAATCAGGTCCCTCGGAACACAATGAACCAAATATAGCAATAATGGAAGAAATGGAACGGCAGGATCAGAAGGATGTTAATATTCTTCGGATGAGGCAAAGTCCAGAATTCATAACTGGTAAATATTCCAAATATTTGCACTGAAAGGCATAAAAAAAATTTCATTCTTACGTTACCTTAAATCAGGTTCAAGGTACTTCCGTTAACATTTTAAAACAGGCTTTATATTTCAGGTTTTGGAACAGAACATTAGATTTATGTTTACCAGTTGCATTAGATTCGAAATTAATTGACATCATCTTTAATGCCCAGCCTTTTAATAATCTGCTTTTAAAATAATTACGTACCAAAGACAGGTTCAGTAGCTATAAACTTAAGTGCTACTTAATTTGTTAAAGTCTCTCTGGTTAAAATATTTTCAATATTGAAAATGCTTATTCTAAGAATGGAAGGGAAATGAACAAGAATTGCTAAATCTTATTGGGCTTTGAGACCAGTGCAAAGATAAGCATACTACATTCCAAAATTAGACAAGTATTTAGATAGCCTCAGTGAAAGAAGCTGCTTTGGTATGTTCTTCAAACTGTTTACTGTTCTGATAGAGAATTAATTACCGTGATGTACGGCCAAGTGTAGGATGCGATACAAATCTCCTGCGTTCACCCAAATTGATCACGGACAATCGCAGTGTAAAATCAATTGGGTGACTGGCTGAATTACTTATGCTTTACCGTGACATACAGACAACGGTCTGCGTCGAACTCAATGCACCGGTAACTTAACACTGTGAGGTAAGCGAGGATACATGGGTCCATGACTTGAAGCTTTCCGGGGGTACGAGGGAGCTCTCATCTGTGTCTCAGGTGAATTCTGATAGAAGATAGCCCAAGAAGAGTTCTTTTGATACATGGCTTGTGGTGTTGGAAACGATTCAAATAGGAGTTCTGCTTCATTTAAATGTAGTGACAATTGCAACTTATCAAAGAAACACCTATTATTTATAGACTGCATAAAAGCTTTTGATGAGGCTATTAAAATGTGCAGTATTTTGTAAAGAAATGCATCATACGTTCATGTCAACCAATTTGGGGTTAGTAGACGGTAACACAGATCTGCATTGCACAAATGCAATAAAAACCAAATCACACAATCTTTTTAACAACACAAATAAAGTTTTTCTTTATTTTGGAAAAAGGAAACAAATCCATGGATGTCTGGGCCATACTGAAGCTTTTAAGGATAAGAATGTTTGTGTTTTGTTTAAATTCCTTTGAACAGTGATGTACTCAAGCTTGGAAACATCCCGGATTATTTTTTCAGGCTGTAAATTCATACCTGGTTATTTTAATTGTTACGAAAACATGTAAGGGGACCGATCTGTGAATTCCTCAAAACTCAAAATATTCTACTGAGTGTTTTGAATTGTCTACCACATCTTATGTCTGTATAAAGAAGTGCGGTTGCAAATTTTGGTGCATATATGTTAAGTCTTTCCCAGATTGTCTGTTTTTAAATACAAGTTTACGGCTATTTTACAAAAAAATCCCCTTACAATGCAATTTTCATACTTTTAAACCATGTTTTCAGATTTATGTTCCTAAGTGAACTAAAAAAAATTTGCTAATAAATACAGGTTTAAATAAATTAGTTTAAGAATATTTTTTGTTAATTTCTGAGTTTCATGTTTTCAAAAAAAAATACATATCAACCTGGGATGAGCTTGGAGGCGTAACACATTTACTGTATATTAAAAATTGCAGAGGAAGTTTCAGTTAGCATATATTGGGGAAACTATTTCCGAAGTTTCACCCTGATAACTTTAAAATTGTCTCGTAAGGAGCATTTTAAATACTAAAAAATATCTAAAATACTACAAGGAAGAAAAACGCACCGGAAATTTTACTCGTAAAAGACGGCATGAAATCCTTATGTAGTTTTTATTAAACTGTATATTTTTGCTTAAAATAGAAAACTTAGAACATGATTAACATATGTACACCTAATTTTGCAAAATGACTTTTAGAACTTTTGTAAGCTGTGAGAAATATCAGAAAAAAACCTCAAATGTTGCAGCCACGCCCTCTGCTCTGGGCTATTTAAATCCTCATGTAACTCCTGTTTTCACTCCGATATCAAAAACATTTAGAAGAAACGTTCCGAAAGAATCGGACCTAATAATAGGTCAATTTTTATCTTCTGAAGCAACTGTAGGTAATCATTTGCAGTTATTGCAGATTTCAAAGTTGAAACTACACAGCATAATGAAAGTGATTTCAGTCCACTTTTTCAGTAATTTTAAAATAACAAGAAAAGAATCATATACCTATATTGTTTGTATTTGTGTATAATACTGAATATATTTGCCAGTCTTCTTATAATAATAATTTTCCCTCATGGGACACGTAGCGTGGTGAAAACTATACCATTTAAAATTAAATTGTACCAGGGATTAAGTCGCAAAATCTTCGTTAAAACCGTCCATCTTCGCCAAAAACCCAGGCTTCATTATTGCAAGCACTGAGAAATCCATATTTTTCGCAAAGTTGGTCTTGAACCTAGATACCCTCATACATGTAGCTACCATATGTTGGACATTTAGAGATCCCCTTATTGACTTTGGGACATTGAAATGTTGAATATTTCAGGGATTATACGGGACTGATGGACCATATGGCATCTTTGTTGAACCATTTGCTGCTACATTCATGCAACCAGCACACGCGTGGTGCTGACTTGGCCATGCGCAGACGATGTTCGCTCTAGGCTGAATGTTTTCCGTGTGATTTGAAACAGCACGCTTATCTCCATTACACCTGCTGATGACTGTTCTACTAGCATGATTTCCTATTGGCTTTCCGTGAATGCAGGGCGCTGCACGTACAGTTGTTCCGCCCTGCAATCACAGAAATCCAATATTATGAGTAATTTCAACATCCATCAGAGCTAGCAGGCTTATCGAAAGACTTAAACGAGTCAGGTATTGTCTAAGAACACGGGAATATTATCGTGTAAATAGCAAAATAAAAACAAAATTGACGTGACACGCTCATACGACTTGCCCATTACAAGTTGACACAGTGACTTATATGTTGTAGTATTGATATAAAAAGTTTACTATTAAGGTTACGTTTCTCACTGTAAGTTTCTGATTAGAAATTAGCTCGAATTAAACAGTATAAACCTGGTTGTATGCACAATACGGAAAATAAAACACAACTGCTCGCATATCGTAAGTCAGCTTTTTGTTACTAATAAAGTAATGTGGGGAAAAAAATCAGAGTCATATAATTTCTCAGATGCCTTATAGATGCCACATGGCAATGAAGCCTCGGAAAAATTAAAGATGTAATAAAGAATATTTCGAAAACATATAATGTTACAGAAAGGGTTATTGGACATAAATTAAAGCCTATATTTTAATGGGCGACACAATTTTCATGCAGCAAGCTTATCTCTCTCTCTCTCTCTCTCTCGCTCTCTGATGGTTTACAATTAAACAAAATTAGTTCAGAATGAAAAGGACTACAGGTGTTATTCGTAGGAAATTCAAGATAATGCATGTAAATATTCAGGCAATTATCCTAATGATTTTAATCAAAATTGTTGCAGCTAGTTTTGAGAAACTAAAAAATAAACGAAAAGTTTTCCATGTAGTGTATTTTGTGCTTTTCTTATACCGAATTTTTGGTTGAAATGCAACACTACCTCTATCAGAGGTAAGTGACAAAGAAAGTAAAAAGATGCCCATACACAAAATGAGTGCTAAATGTATTATCCAAAACCCTAAGCATACATAATTAGAATATCGAAAAGGGTAGCCGAGGTATTTAAGGCACAGACTCGTGATCGGGAGATTTGCGATCCAAATCCCACCAGGACCGTCCTCCCTAAGTGAGATTTGTACCGGGTTTTTCTGTCCTCATAACTGGCAACTGCCGGAAAATAAAATAAATAAATTTAGTTTTATTTATGGATGCTCTTTAACTGCTGTGGTCCTTAGCGTCCCATTCCATATTGGGCGTGAAAGACCAGTAATTTTGCTCAGAGGCCTCTTTATCAGACTTGAGGTTCTTTTACGTGCCGTAAATCTACGACACGGGACCACCGGCTTTACTTCCCTTCCGAAGGAAGCCATGCTAAGGATATTTGCGCTCGAAAAAAAAGAAAATCCAGCGCCCTCCGCCCTGTTTGAATACGCGATCTCGGGAACTAGAGGCTAGCATGGTAACCACTATACCACGGAGGACTGCAACTGCCGGGGAGGTACCCTAAAACTTAGGACTGGAACGCTTCCTTCCCAAATATTATTCCATGCATCATTATTGTCCACCGGTTGTAATACCGTATGCATAATAACGGGTATTAAGCACTACTAAAACATTAAGAAGATAAACAGTACACTTCAGAGCACACAAATGTCACAGTGGATGAGCACAAACCGAACTGCAAACGGCGACCGCGAGAGAAGACAGCGCCTCGGTGGTGTTTTTAAGAAACTGAAGCACTGAGAGACTTCCTCAGGCAGAGTAAGGGAGTGGTCTGATGAGATCTTAAAGCGGCCTCCATTACCACATTGTTCAACACAAGTGGTGATCGAATTCGGTTTGTAGCACTCTACAGTATTTATAGCACAAATTCATGAAAGCGCCTGCTGCTCTTGTTTTTAACGTGTTAATCCTGAGGTATACGCGCCCCGCTGCTATATGAGCTAGGGCGCCAGTCGGGAAATTTGAAAATTATGGTAATTAAGCTTGTAGGCCGCTTGTAGCAACCCCCCCCCCTTCCGCGATGCTACATCACACGCTCAATCTCTCTTCCTAATATTAGCTTCCAGCTTTGGTCTTTACTTGGACTTGCTATACATCAGTAATCACAGAACTTGATGCGAATTAATGCAATCAGAAATAATACCTTTGACCATCAGCACGAGTGATTGCTATGCCATTAATTCTACCTAAAAGCAAATACTTGGGAATATGTTGAATATCAGCTCATTCGTGCGTTTATGTAAACTGTTTTGATTGTAACAGAGAGGCTGCATTCCAGATTCCGTTACAGCATGAAATTCGCATATTAATCAGCATGCTGAAAGGGCACTTAACGTGGCTGAATTAGGGTATTCTTAACGCATTCTTGGATCTCCTTTCCATCGGTAGAATTATTTGTATAAGTTTCATTTGTATGTGAATTTTAATTATATTACCTATGTGTACGGAAACTATCAAGAATATTTATTTTTATTTTTGGCATCAGATTACAAAATATCTTGTGTTACATTCATATGACGTTCTCTACCCTGCGTTGCTTATTAATGGGTATACAAGTTATTCTTCGAATTTTTTTTTTCCTTTCTACTTCATTTTAATCAAGATAAACCTTTCCGAAAATAGCTGCATTGCACATTTCGTTATAGATAGAAAGGGAATAGTGATAGTCAAATGTTTTACAACTGGATGCTATATGCTAGTCTTAAAATGCCATACTCTTCCATGACATCGCGAGAAACAACTGAAAGTCGACGGGACTTGAAATGAACAACAAACCATTAATAACGGATATCTCAGAAATGACTTATGTTATACAAATTATTTGAAGCAAATTCTGTTGTAAAGAGATATACATTTTCTGTATAGTACGCTTTCGTCTATCGCTTAACGTTTACAAGTTATACAAGATTATACAAAATTCCTTCCGAATGAGGAGGACTTCACAGGCTATTCCCAGAAAATGCAAGATATACATTTTACTTATCATGTAATTTATCTTTAATATATGGTATTTTAATCAAAATCGTTAGTCATTTTTAGAGAATAAAAATTTCGAAAAAATGTCACATGCAAAGGGTAGTTGGGGTGGGGGATTTTCTTGAAAATCGTGTCGCATCTTTGTAGGATAATGAACCGAAATATCAAGTTTGGAATTTATCTAACTTTTCGTTTTTGAATTATGCTGTTCACAGACATACACACGGACATTCTCCTAAAAATGTATTTTTGTATACAGGGGGTTTCAAAACATTTATTTCTGGTGTAATCTCGACACCGGATTTTTGGGTGGAATACAATACTTACCCTAGTTACTATACAAAGTAGAGAAAGTAAACAATACCGTAACTAGGGGCTATAGGCACATTCAAACTCGATATAATTTGAACTTCCTCCTAGCCCGCAAACTTTTAAAGGCAAACAGAGTATCGTACTTAAGATTACTGCTTCTGTGGTCTGGCGGTTAGCATGCTAGCTTCCAAATCCAGAGATCCTGGGTTCGATTCATGGCTGAAGGATGGGAATTTTCCTTTAGCCAGGATTACTCCCCCTGCTCCCTAGAGTGTGGAAGTATGAGTGAGGGTGTAAATGCATGTGTGAATTTAATGTTTATAAATAAAATCTGACGTAAACAAACACAAAGATTAACGCAGCTAAGACGGGTGATAAGCATTGCCAATGAGCAATTGTTCTAAAAGAATAGTCGCCGATATGAGCTCAGATGTTAAAGGCGGCATATAAATGAAATATAGAAATTAAAAGATATCCATTGACATTTGGCCGTCTCCGTAGCGCTGTAGTAGTATTGTTGCCTGCGGTGCGAGGAGGACTGGTTCGATTCCCGGTACTGCCACGTGGATCTTCCCCTGTAGGGAAGCTAGGTACAGGCACCTCAGCCTCGTAAGGTCATTGAGGATCAATTATTGAAGAGTTACTTAATGGAAAACTAATGGATCTGGTCTCGAAAATAGGTGGGAAGCAGTTCACTGATCACCTGTCACCCCTATTCCTGGCTGTGTTTAATATTGGATGGAAGCAGACGATTCAATAGCAGGTCTTTCTCTAAGCTCTAAGGTGTCGTATCAGGAATTCTTTTCTTCTTTCTTTATTTCGTTGACATCTTAGCGTCGTGTTACATGAAGTTAGGACCTGCTATGCTACCGAGCGGTTCTCTCACAAAGCAGAATTTCCGTAATGTTTTACGATTCTCGTTAGAGTAATTCCAGGTGAGATAGCGCATCACTGCTTTCATTCGTCACATCCCGTTCCCTTATGGTAATGCACTGAGATTTTCCCCACAAAGGATTCTAAGAAAGCTATTTTTATAATATTATCCTTAAGTTTATGAAAACGTTATTTTCAAAAATATAATGGTTATCTCTGTCTTACTGCTTGGGACAGGCCGCGCATACAACGGGACAGACGGCATATATATGAAATTAATTCCGTTACTGCCTAAACTTCACTGTTCTGTTCACAATACTAAGTTACTACAAAATGGTATAGTTGCAACTGAGTTTTACAAACAACCTTAAACAAAAGAGTTAAGATAACTATAATTGCATTATTATTAACATTATCTGTTATAACTGTACACCATTCTTGTAAATGTACATTGTAAGTTTTTTTTTAAATCGGTCGCGATAAGACCAACATAGTTAAGCGACTTTAAATAAGATTAAATTTTAAAAAATGATACTACAATGATACTTGTATTTATTACCTTTTAGTGCTCAGCAGAGGTTCTTTTCTCATACAAACTCTCCACTATATTCCTGTGTATAATGTTCCGTTTTCGTATAATCGATTCTTGCACTTCACATAGTGCATCTTGTAATTGAGAATAATAATATTCTTCTTCTTCCGCAAGACATAGGCCTGTCGACCAGTTCCGTCCTCAAATATATCACTCCATCTTTTTCTCGGTCTTCCCGCTTAGCGATATCCTCTAGGTTTATAATTTAATACATTTTTTTGATATTCGTTCCTCTTTCATCCGTAGTAAATGTTGGTCCCAATTATTTTCATTTTCATTAATTTTTTCATTTACATTATATATATTTAACTGTTTTTGGGTCTGTTCATTTCTTTGTTTATCTAGAAGGATTATATCCAGCTACTGCTCTTAGGAATTTCATCTCCGCTGTCTTTTTTTTTTCATCTGTCCTATTCATAGTCCAGTTTTCACTTCCATATGTGGCACTGTCATTACTTAATAAAATTCCATTTGTGTTGCTTTTGCCGTCTTGTTCTTCAACGCTCTCCTTATTGTTCTGGAGATTCCAATGCCAGGGTAGGAAACCAACCAATAGATAAAATTTTAGAAACTTATAATATTTTCAATGTTCATAATTTTCCCGTTACTCCTAGGCTACTTTTCGCCGTTTATACTCTCTTTAAAGAATAGATCTCACACACGACTACATGGTCAACTGAGCTCGGTGGCTCCGCGGTAACGTGTGAGCCTTGTATTCGGGAGGTCCCGGGTTCGAGTCCCGTCGGGCGGTCCACTCTGACGGGGTTTCTTCGTGGTTTCCCCGGGTCGATAGACGAATGCTGGAGTAGGTCCTCTTCTACCACAAATTTCCTGTACATCATTTCCTTTCATCTGTTTCAAGGTTGACGGCGTTCGGTGTGTTGCAGCAGGACGGTGGATTGTGCACTTTGAAAGAATTTCTCCCTGGCGTTTGGTTGGTCTGCTGGGACCCCTTTCTGGGGGTGGCTCGAGTCCCTGGGACCCCCCCCGGGCGGCACGCGTCAGAATGTGCTCCATCTAGAATCGTTAGGGTCTCCGTCTTTTCTAGCGCACATCGTCATTCGGATCTGGTGGCCCTTCGGGTTGCTCTTCTCACCCCTCCCTTTCAGGGGTCACGTTAAAATCAAAAAGGGCCGTTGCGGCCTACTTGCGGTGCTATGTTCCAGGTTTCTGGATGCCCCTCCATATGTGTGTACTACTCCTGTACATGGTCAAAAATATACCTACCCATCGTCACACAAGTATTAAAAACTGCGTTAAATTAACACCTCTACCTCTGTAAATACGGGATTAAATTATGAATTGAGTAAGTTTTTAGCAGTAAACAGGTTGTAATTACTAGAAAAACAATAAACTGAAAACTCACTTTTGCTCTTCAGGCAGTTTAGGTGCTGTTGGGCTTTCATTCTCTTCGTGGCGCAATACGGCGGTTCATAGATGAATTGCAACGAATGCGCAAACACTCCCAGGGTGCCATTATTATCTACGGCCGGTACTACTCTACTAAACAACATCGACTTGTGATATAAACAAATTTGCTATCTCTGCACATTGCATGTATCTAACAGCGTATTGCCAAATTTTCTGGCGTGGCATGAAGTATTGGAATCTGTTTACGGTGTTAAGGGAGCACCATGGTGAACTATAACTTCTACACTCAACAACATTTGACCATCAAAGTATACAGCTAATATTATATGTGTAGAATTAGAGGCTTCTATGGTAAATGGTTGAGATTTTATGAATATTTCAGTTACCATGGGTGTTTATATTAAACGTCCCTGGCACTTTAACTTATTACTTCATTCTGGTGGATATAATACCTTAATGATATGTAAATAAAGGTTACTAATCAATTTTATTCGCTAACGAGTGGTTATTAACTATAAATTTGTCGCTTATGCTGATTTTAATTTTTGGAGAAAATTATCAATTTTAATAGTTAGAAGCGCTAAATTCGCAATTCTGAATATTAATACAAACTTTAAAAGTACCTATATATAGCTAAAGGTAAAAAATGCTCCTTAGGGGAAGGGATGAAAAAACCCTGTTTGAAAGTAACGGAGGCTATTTAAAAGCAATGCGGACTGAGTTTTCAACCCTAACTAGAGCTTTTAAATGTCTCTTTGTATCGAATTAATGCCAAGCTACTATTAAGTTAAAAAAAATTAAATTGTTTTTAAAAAATCCCTGTCTTCACCATAGCTTCCTCGAAAATGTATATGACGTATTATTATTAGCATTATTATTATCATTATTATTATTATTATTGTTATTATTTATTACTGCTGCTGCTGTTTAAAAATACACATGGTGATTGATTGTATTTTCTGTAAGTTCTGTGTTACATAAGCCTTTTTCATTCGAAAACGACAGGGCCAGCAGGAGCATTTGTTCAGTTTTGCACAACCTTAGAGCCAAGAATGTACTGGAAAACAAGAGATGTTAAAATGCCGGTTGTAACCACCAGATGCCTTGGTTGCCACCAGGCTTTGGAATTCTTAAGTTGGCTTCAGGTTATCTACACACATACCATTATTTCAATGCAAAGCATGCAAACAACAGCGGCCATGAGTCACTGACGGCAGGTAAACACGGCCTGGTGAGTGCCCACTGCAAACGCCAACACAATGTACTAGGATGGGGGTAGTTTGTTACCTGCGACGTCTCTGCCTCAAGTCCGGTAACAACACAACTATTTCCTTCGTCCTGACTTCAATGCTTAGAAATTCCTATGCCTGGTTATCAGACTTCTTAACCTGGGAAGAGGCATGTCATTCATTGCAATACCTTTCTTTTCTGCAAATGAACAGAATCGAAAGAATGTTTCGACAGTTTTTCAGCAATACAATTACATTCATATACCTGAGTAGACGCCATTGTTTAGACACTAAGCCATCCACACTTAATTCACACAGAAATAACCGAGAATATTGCTCAGAGAGCAAGTAAAACGCGCTGTTGACGGTAGGCATCACGGGTAGCATTGGCCTTCTAAACTAGACAGGCGCTTGCGGGCATACGAGTATGTACCCGGTAGCTGGTTGTAAAGACGCGTAGCAAAATCCTTTTCTTTATATCTGCGAGCTGCATCACAGACAGGGTCTCCCTTATACGGGGAGACATCTATAAAGGTTAACGAAACCTTCTGAGTTTTCAAGTTTCATTTGTTAAAATTACTATAATAATTATTTTACATGATCTTTATTTGTGATGTGTACACCACACCCCTGATACTGGGCTGCTACATGCAGATCAACTCGTGTGTGTCCAGAAAAATTTCCTTTACTTTTTCTGCCACCTAGCTATAGTAGGCAAGTGGAAGTACTGTGTTTAGCCCAGAAATTCGATGTCGAGATTTCACCCGAAATACATGTTTTGAGGCCCCTGAATAATTAAATTAAAAAAGAGATTTTTTTTTAGAACAGCATTTGTGTCTGAACAGCATAACTCAGAAACGAAATGGCGGATAACTATCAAACTTGTATTTTAGTTCAGATCTTACAAATATGCGACGTGAAGATTTTCAAAGAAATTCCCCACCCCAAACTACCCTATACATGGAAGCCTTTTCGGAATGTAAGTTTTCCTCAAAAATGGCTCTACCGATTTTGACTAAAATGCCATATATTTAAGATATTTACGGAATTTTCTGGGAATAGCCTGTGAAGTTCTCTTCACTCGGAAGAAGTTTTGTATAATTTCGTATATCTAACGGGTAAACCATAAGATATAGACAAAATGTACTACACAAAAAATGTAGATCTCTTTAAAACACACAATTTATTTTAAAAAACGTCTGTATTATCCGCCTTTTCGGAAATATCCGTTATTATTGATTTGAATTTTTCAATACTTTGTCATTTTTTCAAAATGGTTTCGTTATTCAGTTGTTTCTCGCGATGTCATGGAAAGAGGATAGGGTTTCAAGAACAGCATAATATAATAGTGGCATCCGACTATCGATTCCGTCTTCTATATCTGCCTTATGCCTACCACGAAATGTTTAATGAAATTATTTGTGCAAAGGTTTATTTCGATTAATACTAAGTACTAGGTAGAAAAATAAGATTTCCTACGAATGGTTTGTAATAGTTGTATAGAAATAAACCATAGTGGCTAGAGAACGTCATGTGAATGTAACACATCAGATTTTTAATGTTGTGCTCTCGCGGGCACGTATGGCATAGCAGCCTGAGACAGCCAAAGGGGAAAAGAGAACGGGGAAGCGAGGTCAAATGATTGTGGGCTTGAAGCCATTACAAACTAATTTCTATTCTGCAATCTGTTGCTGTTAGAACGTTAAGCCAGTTGGGTTGCCACGTGCCTTGCCTGTCTATGGCAATATTAAGCGCCTTAATGAATTGTTTTGGGGTGGCACAATGTTTAAACTGTTTTGTGTGTTTGTAATTAGAAGTATATGATTGTGAGGGGGAATTTATTGCGAAACATGAAGGTTTGTTATGTTTGTTTTTATTTATTACTTATATTAGTGAAGCATATCTAAACCGTGTTCATAATTTTCATTCAGACTCGGTCTTCATATCTTTAACTCTTTAACGATGGATATGTCCGTCTTCTTTCGTGAACATCATTTGCCGTTCGGTTTGGTTTCTTCCCTCTGAAAACATCTGTGTGCTCTGAGATGTACCGTCTGATCAATAATGAGCTTTATTTATGTATTTGGTCAGGATTGTGTCATGTGAATACGATTTTACATTTAGTTATTTACTAAACTGCCGTTTTATATGCATTTTATATGGGTATTACTTGTGTTTAAGTTTGCCGATAAAGCTAAAAGAAACCTAGACTTTCCTTAATATCGACATGGCTGCTAAAAGGCATTTAGCATAGAACAGTGGTTCTCTGTGTGACGTGAGAGATTCACAAGCAAGCACAAACAACTTACTCAGAGATGAAAAGAAACTTTAAAAAACAGAGAAGTGAATAGTAGTAAAGTTAAAGAGTAACAATACAAAGTTTCTTTAAATAATAGCTTGTACACAAGTTTTCTAACACTGTTTATGTGGAAATCTTTGTAAATAAATATTCCAAATGTACAGAGTGAATCCGTACTCTACCGACAAACTTTCACAAGTTGTTCAGGGATATTTTCTGAGTGTTTTGATATAAGGAACCCATGGTCCCCAGTGGCTCATTACCGAATGACTTCCATGTTTTCGTTTTGTAATAACTCGACCACCTTTGTATCTGTTTACTCGAATACGATTATTTCCGAACAAAACACAACCTGTCACTGCTATAGTATAGCGTGTTTTCAGTACGGTCCAACACCAGGCTTCTACTCCGGCTCAGTTCTGTCTCAGCTTTTGTTTAATGCAGTACATTACTTTGTAGTACGTTGTTAGTGATACTGTATGAATAGCTTTATTTATGCGGAATTAGCCGATAAACACCTAGTCTACGGTTTCACTCAATGCATTGGAAGAACGAACGCTATGCAGAGCTGTTCCCGCAGCAACGGCAAACTCATCACACGTAATTTGCAGCTGATTGGGCCTTATGTATAACCTTACAGACTGAATGGAATAGTCTACAAAACGTTCCTGCAACATGCCCTCCAACATTTCCTGGAATATGTGCCGCTGATATCTCGTAGACGTGTGTGGTTTCAAAATGATGGTACGCCAGACGTTTTGTAGTGAATGCTAGGGAATATCTTGATGAGAGTTCAGGCAAAGAAGGTTTGGTGGTAGTGGTCCTGTTCCATAGCCAGAACGGTCACCAGATCTGACAACCATGGACTTTTTCTTCAGGGTTAACGTGAAGAGCCTGTTTACGTGATTCCTGTCGAAACTAATGTGGACCTGGTTGCTATGATTGTAGCAGCCGCTGACGATGTGCGCCAGTCTTCTGGCTTGCTAGAGCGTGTGCAACTGTCCATGAGGCGTCGCTGTGAAGTTTGTCGTGATCGTGTGGTCGACATTTTGAACAATTACAATGGTTGTTTCATGCCATGTTCCTAATATTTTGTTATCTATAAATAAATAATCTATAAATAATTGCCAGGAGTGATGAGCATGGATTAATTGGTGTGGAACCATAATGTAAACACGCTCTACAGCAATCAAGGATTATATTTTGTTTGGAAACAATATTCCGAATAAACAGATTACAAAGGTGATTGAGTTATTACAAAACGAAAACAATGAAAGTACTCAGTAATGAGCCACCAGGGACCATGGGCTCCTTACATTAAAACACTCAGGAAACATCCCTGAACAATTTGTGAAAGTTTGTCGGTAGAGTTCGGATTCACTCTGTATATTAATTCTAACGACATGCAAATCCTTTCATGGAGTATACAGAATAGATAAAGATATGCCCTTATTATTGTCTCTTTAAAAGTATTTCCTTGTTTTGTTTTAAGAAGGTAAGTTAATGCGTCCCCACAACACAAGCATCTCGTATAAATGCTTTGGTGTTAAATATATTTCAATACGGAATTGATGTTCGCTTCTTGTGTGAAAAGCAGGTAATTAAAAATAGATGTCTGCAAAGAGTGAGAAGTTCTTCCTGTTAATTTGAATTCAAGCTGTTTTAAAATTCGCATAGTAAATTAACTAACTGCGTTACTTGATTAAAACCTCCCTTCAGGCCAACACTCTGGATTTAAAACAACAAATTTTGATTGAGAGTTTGTTGACATAAATATGTTTATGTATTTCAATAATGTTTATGTTTCAGCAACACATTCTCATGTTTTGTTTTATTTATTAAATTTGTTTGCTGTACTAATGTGAATTTTGGGACGGCTCCTTTACACAGTATTATTACCAAATATAAGTATTTTTGGCGAAAACAATTGCAAATTTAGGCCGCTGGGAACTGCAGGGCATCCAAATGAGGGCGCCAGCTAAGAAAGTTTGGAATGACTGGAATAGAGTGAACAAAGTCGGTGCAGTCGAAGTCCAGGTTTTCATTGGACAGTTATATGTCTCAAGAGCTACAAAGGTTTCTAGTCATAATCTTAAATATAATACGACTCTGCTTTTGGTAAGCAGTAATAACAAAGGTAGTCAACTGAAGAAGGCGTGACACCAATCCGATATACCATTTTTGTTTTTGGTACGTCTGACGTGCTTTAACCGGAGAATGATGGTGAATGAAGGTAATGGAATGCATGTCCAATGAACCCGTGATCCATTGAGCTTATAGTTACACGGCATTAATGTACCCAAGATAAGGGAAGACACTGAAAAAATATTTTCCACATAACTCGCCTCAACCGAGATTCGAACTCGGACCCTCCGGAATATGAGGCAAACACGCTTACTCCTGTACCCATTAGTAACTGCCCAAAATTCTAAAGCCTTCCGCCAAATCATAAAACTATAATTCTGAAAAGTTCTCTTAGGGTTCCAGTGGAAACATATACCTTTAATCCATTTATCTTCTTCTTCCTTTTCTGCTTCAAAGGATTACCCTCCTCTTTTAGGACTTACACCCCAAAGGACGTAAACCCAATGCTTTGGGTCAGTAGCTTAGTCATTTATGCTGGGTTAAAACAGGTAGGCATTTATTCACTATCCTTAGACATGGTTTGTATTCGAATTTCTATTTTCAAACTTCTTAGCATATAAAAAGCCTAACTACGTCAAATATGCTATATTGTAAAGAATTTTATGACTTCCAGCATTAAATAGTTAAATTCAGACTCTTGCATGTAAGTGATTTTAATTAAATTGTGCTGTAATGCAGCATCTGTTTTTACTTATTTTTCTTAACTATTGTTTACTCTTATTTAGTACTTATGTGTTCTGTAACAAAGATAGTCAAATTATACAGGGCTACAGTAAATTAATAAAGCCAGTGTTAAGCTTTGAAAACACACACATTAACATGTGAATTGATTCGTTGCTGTTGCCATTATGACAGTGGGACAAACTGTTGATAAAATAGAAACCAGAAAAGGCCAGTTGAAAATGACAAATGACGTCTTTCAGTCGTAATTTTCTTCACTGCAGTGGCCTAAGTAGCACTGAATGATGATAAAATTCCCAGCGTTGCCTACAGTTTTTATAAACTGTTACTTTCATGTAACGGTTATATCTTGGGCTTTGTGATAACTTTCACAAATAACGGTTAGATTAACGTTTAGCACCTTAGTTTGTAGTTACCTGTGACGAGCTGTTAATGGATTTATGTTATAAGGCGTGTTACTTTGTAGCGGCGCCGGATCACGAGACATTATGGGCAAATCTTGCAACATAACAATCAGAATAATATTGAAGTTCTGAATTAAAACATTACATATCTTAATTATTTATTGATGCAATATTGTATCAATGTCTTTACGCAATTATTATCTTAACATTGAGAATAACTCCACACGTGACTAGTTTCCATATGTATCGTATGTCTAGATTTCATGACCAGACTAATCGTGGATGGTGCCATGCTATCTTGAGGAGCAGTACGTTAATCTAGCGATAACAAGTGATTCCTAGATGGTTTGTGCATACGCAATTAATATAAATATTGTCCCGGTTATTTATGTAACGTTTACTAAGTAACTAATTACTTTGTATTCCCGATGTAACAAATAAACTTATAAGGTAACCGTTACATAACTTTGTGGTCATTCTGAGTAGTGGTGCTGCAAGAAAGACCGAAATAAATTTGTTTAGCGTTGGGATTCACTCTTCGAAAATATTTGGTCTCTTAGGTTTTGTTATATTTTTTTGATTTCTGTAAATACTTTGCTTTGAGAGCAGTAGCTAATACAAAATGGGTAAAATAGTGCTAGATGTTCCACATGTGCTAAAGTCATTACACTAGTAAGTAAGCACCTCATATTTTGAATGTATTTTGTTAATATAGTTGCTGTTATTTATTGACTCTGCCTTCATACCGTTTAATTTTTTAGTTAAGTATGTAAATACCAGGGACCAAAAAATGCTGTAGGTACAGAATTTGAGACTATGGAAACAAGATGACTTTATATGTACATTAGGAATACAAATGGGGCACTTTACATTAACCACATTCCACATTTTCAAGGGAACAGGATGGAATGCGTTCCGATTCAGCGAGCGGCAGTAAATAGTGACGTGTAATACGTTATTTCCTTTCACAAAGAAAGGAGAAAAAAAAACTCCTGGTCTTTGCTGACGAGTTTTGGTTTTCAGGTAACCCATCATAACCAGCACTTGTCCAAAAAAAAAAAAAAAAAAAAAAAAATCACGTAGCAATGAAAAGACTGGGATTAAATATAAAAAGGAATTGCCGGGGCCGAGTCCCTTATACCGAAGATGTTAGGAGGGAATTATGCGATAGAAAAGAAGCAACTGGACTGGACGGAGACAAGTTTTACAAGCAGAGGACGGGAAGGGAACTTCAGGACTGTCCCAGTGGCGTATCCCCACCTCTTATAACTTTCACTGCTTCTAAAGACCTGTTTCAACCACTGATGTTAAATTTTAACACGATGTTAAGGTGATTTAACACAAATTCCGTTTCGTAGAACAATGTTTGCTGTTACATTGTGATAAACTTAGTGTTAAGTTAACATGCTTGTGTTAAGGCGTTTAACAAATGTTAAATTTGGAAAATGGCTGTTGACATGGAGTTGCTCTATTTGGAGCTTTTGAATGCCTTTCCTAACCAAAGAAGAGCCGTGCGTTATAATTATGTGAAAATTTGCAAAAGGAGAAATGTTTAAAGCGGTACAGACTGTTCAAAACGGTCGTGAGCGAGGTTGTAGAGGAAATACGAGAGTTTAGAATACTACCAACAGAAACATGCCTTTTTCTCGTATGCTACAAGCTTTAATTACTCTAAGATTTTATGCTACGGACCTTTTTCATTTAATGGCGGGTGATAGTGTTAACATTTCCAAAGCTATCATTTGTGGGTTTAGCCGGAAAGTTTTCCAACTGCTTCAAGAATCGAATAGTATTTTGGTTATGCTCTGTTTGATTTTTAATCAGTGATAACACACATCCGTCCATTTTAGTCTCAATGCTGTGTCCACCAATCAGTTTGAAATCGTTCTAAAGGCTCTTCGCACCTGGGCGTTTTGGTGCTGTGTTTTATGTTAGCATAAAATCCCGCAGTTGCTTACTGGGCATGGGAGAAACGCGCGCGGATTTTCCCCTAATTTGCACCTTTCTCCTTGAATTTAAATCCGTTGGCTTATTGCACTCTATACTTAGTAATCAGTTCTCCTTTTCGAACGGTGAAACATTAGTATCTCTGTACCTATATTTTTCAGTTCACATCGCAATTCTAACCTCAAAACAATCAGGAAAATCACATGGAAATAATTGTCTATGGACGTAATTAGTTGTCCGCTAATGAACAGAGAGCGCTGCGATGCGTAGACAAAAAGTGCATTGGAGTGCGTTCAGAAGCCATGTAATTGTCAATTTGTCTTCTCAAAACTGTTGTTCGTATTGCCTTTGACGTTAACAAGATGTTAGCTAACAATTCCTGTAAAAGCTTGGTGAAACGCAAGAATTTTAACATTGTGTTGAAATGTTAAATTTTTAATATAATGTTAGCAAATAAGATATAAGTGTTTTTAACGTCGTTTGGTGAAAGCGGCGCTGAATCTGGCGGCCATACTATCACCTTTTTCAGTTTGCATTGTTGCTAGGCCTTAGAGCTACAATCGTAAAATGTAAAGCTGGTTATGAATTGACTATTGCTTGTGAGAGAAATAATGCAGAAGCTTGGCGGTGCTGTGGTTTGTCCTGAATCCATCTAATGTTTAATTGATAGTCAATATGAATCCACAGTTCAGTACTGCTGTGGGATTCAGGTGTCCATTTTTGTTAAAGCGACCAGTGACTGAAATGTTCAGCTTCTAGAGTTTAATAGTATAAGTATAAAACTTTGATCGCATACTAATACACGTTACTAAATTTGAACAATCTAGGCCTATTGGCTTCAAAGCTTTAGTATTTAATTGTTAATCGGTAAAAAAAGTCCCTTGCGTCATAATTAAATATTTTCAGAACGCTTGTTAAAAAAAATTGCAGTTAAATGTCCCAAATATAATTATAAGCAATTGAGTGCCTATAAAAAATGTTATATTGGTTTGAACAATAATTGCTTTGCATGAGTTGCACGGAGCAAAATGTTGAAAAATAATGAGCCGAAGAAAAAGCAATGTAAATCCACGTACCCCTTTTCTGTTGCACACGTCTTTTAAATAGTTCTTCCGTGGTATTTAAAAATTGAGATTTTTTCTTTTGTTTTATTTATGGACGCTCTTTAACTGCTGTGATCCTTAGCGTCCCATTCCACATTGGGCGTGAAAGACCGGTAATTTTGCTCAGAGGCCTCTTTATCAGGCTTGAGGTTATTTTACGTGCCGTAAATCTACGACACGGACCACCGGCTTTACTTCCCTTTCCAAGGAAGATTGAGAAAATGGACAATTATGTCACTTTTTGATAAAGGGAGAACTAAACTTTTCAGTGAACACTAAAAAATCAATTTTTGTGCAAATTCCTCAAATTTCTTTCATATGTCACTTTTAACAGTAGAGCAGTAGCGCTAGAAGTATTGTACTCCACCCAAAAATTCGATACCAAGATTTCACTAGATATACATGTTTTAAGGCCCCCGAATTCAAAAACAGCATTTTTAGAAAAAGGTCCGCACGCGTGTCTGTCTGTGTGTATTATGTGAACGACATAACTCAAAAACGAAAAGCCGGATAAATACCAAACTTGGCATTTAAGTTCAGTACCTTCCAAACATGCGACACGAAGTTTTTAAAGAAAATACCCCTACCCCAACTACCCTTTACATGGAACATTTTTCGAAATTTTCGATTTTCTCAAAAATCGCTCTAACGATTTTGATTAAAATACCATTTATATTAAAGTTATTTACATAACAAATAAAATGTAAGTCTTGAATTTTCTGTAAATAGCCTGTAAAATCCTCCTCATTCGGAAGGAATTTTGTATAATGTTTTATAACTGGTAAACGTTTAGCGATAGACGAAAACGCACTACACGAAAAATGTGCGTAGATCTCTTTAAAACACAATTTATTTCAAATAACATTTTTGTGGTCTAAGCCATTTTCGAGATATCCGTCATTTATGATTCGAATTGTTAATACCTTGTCATTCTTTTAATTTCCCGTCGACATTCAGTTGTTTCTCGCGACTTCATGGAAAGAATACGAAATTTTAAGCCCAGCATGTGGCGTCCAGTTCTGAAAGATTAACTATCCCTATTCCCTTTGCATTTATAACGAAATGTGTAATGTAGCTATTTCTGCAACTGTTTATTTCAATTAAAATGAAGTAGATAGAAAAATAAGCTTTCGTAAGATAAGCTTTTATACACATTAATAAGTGATACAGAGTAATGAAAGCAATGTGAATGTAAACAGATTGTTTTTGTATTAAACTTCTTCCTTACTCAGAACATTAAATTTGTCAAGTATATGGCATAAAGAATTTTTTCTGGAAACTTTTTCACTTTCCGATTCTGGCGATTTTCTTTACAGCCGATAAATAATAATGGAACAATGCCTAATTTGATTAATCTGTGCAAGAGTAAGTTGTAATACACCATAAACTATATTAATTTTCCATAGCGGTTTTTATGATTTATCACCAGGCCTTGAGGAGTAACCAAGGCAATATTTGCATGAAGTTGAAGGCGATTCGTATATTCTGAGGTTTAAATGTGCATAGCATTGGCAAATGAATCGATCCATCAAATGGAAGTAGGGGAAGTATGGGAATCCGTCCCATACACGGTTGATTCATTCGTTTTTCTAATGAAATGGCAGTTTATCAGCGAGACGCACTGTTTTATGTATTATTGTCGCTACTTTAAGTAATTCACTGGACTTGTCAATAATTAGGTTTACGTACTCAGTTCAGCTTCTTTAGAGAAAGAAATCTTCGAAAATGTACGAGTCTCTGAACATTCATCTAATAATCCCCTGAAACTGTTACTACTTGGAGTTATGAAACACGAACCATTCGTTTAAACATTCATCGAACCAGATGAATGCAAGCTCTGTCAGTAGGATAGGAGCATGGGTCAACACAGATTCTCAACAAAACACTGCGGTTTAATCAGACTGGGTGCGTATATTACAGTGCATGTGTCCTAAAATAACCCACAAACCAAATGATTTGAAGTATCACAAACTGATCAACTGTATTTTGCATAATTATTATTGTCCTGCCATAAATGCGTCACCTTGGGTGATGTTGGTTAAACGTGAATCTCCCAATAGATTTACTGTCATGTAAAAGTATTCTTGTGGGACAAAGAAACTAATCTAACCTTTCATTTGCTAACATCGTTAAATAAGTTTAAAAATAATGTTATTATTATTTATTATTATTATTCCATAAATGCCACGTCATTAAATTATTATGCACAGCTGTGAGGCATTAACTTCGAGGTTTTTGGACAACGGAAACTTCTCAGAAAGAAGCTACGTTTTCATCAGAAGTTGAAACAGTCATAAGATATCCCATACGAAATTATAATGATGATTTATATTTAACGGCGATCAACTATAAGGTCATTAGCGCCTTAAGATATCCCAGACGTATGAGTGCCTCTGACCATATTTTCGGTCATTATTTGAAATCGCCTTACTGCAATAAATGCATCAAATGGAGAATTAAACTTATGTATTTTGTTTTGAAAAACAAATTTTAGTCAAAGTTAATCTTAGAGTAATTGAATAAGCGCCCAGAACAAGGCTGTAACCCTCATTTTTTCAAAGTTAAATTCTACATGGAAGAAGGTTGTTTGGGATAAGGCGGAGATATTGAAAATTTCAGAGGGCATTGGTCGAACACATCATCTCTGCCCAGCCCCAAGCACCATTGACAACCTTTTTCCATGTAAAGGTGAACTAAAAATTATAAATAAAACATTAATTCTAAGCAGCCTACTTATTCCAAACAAACTTATTTTATTACTATTATTATTGTTGTTTTTGTATCAGCCAAAGTTATTAAATTCCTAGAACATATTCAGTTACTAGCACCCTTAATTTTTTTTTTTTGAGAATATAAATCTACAGCATTTCCGAAACAAATAGTATATTGTGCAAGGAATTATAATAAATAAAATGATAGGTAAAGGATTTACTGTCGTTAAATAACAATTATGTATGACAGAGTCAAGAACAGGCAATTAAAATCACATGCTGTAGCATAGCATTCATTCACCGTGTAGATAATACAAAATAATAGTATTTTAGCCAATGAATGAAGAAAATAAATAAATAAAACAAATTTCCATTGTATAAATCCCAGGGATTTCGTCCCATACACGGTTGATTCATTCGTTTTTCTAATGAAATGGCAATTTATCAGCCAGACGTTGCACTGCTTTATCTATTGTTGTCGCTACTTTAAGTAATTCACTGAACTTGTTAATAATTAGGTTCACGTTTATTTCTCCTTGTTAGCAGCTTCGCGAGAGACGAAAGTAGACCTCTACCCCGACAGTTATTGGCAAGTCGTTACACATCCCTGGCGTCTAGACTACGCACTAGTGCTGTTAACAGGCCGCCTTAGTCTGTAAATATCAGATACCAGTAGCAGTAACTGCTAGTGTATCTGTCTTACGAGGGAGTATATGTTACTCTGTAACAAACTGTGTTGTAGCTGCGAATTGTGATTGAAAGATAAAGAAATCCACACGTATTTTACTTTAAAAATTAAACTGATAAAAGCCTGGATCAAAATGTTACCGACTCAGTAGATTTTCGTAATTATTTATTGATGCAGTTATGAGCTACTTCTCTTTCGGCATAACTCACATGTACGCATGTGTAACAACTCGATATGTAACTAGTTTTCATGCGTTTACGTATTTTGAAGTTCATGAGCAATTGGGTGGAATGGAAGAGAGGTGGAAAATAACATACAAGGACTTGTATATATTTACAGTTCGTCCTGCAAGGTGCCTAGTTGATATTTCTGCCCCCAGATGGTGTATTAGAACGATAGAGACACACTATGTTGAGGAGCAGTACAATAATGACGGGTGGTTCCGAATACGGAGTGAGTGTAGTTGATATCATCTGCTCCCATTGCTTTTGTTTCCGTTACTGAGGAAGTGGCTACTTTCTGTCCCCGTTACTTTGATAGGCGATATAATAACGTAGGTAACCGTTACAAAGTAACCGCTGCGTTATTTTATGGACTCACTACTTTCACGTGTTTATCACTGTTCACCCGTAATACATAGCAGGAAAACACTCAAGAGGAAACGCATCAATTTTGCATAGTAACGGAAAACTTTTTTTCTTTCGTTTAGAACTGGCGAGTAAAAAGTGTTAGAAAATGTGTCCATGTAGCAGTTGAAGTAAATCACCGCAGTATACCATCCTGAGTTCACGAATCCCCATTCTAAAAGGAGCTCAGTAATACGCTCTTGCAACGGAAGGAATTCGAAGCGAGCAAGCAGTATCATTCAAGTCGGTCTTTGTTATAGCCAAGACCAGAAGTCCGTACAGGTGAAGAAAAGGTGGCAGAAGTTACGCCACTGACGAGGCGGCTGGTAAAAGCCTGGGCGTGTTTCACAACCTATTCCTCGCATGAACACTCATAAAACCCCTTGCCTTGCTCACTCTCCCTGCCATCAACCAAACAGATTTAAGGTGCTTCAAGAAACCAATAAAATACGTCTACACAAGTTAACGGAAATCTTTCAACACAGAGTGATACTTTTTCTTACCACTTGGCTCTGCTAACTCCTCCTTCAGATGAAGCAAGCCTGGGGAATTTGTCGCAGCTGTGCAGCGTATTGTTTCAGCGAACTTCTCAGAGAGAAAGAGAGAGAGAAACTTCTCAATCTGTATTTCTTCTCCGAGAATATGTTTTTGTTAAATTTATATTCTACATTCTCAGTGGTAACACAACTCTCTTCTTAATTTAATATTGACTTTTTATAATAAAGTTGAATTCAATAAAAATTCTCTTTGCTCTTGAAGTAGTTCCAAAAGCAAATGTTCTAAAAAAATCAAGATTATTGCATGTGCAAGTTGTGGATAATCTGATAACGATATGAATTGTGCATTTGGTGAAGTGGATGAATTATCTTGAAAAATCTGATAGGCTACATGACTTTTTCCAGGCACTATCGTGCATTTGTAGCTATACCAGGTGGCCCAATCGCGACTAGTACTAGTACTAGTATTAGTACTACTACTACTACTACTACTACTACTACTACTACTACTACTACTACTACTTATACAGTGATTCTCAGAAACGTCCATATGCATACACGGAGACAGTTGGAGCATCGAATCGATCAACAGAGTCAAATTCTGGACACCTATTCAGTGAGCGAAGTCAGGCATAACAGTGTCGTTTGATGATGATGATAATAATAATAATAATAATAATAATAATAATTAGTAACAGTAACAATAACATTTATAATAGCAAGCGAAACAATGGCAGTGAAGTACTGCGTGCTGTCATGTTTGTTGCTTATATCCGTAATGTTGGATAATAACAGTGTAAACAATTAAAAAGACAGATATGCGTGGATAAGGATAGGTCAAATAAAGACATTTTAATTATTTGTCAGTCTAAAAAGTGAGTTTATTCCATCCAGAATAAAGGTTGTGTAATTGAAGTGGAAAATATTCTAAGATCTTTTCGGTCTATTTTGTCTATCATCACGTACAGTACACCCTAGAGCAAGGGTATGTTTTTGTCTATCATCACGGATTGTACACTCTATTGCAAGCTTGGGAAGAGCTTTTCAGTGAGCACGATCCGTTCATCGTCTTTGCTGTTAAGCAAGAGGATTAGTAGGAAGTTCAGCTCTTATCAAGGATATCATACAAAAAAGATAATAACATGATTACGATGAGGAATAATTTTATTTATTGTTTCAGAATTGTTTTTTCATATCATTCTTTTGAACTTTTTATCTCAGTCAGTAGAGCACCTGCTTGCTGTTCGAGGGGTCCCGGGTTCGATTCCCGGCGGGAATGGTGGGAATTTTTCTCTAGCCAAGATTATTCCCTATCCTCCCCAGAGTCTGGATGTATGAATAAGTGTGTGTGTGTGTGTGTGTGTGTGTGTGTGTGTGTGTGTGTGATTTAGAGACTAAATCCCAAAGTTTACTAGAAATCCAAAGTCAGGCGAATACGAGTTAACACCAAAAGAAAGGCCGCCGCTAAGACCATTGTAGTTAAAGGCGGGGTATAAATAGAACTTAAAAAAAAACTCGCTTACGCTATTTCGCCAGTTCCCCATTGGCCTGTGTTTACTTGGAATTGCCCCGTTGAGTTCTGCAACTCTCTTAAAGCACGAAGGGATATCTACACACTTGAAATACGCTGCGGTTGGGTCACCTGGTATAGCTTGTACAAACTATTCTAGCAAAAGTTTATGTTCTTGTATCTACTTCAATTTAAAGTAATGCATCTGTGAAATTTTGAAAATCCAGAGTAAATCATTTTGTTGAAATGTATGCCAGTTTATTATACACAATAGCAGTAATGTTTTTGCCAAGTTTCAACATTCTAGCTTGCATGGTTATTTAGATGTTATTTTTTTCGTTGTATAAATTCATTTCATATCAAACATGCTGGTTTTACAGTAAATGAGTTTACAAAAATATCTCTCATATCAGACTGTTCATATTAACCTCTAATTATTGTGGAAAGGGTATTAATTTTTGTAGTCTCCAAAATTCTTGGCTTTTCATAAGTAAATAGTTTGTCAAAATGGGAGCATTATTTAAAAAAAGAGTATTTGGTCATTTTCTGTAATGTACCTTTGAGAGACATTCAAAAATTGTAAAAACAAATTAGTAAAAAATCGTATGTGTTACATTCACATAACTTTCTTTATCCTCTATCGTTTATTAGTGTGAATACAAACTATTCTTACGAAAGCTTATTTTTCTATCTACTTCATTTTAATCGAGATAAACCTTTGCAGAATTAGCTACATTACACATTTCGTTAGGGCACAAAGAGAACAGCAATATTAAAATGTTTAAGCACTGGACGCTATGTGCTGGCCTTAAAATTCCATTCCCTTTAAATTTTATTTGTCATGTAAATATCTTTAATGTATGATAGGTATTTTAATGAAAATCATTAGAGCCATTTTTTAGAAAATAAAAAGTTTCGAAAAATGATCCGTGTAAAGCGTAGTTTGGGGTGAGGGATGGGGATTTTCCAGGAAATCTTCGCGTCGCATCTTTGGAAGGGACTGAACCTAAATACCAAGTTTGGTATTTATCTGACTTTTCGGTTTTGAGCTATGCTCTTCACACACACCTTTTTCTAAAACTGCTGTTTTGGATTTAAGGTGCGTCAAAACATGTACTTTCCGGTGAATCTCGGTATCGAATTTTTAGTCGGAATGCAACACCTTATCTACCTACTATGTACGTGATAGAGAAAGTAAAAAGTAGTTCTTCCAGATAATCCTCTTCCAAAGCTTTTGTTGGTGTGAACATGCCATAGTATACGAATATGTAGATTTGGCCCCTTATTTAGGGATGAGAACTCCAGCACTAGTCGTTAGCGGTTTGCTCCAGTTAGTTACCCTCTTTAACACCCGCTCATGATTTTGTAGTAAAGTAAAAGATTGGGCACCTGCATCTCGCAGTTGTTCTGCACACCCGGTGCTGGAGAAGCGAAAAATAATCAAGATTAAAAATTGTGTGTACGGTTTCTTTTTCCTTCCTTACTCTACACTTTATACTGCCGGAATCACCTTGCGCTATCACTGCGAATATACTCTTTTAAACGAGCTGTGCAACACTGCTTATATAGAAGCAAGTTAGAGCAAGGAAGCTGTTCAGCAATATTAGTTTCTGCCACCTCTTGACATATATAAACACCATAGTGGCGCTTCATGTATCAGGTGAATTTCTACAGTCGCTGATTCCGCCACAAGGCGCGCATGGTGGCAGACGGTATTAATAACTGCGCAAAGATGAATTTATAAAACATATATCGGAATAAACCTGAAGTAGCAGAATCAATATCGTCTCTGGTGTTTCTTTAGCCCAAAGGCCTCAGATCATTTCCATCACTAGTAATTTATTGACGATCTCCCAAATTGGTAAGGTTGGGCAATGACGGGAGCTGCTTAAATGTCATACATATATCCATATGCGCCTGGAAAAGGAGAGAAAGCGGAGTAATAGTGAGGGAAGAGGGAGAAACGGAGACATAGGGGAAGTGAGACGAGAAAGAGAAATATTCAGATTGGGGGAGAGAGTAAGAGAGACACAAAGGAAGATCGATCACATTTAACGCACTATCGGGAGTAAAGCTGCAGGTTTTGTTGGTGTTAATGGTATTTGCTGATTTATTTTATTTGTTGTAATATATTTCAATGACTTTCCTACCGATGAATACCTTATTCAGACATAAGAGACACAAAACAGCAACTATTATAGTTTTATTTTAGCCACTACAGGCCATTTCCAAAATATTCTAATGCTGATTAATGTTTTGCTCAAATTCATGTTCTAAAATACGTGAAGAAACTGTTTCTAATGGAGATTCTTGAAACCAATGGTTACTGCATTGGAATACCTGAATCAGTTTTCCTCGTTCAGAAAGCACTTTTGGTTACATTTCAGTCAGCATAATCAGATGATTATTATGTTTCATATTACCTTCTGGGAGCATGAAGCTGTTGAACATGTTGGTGCACAATGAGAATAAGCTCAAAAATCCCAGTTAACATACAAAACGACTCGCTCAGTTGTCAAGTGTAATTCCGCATCATCTATTAGTATGTCATGTTTTCGTGTCATCTCTTTCTGGAAACCCTGACGCCTTCATTAGGAAAGTACATGTCGCAGTTTAGCCATCGTCTTCACTCTGCTGAAGAATTAGAAGGAACGACGGTCGCGAGAAGTAGGGCGTTGTGAAACAAACAACAAAACTACCTCAAGATGTTATTTGCTGCCGGCCACTTGGACTAGTTCAGTCACATATTTGTACTGATGTGGAACAAAGTTCAAGATATAAAGAAATAAACTTGCCGTCAAGAGATGGGCATAATAAAAGTAACTTGTTCCATTCATTTGTCAACTCTTGAGATGTCCTGTTTGAAATAACTAATTGAGTGGATTTCGAAAATAGTTGTTGTATAAGGTCTGATCTTGTGTGGATGTAATCTCAGCGATTATTTATGGCATGTTGTCAGTAGTCTTTCGGAGCAAAATGGGGACACGTGTCATTTCTTTCTTTAGTGGCATTACAGTTATCACTAGACATGTGTTTGTAAATAAATATAGTGCTCTGGTGTCTGACGTAGTCATTGTGTCACAAATTGACATTATATGTAGAGCAGTGTAAATGGCATGCATGCCAGGTTTCAGATCGTTTGAATGTATAGTATTTCTGCAACAAACCAAATTTATTTTACCACCCGAGTCCGCAAATGTACACATTTTTCTAAACTTATATAATTTGCAAGTCAAAGCCCCACAAATGACTTGCTGAATACAGCGTCAGGAATGTCACTAGGTGAAAGTCGGAAGATTTTGCGAAACTGAAAATACTGTAGCGCAGCAAAAGTTGAAGTTGTACATTACATACATACATCACATACATACATTATTTAATAGAATCTAGAAATATATTCAACGCAAGCCATGAAAAACATTACTTGCAGTATTCAGATTAACAAATTGAGATTTGATGTTTCAGAAATTAGTTTTGAATTTACTATTTGGTGCATTGATCTTAATGTTGATATTTATGAAATTCGAATATTGTATTTGTTACTGTTTTTAAAAGGCCTATTACAAGGATATTACTATGGAAGTTACACAGAATTGAAGAGCAGAATGAAATGTTAGTAATTTAGGTACGCTTAATTATAGTTCTCGGCTTCAAAGTTTAGGAGAATAAAGAATATATATTTGACAAAACTATGCCGATTAGTGAAGTTAAAATATTCTATTTAAATAGGAATGTAGCTCTTGCTTACATAAATAGGTATATTCTTAACTACAGTTCAATATACACACATGTTTAACTTTATTTGTTCTTACAGGGTAGATACCTTATAAACACACTGGCATTTAAAGTATATAAGAGTACAGTATGTCACATCTTCATTTTAAGTCACAATTATAAATAATATTTTAATGGTATTTGCAAAAAAAATTGGTAGAGATGCCCATAAAAGTCGGCTTTTACAGAAGTATGTGCTCGAACGCGCAGAATGGAACTTTTTTCTTCTATTACTATCCTAATAGGACGAATCAATTACATCTTTTAGTATTTGTAAAAGAACGAGTAAAAGAAATTAACTTTTGAAACATTTTTAACAATATTTTATATTTTGCTGTTTTCAACATATGAGGAGCATTGGAACAAAACGCACTAAGTCCACCCGTGAACGAAATGTTTTTTTAAAAGGTTTCCCCTATATCGATAGCGCTGAACTGATCTGTGCAATCCATATGTTTCAAGTAGCACTCCTTCCTGTCATAAAACGGCTTAGTAATACGGCGTTTGGTCGAAAAAGCGCTTAGTACACGAAGGCGAACGGAACAAAACGCACCATTTTACAGAAGCCAGGTATTGCCTACGGCGCCTACGCGACACTGGAATGCATATGTTTTAAATGCCGTGTTTACGTTCTGTGAAACTAGAAATGCGCATGTTGCTGCCAAGCAGTATCAGATATAGCGTCCTTTGGTCTTGTTAGCAATATTACGGCATGCTAAATGAATGAATGAACGAAGAAAACGAATCTCCTTACAGCAGCATTTAAACAAGGCACTTCGCGACAGTTCACTCATAGCAGGGAAGTGGCAGAACAGCGTTGCCGGGTTGTATTATTAGAAAGCTAGCTATGGTTGGGAGGAAGAAATGTTTGTTGTAAGAGGCATTACATAAAGGTGTTTACAGAAAAAGAGGCAAGTGAAATTTGAAGACTCACTTTTTTTTAAAAAAAAAATTCACAAATCAAAGTATAAAACTATTTTGTAAGTGGAATTGTGATTGTTTAATAAAATTTCATTAAATATAATTCTTTGCCAATTTTTCTTAATGCTCATTGTAATATTTTTAGTATAATTGGTTCAAAATGCACTAAGTCATACACATTTTTCTTTGTAAATGTTTTATTAAACAAAAAATGATCTTAGTGATAACAGCATTTAGGAAAGTGGTATTTGCACTACAGTTAGGTATGAAGAGCGTTAAAAAGCCCTGGTAAGTTTAGGAGATATCAGATTTTACTCTCTCCTGAAACCTCTTTTATTGTTCAATTAGTGAGTTTTGATTCTATGTTCCTCACATGTTTTAAGTATTGAAGGGTTACAAGTTTTTTTAAATGTAATTTACAAAGAACCACAAAATGTTTGACAGCAGGTTGAATATTATCGCACAATAATAACAGCTCACATAAATGCATTACGAGGTAAATAAATAATTGATCAGTAATAATACTTTAATTTCGGAAACTAAATTAGTTTCCAATTAATTTCATAGTTTAAAATGAAGCAGCTAACAGCCATATTTGCACAACAAAAGCATACACCTATTTAACGTCTTGGTTTTGGTTACGAGGTGAAACTTCGGATCGCATTCTCTTCTTCTTGTTGATGTAAGAAGCCTTGTGACACTCGCAACGTTAATTGGATTTTAGTAGAGCATGAATTTGGTGTTCTTTTGTTATTACCTCATGGCAGTGATTAGAATTCAAGAAATAACACTTGATTTATTTCAGTAACTTACCGTCGAAATTATTGCTCCTATGCCAGGGTACTATTAAACGTGGCTAATTGAAAATATGTTCATTATTTTGAACTTCACGTTTGCAATTCCAAATAACTAATTCTTCGTAACGGCTTCACGAGAAATGATTCTCGAGTTACATCTTCATTCACCTCACAAGATTGTAGGGTGAGTGAATTTATGTTAAAATAAAATGGCTTCCAGATCTACATTAACTTCCACCCAGTATAATTTACTATAGTTAAGCTGGTTGTTCCACACAACCAGTAGCGTAGCGAAAAGATCTGATGTCTTACATTCACATGACTTTCTGTACCCTCTATCGTTTATTAGTGAGTATACAAATTATTCTTACAAATCTTATTTTCCTATCTACTTCATTTTAATCGAGATAAGCCTTTGCAGAAATACCTAAATTACTCATTTCGTTGATACAAAGGGAACAGCAATAGTCAGATGTTTAAGAACTGGACACTATATGCTGGCCTTAAATTCCATAATGTTTTATGCAATTGCGAAAAACAACTACTCGAAAATGTTGACAAGACTTTAAAAGAACGACAGTACTGAAATAATGCGAATAATTAATAACGGATATCTCGGAAATGGATTATGCAACAAAAAAGTTATTTGAAATAAATTGTGTATTTTAACGAGATTTTTTCTGTAGTACGTTTTCGTCTATCGCTCTAATTTACCAGTTATACAGTGCGATCGTTTTATGGTGAGACCACGGATCGCGCGTATGCGTGCTCCGCACACTGTCTATTACACTGGGGGTTTTTCGTTCCGTGACCCCCGTGTTACTTAGACACGAGTGATAGTAACATGCTCTATAATGAGTACTAGCCTTGTTATAGGTGGTGTCGATCTGCGTGAAGACATTCCTGGCATCTTCGAATGAAATTTCCTTTCACGCATAATTCTTCCTGCGTAATATTCATAATTTCTGTTTTTATATTGTCTATGATATGGGGATTGTTCCTATAAACTTTTTTAAGGTTCCCCAAAATAGATGCACCAATTTCGTGAATTTCTTCCTCCGTTGGAACATTTCGTTTTCGCTCCTTAGATTTAGCGTTTAGCGATCAGCGATCCCGTTGCCCCAAACTTATTAACCAGACGTCTAACAGTTTCTCTGCTTGGAATTGTAATACCAGGAAATTTCTCGTGGCATTGTCTGCACACCTGTCTACATGATTCGGTTTTTACGTATGTATCTTACATAAAAATTCGTTGTTCAAGCGTGGACTAATAAGAAGATAATAACACTCAATTCACACAAAACACAGATGTCTTGAATAAACTTTCAGCTTTGAGATGCACAATGTCAACTCTCTTTACAGCATGAATATAAAGCAGCAACTGAAGCACAGCTGATAAAGATAACCTTGAACGCGTCATGCGCCGCTAGTTGCGCATCGGAAAAATGCCGAGTTCACTGCAGTACAACCTGCTACGCATATAGCCGATCTGTGGCCTCACGTTAAAACGCCCGCACGGTACAAAGTTATATAAAATGCCTTCCGAATGAAGAGGACTTCATAGGCTATTCCCAGAGAATTCAAGATATGTTTTATTTGTAATGTGAATGTCTTTAATATATGACATTATAATAAAAATCGTTTGAGGCATCTTTCATCAAATCAAAAATTTCGAAAAATGTTCCATGTAAAGGATAGTTGGGGAGGGGGATTTTCTTGAATATCTTTGTTTTGCATCTTTGGAAGATACTGAACCTAAATACCAAGTTTGGTATATATGAGTCTTTTCGTTTTTGAGTAATGCTGTTCACAGACACGCGCGCACACAATTTCACGCACACAGACTCGGACCCTTTTCTAAAACTTTTTGGGTGGGATTCAGGGGACCTCAAAGCATGTATTTCTGGTGAAATCTCGATATCGAATTTTTTAATAAAATGCAATACCTTCTCTACCTACTATGTAGTGGTAAAGAAAGTAAAAATGTAAGTAACATTTTTTGTTACCAATTATATACCCAATTGCACTGCTGCTGACGAATATCCTCGATCAACACGTCACATCTTTATTCTTTCATGGCTTGCCCGAGGCAGCTTTTAGACAAATAATGATCAATTCTGCTCCTTCCTAGCATATAAAGCATATCTGCATTTATGTTCCGTTGTGATTCATCATTTTAGCTTCAGAGTTCTTTACTGACTCTCAATGACTCTTACATTTTATTTTATTTATATAGTTTAAATATAAAACATTACATTTTCATTGTAGAAATAAATATATTTCAATTTTATAAACAAATTAAACTTAAAGTTGAGGTTTTCATTTACACTGAAAATTATTGTTGTGCAATTCAATATAATTTGAAATTCATAAAATTGCACTGCAGTAGTAACAGCGAAGCATTTTCTGGGACTGCAACATCTTCTGATCTTTTGGTAAGAATTATTTTGGTATTTTCTTGATTTTGGATTTTAAATGCCCTTTTTTTATTATTCAAAGGCCATTTTGATGCTATTTTAAAACAGAACGGAGTCAAAACTTCTACTGTGGGTATTAAACTCACCAGAACGGGATATTTAATTGCATTAATACACAGCTATACACTCACAAATCCAACACAGACACTCACACTCAGAAGCGAGATAACGTTGCGTCAGTGCATGGCTTTACTGCACGGAGATGGTCGATTTTAGACATGTCTATCTTGGATAGTCAAAGATTGGCACCAAACATGAGTGGGGTAAAGAGAGCATGCACAGCAGCATTCTGTTCACTACTGAAGGTGTATATATGCCAAAGTGTCATCTAAGAGACCTATGCTAGAAGCCGGCTGCGAAAGGAAAGTGAAGGTAGCAGTGCAATATTTTGTCGCTTTGCTTTATCAGAAACGGAGTAAACGTATAAGGAAATGTGTATCCAAGAGGGACAGCTCTTTGCAAGAGAGCGAAACAGTTTTTACAGAATAATGATTTATGTACAGTAGGAGACATTAAAGTTCTTAAATGTGACGGAACTCTAGAAACAAAAATCAGCTAAAACAATATTTTCTCAAAATCAAAATAGACATTGTCTACGCCGTCTCTCCTGTCGCTACAACACTGGTGACAACCAGTTTAAACAATTCCTGCTCCTGGAACTCGTCACGTTCTTTCTGATACTTTTTCTTTTTCCCAAATTCCACGATTCTTTTGCCTGCCCTTAACTGCGGAATAGTACAGGAAATACTGTTCCCATAGTCACTGGCGTTTCCTTATGTGCTTTTATCAGAATCACGAATAAATCTGTTCACCTACAATTTTGATTTTAACATTTGGCCTCTGTGCACAGAAAATCGTTAACATACATGGTTATAACTCTCAGATATTACTTATGTTAATTTACATATATCAGTTACTAATTATATTGATCTGTTAGGAGATATCTGCAGCCTCAAATTAGGAGCTTGTGTCTGTGCATTTAAATTTTCAAAATACTTATGTTAAGGTAATGCATCTGTGAAATTTGGAAAATTCAAAGTATGTAAGGTATCTTATTGAACTTTAGGCCAGTTATTACACATAATAACAGTAATGATTTTGCCATATTTCGAAATCCAGTTTGCATAGTTAACTTAAATATTAATTTGTTGCTGTGTAAATTCATTGTTCTAATAAAAGTTCCCACACGATTCATTTTTTAAATATTTACACAGAAAATCAGGTTTTACATTAAATGAGTTTACAAAAAGATATATCACATTTCTTATATTAACCCCTAATTAATTTAGAAAAATTATTACTTTTTGTACTCTCCAAAATTCTTGATTTTTCAAAAATTAATGGTTTATTTCTAAAAATTGTAGTATTATTTTAAAAAAATATATTGTAATTTTCTTTAATGTACTTTTAAGAAGTAATAGAAAAATTCTGAAACCAATTAGTAAACTTATCGTCTGGAGCATTTTGTTTGAAAAAATTATGAAAAAATGTTTGCGACAAAACAAGACTTAAAGTTGGGTGTTCCACGCACCTGTCCATTCATAGCTCCAGTTAATTGGTAGTTTAAATGTGCCAAGTGGAAAAAAACGATGTTTTCTTAAATTTTGGAATTCACATTATTTTATTATGAAAAAAATTAATTTCTTAATTTTTCATAATTTTTGGCCAAATTTCACAGATACATCACCTTAATTCGATCGAACACACTATAATACGCTGATTACATGTGACGTAACTGCACTGTTATGGCATCCATAGTACTTCAGCGACTCATGATCTAACTCGGCGTTGCGCGCAGTATTTTAACAGCTTCGAAGCAGCAGTCACTGGGATCCATACACCAGTTAAACAATGAAATATGATTATTTAAAATAAAATAAATTCTGTTCATTCTAATTTTAATATTCTAATAAATGGAGTTCATTTCCTTTGCTTTAGTATGTGTTCCTTTCACGTTACCTGCAACAAATTAATAAATACGAGCTGGACTCAACAGTAATACCATCTGTTGTGCTACTCGCAAACATGCTCAAGGTCCTGCCATCCGATGAACATTTAATTAGACACAATTAACAAGGTAAGATCTTTTTATAAAAGATTTGAAATTATAGTGTGGTCGACCAATAACAGTCGTATGCAGCTTGACTATAATGATAATTTAGACGCTCGTATGAAAATTATGAAACTCGCTGCGCTCGTATCATAAACATACTCACGACTTAATTACTACCATTATAGCCTTGTTGCATAATATACTGCTCTTTAGAACGCTGCTCCATATTAAGAACGCTTTGGTTTTACGGTACGCGGAATAACCATACTTTTGCTGACTCAGAAGTTGCGCCACGAATAAAGCGTGTACAGCCCTATGCTTTCTACACGACCTTTATTATATCGCCCCTTGTATTCACTATTAACCTATGTTGACAGAGTAACATGGTGTATTTGATGGCTCTAATTTGTTGGTGACATTTGACGTAGGTATGGTCCTGCACGCTGTTAACTGCAAGCAAATGAGTTTATTAGAGTTAAGGATCTCTTATGTAAATGAATATGTCACGCTGGTGAAACACATGAGCTCACTTTAGTTAGTAACATCATCTTATGTAAATGGATGTAGGCATCACATAAATTTACAGCTCTCAGGTTTTGGTCATTTGAGGGTGCAGGTGACGGCAAGGTAATCGATTCTACTGACGGCGTTTGAAACTCTGAATGTCTACAGCGACAACGTGTAGCAACAGGTGGGCAGCATCAAGGTAGGGAAAAGCTCAAACTTCACAAATGTTGGAGTCACAGAGTACAATTGAAACGGTGGTTACAAAAATATCTCAAATCCCAATGTTCACCGAATTGCATTTTTTTCGCAGCATTTCGTATAAACTGGGTTTTATTTAGTCATGAGAAGTTACTTAATTTTGCAATCCGTTGAAGTAATTTTAACAGGATACCAAGGGCTTAAATCGAACGCTGTGCACTTTAAAAGTCACTAGTTGAATTTGATGATCCATTTAGTGGGGGCGGCGATTTTTTTGAAGTGTTTAACATTTCTTTTAAGAACTCGGGAATGCAGAGACGGTGGATTACATGAAGCTTAAATGAGTCTGTGACCCATTGAACAGAGAGTTAACTGACATTTTATATGACGATAAATAAAAACTATGGAAAACACCTTATGAGGCAACTAATCTCAAATGAGATTCGAATTCTGGCCTTCCGATTTAGCAGGTAGATACGCAAACCCCACACCACGGAGGAGGACATATATGGATTATATAATTATGCCTATGTTACAGAAAGTCACTAAAATATCTCCAGGATTGGCATTATGCTTAATCATAAAATCTTATAAATACAGTAACACGCTCTTGAAGGTACCCTAGCCTATATGATTACTAAGTAGGACAGCGTTATACAAGAAAAATGTTTATGAAATGGGAAAGACAGTTTTAACACCCCTTCATAGGCAATATTGTCGCGACCAGGGTTTTGGTCGTCGGCAGTTTAGGGGTTAAGCTCAGGTATTAGAGCAACACACCGAAACAGGTAGCCGAGGTTTTTAAGGGAGGGCTCCCGTTCACGGGAGGTTTGCGGTGCAAATTCCTCCAGGACCGTCTTTCCTGCTGAGATTTTCCCCAGATTTTCCTCAGTCCTCATAACTGGCAAATGCCGGGGAAGTACCTGAAACTTAGGCCTGGAACATTTCCTCCCCAGATTTCCTTTCCCAGTTATCATTTCCTTTCATGGATCATCAGTATGCAGTACGAACGGGCATTAAACAGCACTAGAAAAATACCACACTATCCTGCTAAACTTATTTATGCATTTGGATATTACAACTAAACCCAAAAAGACTGCTCCTACATATAGGAAATATGTTACAAATTATAATTAAAATTCTTTGTCTTCCCCTAAACAAAAGAGAATTAATGACGGAAAAATTGTCTCTGTAGAAGATTTTATAAACGAAAACGCATCCCCTCACATATTGTTAAATAGCGATATTGTCTTTATTACGGTGACTTCATAATGGGATCCTCTCATTAAGGTCCAGAATATTGACATTTAAATACTACGATTTACTGGTCAGCGCACGTGTAAGTCCAGAATGATACATTTCCACTCGTGTAGTAATCAGGAAATTGAGCATCCTGTTGAAATTCCATTTTCTGTGAGTTTTTGAATTAGACGATAAACAATTCCGGCCATCGATCCCCATATTCCTTCCCATAACGTTTTAAATAATTTACCCATGTACCTTAGCTATATCTCAAGAGACAAACTCCTCTCTTACAAGGAAAAGTCGTTTGGAGAAAATACAAGTGCCGGATACTAAATTGGGAGTTGAGCAAGTTTCTAGAGACTTCAAAATTTGTTTCTTGCTGAACAGTCAGAGTAACATAATTTTTGTCCTACTTTTAAAAACAGAAATTTCGCAATTCATATGGAATTTTCACTCATTACATATTCGAAAAAAAATACTACAGTTGGACTCGCAAGCGTTCTAAGAAGGTAAAGTTATGCAAAATTCTATATAAAAGTACAGGATTGTATCTTAAGTATTGAGGACGGATTGATGCAGTTTGCAGCATAAACAGTTTAAAATGTATACGAGTTGCAGCATAAATGTTAACGAGTTTTAGTATATTATGGGATTCATTTCTATATTGCGTAATATATATGCGTTCATTAACTAGAGTAAACATGCATGCATTCAAAGTATTTGCCTGTGATTTAAAAAACGCCCAAAGATCACTTTTCTTGTACATCACTCGATGATCATACTTAAGGTACTCGTGTTTACGGATTTTGCTGGAATTTATGCTGAATGTAGATTAGAAAATTCTCGCTTGCCGAACTATGGCGTGTATGGCACAAGAATTACCAGCAAGAAGGTTAACACATTGAATAATAAAGGTATAGGTGTTGTTGCGTCACTCTGTATCTCGTTCTAGGGGCAGCATTGAATATAGGGTAAATAATGGAAAGAATAAAATAACAATGTAAGAATTCAAAATTACTCTTTAAATAGAGCATTTTATGATATTTTGCATTTTCTAAAATGTGGCTCTAAGGGTTTTTCTTAAAAGATAATATATTTAGGATATTTTCATGAGAAATAAAATGTATATCTTGAATTTTCTGAATAGCCTGTGAAGTCCTCTTCATTGGAAGGATTGCTTTTTTACAATTTTGTATAATAGGTGAGTGATAAAAGATAGACAAAAACGCACAATATAAAAAGTGTAGATCTCTTAAAAACACATAATTTATTTGAAAACTTTATTTTATGGTATCAGCCATGTACGAGATATTCTTAATATTGGTTAGAATTCTTCAATACTTCGTGACGTTTTTAAAAAGCTGTCGTAATTCGCTTGCTTCTCGCAATGTAATGGGAAGCGTATGTGATTCCAAGGCCAACATAAAAACCCGCTTTTAAACATTGGCTATGGATTCGGCTTCCTGTATTCCCCTTGTACCTACAGAGAAATGTGCAGTGAAACAGTTTATACAAAGTTTAACCCGATTAATATGAATTACATCGAAAAAAAGCTTTCGTAATAGTTTGTAATAGCTATATCAAAATAAACGATAGCGGGTAGAGAGATTCATGTGACTGTAACACATAAGATGTTACTTCTAACGTCACACATATCGAGTGCATTAAAAGTAGATGTAAAGTACATATAGTGAAAATTGAGCTCATCATTTCGTGAATATGAACTTGCATTGCAAGATAATTCATACTATGGTTAAGTCAGATTTCGACATTTGAAAGCCTCAAAGTGAAATTCTAAGCATTTCAGAAAAAACAAATGAGTCTTCTTATTTTCAGCATTTGCTGTTTTAGGTATATTAAGTTAGAGTACTATATAAAATAATATGGCCAGAAAAGTGGCTAATCATGGGCACGTAAAGCACGCATTGGAATTTTCAAATTCTCCTTAATTTTGTTCTGTGTCCCTATAGAATTCACTGAAGGTTTGTAGCTCTAACCGCAGAATTAATGCTTGAGTGGACTTTAAGCTGATCCGAGTAATTGCAGTTAACCTAATAAGTTAAAGAACAAGTCACATAGCCGTTTTTATGATTTCCAAATGAACATACGTTTATGTCTTCCTCAAGCGTATGAGAATGCCGTAATGTAAACATACGAGTGCTGGGACAAGACAGTCAAACTTCATGAATTAATTTCTAAATATTAACATTCATTTTAAAAAATTATGTATTACAGTCGTACAACTTTATCTAACCATTATTATTTACTTTCAGAAGTATTCTACATATTATTCGGGTGAAAGCTTGTTTTTCTGCTCACTTATCGTTGTTGGCAGAAATGGTTTCAGTACCCTTTTTGTAGCAAACATGTAAGAGCATACAGGAAACTGATACGGCACTGGGTAATTGTGCTGTATATGCCTGGCTTGATATTACATACGCTTTGTCTGAAGTCAGGAGAAACAAAAGAACGGCACTTGGAAGTGCATTGCTTAAAATACTGGAAACTTCTAACCAACAACAGCAAATATTTCGAAAAACTCTAATGCTACTAGAAAACTTATATGACTCAAATTGTATACTTTAACTAGCCTTACATGTTACCTGAACTAAGTCTTTGTGCGTATTTTATTGTTCTTAGTTGTATAAAATAATATCACATTTAATACGAATGAAGGCAGCTTCAGGGTATTCACAGATAATTAAAGCTATACATTGCATTTGTCGTGTAAATATCTCAAACATTGGATATCCTAATTCAAAACTTTAGAATAGTTACTGAGTAACGAAAAAACTTTCTATATAAAGGGCAGTGTGTAATGGGGAGGGTTTCTTGACAATCTTCGCGTGGCATCTTTAAACGCTGGCTGAATCAATTATAAATCTGGTATTTATCAGACTTCTCGTTTTAAAAATATGTTGTTCAGTCAGACTAACTGCCGCGCGCAGAACAATTCCTTAAAATGCCTTTTTGGGTGGAATGCAATATTTCCTCTACCTACCATAGCAAAGTGATAGGGGAAGTAAAAATAACTCCAATTTTAAAAATTAATCAGTTCGTGTAGACGACATGGCAAATAATTTTGCGGCATTTAGCTCGTTTAGATTTTCCGTTCTGCAAGTGTATTATGCATATGAAATGTTGCATTAACTTTTGTAATTAAAAAATCTAACGTACTACATTCACATGTCTTTCTCTGCCCACTGTCGTGTATTTTATACTGCTTCTAAAATATTCTTACAAAAGCTTATTTTCATATGTACTTCAAGTTAATCGAAATAAACGTATGCAGAAATAATTCCATTACACATTTCGTTGTAGGTACAAGGGGAATACATAAGACTGAAACGATAGTTAAATGTTTAAAAGCGGATCACTCACTATATGCAGGCCTTGGAAGTAAATCCTTACTCTTTGCATTAAATTGCATGAAACAACTGAATGATGACAGCACTGTTGCCACAAAAAGGTTAATTTGAAATAAATTGTGAGAATTAAACATATCTACTTTTTTTGTGTGCAGTAAATTTCGTCTATCTTTTATGATTTATCAAGTATACAGAATTAAACACCATTCCTTCCAAGTGAAGTGGATTTTACAGGTTATTCCCGGAAAATTCAAGATATACATTTTATTTGTCATGTAAATGTTTTAAATACAACCCCTCAAGAAAGTATTCGTTTGCACTTTAAAAATTCTAGCAGGCAAATTAATGGAGGGAAAAATCGAACTTATTTTGGCTGTAAAGATCAAATGGTAATACAGTTTACGTGCTTTGGCGGTTTTTCAGATCGTTCATTTTATCAGTTATATAGATTTTTGAAAAATATGCCAACGTTGCAACTTTTTTGTGCGTGGTGTTTTCAAAATTATCTTTCATGTATTGGGTAGAGTGTGTGTGTGTGTGTGTGTGTGTGTGTGTGTGTGCGCGCGCGCATATATATAATTTTTTTCCGTACATCTACACTCTTTAATCGGCATGCGACATCGGTGGAGAAATAAATTCGTGAAGTCGTAAAAAGTGAGCCGTTAATGAGGAATTAAGGCAAAAAGTTGAAAATTCCCAACTATAACATTTTATTCCTCCGTAAAATGAAATCCTATTTTCACCGTAAAATCAACTAATACACGTAAAGAAAATTGCTCTACTCAATGCATGTAAGACAATTTTAAAACACCACGTACAAAAGAGTTCCAATTTTTGTATATTTTTTAAAAATATATAAAACTGATAAAATGAACGATCTAAAAAGCCGCCAGAACACGTAAACTGTATTATTATTTGATCTGTATGTCTAAATAAAAATAGATTTTTCCCTCCATTAATTTGGCTGCTAGAATTTTTTAAGCTGCAGACGAATATGTACTTGAGGGGGTGTATATGGTATTCTAATCAATATCGTTATAGCTATTTTTGAGAAAATAAAAAAAGCAAAATATTTTCCATTAGAGGTTAGTTTGGGTTGGGAAAATTTGTTTGAAATTCTTCGTGTCGCACCTTTATAAGATTTTATTTATCCGACATTTCGTTTTTGCATTATGCTGTTCACACACACACACACACACACACACACACACACACACACACACACACACACCAACACACGGACCTTTTAAATTGTTCTTTCTGGGTTCAGGATCCCTCAAAACATGTATTTCCTGTGAAATCTCGATATCGAATTTTTGGGTGGAACGTAATACTTCCACTTCCTACTAGGTGCGTGGTAAAGAAAGTAAAAAGCAGAGGCGTATGACATTGTTAGTGTAGTTATACATATATTAGCATTAGATATTGTGCGTCAGACAGTTCGCTAACGCATCTTGGAGAGGGAGCCGGCAGCTCCTGTGTAAAAGTTGACATCTGTCCTTTCTGTATCTGTTTGCATTGGCTCTCGTACAACACCGATAAACTGCAAGCTGCCTTAACACAGATGTCAGGAGGGAGAAGGGGAGTCGGTCGGCTTGCTATCAATTAGCGGTCCAAATGGAGGGCCTTCCGTTTGGAAAGGGAAGTCTCTTGACTTCGCTGTGCAAGAGCAGCCGACCTATTCAATCTATACTAATGTACCATTCGGAGGCAGTCTAGCGGGAGAACAACTAATGTCAAGTCGTGACAAACCTGGGCTTCACCTTGCAAACACGTCCGCTCCTCTTTTCCGAATTAGCTTTTGAAAATCGAGTGACTGGAAACAGTAGCTCATATTGTCGACTAGCTCGTTATTCATGTCAACTGCTGCCCCTGTACAGGGACAAGTCTCCTGTGGCTGTTCTCAGCTCAGACTTTCAACTCTTTCACACTGCAGCACTGAATTAAAGTAACACTGGGGTTGAACACTCCATGTCAATGCAGTAATTTATAGCAGCATTTCTTACCCGACCATATCCCTTATGAATCCCAATGCACAGGAAAAGAAAATAACACCCCTCTTAATTTCTTGATCGAAACTTCAAACGACAATATCCAATGGCTACAATCACTCCATAAAGACAATACTGGCTATATTTGATAATTTTGTGAAATTTATCAACACATTACTTTGAAATAAGCTGTTTTGACTGTTGCAATTTTGGTCTTCCCTTAAGAATTCACAATGTACAGGAAAAGAAAACAGCACCCCTCTTTAATTTCTTGATCGAAATTTCAAACGGTTATAACTAACGGCTACAACCACTCCATAAACACAATACTGGCTATATTTGATAATCTAGTGAACGTTATCAACAAATTGCTGTGAAGTAAGCAATGTTGACTGTTGCAAATTCAGCCGTTTAAGGATGATTGAAAACCAATTGTACCTATACCCATGTCCAAAGCTCACGTAATTGATCACGATATTGTAATGCTGCACTGTAAAGCTATCTTTCTTTATATTGTCCTCAGCACAATTGAACTTGCGTTCTTTGCAGTCTTTAACAGTCTCTTACAACCAGGTTTTAGCAGATCATATTACTAAATAACTTACGAATATCCGGTCTGTTCCCATCCATGATCAACACAATTTGTACCTTCAGCCTGCATTATAGAACAACAATACAAACTAAGAACTCTTAAAAAGGCCCGCAGATAGCCATTTTAGTACACGAACGCTATACGGAGGTGCTCCACACACAATAAACCACCCTACATCTCTCAAGCTACTCTTTAAGTGGCCGAGTTGAATAAGTAAACGTAGTGTTTTTTAGTGTTTTAAATAAATGTTGTTCAGAATTTAGGAAACATAAAACAAATATAAAATCAGAGCACTTGCTTTGCTGTTTATTTCGTTTTACTTTCTTCATTTTCTGCTCTCTCTCTCTCTCTCTCTCTCTCTCTCTCTCTCTCTGCTTTGATGATGCATCGAACATTTGAGCACAACAATCAATGATCTGCTGAATGGAACGGCTAGTTATCAGGATGCGACTAAACATGCAGGTACTATATATGAGGCTTTGTGTATTAGTGTCCATAGGAGAGTAGGTTATGTGACATACATTCCTAATGAGACCAGTTCTGATTTCCTGTGTTTAACCCAATCTGAATAAATCGATAAAATAAGTGCATGTATACCACAATATGCGAACCACTCTGTGGACGCGGAATACCGTATACCCATTAATCCACATAGACCACTTTTAGCTTTTCCTCGGGTGTTGACACTACGTTTTATTTTATTTCTTCAACGTTTTGTGCTGCTTTATCATGAGTAAATGCCATTCATTTAAAATTCTATCGAAGATCACATTGCAGAACTTGTTATTAATTTCATGCATTGCAACATCATGTTTGCGAAATGGACGTAAATGCTTTTGGTAAGATTTGTAAGAAGGTTGGATTTATGTACATAGCTACACACATGGGTAAACACAGCAGCATAGTTCTAATTATTACCTTCAGCACATACTGCATATCTGAAGAATTGCAAGGGATGTACGGACCACATGATTACCACTAAATGATTATTCAAATATCTTTTACTTTCCCACAAATAGTATGCAGTACTTAGGTTTATTTTGCCACACATACAAATTGGTGGCATTTTCTGTACATAAGCTAATCATAACATTTGCTAAATGGTCGAGTAGAGACAATCGAATGATTTCTTCTTCTAAACCTCAGATATTCCGGTTCTGGAAAAGCTTCAAACATAATTTTGGTGAATACTCAGCCATTTCGAATATTTCAGCCGTTAATCGAATGGTGAGGGAGTGATTTAATAAGTATTCAAAGAATCCTTGTCCGTACATGCGTAGCTGTTCATTTATTATCACTGTTCAGAGGGTAGTTTGATGTCACTACATTCCGCCGCAGTATCCGAGGCCTCGGGCATCGGCCTATCCCCTTTCTTGTGGGTGAAATCCTTCATAAAGTATCCAAGCTACTTTTTCACACAATTTCATAGAGGCACTTATTAAATAGTATTATAATTGGCTTAATAGCTTTGATAGAAATAACAGCATTGCTTCTTGGGATGCAAATCTGCAAATTCAGTTAGCTGAAAGCAGAAACTGTGTACTTAATACCTTATCTCAAAATATGATCAGTACTTGTGAAATGATGCAGAGAGAGTAAATACCCTCTTTAGTATATGAGATACGTGCATAAAAAAGAGAAAAAAACATCTAGCATCAGAAGTTTACGCTGAAGAATACACTGGAGGCAAACATCAAGTACGCCACTTGATGCACGCAGCAGTTGAGCTTGAGTCCCACAAGTTTCCGTCTAGTTAAGTGCCATACATCAAGGGAAGTACATCCCTGTTTGCTGTTAAAAAGTATCAAGATATGCAGTGTTATGTTATGAACCTTTTGCATGCGTCTTTTACCAGGAATTCTGTCATCTGTTTTGTTCAGATGTATCATTTTGTTCACATTGTTTAGGCATGGGAATTATAAGCTCGTTTTTAACAAATGAAATTAGTGCAGCAATAATAATAATAATAATAATAATAATAAATTAGCCTTACACGAGTAGCAGCCATCAAATTCAGCAATGTAGCGCATCCAAGGTAACAGAAGTGGACGATCTTTATAGTCTGTAGCCATGTGGTATAGGATCCCGATCACGGAATTGTTAATATTACTACTAATTTTCTTTACCGAATTGTCATTCCAGCACCGTCACAGATTTTGTAAGCACAGGTCATGTGTCAAAACAGTAACCTAATGATAATGATAATATAGGCAATGTAAATAATGGAGAAGCAGAAGAACCTACGAATGGAACACTTTCCTTATATGTGATAATTGTTTACCTACCTTCTCTACCGCTTATCTGTGGTAAGTAGAGGAGCCATTACATTTCACCTTGATATTGGGTATAGAGATTTCGCCAGAAATGCACATTTTGAGGTCCCATAAGGCATTTGTTTTAGAAAAAAAGGTCCAAATGCATGTGTGTGTGTGTGTGTGTGTGTGAGAGAGAGAGAGAGAGAGAGAGAGACAGAGAGAGACAGAGACAGAGACGACGAGAAAAAGACAGAAACAGAGAGTAGCATATTTAAAAGCGAAAGGTTGGATGAATACCAAACTGGGTATAGGGGCCTAGGATATTTCAGGGTTTCCTCCAACCTATACCATATTTTACACTTTTTTAAAAACCGCTCTAACGATTTTCATTAAAATAGTGTATATTTGGGATATATGTATCTTGAATTTTTTGCGGATATCTTGTGAAATCTTCTTCACTCTGATTGGATAAATGTTGTAGGTATAACTGGGACGCTGAGAGACATGTATATCTTATCGCAGCAAAACTGTAGAGCTCATTAAAATACACAACTTGTGTTCATTCATTTTAATAGCTTTAATAGTTTCCGGAATGTATTTGTATGTATAAATGTTCCATCTCAGCGTCAGTGTAATCTATGAACGCGAGCGATGGTCATTTCTTTGCCCCAAGAGAATGGCATACCGTCCTGAAGATTCGCTAATAACCAAAATCCATCTTTTAGACCGCTGTTGTGACTGTTGTTTCCGCCCTTGCATGTAACTATGTAGGAATAAAATGTATAAGTTCATACCGCCTAAGTTGAAATAATTTCTGAGCAAACAGCGTTATAGATAGAAAACTCGTGTTTTGTATGATGTAGTATATAAGGAATACCTGTGGAATTATAATAGACGAAGTTGTATGAATGTACCACATCAGACTTTTTTTTTCATTTGGAGGAGTTGATAACTCATAAAGGAGATCAGCACCAACCGTATGTGCAATGAAAGGTTAATTATATGCTAAACTATCCCACTCTCCGGTCCAAGTGTGCGTCACATTTGAAGCAACACCTTATCATTCAGTGCATGTAAATTATAAATATCTTGGAAGGAATAAAAGCTAGCATTTCTGCCATAATTAATTCAGCCGAGTCCTTGTCTTCGGCCGTAGAAAAAGAGAGATAAAGCTAATAATATGAAGTGACGTTTTAACTTCAGTGAACAAGCAGTTTTCCTTCGGAAGGAAGAGAGAAAGAGGTAGTCCATTCCTTACTTGTCCTGAAGTCCATGTTTTCTTATGATTAGGTTGTAAGCATTTCATCCTATACTAGCCAGCATTACAGCCCCTCTCTCAAGCTCTGCTACTTTGCCTGACATAATAAAGCCAGAGTGTTGTGATGCGTATAAAAAGGCTTGCAGTGCGATAAGATCTCATCAGGTATCGCCGTTGTTTACGATCTTTGGAGCTCGGGACAGGTCCGGCGCACTTTGAGATGCTGGTGGAACTGTCGGAAAGCAAAGAATCCTGTAAAGTAGTATAAAATAGGATATGGTGAAGAAGCCAGCCAAGTTCGCTGTGCATTGTGGGGTATGCGAGGCATCTCGCCAACTCCGTGGTATGCAGCGCTGCTCCGATTGTTCTTGGACGTCATCTTTCACGTTGGCTTGCAACACTGCTCCTTTTTAAACATCCTTTTGCTGCTCACACAAGACATTCCCCATCTGTCATTGTGGAGTACGGGATGATTGTGCACCGGCTATTATTCCTGACTTGGGAAACGTGGACTTCGGGTACGCACTGACATAACAAACATCTGGCTACTGTGTGCCTCCGCACTTACTTCACCAAAAGGGCTCTGCAGCTCTATAATAGGGTAGTAACTGGCGCACACATCTCAGGAAACTTATTTGTTTTGCTGACATCAATAATCAACCGGCTGGCCCCGTAGCTCAGTCGGTAGAGCACCTGCCTGCTGTACCGGGTTCGATTCCCGGCTGGGGGTGGGGATTTTTCTCTAGCCAAGATTAATCCCTATCTCCCCAGAGTCTGAAAGTATGAATGAGAGTGTGAATGATTAAAACACCAAATGTTCAAGAAAACTCAACGGCAAGAGTTAACACAATTGCCAATAGGCAATAAGTTCCAAAGGAAAGGCCGCCGACAAGACCAATGCAGTTAAAAACTCCTCGCCTGCTGTCTTCATCTTTCCCTTTCGTCCATTACAGAGTACTGGACGTAACCGGTTTAAGGGGACTCTGTAAGCAAACATTTGTAAAAATATCGCTCTTTGTATACCTATAAAAACACATAGACTTTCCCGTTTTTATGTTCTAATCGTCATGTACTCATGGGTAATGTACCAATGTAGGTTTCGGTTGAGCTACTTCATTTAAAAATCTTATGTGTTACATTCACATGACTTTCTCTACCCTCTATCGCTTATAGTGGGTATACAAATTATTTTAATCAGATAAAGTATTGCAGAAATAGCTGCATTACACATTTCGTTATAGATAGAAAGGAAATAGCGATCGTCAAATGTTTTAGGATTGGAGGCTATACGCTAGCCTTAAAATTCCATACTCTTTTCACGACACCGCGAGAAACAACTGAAAATCCACAGGACTTTAAAAGAATGGCTTAAGTGCTGAACAATTCGAACCGTTAATAACGGATATCTCATAAATGGCTGATGTTACAGAAAGGTTATTTGAAATTAATTATGTTTTTTAAAGGGATTTAAATATTTATGTGTAGTACGTTGCTTAACGTTTACCAGTTATTCAATATTATACAAAATTCCTTCTGAATGAAGAGGACTTTACAGGCAATTCCTAGAAAATTCAAGATATACATTTTATTTGACATGTAAATATCTTTAATATCTCCTCCTCCTTCTTCCTCTTCTTCTATTCCCTGGTTCCTTTTCAAGCGTCGGAGTAGCCTCGTTCAATCCATTTCTTCGATTCTAATCTATCCTCATCAGTATTCCTGCCCAATTCTTTCAATCTTCTCTTCTCTTTTTATTCATGGCCTCCCTCTACCTAAGCTTCCTTCCACATGTATTTCAAAGACCTGTTTCATTTTACTTTCTTCGCCCATCCGTCCTGCATGTCCAAACCATTTTAATTGCCTCTCTTCTATTGTATCAACCATTGCTTTCTTCGGCCCTATCTCTATCCTAACCCTTTCGTTTCTTTTTCTATTTCTTCTATTTTCCTCACTATTCTTCTCAAGCATTTCATTTCCACTGCTGTAAACTTATTCAATTGCTTATCTCGTAATGCCAAACTTTCTGTTCCATGCAGTATTATTGGCTCCATTATTGCTTTATAGATTTTCAATTTTATTTTATTATTTCCTTTTTTCATATCATTGTTTTATTCATTCCATAATAGGCTGAGGTGGCTTTTTTAATCCTATTCTACATCCTCCTGTTCTATTCTTCCATCGTTACTTATTATTGTGCCCACGTACTAAAAATTTCTGCCTTCTCCAATACTCGTCCTTCGCATTCTATTTTTAATTCTTCATTGTGTGTCTCTTGTTTTGACACGCACATTACCTTACATTTATCTTTGTTTATTTCCATTCCTCTTTATTCCTCATTCCATTCCATTACTGCCTGTTGAAGTCTCCTTGCAGTATCTTTAACTTGTGGTGTTTAAATCAAAATCGTTAGAGCCGTTCAAATAAAAAATTTCGAAAAATGTTCCACATAAAGGGTAGTTGGGGTTGGTGAGTTTTCTTGAAAATCTGCGTGTCTCATCTTTGGAAGATATTGAATATACATATCAAGTTTGGTATTTATCTGACTTTTCGTTTTTGGGTTATGCTGTCCAAACACACACACACACACACACACACACACATACACGGACCTTTTTATAAATATGCCTGTTTTGGGTTTACGGGTCCTCAAAACATATTTCCGGTGAAATGCGACATCGAATTTTTGGATGGAATACAATACTTCCCCTATTTACTATACGTGGTAGAGAAAGCAAAAAGCACTTAAGTAAACCACATGACAAATACCGAATGAACGTCTTAGCTTGCTCTTCACTCGCTGCAGAACATTATTTTGCTACTACTGCACTGTCCAATGCTAATGGTTTATAGCAGAACGATTAAATATGTGTATATTTGGCGAATTGGTGGTCGATTGACACCATAAACATTAATAAGTGTGCTACAGGTATAGCGAACTACTTCTCATTATCACTGTTTCAGATATCTACACTTTGTAGAATAACATAATCCACTCATGCTTTGATACCTTGATGTAATAGGAATTATAAAAGCAAGCAACCGCTATCAAGAACGCTGTCATTAACAACCATACCATTAAGAGCATTAGAATTGTGCACTTAGCGTTTTACGGTTTCACATTCTTTCTCTACAATGGTTTCCATTTCATCTTCCTGCAGAGAACCCATTAATTGCTTCAGGTTTTCCTTTATATAGTTGCTGGACAAACGATAATGTCCCGTGAGATTTATTTTCAGAATCTTAGAGAAACTGGTCACTAAATTACATTTTGCCCGTTGTAATTACTTGAAGGAACATTTTGTTTTAGTAGATTTCAAGAGGTTTACACGAAAATTCTACCAGCTGAAGAACAATTAGAGAAAGCAAAAGATTGTATCGTATTCCCCTGGTGATAACTTTCTTTTCTTTTAAGCTTTCTAGCAGAACCCGCAGCTTCGCTCACGTTGTTGCGTTAACTGCTCTTCTCTTTCTCTCCCTCACTCTCTCACACGTGCCCTCTCTTTTTTACTTTCCGCACAATACCACTTCAAACTTTGCCCTGTTTCCATAGGTTTGTGAGGTATTTTTGGTGTGCTTAATATTTAAAGCCTATTCTTTGATTTAACATAAAGATGTTCTTTGGGAAATGAATTTCAAAAATCAACAATAAATGTTTTCTTTGTTAGAACTGCATCAAAACAATTTCTTTTAAATTACATTTAAATTGTAACTAAAGTAAGTCAATCTGCATACAGAGCCTTAGTAGTTAAATGTGTGTTTGAAAACACAGGATAAAATATGTTCATGTGTGCCGTTTTCCAAATTTAAATAAATCGTGTACCATTAAATAAATAAACATGCCTAGGTTCTTATTGTTGATTTCACTAAGAGGAGCAAAACAACGTTTCATGCGGAATATTGAAAGTTATAGCAGTTATAGTTCGAGAAATACCCTAATACCAGAATGATTTTTTTTTTTATTTTTCATATAACGCGTGAAGTTAATTTGTTATGCATTGCTATGAGTATAATTTTACAAATAGTAAAATCCGGCTGCACTGTGTCCCTTGAAGTAACCTAAATTTACTAAGATGCAAGTTTAAAATGATTTCATTCTTTACACTTCTCTGTTTAAGATTCTGTATTATATGTAAGTACATGTTCGATCATCCATTTTCATATCTCAGGTGTGTCACTGGCTATTCCTGTAGCATGTTGCTGTTTGGACACAAAGCGGTTTGAAACAACGCTTGCACTACCCGGTAGCCGAAGTCGTTAAGACATGGACTCGTGCACGGGATGTCCGCTGTTGAAATCCCCAACCGTCCTCCCTGACTTTCAAGGTTTTCCTCAGTCCTCATAGTTAGCAAATGCCGGGGAGGTACCCTAAACTTAGGCCTGAAACATTTCATTTTCAAAATTCCTTTCCCAAATATCATTTCATTGCATGTATCATCAGTGTCCACCGCCTGTGTGCCATATGTAGTAAGGACGGGCGTTAAACACTACTAAAAATAATTTTAAAAACAACGCTCGTCATATATTCTTTTAGCTGTGTTCGAAGATGGTAGTGGGAATGTTCAGAAATGAGGTATTGTTTTCGAGCAGTTTTAACTGTGAGTGGTGGGCGACTGAGTTATGCGCCCTACCAGGGATCCAGCCATGGCTAACTCGTTGGATAGATAGATGTGAAAGGGCGAAGTGAAAAGAGGTTGGGTGAACTTGGCCGGAAAGGAAACATCAAGCAAAGTGAGATGGCAACTATTGGCTAATTACGTTAATTAATGTTTGCAGTTGGCGTGACGCGTGGACGGCTGTTTTTCTTTCTTTCTTTCTTTCTTTCTTTCTTTCTTTCTTTCTTTCTTTCTTTCTTTCTATCGGCACTCGGGCGGCCGCCAGAAGGACATTCACAGCGTTGCATCCTCATTCTCTAATTCAAACAGAACGAGAACGCTTCACTGTCTGTGTCTGCGTGGTTACTAAAGTTATTTACCTTAAGGATATGCATACGTGAAAATTGGCCAAAATACGTGAATAATAATCGCCGGATCCCGGATTCTGATGACCTAAAATGTTCGAAGTATGACATAAAATTACTAAAATTTTTAAAAAATGACGTTCATTATTACAAGAACTGACATAAACAAATATGTATTTAATTTATTAAAATTAGTGCACAGAAAGTTATGCATTAACGTACTCGTGGATATAACTGTTATTACAAGCAGAAAATGCAGGTATAGGAATAATGATGAGAATTTAGGAATTAGCCAAAAATATACATTCGTTCCATGTTCTTGTTTGAAGAGTATGAAAATAAAACAAATAAAATTGTCTTTGAAGCAGGTCTTACAAAATTCATAGTGAATAGAAAGAACTTCACTGCCCATGACACAACGTAAGGATACGAGCAATTCGACTTGAAGGTACGCACACATTAAGGCAAAAAAGGGAAAACTGACCTGTCTCTTTCATAGTTTGGGACATGAATTAATAACTGCAATGATACCTGCTTCCCTGACATCAGCTACCCCTCCACCCACAAGCAACCCTTTCCAGACTAATCATTAAATAGGAATGTGATTTTTTCCTAAGAAGGTGAGTAAAGGATAGAAAGTTACGAAGTTGAATGACGAAATTTCGGATGCTTGAGAAGTTGCCCTTATTTAAAACATCAACAATACAAACTTTATGTACTCAATGTAGAAGCAAGAAAATGACTAAATAAAAACACAAATAGCAACAAAATGACAAAATAATGACTAAAAATAAAAAAAAAATTGCCCAAAATGTAAAATAACCTAATAGATACGCATTTTCATAATCTGGGACTTATAAGCATTTATGTAAACGTTAGCAATGCGATGCAACCATTAAAAGAAGAACTGTCGTCAGTTTCCAATGACCTGTCATCAGAATCTGTGGTCATCTCCATGTATGAAAATTCTAGTTCTATAACCTGCACTGTCGTCTGACAATGACGCTAAGTTACAGCGCACGAGGACAAACAGCCCTTTAGAAATTCAGGACTTCTGTGTTTTTTGAGGTTCAAAATATGTCGCACGATGAATTTTGGTTAAATTCTTGCAAGATTCTAAAAGAATGTGAAAAACAAAGAAAACATTTCGGAAGTGAGATCCTCATACCTAATGTTTATTTATTAGCATATGAATCAGCATATTCAATTATCATCCTAAAATTTGTAAAAACGTTGTTTTATACAAGTTGAATAAATATTTGATTTTAAAAATTAAAGAGTAACAATTATAATATTTACACACATGCACTGCCGTTTGTGAAAATTGCAACACCAAGAAGGAAACGCATGAATTCAATGAATTTAATACCACAGGTTAGGTACATGACAAGTAACAAATGATAAACTTTTCAAATGTATACATGACCTTTGAGCCCTAATATTCAGTATCTGGTGTGGTCTCCATGCGCTGCAATTAGAGCTGCTATACGCCGTGGCATTGAATCAAAAAGGTTCTGAATAAGTTCCTGAGGGATTTCCCTCCACGCAGTTTGTATTCGAGCCCACAAATCCGTGGCACTGGTTACTGGAGGACCGTGACGCACCAGGTGCCGACCAACTATATCCCAGACATGTTCGATGGGCGACGTGTCAGGCAAACGTGCAGGCCAGGGAAGCAATGGTACCCGTTGCTCTTCGAAGAAGGCTTGTACATTCTTCGCAATATGTGGCCAGGCATTGTCCTGTTGAAATGTGGCCTGTGGAGACGCCTGAAGCAGGGGGAGTACCTCAGGCTCTATAACCACCGTTAGGTACCGGTTGCTGTACAAATGCCCTCAATTCGTAGGAGGCGAGATCGGTTATTGTAACCAATGGCGCCCTAGACCATCACACCTGGTGTTTGTCCGTTATGTCGCGCAACAATGCAGCCCTTCAGGTTGCGCTCACCACAGTACCGCCGGACACGTATGCGGCCTCACTGTAGGACACGTTGAAGAGGGACTCGTCCGAAAAGACTATATTTTGCCACTCAGCACCCCAGTGACGGTGTTCACGTGCCCATTGCAGTCGGAGGAGCTTGTGGTTTCTGGACACTGGAAGCCGACGTAATGGCATGCATGCAACCAGTCCAACCTGCAGCAGACGGCGACGAACCGTTGATGCAAACAAGTTCACACCTGTTGCAGAGCTCCAGCGTGGAGCCAACACTGTGGATGAAGCTGTACGGTCCGTTATGGCCATGCGGACAAGATGACGGTCATCCCATGCTGTGGTCATGTTCCGTGGTCCAGTACGCTACGCTCCTCGCTGCGTACAACCTTCATCTATCCAATGCTTCCACGCTCGCTTCACTGTCATAGCAGCATGGCCTGTACGAGCCGAAATATCAGTATGACAAACCCGCTTCCCGGAGACCGATTATTCTGACCCGTTCGAACTCACTCACATGCCGATATGGCTCCCTTTGACGTCGACGAGGCATACTGGCACTCTCTTTATTGTTTTCACCTTGTTTGACAGATCTGCACTGACACAACACTGACCTTGGCGGACCGACACGAGAGGGCTCTGCTTGGTCTACCTGTGTCCCATCTTGCTGCAAACCTAATCACTTATTGCCTGCACACTCTTCTACACTTCCACCAAGTTTGGAGTTATTCGGGAAATTCTTTCTTGGTGCTGCAATTTTCGCAAAGGGCAGTGTATAAATGTACGGATGTTCCAAAGGCGGTTCACTGAGTAAAATATTCCTTTGGTGGCACTGTAAGCGGTGATCCGTAACTGGAAAAGCTACAAGACGTGGTTTTACCTGAGTCACATAATCATATTTGGTTGAGAGCTGTACAAACTTAATTTGTTAGCAAGATGGCGCTTCGTCACATTCATTACAGTTTGCCGGTTAGGAAATGTGTCGACAGGAACTTTGATGCGTGAACAGAAGGCGGGGTACAATTGATTGCCCCTAAGATTATGTGTTCAACACCATTAGACTTTTGTGCGGTGAATTTCGAAAAACAGCGTTTTCTTTGCAAAGGGCTACAAATATGGAACATCAGAGAGCAATCATCGAAGAATGTGAAGCGCAAAAATTAACAAAGGCTTGTGCTAACATTGGGTTAATAATGTAAAGCTGCGTTGTGAAAAATCTATTGAAGTAAATAGTGCAACTCTTGTAAGTTGTAAGTTTTAGGCAATTTAGATAATTATGAAATTAATTGCTCAAGTATTGTTTCCTAGGCTTTGTGGTTTGTCATTTTTCAATTTCTCGGTCAAGGGATTTTGGGACACCCTATAGTAGTGTTTGTCTGCATCAAAATAATATTTAAATTAATAAATGTTTTTAGTTTTTCATGGTATAGAGCATTTTTGTAAGTAGTTGTACTAATTAAAAATAACTTTAAAACAACTTGCAATGAAAGTGTATATTTATACTTCAGGGCTTAGTTAAATTCTAAGCATTACCTATATTCATAGCAGTAGAGTTCTGAAATTTCATATATTGGTGCCCTTAGAGGCTGAAAAAATTCAAACCTCCTAAAACTCACAATTATTTTCTTTCATTCTAGGCAGAGCAGCTGCGAATTTAGATTCACAAGTTTTAAACATTTATTGAGGTTCCATTGCGTTTCTATATTAGAAACGTAACAGCTTTCGCACTTCCGTTATAAACGTAAAGCTACGTTTATTAAAACTATAATGACCGTCTCTTTCTCCGACATTATTATTATTATTATTATTATTATTATTATTATTATTATTATTATTATTATTATTATTATTATTATTATTATTATTATTATTATTATTGACAAATAATTGCGTGTCCTGCCACGCACATTGATTTTAATGTTCTTTTACTGCTGAAAAGTTGCATTCCTTTCTATTGCTGACAAATTGTTCACTTCCACATGCATTATCGATTTAAATTTTCAAGAGGAAGGTTTGATTTGCTTCTGGTTAACAATCGCCTACATAGAAAATTGAAAGGTAAATGTCATTTCCATAATCGTTTAACTACATATTTACATAATATGTAATTATGCTAGAAGAAATGTATGGGTACAAAATAACATGATTTTATAAAAGACAAAACCATTATTGTTAGAAACAGCTCTAAAAGGTTCGATTTCATAAAGTAAAAACAGTTTAAATGCAAATTATTTCATAATTAATTGAGAACTACGTCATAAACCATTAATATAGGTAAGTTTCAATCTCAGGAAGGTATATCCAGATATATACGATTCTTTTTTAATTTTTAAAAATTGGAGGGAGATAGAGCATTACTAAGAAACAAAATAAATACCAAATACAGTACTTGAGTCAGATATTGTTTAATTATGCAAGTGAACAACTTCAAGAAAATCTCCTACGCAAACGACCCGGAGAAAGTGTTGTACATCTTGACTTTTTTTGTGAATAGCCTATGAAGTCCGTATCATTCTCACAGAATTTTAAATAACTCGAAAATTATAAGGGACGAACAAGAATTGATTGCAGGAACAATGTATAACCCTTTAATATATAAAATTGTGTCGCACTTTAGCATTAACTATCTGATACATTTGCTGTGGTTCGTTTGGAATTTCCCAGTATTCTAAGCAATACACACTGAAGTGCCAAGAGACCGTTCGTTCTTTTGTATCTTGTTAGGTCACACAAAGAGTACACAATATTAAAACCACCATATATTGACCTGTTTTTTTAACATTTGGCTATTGTCTCAGCTTCCAGTGTGCTCTTGCGTAGTTACCATATGCGTATTGAAACTTATTCTTACATTTATGACACGAATTAGACAGAAAAAAAACCAACAAGTTTTTGTGTCAGTAATGTGTAGAATAATTTTAAAACAAATGCTAGTGTGTAAAGAAAGTAATGTAAATGTTGCATTTATTTGTTTTGCCTTGGACTGATGTAAATAGGGACTATTAAGGAATCATTATGGATTCCAGATAAACGTTTGTTGAAGGGGTTGTTTTAATTTTGTGTGTAGTTAGCTTATTTATCGGTGGAATAAAAGATCAGTTTGCCCATTTTGACGGTTTGCTTTAAAATGTATGGGAAGGGGGCCTTTTTACAACATAGGAGGCTTTTTTACGGCTTTGTGGGCAGATTCAAAGTGTTACAAATTTTCACCGCGGGCATGATGAACAATTAAAATTCTATGGTACATTCTATTATGCATATTGTAACTTAAGATTACAAACTGAAAGTACCGCGCTAATTGGTATGATAGGCCAGAGTTTATCTGTGTGTCTTTCATCACGATTATGGTCCCCTTTCACTGTTCTGCAACAAAACACATAGCGTGCGAATTTAAGATTTTATTGCACCGCTAGTGACCTCTACTAACCAGCAATAAATGGGCGCGAGCATTCAGTAATGGACGACGTGAACGAAGTCAAACCTTCTTTCTCTGTTTACCCTCCCCATTAGGACTTACACCCCGAGGACTTACAAGCGTGTGCCTGGGATCAGACGCCTGTCGGGGAACAGGCAGACTAATTGGATCGGATAGAACAGCCAGGATGGGTGATCAGCCCGAAACCTGGTATGAGTGCGAGTAAGAAGATGATAAGAAAAGAAAGGTGACGATGGAGCTGTTGGTGGAATGAATGGCAAAGTAAAGGAAGGAAACCCGTCCAGACGCCGCTTTGTCCACTAAAAATCCTCATACGGTTCTCCGAGATCGAACCCGCGGTGTAACCCCTCGGCCACGGTGCCGCCCACGAAGTCAAATCCCTCACGTAAATTTTTATCTTATTCGCATTCTATGGCTGCGGGATATAAGTTTCCCATTTTTGTGACAGCTTTTTGTTCATAGTTCATGTTATGAAGTTTAAAATACGGACTAGAAATCTGTATTGGCAGCTTAGTAAATAGTGTTCTTTGCTACCGTTTAGTACCAGGAAGAATTTCAGCATATGTGACAGAAAGAAGCAGCATTGCCAGGCCTTCAAGGATTCTTATAAAACGGAATTCCCATTTATTTTACATGTAATTTTTGTGCATTTACTACACTGAGCATTTTACACGTTCTAATTTTTATGTCGTAAAATTATTACCTTTTGCTGAACGAGGGTAAACTTTACGGCTATTATGTCAGGAAGTGGCAAGTATGGCCAGGTATAACTTTCCGAAGCCTATTTATCCCTTATTGATAACCTTAGGAAAGAAAGTATTGCACTCCGTTAAGGGTAGTGTCAGAAACCTATCAAGTCCTTTATAATGCTTTGGTAACCTTAATTGTTTAACTAAAACTCTGGTTTGCATAAATATAAAGCAGACTTTTTATAATGAAACCCGCCGCTTCTGTGATGAGATGAGTGGCTAACCAGGCTGAAATCTGGGCGTATGTTTAGGGGCCCCAACTTGCGGTATTGGGGGAGAGATGCCTTCCAGCTATATCCCTGGTAGAATAACTGTTATAGTATTATGGTGATGTGAGCAACGAAATTCGAGTAATAATGTATGGAGGTAAAGCGCTTTGCATAGAGTAATAACTCTTTGATGTTTATTGCAATGCCGCTCTGATAATGTAGACGCGTACGTCGAGACTGATTTTTATTAAATTGTTTACTTAACCTCCCCCTTCCATGCCGCTTTCACCCCATCTCCCTCTTTTTGGTTTTGTTTTGTATGTTGGTCGGTTTAAAATGTTCCATTCGGATTGTAATACATGCGGTGCATAGTTTGCATTCTTCTTTCTTCCAAAAATTGATGTTGGGGCAACTTGCTCCAGAGTCGACAGTGGAGATAACACGGTAAAATATTTTGAGAGCAATACGTACCAGTGCCGTTTAAAATAGTTACTCCTTTCCTTCTGCTTAGGGGAGGGAGGACTTATGAAAATCCTAATTTCTGATATTGTTTGCCCGTAAGACATTCCCATCTGTGAAAATGGGCCAGAAATTGCCAAAATTCATAAATATGGATTATAGTGTTATTAAACATTACAAACCTTCTGTTTAAATTCTATGTAGCTCTTATAGCTGTACAACTGTTAAAGCATGTCTTGTGCAGTCGTATAGCGATTTAAATGTCTGCCTGTAAGCCTAACCCCCTACAAAATTGTAGTAAAAGAAATCTGATGTGTTAAATTCACACGAATTTCTCTACCCCTAACGCTTATTAGTGGGTGTACAAATTATTCTTACGAAAGTTTATTTTCGTCTCTATTTCATTTTCTCTCTGACTGTTTAAAAGTAGAGCAACTGTACTTAGCAGTTTTGTCATGCAGCCCAGAAGGTATAAGTTCTCGTATTTCAAATGTTTAACATTTTCAATTCATTGAAATTGTATTATGGCAAAGGTCGTAGAGCAATTAACGTTACATTTTCTACAGATTTTTTTTGATAGAGTAAAAAAAAATTAGACTTAAGAGTAATAAAAAAATTAGTGACTTAGACTTTTAAGCTACACATTTTATAATTTTCAAAATAAGTCGTAAATCGAAAAATATTTAAAACTGAAAATTCAAGAGTAGTAAAATGGTTAATCGTATAATTTAATTCTTGTTGCTAAATTTTAAGAAAAAATGTCCTGCGATGTAAAAACAAATCAGTGGCCCCTCGCCTTAACACTTAAATTTTCTAAGAATAATTGTCAAATAACTAGAATGGCATTTGGAAGAAATTAATAAACCCCCAAAAATTGAAAATATGTTTCTCTTTCTGGAATTTATCTCAGTAAGCCATTACGCATATTTTATAAAGTGCATAATGAGAACAAAATTCAATCCAAAAGCTTGGACGTCCGATTGAATAATTCGGAAACGCGAGTTGGACTGCGAATTCTGTAAATTGAAGTAGATATATTTTTACGTTATTAGCACCACGCTTTGGGCGTCAAACTTGAGGTAGTTGCAGTCCCACGTATGGTACAAAGTTTCCGGTGGCCTTCGCCCCACGTTCACATTTCCGGTGGCCTTCGCCCCAACGTTTAAAAATCAACTTTGTATTTTAATGTTTATTTAAATATTATATATGTATGCCTCGGCTGTGTCAGTAGTAATTTGCAGAAACACGTATCTCTTAGCAGGGGTAGTACGGCTAAAGCAAGAGACTTACACAAATTATAATGGTGTTTAACTTCGTTTTATTAATCTTTCACACGATTAAATAACACTTCACTGATATATCCTACTGTAGAGCTGTGAGATTATTGTTACTTGTACTTTTTAACACGTAAACTTTATATTATTCACGCCGTAATGAATTTTTTTATGTCTCACACTGAATACGTACCGAGCGAACTGCTCAGGAACGCTGCCTTCTAGAATCTGGTTGGGAACGTTGTCTTGTGGCGTCTGGCGCTTGAATTTGCACATTTTACTCTATTTCAGTTTCTGATTGGCTAATCCTACTCCAATAGAATACTTTTATTTAACTTAAGCTTTTTCTAGAATTACTAGTAGCATTATTAAACTTTCTGATTTATTGTTGTCTCAAGGTTACCTCATTGTTAGCAACTTTCGGCTTCTATTCTCACAGCTCCTACACTGTTAAATTACGTAATACATTCACATAACATTATTATTCATGAACATAATAATATAAACATAATACACTGACTGCTACATACATTTTATATATTATTACATACACATATTGCTTTAAGGCGGGCTGTTATTATATTTTTATATTATATAATTAGACTGATATTATATAAGTGTTAAAAATACTGCCTCAAAATGAACCTGCTAAGGTATCTCTCGTAGTGTTTAAACTACTTGTGAATGGCATCATTAAAACACTTTCTTAAACATTTGGACATTTTTAAATTTTAGCACAGAAATCCTTATTGAGGTTTTGTCTCATCTTTCCATTCGTGTTCTTCATTGTTTGTGAGGGAGAAATGAATGCACCAGAACTTTTGAACATTGTCATTGGTTTAGATATTACAAATCCCAAAAATAGTTATGTACTGTTTAAGTAGAAACTTCCACAAACATTGACTAAATTCAGTGAAACTTTTGTGTACTTCTACTTACATTCAAATGCTACTTTCGCATTATCTCTATTTACATCTTCCTTTTACGTTAATGTAAAATAATTTTTGTGTGTAAAACCAACACATTTTCCAAACTTAGAAACAAAACCAATTTTAACGAGCTTTTTTCTTCCTTCACTGAATTGCTCCTGTTTATGTGTAAAATGTTCTGAAACAGGATTGACAGTGTTTTCTTATTTTTAAAAAATCTGCAATTATTTATGTGTTGTTTTTGTTCCACACTTTAATTGTATATTTTTGTTTCCAAATATCTCATCATTCCTTTTCAAAACATTTTCTATTCTATTCTGATTGATTTGACTTATAAATGAAGCCTATAACTTAATGTTTGCAATTCTATTTTTTGGTGTGAATATCACAGGACGTAAAAAATTCTTAAATTAAGAAGTTTAAGAAATAATATTTACCACTTCCGTTCTTATTCGCACATGGTTATAGTTAAACAACTGTAACCACAAAACGCTAAATCAAACTCAAATAAATGATACGCCATTTTAAAGCTGAAGTAAGCTGTTAATAAACGGTGTTAAAAAGAATAAACATAAAATCTTGGCCCAAAAGCGCTATTGAATAAAAGCGTTATGTTTAGCTTAGATTTTGTGGCAATGGCGCGTTTATCAAGGGTCTTACTGAGATTTGTTTCATTTTTCTAGTCGCACACTATTAGCTGCAGGAAGGAAATAGATCTAAGCAACTCTTTTGAGCTGCAAACTGTCCAAACGCGGCCAAGAGTATGGAGTAGCTTTCAGTGTTTAGTAAAACGGGTTTTATTTAAATAAAAACAAGACGTGATACAGTTAGGGCATAGAGTATACAACAGAGGAGGATACCTCGCACACTGCGGCTACCATCCCCCAGGAAGAAGGGATGGAGTTAAAGAACGTCAGGAGGCTACAGGCCGCAGGCAGACGCGCGGGAGTTCCTAACACTTCCTGGCTCGAAGACCCCTTCCCACTACTGGGGCTGCCCAGAAAGGGCGATGAACGACCCATCTAACCAGATAGCCCTCTAGTGTCCACGGGAAATACGCTTTTCTTAGAGCAGGCATACTGTCCGGCACCGCCACTCGCTTCGAAACTTAGAAGCATACCTGAAACATGAGAAGGAAACGGAATAAAATGGAACTGAGCAAAAGAAAATCGCAGCAGATGAGAAACTACCCCAGCATTTCCTTACCGACAAGGGAAACCCACAAAAAGCCAACGTCAGTGGGCGATCGACGGGAATCGAATCCCGAATGCCTGTCTCACTGCTATCGCGGACTCATTCGCTCGATTATGATAAAGTTATTTCTCTTTCTTTCAGATTTATTACAAAAAATGTGTAGATTATTGCCTCCTCTCACCTACGGATTCATTTGAAGCAAAGGATATAACAGTATTACTAATAGTTTGGGCATTAACCCAGTTTACTTCCTTTTTGGTCCTTACTGGGATGGGACTCTCCCCTTTAAGGAGGAAGGGAAATAACAGCTTTATCGTGCGTATTTTTTTTATTTTTTTTTGTAAACGTGAAATGGCCTTTAGAACAACTGATTGTAATTAATTTGCAGTTTTGTAGTGTTGTATGGTTTTCTGATATCTCTCCCACCATTGTTGTCATAGCTTTTACACTCAACTCTCGTAAATTTCATAGCCGGTCGGGGTGCTTTTATTCTGGTGTGGTGAATTATACTGTGCCCGCCCTGATTTGAATATGCAGCAAAGTTTGGCTTCCAACCCGGGGCGCTCTCTCTCTCTCTCTCATTGTTCTAATATTATTAGTGTATTCCTATCATTGTTGTGAAAACGTCAAGAGGGCATCGAGCAGCACATTTCTTTCTTTCTTTTTATTATTATAATTATTATTTCTGTTTTGGCACATGCAGAAATCTAGGGCGTTGTAGCATATTTGAGCTATCTGGTTCAAATTTGAACGTAAAATTCAACAGAATAGAATTCTAAAAGGCGGTTAAAGCACCTCCAAAATTAAGATATTTGGTTCTGATTCGGTTTGACTGATATATGAAAGCCTCGGGATACGCGTCAGTGACCTCTCCTAGTATACTGTTTTGTAGATAATAACTGGTATTTTCACGTTTGAAACTTGAGAACATAAATATTCATAAATTTCTGAACAAAATCATACATAATGTAATATGGTATTTGAAGTACGTCAGAATGTGCTATTTGTCACAAGCGCATAAACTCTAATAATCAATATACGGCAATTTTGCAGTATTGCTGGCTATTGTAACCCTATCAGATCTGAATTTTTAGTTTTTAAATACAATATGACTTAACTTTTGGTTTTAGGGTCCTTGTCTATATACAGCTTATTTAAAATGGCTCTCTGCAACCCATAGTTTTTTTTGGGTGTTTGATGTATACATTAGGAGTCTGTCTTAATATAATACCTAAGTATGTCGACTTATCACAGCAAAAATTTGGAATCTTGCCACAAAAAGGGAATTCCCGCTTTATTTTATGCTCACTCAACTATAAAAATATTTAAAATGCGAGTTTTATTGATTTTTATAAAGCTACAAAAAAAATCTGCCTCTACAAAGTGTTTAATAATTCACATACCGGAAATTGAATGCAGCAGTGCTTAAATAACACTGCGGCTCTGCGCACAAATTTTATGTGTATTATATGTATTTTGCTCTAATTTTACACACACACACATATATTTAGGGATGGGACCTCGATACCTCGATACTTTCGAGACTCGGTGGTATGGAAGCATGTCTAATACTTTGAGATAAACCTTCGATACTTTGAAATTTTTAAGTTTTGCATTATTGAAAGTTACGTTTACCTACCTTTACCTACATTCCATAGACTCTTGTGTCTAAATGAAAACATGCAAAACTATGGGAAAGGAGTAGAGGTACTCATGTAACATGCAGCGTTAACTCAGTTGTTAATGAAGCTGATTTATCTGATGCACAAGTCACTTTTCTGCAATAGCCTGGCTTGATGACCGACTCTCAGACAATACATTTACCTATTCCGGTGACCAAAATCTGTGGAACCAGCAGAAACAAATCAGAACTTATGACTTGAGATAATACAGCGTATGGAAATATTTGTTCTATCAAGAATGCTCGTATTCTTAGACAAAAATCTTTGACTCTTTTATATCTCCGTATTTAATATAATACTGCCTTGATTTTTTCTTCAAAATTATAATTGTGTCTAATATGCCTCTGTATTAAACATGTATATGCTGATGTACGAGGTTTAATCCACAAATTTACTGTTTCCGAGTGTTATATGACTAATTATTACCGGATGAAAAAAATAGATATGTTATATGGTAGAATGGTGTAACACACACATTATTTTTACTTATTTGAGTTTCATGTAAAACATTATTAGTTTAAATTTTCAAGATGGCAGAATAAGGAATTGTTAGTTTTTTTTTCTACGGATAGAAAATCCTTTAAAAGAAAAATTTCAGCACAGAATTTACATAAAAAGGGAAGCAAAGAAATTATTACTATTATTATTATTATTATTATTATTATTAGCCTAGACTAACAATTGGAATATATAACCTGTGGCATTATCAAGAAAAAAATTGCTGCCAATTGGAGAATGTCAAAGAGGAACAATTTTGGAGTTAGTATACAAAATTGCTTGGTTTATACATAGAAAGCTACTAATAAAAACATAATCCAGTGAACAATGTATCACCTTTCCAGTTATATACAGTGCCTTCGTTTTAGGTGAAGGTCACAACCGCCTTATATGCGTACCGGCCGAGGCGGCAGGGAGCTCGGTATTATGCCACTGCAAAGCAGTGCCTGCCAACAAATTCACGGTTGAACGGCGTGTTTTTATGTACGATACGTACGTGAAAACTAAATCATTAGACAATTATGTTGACAATTTCGCAGCAATTTCCTGGTTATCCAGTTCCGGATGGAGACACTGTGTAATATTTGATCAATAAATTTAGAACAACGGGATCACTAAACGCTAAAAATCCCCACACTATAAACGAACCTAAGGACAGTATAAAAATCAGAAATTATGAGCATTACGCAAGAAGAACTTAGGTGTGTGAATGGTGGTATCATCCGACGATGTCAAGAATGTCTTCGCGCAGATGGTCACCACTTTCAACACTTATAATAAGTTTAGTACTCATTATGTATTATATATATATAATATGTGTGGGTGTGTTGCTAACACTCGTGAGTAAGTAACGCGGGGGGTTACGGAACGGAAAACCCCAATGTGGCTAGGGAAAACCCCACAGCGTAGTACACTGTGTGCGGAGCAAGCATGCGCACGATCCGCGGCCTTGGCTTAAAAGACGCCACTGTGTATTTATATACAATATATATATATATATATATATATATATATATCCGTCTAGTTAAAATAAAGACTGGTTACTGACCATTTAAATATCTTAGTACGAAAGAAGGATTCACAGTGTATTATTTCATTCCCTGTTTTCTCATATTTAAAATATTTGGTTTTCAGTAAAACAATATGGAAAAGATTGCTGAGAATTTGGCTTGAAATTTGTTGCAGAAGTAACACGGGCTTTTCATGCAATTTTCAAAAGTGGATGGACAATTTAAAAATGCATTAATGCAGATATTAAATTTTTTTCTCCCAAATGAGCTAACATAAGTTAAAATGTCTTTGTTCATATTTAAAAAACCTATGGCGTTTTAAGCTGTTTCCTTTCCAAAATGTTGAATTTGAGGCAACATTCATTTAAGGAAATAGTATATTACCTAGAAGCTATTTAAGGTAGAATGTTCAAAATGGGTATAGAGTTTAATTGTATAATGCGGAAAATGTGTTAAAATTACAGGAATTTTTAATAAAGTTGGGTAGATAGAAATTTTGTTTTTCCATTGCCTTGCCTTTGATTTAACATTTCAGGTAGCTCATGTTGATAATCTGAGGGTTTTGTGGGAATTGTAACAATAGCACTCTTGCAATGCTTAATTAGACCTTATTAAATCAATAAAATGCAACACTTAACAAGCAGTCTTAAGTTCCAACAGAAGTTGGAATTTCTTATATTTCCTTCTTTGATGGTGATTGAAATCGCTGGAGAAAAATAAACCTTAGCAGAAATAGCTACATTACACTTTTCGAAATAGATACAAAGGGAACAGCGATAGTCAGATGTGTGAGAAGTGGACGCTATACTCTGGCATTAAAATTCCATACTGTTTCCATGAAATCGCGAGAAACAATTGAAAATCGACAGGACTTGAAAAGAATGACATATTATTGAACAATTCGAATAATAACGGATATCTCGGAAATGGCTTTTGCCACAAAAAGTTATATGAAGTATATTGAGTTTTTTACAGAGATCTATATTTTTTGTGCAGTACGTCTATCGCTTAACGTTTATCACTTATACAAGATTATATAAAATTCCTTGAAGAGTAATTCACATGTTATTTCCAGAAAAGTCAATATATACATTTTATTTGTAATCTAAATATATTTAATGGTATTTTAATCAAAATCGTTATAGCCATTTTGAGAAAATAAATCGAAAAATGTTCTGCGTTTATGGTAGTTGGGGTGGGGGGATTTTCTTGAAAATCTTTGTGTCGCATCTTTGGAAGATACTGAACTTAAATACACGTTTTGTATTTATCTGACTTTTCCTTTTTGAGTTATGCTGTCCACAGACACACACACACACACACACACACCCACACACTCGGGGACCTTTTCAGAAAAATTATTTTTGTTATTTAGGAGGCGTTAAAACATGTATTTCCAGTGAAATCTTGATGTCGAATTTTTGAATGGAATGCAATACCTACTCTACCTACTATGTACGTGGCAGGTATGAAAGTAAACATCCTTCCGTATTTGCTCTTTAACACACACCTGTTCCGTTTCACGAAAAGTTAATATAGGGCTTTTGGATGATAGTGAAGCTACAAGCTGAGAACTGCTCGGTAAAAGAGAGCAGTTTGGATGCTCAAGCCCAGCGAGAGAGGGGATGAAGGGAGTTTCCTTTCCCACTAATTTCCACTCGTGCTGCCAAGAACTGAAACTTGATTGATTTAGTCTTTCATTCTCTTCATATATTGTAGGTGGGGTGAACCATGGACTTTGAACCTTAGCTCTTAAGAGAACAGGTTGGGCTTCACTGCTCAAGTCAATCTGCTCTTGCAGGAGTATACAAGGAAATCGCCTATCCCTTTTAAACACCTAGTCCATTTCGAATTATATCTCTGAAATTATACACTATGATTTCAATGCATATTCCCTGATAAGATTCCTGTATCATATTAGCCCCTTACTACCGTGAAGCTAAAGTGATATGCCATAACTAGTAATTATTGAAAATAAAAGAATTTAGGGACTATTAATCACAGCTCAAGGTTCAGAAGGTCACCCAACATTTTTTAATCTCACTGTTTGTAGCTTGTACCAGCACAATGAGGAATAATTTCCCCACAACTAAAAACCTTTATTAAAATAAATTAAGGTAAAGATACATCTTTTACATCAGCGTGAAAAACTCAGGTGATTTATTTTGATTTCCCCTACTTTCTTCATAAACATAGAATTACACAAGAAAGTGTAAACAATTATCAATATTTACCTTTTATTAAGTTTAAGTCCTCTAGAAATCACTGTCTTAAACTAATTGTTCATATACTGCAAAGTAAACCAGAAATGTTTGAGTAACTAGTTATCTGCTTCATCAATTTGAGTGTTTTACTTCCTGTTATCATTTATTTTACTTTATCTAATGTTTTTGAATAGGTTCTTTTAGCCACTTTAAATTTGCAATGACGCACCGTTTTAATACTGTGTTCGTCCACTTGGATACATTGAAGAGAGTGTGCCAACAAAAGCAAATAAATATAATAATCCAGTTACAAATTAGTTACAATGGAATGTATCGGATTAGCCACAATCTATGTATCATAATAACCCCATGACCTTGAACAATTTTGACTCTTGATATAGTCAATGAATTCTAAGTTTAAAAGTCAATATAACAGCACACCAATTACTTCGAATAAAATGCAGTCTTATGTGATTGTCATGCATTAATGATAACTGGAATAAATCAAAATATTTAAAATCGGACCTGATTTAAAATCAATTCCTGTTTCCCACTAGTAAACATTTTGTTTTACAAAATTTTAAAATGACCTTAAATAACTTTGTTACAGTATTGTATTAGCTTCAATTCTTTGGATGTGAAGCTCAGATATACCCAATGTTGTTGGGATGTAATTTTCGCTTAACTCTGACTACGGATGACAAAACAATGTGCCTATGTTGCCAATATTATCGCTGAAAAATTAAAACATTGTAGTTTGGAGCTTGTAAGCCTTAGATGTGCATTCAAAATGTATGATGTTCTGTTTGTAAAAATAGCCAAAGATTAGTCTTATTTATGATTTAGAATGCTTCTGCCAGATGTACTAGATTGCACACTTTCTATTATTGTTATTATTATTGTTATTGTATTTGTTTGTTTTATGCTGATCAAATATACCATATGAAGCTTCCGTATGGGAATTTTGTGCAGCGGATTGCAAAGAAGTAACCATACATCACTTTCTAAAACTGTAGCCTTTAAGGTCGCATTCCTTGAGGTTAGAATTTTCCTTACCAAAGAACCTGCTAACACAGACACCTTTTGCTGGCTTCCTCGTAATATCTTATGAAGTAAACACGCTGTAGCAAATTGTAAGCAAAAAAATTGAACTGCCTTTCGAACATGAGATGCCTGGAGTAAAAAAAAAAACTTCGTTCAAAGCTACAGAGCTTTGTTCCAGCTCATCTGAATCCCGTTTAAACTTAACTCTCGCTCATTTAAATATTATTTGTAGATTTTTTTATTCTCAGCCGTTGTTTTTAGGCACAGACCAAGTCGAGAGTTTAATTTTTTTGAGGCAGCCAACACAATCTAATGCGGATTCTTCCTCGCTGCCTCCAGATGCCGTGGATTGCATCCACTCCCCCCTTCGCCGACGATTTGATTCTCAAGCGCCTGGTATGAATCTTGGAGCCGTTTGGATTTCAATTCAGAAGCTCTGTTTTACGGTCCCGTTTCCGGAGGGAGGGGAGAATATGCAGAGAATGTGGAGCAGGGAAGAAAAGGGGAGTAGAGAAGAAGATACCTCTAGTGACAAAAGGGAGGGTGGAGAGAGAACAAAGGCTGGGAGGGCTCAGGTACTAACTACACGCCGATAACACCGCTAAGCGTTAATTCTGGATATTTATATGCTTGTTACCTCGGCCTTCCTCTATTATACTTCTTCCAAATTCGTCTCTTTATGATATTCATGAAAATTAATGGCAGTGTCCTTTTTATTCGCAGAGTACATATGCTTGTAGCTATAGAATTATTCCATGCTCCATTGCTGTGTCAGTACTCAATACTTTTGTATTCATTTGTCAGCAAATTCTAAAGAGGTATGCGTATTGGATTGGTCAAAAGGGGCCCAAATGTGAAGTACCTGTATCACCGAATAAAGTTGACAGCAATTACTTGTTAAGTTTATATGAAATGATACCTTAGAGAACTTTTAAAAGCTAATCGTGCATAGACTGTCAACTTTTGCTTTCAGTGTCCATCTTTTCAGTTACCGAAAGTAGGAAAAATCTGTTAGTGGCAAATCCCACTGATCTGATTTATTTGCTGGTTAAACACTAATAAACAAGTTATAGACTACTTCTCTTCTCTAAGATTACAAGTTTACAATTTAATGACCGATCCCATTCACCCTACCGTGTGTTTTTCATCCTCAAGAAAGCAGGCGAATTGGACCACGTCCTTCTACCAGCAAAGCTATCTGAATAGTCTTCACTGTATCCATATTTACACTAAACTTAGTTGTCTGAGACTTAATGCCTGTAATTTCCTTTTGTTTCGAATTCGCAAAAGTATGATCAAGTGTATTTGGCTTCCGTAAATGAAAAATCACGAATTTTATCGTCGTTCTTTTATCTGATAGATATTTATGATCTAGAATCTGGGACACGACATACAGAATTTATAAGCCTTGCATAACTACCACATCCTGTCATTCAGCATTGCAGACAGGTATATATAACGACATGCAATAAAGCGTATGAAATGAAAGTTAAATTCTGCGCATGTTTAATGATTAGAAGCTTTCGATAGTATTAAAGCACTTACGTCGAATTTGATGAATCCAAGGATGAAGTTCGCAGATCAACAATGAAGTCAAATACTACATATTTGTATGTGTTAAACCTCCCTTTTAACAACTCAGAGCTGCTGAGATACTGAATAAGATTAATGCTGAAAAGACAGCGGAGTCCATACAGCTGAGATTTAACCAACATTTGGCGTTGGAAGGTAAAGGAAAACCCCGGAGGAAGACCTTATGCAACGCGTTTCGCCGAGATTCCAAGTAGGGCTCTATGAATTAGAAGGAAGACGTGCACCCCGGTACAGTGGGGAAGATATCCTTGAGATTGGATTCTCGCTTATTACACATTAGGCAGTGATGCATTTCGTATGCCTACTGGAGTGTGCAGTGATTCATGCAAGGTGTAGAGGTATTATTAAATAAAATAATTGATTAATTAAAAAAACTTGGTGCCTTTTACTACCTGTGACATTTTTGGTATTTTGAAGCACATATAGAAATTATATTGTTCTCCAAGATTCGCTGTTCGTGCTTAGGAATTGATCGATAATTTTATTTTTGAGCATGATTCAAAATGGTGTTCATTACACCTGAGTGCAAAAGCGTGTGGTGTGCTTCAGAGCGAGAGCTGTTGACGAAAACAACCAGCTGCAGCTTTTTTGTTTTGAAAGAGATTGCGTAGAGTGGGAAGTTCACCCCAAAACGAATCTGATGGTAGCGGTTCACACGCCATTCCCTCTGTTATGGTGTCGGACGACTAATCATGGTAGGGAGCAGTTAACGCGATGTTAATCTCAGAGCAGGGGAGAGCGGAGTGTGTGGGGGGACCTACATCTACCTTGTCAACCCCTATAAACCACTGCTAATTACGCCACGGGATCCAGCCGGACCAATTGAGCAGAGATAACGGACAGACAGACGGACAGACAAACGGATACGTGGACAGACGGACTATCTATCGCTAAAGGCTAGTGTGTGCATGTATGTGCGTGTGCGTGTTGTGCGTATGTGTGTGTGTCTACCCCCTCCCAGAACAGAGCATCTACTGTAACCACATCTACTAAATGTACAATCTGTGCTTCTTCACAGCAAATTATTTTACGTAACATGCGGTTGGTGAAACCCTCTCAGGTTCGAACTTCGGCCTTTCGCACATATAACTAATAGACAACCAAAAAATTCACAAATAGATTTTGTCGCTATGGAGACCAGGATGAAAAAACAAGTTATCAACTACTTAAGGCAATGTATCTATGAATATCCACAGCTTTCTTCAGATTGCTTTGACTTTGTTACCCTTGTTAACATATTAATTTTTTATCCACAATTAATCACTTTTTGATATGGTAATATAAAATCATTCTTAGACCCGACGGTTTATCGTATCACTCCCAAGTTTCGTAGCTTGAGCACAGTATGCAAACGTAAAGAAATTGTTATACAGACATTTCTTCATTTTAATTAGTTTAAGAGAGAAAAAGAACATTGTGAGTATACGTGCTATTGAAATGTTCAGCCTTTTAAATCTGAGATATGGAAAAGAATTACTTTTAGTGAACTATTTAATATTTTTATCTAGTGCTCAACAATTTTTAAACCCATAACTCTTGGAGCTCTCCTGAAGGTTTCAACCTAATAAGTTATAAACTGTAGTCCAAGGAACATTTTGAATACTGAAAAACGCTGAAAAGAAACAAATTGAGAAAAAGGGAGTTTAAAGTTCAACGCGGTACTTTACCTAAATGGTGAAAGACCAATTAAATAGCCACGTTTGGCTTTAAAATTGTTGATATTAAAAGCCTACAGATTATGAAAATACAAGTACCTATTAGTAAAAATTAAAAAAGAAAAATCTATTATTTTCACATTTTTTACCAAATCTCACAGATACTACTTCTTCTCTAACCGATTACCCTCCTCTTTGTAGGACTTACACCCCCAAGGACTTACAAGCCAATGCTTTGGGTCAGTAGCCTGTCGAGGAGCAAGCAAACTCTGGATCATAGGATATCCAAGTTGGGTGATCAGCCCACTGCCTGGTATGGCGGTGAAGAAGAAGGAAATGAAGTGCGGTGATGAAAGGGATGATAGGAAAGTTCGCGAATTAAATTATCCAACCACGCATTCGCCTAGCGACCGAGGAAGACCGCGATAAATCTTCGATCAGATTGGCCGGCACCGGGGGTTTGTACCCGGGACCTCCCGAATGCTGGCCACAGACGTTACCGCCGGAGAATCCCGCTCGGTAAATTTCACAAATACATTGCCTTAAAACCATTGCCTAGCAAGAATGGATTATTTAGAAACTACAGGTGTGGTATATTTTGTTTTGCGGAAGTCATAAAAAAAACTTAAAAGTATGAGTTGTATAGGAGCTGTTTTGTGCTAATGACGTAGTTTACTAAATTGATTTAAAATTCGGAATTATTCGTAAAAGTTTCGCTAACTTCCCACTTATTTCAGTAGCTTATAATCTATGTAAAATAAAGGGGTGATTCGGATACCACCTCTATGGAAGAGTTTCGCTACGATTGGTACACAAGGAAAGGCTAAATCAATTACAAATAATTCGGCCTTCTAGAAGAAGGGATGAATAATGACTTGCATGTGTGGTTAAAGTGAACGACAGCTACGACATTTGCATATGTGAGGGCTTTCATTAGCGACATGGAGACGAAGGTTAAATTATTGCCTCTACTGAATGGCAATAGAAAAACCATCATTAAGAAAACGATAGTGTAACATGAAAATATAAGGTTTAGGTTGCAATGTTACCCTTCGGCTGTTTGGCCGTACTTTGGGGGAGGTAAAGTACCCTTCCAATCCGGTGGATATAAATTATGCTCGAAAAGCAGATTGTCACGCTGGTAGGGAATAGGCTAGATTTTATCAGTACCAAAACAAACAGCTCCGTTCCATTACGGGCCACATTTTATGCACTTCAGTATACCAAGCTTTCTACTTTTGGCGTACAAGGCGTTGTAATTCCGACTTAGAAATTGTCAAACTGGCTTCCAGTAAAACAGGTAATAACCCAAAAATAAATTATAAGTAACAGTGAAATCATTTGGATAACACTGATAATAAACGGTAAGTAGAATTTTAAATGTTATACAGGTGTGAAAATGGTTAGACTCAAAGCAACGTTATGGTTATTTACAACTCGAGGTTATGTATCCGAGATTTTGAAGCTTTAGTGTGATAAATGCTTATAACATTTTTCACCAACCAGAATTAGATGACTGTCTATATGAAAAAGTATTATTAAACTGCATAGTCAACCTTTTATTTTGTACTGGTGGTTAAATGGAGGTAATTGTTACTTAAAGAGATGTTAGCAAATAGATTTCAAGTTTGCCAAAGTAATCTTAGACGATGGTTTTCAGTCATTCTTCTGGGAATTATATGTGAAAACTCAAGACCGCTTTTGGAAATGAAATACTAGATATTTGTTGTATGATGTGTACCCTTTGTTCCGTGTAGATTTTTGAGGTAGTCATGTTTCAGTAAGAGAAATTATTATTGCAATCTTTAATTAAAAGAAATATTCACAATGAAAAATAGCTGATGGGCATACACATAGGGTGTCGATTTGATTTTAAAACACTTATAAATAATTTTCAAACTTGAAACTTACAATCATTTTACCTCAAAAAATGTAAGATTCTGATAATTCCCACACCTCTGTACCGTTGTGGTTTATGTTACCATGTGTTCTCCCTTTGAACGAAGTCCTTGTATGCTTTAAAAGTTCCTGAAATAGCTATGAAATTTAGTAATTTTGGATTGAATTCATTTTCGACAAAAAGTGTTTCTTTTTTAGCTTGATGACACACCTTAACTATTTATGCCCTTTAAATTGTTGCTACATGCCTTCAGGTTTATATATTAGTTAACTGAAGTAATAAACATACTGGCCAGGTTATATAGGTTTGAATCCTCACCATGCTGCTACCAAGTCTGTGAACTCGCCTAAATTAAACGGAGGTTGATGGGACTTATATGTAGCACTACGTTGAAACAACGGTTTTGGTTTTTAAACAAAAAAAGCAACAATGAATTTGTTTATTTTCGTGGTTTTTTAGCATAAGAGATGCGAATGTACATAAATTTAATTATACAAGAGAAACATTTAGCAGTAAATGTACCGGATGAATGAATGTATGCTACCGGGTTTCTCTTGACTGGCGCTACTGCCAGCACTGCTACATGAATCTGTCCGTGCAGTAGCGGCGGACAGGCCCGCCGTTTCTCCCCTAGATAATGCTCAGCGTCTATAGAGACCTGACAACTGATGAACACATAGTTGAACAGTCGACGAATTTATCCACATTAGATGCTGTGTTCTAATTCGTCGGACACATTTGTGGAATCAACTTTTTCTGTAAACTTTCCTCACATATAATAATAATAACAATAATAATAATAATAATAACCAATGGATTTAGAACTGGTGGGCGAGCAGATCAGTCACTTATTGTGTTACTAGGTGTCTTACCCGGCAATGCATCGGTAAATTCTATAATTACAGGGTGGAAAATAAAGATAGGGTTGATTTTTGAAAGTCTTATGTAATCTGTACTTGTACCTAAAGCGTAAGTGTCCAACGTTACGTCTGGAGTGGTCAAATAGTGCAATTTTACATAAGGAGTCGAAAAATATGAGTAGTTTTTGAAGTTGTATATTATCCTATAGTTTTCACCAAGTCCTATAGTCCAATGCACAAATTTGTGCCCTTGTTGACCAAGCAGTATAGTTTTCTCTATAAGGGGTTGAAAATAAAGTAAGAGTAGCTTTTAAAAATTTCGAATACTATGTAACTCAAAATAAGGATTAGATGGACCTTGCCAACTTCTATATTGCATAATTGTGTAACGTTTTGATCATATGGTTTAAACAGTGCATGCATATTTATAATAAGGGATTGAAAATATGGTAGGTGTAGCTTTTTTAGAGTTGTAAGGTAGCTTATAATTTTCCTACGTCCTATAGTATAAGATTTCATCTAGATAGGCCAAAGAATGTTGATTTGCACGTTAGGAGTTAAAAATAAGGATTGAATGTAAGGGTAGCTTATCATTTTTCGTGGTTCAAATCCCGGCTATGGTATTGAATTTTGAGTCGTCTGATTCTACCTTTCCAACGTCATTAAACGTTTGCAAAATCCCTACAAATCCAACTTTATTTGGCTCAAGGATGATTTATTTTTTCTATTTTGTTTATTTCTTATGAAATCGATCAACACAGCAATGTGCTATACAGATCCGGAAGCAAAGACAATAAATAATAACAAGAACGAGGTCATTGTCACAGATCGTTGACACACAGGAAATTAATGTTTTAAAGCCTTAATTCTATATTGTTTTAAATGCGTGTGTACTGCGTGAAGAATTTATTCAAGTATGAGTGAAGTAAGTTACAGGGAAGCCAATATGAAATCATACCGGTAACTTAGACTAGGATATTCAAATACGTAATCTATAAGATCTATAATTAAAAGAAGTAATTAAATTGTAAATTAACATACACGTATTACAATATAGAAACTTAGTAGTGCCTTGAATATACATGTGAGCAACAACCCTGCAGGTTATAGGACAAACTTTACTATAATGTTGCATACGACACGTTGTAATATTAGTCAAACATCAGAATATTAATTAAATTTGTAAATAAGCCTACTAATGACAAATGGTTCAAGAACAGTACATACGTTACTGCAGGAGAGATTAATAGTTTTTCTACCTAAAAGCAACCAAGCACTTCTCTGATCTGTTGGTACTCTTCCACCCTTGCGAAAACCTAGGCCAGCTTCGAGAGTTTGCTTATATTTTCTACATAATTATGATTACCCATTCGCCAAGATTAATACCGGCTTTTTCATTCTAATCACTGCTTCAGATACATGCAAGTCTCCTTTGGCTAATCACTGGTTTTATGAAACTACTTCCAAGTCTTCGTAATGCTTCTATCTGCCTAAAATGGTTTGGAGAAGTGTGTCTGCCTTTTTACTTGAAGGCCCGTGTTGGAATCTGTTTTCTGGATAAGATATTTTCCGAGATTTCTCCTATCCTTCTAAGGCCAAAGTCGGATGACTCTTGGCTCAGTGAACCGCGGGCGCAGTAAATCATTCTACCCATCTCATTCACCGTTACTGCAGGCCTGACTTGTTGAAAGGGAGTTAAATACTTTTAAAAAGTATGTAGCGCGGTTACAAATTTGATTTTTCATTGACAGCATCACAATACGGCGAAAATACAGATATAAAGTAGTAATTCGGAGCTCCTTTTGAACAGTTCCTTTTCTGTAAAGAGAAACCTCAGCGTTTCCTTGAGAGGCATGTGATGGAATGGTCACTGCATCACACGACTTCATATTAACGTATTATGACATGCCTCGCTGTTGTGCCCATTTGGGACTCTGTATGTGACGTTATCTCATTTGCAGTTTATCATGAGCACCAGCAGAAGCAGATCCAATGCTATGTGCTGCGCCGTGGGCCCCTCAGGGCAGTTCTCACTGGGAGACTTGATGACTGCTCGGAAACCAAGAAAGAGGTCTCACTGCTCCCTTCACTCTTTCTGGCAAAATGAAATCAATTTTCGAGAGAAAATAAACAGCACATTACTATGTACCTTTATTCCACCTCTTTTCATTTGAGCATTCAGGAGTCTCGTAATAGAGCTAATTTGAAATTCAACATATAGAAGTTAACAAACATATAACTTCGGAAAAAATGGGCTATACGGAAGAAGCAGGTGAATGGTGAGCTTACGTTTCTCTCACCGTCTCTCTTTCAAAAAGCGCCTCGTCCCGTATGAAAAGGACGTCAGTGTTGGAATTTTAAAACTAATAAGAACAAATGCCGTTTGTGGTAAAGTTAAGTAGTGGTAGTAAAGCTGCAGCTGCTGATAATAACAAAAGTGGAAAATTTGCGTTCTTTCTGTCTATGTGCCTTTCCTTCTTTCTTTCTTTCTTTCTTTCTTTCTTTCTTTCTTTCTTTCTTTCTTGTTTTCTTTATCCTTTGTTCACACTGATGAGATATTTCTTTCAGTTTTTTTTAAATGCCTTCGTTCGTGAAATAATATATCTATTAGATATTAAATATCACAAAGCACATTAATTCCAACATCTATCTTAATCTAATACGTGTTTTTTCATTCATATGTCAAACTACATGAACTCAAATAATAAATCCCAAATATATTAAAAAAAATGAAATTCCGAAGAAAAAAAAGTTTAAAGTAGAACTCTAAATAAGTCGTCTTTAAGGTTTGTTACTCTCCAGATATCGAGAAATATGTTGGGATTTGTGTATGGTACACCCGCACAAAAATATTTAAGGATGGAAAATTACAGCCACCTACATCAGGCATATGCGTTCCCCTTCCACCGCACTTCTAGCCATTGAGTGACCGTTTCTGTTAGAGACGGCAGTGCTAACAACGTGTCTCTTGTGCTGGTTTTACTGCAAAAACTGGCGTAAGTGCCGAGGGCTTCGTTTCTCCGGCTTTACTTCTTTGTGGAAGTGTACCTTTCAGATAGATGTTCCTAATGTTCATCTACGTCTGTGGTAACTGCTTGTCTTCTTATGCGTTTATCGTTTTTTTTTTGTTTTTTTTAATGAACTCGTGTCACGTTTGTCCTCAATCTGATGTTGGTTTTCTTTATATTAGCGGTTTCTAGATTCGGGGAACGATAATTAATATACAGCAAGTTGCATAAATTATATAATTATATTTGGTGAAATTGATACGACCGAGCGAGGTGGCGCCGCGTTAACGCGTGCGACTCGCATTCGGGAGGTCCCGGGTTCAAACTCCCAGAGCCGACCAAGGTTTTTTCGTGGTTTTCCTTGGTCGCTAGGCGAATGCTGGGTTGGATAATTTGATCTGCGAATTTTCCTATCATTGCTTTCATCCCGACACTTCATTTCCTTCTTAACCGCCATACCAGGCATTGGGCTGTTAAGCCATCCTGGATACTCGTATTCTATGATCTAGGGTTTCCTTGCTCTTCTCATTGGTTTTTAAGTCCTTGGAGGTGTATATCCCACAGAGAGGAGTGTAATCGGTTGAAGAACTGTGCGGGCTAATTCAGGTTCGTGGCCCGCATTCGGGAGGTCCCCGGCGACCGCCAACTCTGACCCATGGGCTTTTTCGGGGATTTTCCCGGGTCCTCAGGCGAATACTGGAGTGGTTTCTTTCAGCCCCTGAATTTCTTGTACCTCCATTTCATTCCATCAGTCATTTCATTCATCCTTCACCCCATTTGGTCTGTTTCAGGATTGGAAGTGTCGGCGATGAAGTTTCGGTGCAGCAGGGGAAAAGGATGCTCTCTGTGAACTTTCTGCGTCCTCGGTCTTTGGCTGGTTGCCGGGCATAAGGACCGCCCCGGCGGGGGTGTTGGACACCATGTGTAGCGGGCTCCCGGTCTGCCTGTCCGTCTGTCGGGGCGTTTATATCTGGAAACTGTAGGGACCATGCCATTGCTGCGCGGTCACTCCTGGTTCCGGCCGCCCGATGTCTCCCTTCAACCCATCCCTTCCTCCATGGGGCGCCCCCTCGTGGGGACAAGGTGCAATATCCAGATTCACTGGATTGGTGCCAAATCCCCTCCGCTTCACAATCCGTTGGAGGAGGAGGGGAAGAGGAAGAAGAAGAAATTTATACAATAAAACTTGTAGATAATACATGCAAGTAACACGCTTTCTAGTAACTGTAGATTGTGGCAAAGAGGTATAGAAAAATTGGATCGTTTATTTTGGAAGCCCGTTATAAACTAGTGTACAGAATTACAATTTTATAATAATAATTATTATAATAATACTTATTTATTATTGGTATATTTATTTATATGTAGTACAATAGGCAAATTAGAGTAAGAAATAAAAATGAAAATACATATCACAGAGTAATTGGACATTCCATGGTGCGGTAGTCTGTTGCTCTGGCTTTCATTAAAGCTTTTTAAAAATTATTTGTAATGTTTGCCTTGTTTCTTAAACCTTATAAACTAAGATGATGTTTCTATTATATGCGTCAAAACGTAGTTTCTTGTTACTTTGTTTTTTTTAGTTTAGAAGGCAAAATAAAAGATTTGCAGTTAAGGGTTAAAACCAAGAAAGCATCAAATAAGTGCCTGCAGATCAGAAAATATAAGTGCAATGTTGAAAACTTTTATGTAAGTGCAAAAGTTCAATTTGTAATTGCTAACATCTAAAACCTCCTTTACTTAGAGAAAGGAAATGGACAACGAACAGAAATGTCTTTATACTGAAATATTAAATAGGATTGTTGTAGTATTTTATGCCCTTGGCTTTGATAAAACGAGCTTTCCATTTCAAGCGATCTTTATCAATACATTAACGATGGCATAATTATTGTTCCGCGCGGCGAGGTAATAAAATGCGTTATGTTTTGAAAATGTGTGCATGGAGAAAACTATATTTGTGCACTAATGTGTCAAGTGAATGATTCTCCTACTCTACCCAAGGGCTTTTGGCAACTGAATGTCCGCTGCGTGTAGGGGAGATTAGATTGCGTTGTTAGATGTGTGTATACATACTAACACACTTCCCCGGGCTACTGACTGGCAGAATAGCACATGTGTTTCGACGATGACTCTGGCTTGAAATTATGCCGACAGTTTCGGCTATCTGATTCGGGATTATCAAAGTATTGAACAATTACCGCCGTCCTTCCTATCATTTTTATCGTACCGACGACAGTAAAGAATCGATAACGTATTCAACGAGTAATTGGAAGTCACAATTTTCAACGCTTAAAGCTGATTTAGGTGGTATTGGGGAGAAATGTCCGTTATTGCATTTTGTTTTCAAAGCGCATCTCGCGGTTTAACGTTTTAGATACAGAACGCAAACCACAAATAAATGTGCATATAATTCTGCACTCATCCACAGTTATCGTATGTCCCGGCAGCTATAACGCCATCTAAACGTTCTAATTATTTGCTACTTAGGAAAACAAATAAAATAAAGCATATCTAGAATTCTGACATTATAATAAAAGCTTAAAACTTATACTACATGCATAGAAATTGAATCACACACGCGTACTAAAATATCTAAAATGTTTCTTTTTTGATAAAACATTTTAGGATTGAACATCATATTCATGGTCTCTTTGAGCATGGGTATACGTGTTCTCCAGATTCTTTCTGGAACTATAGCAACATTTAACCCCTAACACTGCTAAATACTATTGAATGTTAAACGTTAATTGCATTTTCGCAAAAACTACGAAATCGATAGTCCAGGAGATAGTTTTTCAATGAAATATTCTGATCGAGGTGAACATTTTATACAAAAAAAAATTGAGCTTTATTTATGGACGCTCTTTAACTGTTGTGGTGGTCCTTAGCGTCCCATTCTATGTTGGGCGTGAAAGACCGGTAATTTTGCTCAGAGGCCTCTTTATCAGACTTGAGGTTATTTTGCGTGATACATACATAGCACGGCTTAATGAAGTATACCGGAATTACATTAATTTCTTATTTTAATTTGTTTAAGTTCTTGGAAATTGTCCTTCGTTTTCTTATAAACACATAAGAAGCCACTGCTATCATCCCATGTACATATACCCCATATTTATAAGAGTATTTAAGATTTAATTTTGGAAATGAGTATATCAATGTTCGTGGAAATTAAACAGTTGAAGTATAATAATAAGCTTATCATATTCACTTAATGACACCAAAATCGTAAAATACAAGGATTCTAAAAACCATGTTGTTTCACCAAGCAATTTGGTCTGCATGCCATGCCTTTCATTCTCTTAAAAGATGCCCATAATGTATTTCCCCATTAGTTTTCAAGGCTCATGCACGGTTTTAGTTAAATACGTTTGCTATAAATGTGCATATTTCCAACAACTATTTTAAATTCTAATTTTAAGAACAATATGTCATATTTATACAGAATTTTAAAGATTTACCGAACTTTCGTGCTTTGGAAAACAATACACCAATCACCTTGAAAGTGTTGTAAAGACGTTTAATACTGTATTATTACTGTAATTACATAACGACATATTTTCTTAAGGATGTTTGTAAACAAAGCAAATAGTGGTATGACCAAGTACTTTGCTCTATTACAATATCACAGCTGAATGCTCTAGAGAGTAAACGTTTTGCCGACGGGTGTTGGGCAGGTGCGGCAAGGGAAAAGGCGAAGCAAAGGGAATGTATGTCGTACTTTGTAACTAAGTGGTTGTAAGACACAAAGCCTGCTCTTTCCTTCCATTCCTTTCGCACGCCTAACTACATATACCCGAAACGATGTTACGCAAAATAAAGTTCGGCATATGTCTTCAAACGAGATTTCAAAGCAATTTCTGGATATGTCCAATACGGTTTCCCAAGCACATGAGAGACGTTGGATGACGCTGGCTCAGTTCTGCGTCACATAATACAGATAATCTTCCACCCAAGAATGACCAAATCGAAATCACATTCTGTCCAGTGAGCAAGGAGAACTGTTCTACATTTAGTGTCAGTTCGGTCCAAATTCATGGTTATTAATGGATTTTAGGCAATATTTGAAAGTAATGAACTCTATTTAACTACGTCACCCAGCTCTCTATTAACCCATTGAGAATTATTAAGTACACGCGTGGTGACTTGCAGCGCATGTCCAATGATACTCAAAAACTGGGAACCTCAGTCCTCTGTTTGATAGAAAATACTTCGTCGGTAGCATCCAGTGCTTTCCTCCGCCGTGGCAAATGGTATAGAGCATTGCTGGCAATTAATCTGAAGACACGTGCTTCTTATTTTAATGTAGACCAGATTGTTTGGCTTTGCCAGTAGTTTTTTTACAACCCGCTTTAAAACGTTCCATTTATTAGCAGAATGTTGCTCGAAAGGTTAATAATAAAGTTTTTACATTTAACAGTCAGAATTCGTTTCGCAAATTGCGGTTTTTCAGTGGTTTATCTATTATTATGATAACAGTGTATCAGCAGATTTACTGTAGTCCGATCAGAGTGGAATGCGGGAAGAGAATGTTACATCAAAATCTTCACTTCTTGGAAGGTTCTTCAAGAGCAGATATCATCGTTTTCGTCGTACACAAAGGAACAGTCGTATTATTTTGCTTGTTTACTAGAAAAGCAAGATTAAATGCATTAACAAGTAATATCCTACACTTATTCAAGGTCATAACGCAAAGCTCCGAATCATTAGGGACCATTTATTTTCTTATGGGATAGGACTAGTGTCTGAGTGAAATCGTGCATTAAGAACAAAAAAGGAGAACGAGGCAAATAACAGCAGTTATCGTTCATTGTCACATTTCCCTCTTTTATTTTTCCCCTCTTCTGCAAGATCGTTTTTTATCTGGCTGGAAGATGGAAACCATTTCACCGCACGGATTAACAGAGCCGGGCCACAGAATTGGGAAGTGATCCTGCATGAGGCATGGCCCGCAATTTGCGGACGGAAACAACACTAATTTTTTATTGTATTACTGTTCCCCTGCTCTCTTGGATTTTCTATACGCGGTTTTACATAGAAACGGGAGAAATTCCCGTCCTAAAACGTGTTTATGCTCAGGTGGCTCGGCAGACGAAACGATGTACGAGACGAAGTCTTAGATTTTATTTTCATCGCTGCACTGTCCTTTTTGTGAGATAATGAAACGCGACCACCTAAGCGCGTAACATGTATCAAATTCAAATTCAGCAGAAATGCTTATAAAAGAAAACCCTATCTGTCAGGTCAGTTTTGAATTTAGAGTAGTTTCATAAATTTCAATTGGATTTTTAATGTCCCTTTAACATGTAAGATGAAACAAGCAGTTGAATATGAAAATTAATTTGTTTATAGTATCTTTTGTGAAAATTAGAAACTTTTGGAAGGTAACATTTCAGCAAGATGTTCAATGCCCTTTGCAGCATCACTCCTCATGGGATTTTATTCTAAAGTAAATATACAATTACGTGAAACAAAAGAAGTGAGTTGGTCATAATCTCCATCAGAGCTGAAGACACTTGCATGGCGGCGATCAAAATATCGGCCGCGAAAATACGACGGATCTATTTTGAACAAATTAATCGTGGTCTGAATTGCTTAAGGATAAAAATTATTCGCCTTTTTAAATTGGGGAAATATTGGGAATTGCCAAGATTGTACTGACGTCCCAGATCTAGACAAGCACGTTGAGGCCTGATTCACCTAAGGTAAAACTGAGGTGAATCGAGCCACCAGTAAATCGTTAACTACCCTGGAACAAATGTTATAGGCTGGCACCCTTTACGTGTATGGAAAGTTGATCCTTTTCGCTACTATCCACATATAAATACTTCGCTTGTAACGGCCTCACAAGCGGAGCGTGATCGAGCTAGCTTATTACTCACAGATGATAGCCTTTTCATTAAATATATTTTTCGATTATGGAAAAATTGCAATAATATCGAAGAATTATTAAGTAACTGCAACTCAAAACAGGTCTCCAGCAAAAGTTAAACAGAAACATAAAAATAAAAAAGGACACTTATACCGCATGTGTTTAAGAGCAACTTGGGACACTGGTCTGAGCCTAGTTTTAACAACCGATTAAGCCTCCTTAGGGCCCCGTCTGTGTCCGATTTTTGTTTATTTATTGTCTAAACAGCTATCTATAATTAAAGCGTGATTATAACGATATTTGTTTCCAAATGTGAACACTTATGTATACTTGTACATATTTCTAATGGTAACATTGCCATAATATTCTGTTGATAATTATTTAACTCGAACATTTCTCAGTCAATGAACCAATTGATAGTGAACTGTGAGGCAGTATTATTAACACTTAAATGATTACAGTCAAATTATATAATATGTAAATTCAATAACAGCCCGCCTTGAAGCAATATATGTATGTAATAATTTGTAAAATGTATGTAACAGTCATTGCATATGCTTATATTATTGTATCCATATGTAATAATGTTATGTGAATGCATTACGTAATTTAATAATGTAGGAACTGTGAGAATAATAAGTTAAACGTTGCTAACAATGAGGTAACAATGAGGTAACCTTGAGGCAATAATGAGTTTGAGAGTTTAAATGTTATTTGTGATTCTTGGAAGCATTAATATAATTTTAGTGACAGTTTATAAAAATAGCCAATCAACAACCAGAAAAATCTTTAGTTAAATGCAGATAATCTATTGGAGTAGGATTGGCCAATCAGAGACTTGAAATACAGAAATTTTCAAGTTTAGACGGTTGAAATCTATTCAGTTGCCTGCAGACAGTGATTGTAACCGTATGCTTGTGCGTCCTCGAGAGCTTTAATACGTACTCGTGTGAGACGAAAAATTCAGTTTACGTGTTAAAAAGTGTAATTAATTAATAAAAAAAGAATCTCACAGCTCTCGATATCAGTGAAGTGCTATTTAATTTGTGTCAAGGATTAATAAAAAGGAGTTGATTAAAACTTAAAAAAAGCTGCGTAAGCCTACATTCTTGTCGCATCACGCCCTGCCAAGACATCCATGTCTCTAACAATAATACTAACGCAACCGAGGCAAACATAAATATTTAATACTTAAAAAAACAGTTTAATTACAAAGTTAATAATTTTTTTTTAAACTTGGGGCAAAAGCCAACTGCAAATACATTTGGGGCGAAGGCTACGGGAAACTGTTTACAATTCGTGCGGTTGCAACTACTACAAGTTCGGCTCCCCAACAGTTGAAATACAATTCATCATCTTCAAACTGACCTTTCATACGTAGCAGCAAATAACGTAAAGAACAATTCTACTTCAAATTGACGCCTAAAGTCTGGTGCAAAAAATGACGTAAACAAACCATCTACTTCAACTGACCAACGAGGAACAAATTGTATCAATAGTACATAACCTGTTACTCATAAGCTTATAAGCGATAGCATTTTTGCTCCCACCTGCATTTGTTTCATTTTTAGAAGCGTTTCATCCGCAGGATATTTGCTTTCCATTCGCTTGTTTTGTTGAACTAATCATATTTACCACTGCATAAATACAGATTTTCATTTCTATCACCGCTGCTATGAATTCACTTGTTTTTTCTTATAACAATAGAGACTTGTTTTGCAGCAAGATATTGATAGAGAAATAAATAATTATTATTGAATAGTTTTAATGTTCTTAATTTTAACCTCAAATGTTTGGCTGTTATTCCCACGCGTTGGAATACTAGTGTTCTGCTAGAGAAAACAAATTGAAAGGTGCAGAGGAATATAATCTGCTATTGGAAGTTAATCGCATTATGTTTTTTTATTTTTGTTGGTTTTGCAAAGCCAGAGTCAGGTATATAAGGTCGTCTCCATTGACCATTCATAGATGGCGCTTGTGCATTTACAATCTCTGGTTTTATAGAAAATGTTATAATCATTAAAAATGTAGAATGTTAAATTATCTAGCTCACTGGCTCTGTATAGTTTTCTTTGATAACTTGATTTCGCTTTTAAACATTACTAGAAACACTCATTCGCCCTCAATTAAATTAAATCAGTACTGATTTATATTACAGTTAATAGTAATTAACTAAAGATTTTTGCGCAGTTATTTAAGTAGTATTCAAATATTGAAATAAAAAATGTATCGAACCGCCAAATTCCTTTATATTTGCTGTAGTTAATACAGTCAGAAGAAGGCTATGAAAGAGCATGTGAGAGTGGAATGGGATTAGCCTAGGACGGGCCGGGTAACACAGTTTACTCGAGATTCGAATACATATTAGAATTTGGCCGTGTGCGAGACGAGCAGAGAGAAGCGGAACCGATCATTTTGCTCCATCCTTTCCCTCGGCAGCAATTCATGATCTGTTTAGGGGGGGGGGTTGCAAATTTAGCATCAGTACACATTGTTTTTTTATCGCAAGATATTAACGAATGAACGGCTAAATCAACATCCTTTAAATTTGTAGTGATGCATATAGAAGGAAGAACAGTAGTAAATTTCGATACAAGTGCGGTAAAGGCATCTTTGCAGAACGACTTAGCCTCGTATTTTCAGTTCCGAGTTTCTGCAAAGGACTTAAAGCACGTATATTGCATACAATTTATGGACGATAGCGAATAATAGAAATGCTTACGCGAAAATGAAATTAATCACTGCCAGCTGTTCAAAAGCAGTATCAAGGCTGACCAAGTCAGTCCAAACTGAAGATCAGATTACTGCTTGCGCTGAAAGAGTTATATTTAAATGCTGCATGTTAACAAATAAAAGGGAAGTAAATATGATTACATTGCACGTCTGAAACAATAAATATGCATATCAATAGTAAATGAAAAAAAAAATAATAATAATAATAATAAACGCACGGAGTGCAGCCAATCCAACGTCATATGATAGCACGAGCGGGAAGTGTGAAGAAAGAAAGAAAACCCATCGCATTAAAAATATTTTAAGTAACGGAAGCGAGTATATTTTCAACTTTGATTTACAGAAAGGTTATGTTAAGACCTCAGAACATGTATCTATTTATTTTAGAGATTTTACGATATAATTGGCTGCACATAGGCTCCACAGAGTAGCTGTTTTTGAGTAAGGAAAACATAACGGGAAGAGCTAAGAGTTTAAATCACAGATTGAATTGTTCGACAGTTGTACAGCTGCCCAGTTACTTTCCTTGATGTAGAATCCACTCGCCATAAAAGAAACGTGTTAATAAGTTGGAATTCTTACTTCCTGCCTTGAATAGAGTGGGCTGCGAGTTTAATTTGATGGTCTTTATCTTGTCATCTACACAAGGTATTGTAGATATACTCTAAGAGTTATTACTCCACTCTGCGTCACGAATTATTTGCATGCAGATCAGGGCACCATAACCAGATGTGCCGATAGCCGACATAAGCTTAGGTGCTAACACAAAGTGGGGGACTAAGCGGATTGCGGCGATTTGTATCCGCTTTTCGCTCAAAGTTTTTGAAATTTGTTTGGGTTGCATGTTTGTTGTTTTAAGGCATATAAGCATTTCACACCTTATTCACCGGAGGGTAATTATATCTTACAGCACCTACATGTTTGTTGGTGCTTGCTACTGTCAACATGAACGATTTGATTGTTTCCAGGATCCCGCTTGGTTTTCTATCACTTAAGGTCAGTCATCCTGGATGTCACGAGGGTTGGATTTGTTTTTCATCGTTCAGCAAATATGTAGAAACGAGTTTCCATGTATGTAAAATTAAGTGCGGTTCTAGATTCACGCCGAATACTATTTCCGGCTATCAATTACCTAATGTATTGAAAAAGATGGTAGTTAACAAAGTGTCTATTTATTTCTTTATTGCTTTTATTTTAGCTCCATTAGCGAAGTATGCCTTCAGTCTAATGCTAGGCTGCGAGTAGTGGAAGCATCGGCATTGCTTTCAATACTGATGGAGTAATTAAGTTATGTGCCTATAATTGTGAGCTAACACGATCTACCTTAATCACAAATGAACAAGCGAACATAGCTGTGTTTGCTTTAGCGGTTCTGTATTAGTTCCTCTGCTACAGATCGGCGAAGCGAATGAGCGGAGCTAGTCCGTTAAGAATTTTTGGAAGTTGAAGAAGGTGGTTTCTTTACGTTGTTTGCTGCTATGTATGACAAGCCGATTTGAAATAGTTTGTATTGAAGGAGTTGTATGTATTTCAACTGTTGGAGAACCGAACTTGTAGTAGTTGCAACCGCACGTATAGTAAACAGTTTCCGGTAGCCTTCGCCCCAAATGTATTTTCAGGTGGCCTTTGCCCCAAGTTTAAAAAATATTAACTTTGTAATTAAACTGTTTCTTTAAATATTTAATATTTATGTTTGCCTCGGCTGCATCAGTATTTATTTTAGAGACATGGATACCTTGGCAGGGCGTGATGCGACAAGAATGTAGGCTTACACAGATTTTAAGTTTTAATTCACTCCTTTTTATTAATCCTTGACACAAATTAAATAGCACTTCACTGTGTGGCAGTAATTTGTATCACAATAATGTAAATGCTAGAGTGATTGTAGTGTAAATAAGCATTATTGTATGACAATGATTTGAGATGTTTGTTAATTATAAGCATTGTTAGGAAATAAGTTTACACGGCCTCACTGAAACTAAACAATAAGAGCGGGTAACAATGAGCGAGGGGGTGAGTTGTTTTTCAATTATAAGATACAAACAAATGACGTCAGATTAGCGCGCTTTTCTGTAGAAATGGAGGAAATATCTTCCCTAGAGCATATGTGTTCGTAATTTTTGATTGGATATAAAAATAGACGCTAATGTTGGCGCGTTTTATTAACCAATAGCAGCTCGGTTATAATCTTTAGGCATATCGGGGTGTGGGAGTATAAAAAGCTAAAGCCAGAGGCAAGTATTGCCCAGTTCAACAAAATCATCCACACGTTACACGTCGCTGAGTCCAACAGAATCATTCAGAAGTTAAACGTCGCTTAGTTCATCAGAATCGTTCGCGGGTTACACGTCGCGTAGTTCAACGGAAGCATACTTAAAGTACACGTTACGCAATTCTACAGAATCTCTCGCATCGTAAAGTTATAAATGTGAAATACGCGAATTAATAATGTGCAGCAAATAAGTGATTATAGTGATATTAGAAAATATAACAGTTTCAGTCTGGCGTGTATCAAAAGATAATGTGAAATGAATAAAATGTAACGGTAATAAAAGTGTAAAAACAAATTCTTTTATCAATGTTATCTTTTAGTAAAAACTCCTTTCCGTTTACACACCCTGATTAAGAGATATGCTTGACTGAGTAATAATAATAGCTAGCTGGAGGACAATGAACCCAACATCCAAAGTAGTAAAACAATAACAGGCGCTCAGAAATAAGATAACACGAAGTGACCGCGACAAATTGGCTCCCATACGTGGTACAGATAAACATGAAGCATCTTCCAACACTAAAACAAATATCCCACTTCAAATTGGCGCCAAACGTGGGGCTAACAAATATTCTACTTCAACTGATATCGAGAGCTGTGAGATTCTTTTATTTAATACTTGCACTTTTTAACACATAAACTATTTTCGTCTCACACGAATACGTAATTAATTTCTCGAGGACACATCTCGCATCCAGTTTCAAACACTGTCCGCAGGCAACTGACTAGATTTCAACCGTCTAAACTTGAAAATTTCTGTATTTCAAATCTCTGATTGGCTATTTTTACTCCAATAGAATACCTGCATTTAACTAAAGCTTTTTCTGGTTGTTGATTGGCTATTTTTTTATAAACTGTCACTAAAATTACATTAATACTTCCAAGAATCACAAATAACATTTAAACTCTCAAACTCATTATTGCCTCAAAGTTACCTCATTGTTAGCAACGTTTAACTTATTATTCTCACAGTTCCTACATTATTAAATTACGTAATGCATTCACATAACATTATTGAACATGTTTAAATAATATAAGCATATGCAATGACTGTTACATACATTTTACAAATTATTACATACACATATTGCTTCAAGGTGGACTGTTATTGAATTTACGTATTATATAATTTGACTGAAATCATTTAAGTGTTAATAATACTGCATCAAAGTGATCAGCTGTTCATATTGGTTTATTGAAAGTGTCTGGCGAATTCATCAAGCTTACGCTATCGGCGTAATTGTCATATCAATGGTATTTTATATACAGGGATATTCAAAGTTTTAACATTTTATCAGCAGATGTATTTAATTGCAAAAGTTCCGGTACACCTGTAATAAGCTATAAACTTAGTGCATTCCAATGTGGATGCCAAGTCTAGGCATAGGTTCCACCTTTCTTACGTAGACCAAAATACTCCCTCCAGCATAGTGGACGTGATCTCGCCTGCTGCTGCAGCAGTTCACTGTTGTAACTGCAACATACTGTCGACCCATGTTTTGAGCGCCCTAGACTTAATGAAACCCCAGACGAAAAAGTCCAAGGGTGTCGGGTTTGGAAAGCGGGCCGCCCAGATTCTTTGTGAGCCACAACCAGTCCACCTATTCGAATAGACTCGGTAGTCTTTCAGGTAGTCTCTAATAATCACTGCAAAATGGTTAAACATCATATTGCTGGAAAATAAATGTGTCACATCCCATCCGTTCCAGCTGCGGTTCCAAGAATTACTGTAGCATACTGAGGTAGCTACTTCCTGTAGTAGTTCGCTCTGCAAACATAAAAAGTCCATAATCTTGGTAATCCCATCCAGACATTTACCTTCGGCGAAATGCGTTACCACTCGGATTACGTTTGGTTGTTCGTCTGCCCAAATCCGAAGATTATGCCTGTTCACATTGCTACATGTGTGAAACTATGCTTCCTCACTGAACAACACATTGTCCATCCGGTTTTCATTTTCAACTGTTTCTAAGTTAAGCTGCAAAATCCTCAGGTTCGAGATTGTGCACTATCTGAATGTGATAAGGGCGTTTCTTTAGATATAGCCTAAAGTACGCCATACAGTGGTTTGTGCATCGTGTTGCCTTGCTCAATCTCCTGATAGATGCGGTGGGACTCCTTGTAATGATATCCCATATGGCTTATTTATAGTGTAGCCGGCCTCCATGAACGCTGCTCATCCGCAACAGTGCCAGTACTGTTAAATTTGATCTGATATGACCTGGTTTCCTGAATTTTCTATTGAAATCTTGCTAACAGGTCCTTCCACGCAATCGAGCCGAAACAACTGCTCTTCATTCTCGTATAGTTCGCATGGTCTCCAATTACCTACAAAATAAATGCATTCATTTCTGATATCAGGAAAATGTCAAGAGACTTTTTACTCACTCTGTGTGTACGTGTTCCCATCTAATTAAAATAATGGAGAACGTGTAAATATTTGGAAGCCTTTGTACAGGAAGTCTGTAACATGAAGAATGCAAATGAATTTACAGTTCCAAAAATTAAACATATAGCAAATTAAGAAAGCATTTCTGGAGGTAAAACCATGGTAAGCATTCACTATACAACTAAAACTTTTAGGTGCAGAAAAAGAAAGAATAGCGTGAGGTTTCTTACAATAGAAATCCTCTAAAGTACTAAACAAAGAAAAATTAGCTTGAGATGACTGAGAAAGATAGACGCACGTACGTAGTCTGCTTTATAACTGGTAAACCAATTTCACACCGGCTAAGAAAAATATCACGAGGGAGGACTTTCGAAAACATTTCATCGTCCTGAATCGGTGTCCTCACCAACAATACCAAGTCCTCTTTGACAAAGAGCGGCTCACTATCTTAAATTTCACTGTCATTCTGAAGCTCGTTAATACTAAAGTGATCAAAAAGCATTTTCCTCTGGACTGTACCAAGAGACATGGCACAGTAGTAGGTTTTTTAGTCACCTTGTCGTGCTTGCAACCACTGGACTGGATCCCGAGCTCTCGGTGTTATATATGGCTTATAGCGTTGTATGGATCATCATTTATAATCGTCCGACCAAAACACTGAAATTTGTTCTTGTCATAGTACACCCAGGGAAACATATCCCTTTTTTCCCTCCTTCCCTCCCCCTCCCCCGTCAGTGTTGTCAACTAGTGTGGCTTCTCTGTTTGATTTTCGGGAATGGCAATGCAACTACATGACGAGTGAGAAAGGCAGCATCTCTTTCACCAGCTGTCGGGATACACCGGAGTTTAGATCGGTCGTTTATATTCAACTAATGTGATAATTATTTTGTTGTCTTTTATTCTCACAGGAACTGGTTAAAGTAGGAAATTTTGAACGTTTATAGAAATAGTTGTACGCGTTCCTATTTGGGATGAATACCTTCATATAGAGTACTGTTCACCTCACTCACCTAAATTACCTAAAGTTGGATTTAAAGAGAAAAGGAATATTACCAAGAATCCTTCCATCAGCAAAAGAGGGGGTTTGGGTGTCAATTTTAGCAGTGCTCATCACAAATGTCCACAGAAATTTCTGCTGCTACATCGTTCTGGCCAATAGTCGTAAAATATTTGTTTTTCATCAGTACCAGCACGATATCAACTTTCCCTCTAATTAAACAATCTATTGAAACATAGATTTGTAGACTGTGCCGTGGTCCATACGCTACACCACCAGTAATGTGCCAAACCAGCCAAGTTCACGAAGTGTGCAATGCACAAGGCTTAGGCTTCAAGCCAAGTGCTGTTTTCAACAGTCCGTATACGAGGGTAATCCAGGAAATAACGACCGTTTAGCTTTAATAAATTAACAAATGTATATTTTATTAATAAAAACTTGTCACTTACAAAATTGAAGCTTACTTTATTTCTCCACATAATAACCTGCGTTGTTTAGGCATGTGTCATATCTGTACACGAGATTTAGAATTCCCGTGTTGTAGTTGGCTGCCGCCAGTCCATTAAGCCAAGATATTCGAACATAATTTCACCAAGCAAAGAGGGAAATAAATCTGAAAATCGTTTAGGTTTGCGCGAGTGTCTTGCATGATTTTGTTGTTCATCTGTAATGACTGACGGATGTCCGGATCAATTTTCATCATGCACATTTGTCGGTCCATTGTTTAGCATGTCGCACCACTTTCCCACACAATTCTTTTGTTCATTACTTTATCACCATACACTTCTTTAGTTGACGGTAAATGTCTGCAGGTTTCAACTTCCAAGCATTCAAAAATCGAATAACCTATCACCTCACAGTCGGCGGGACGTTGTATCACGCCGTTCATTTTGAACAATCACAGAATGCACAATAACAATTTGTTTCCACTGGCACTCACACAGCACAGAGAAAAGATGTCGAATAAACCATTCGAGCTTGGATAGAAGTCCGATAGCGATCTGTACAGCTGGAATGCGCAAACGGTTGTTACCCTTGTATATTACCCTGTATGTAAAGTTTTTCAAAACCCTTAAATATGTTGGTGTAATTGCAATTTAGCACAAAAGAGTAAAATAATTGAAAATTAGCATAATCAGAGTATGGCATATCAACCAAATTGGTATGCTTCCAATGTGATGCCACTAAACGATACTGACTCATTGGAGTAATGCTTGAAGGTGCGTTAGCTTTCAAGTTTTTAAACACAAAAATTTGACCAGCATTCGTGTATTAAAATAAGTATTAGCAGTGATCCTGATTTTTTCTTCTTCCTTTAATCCTTTATTATACGGATGAATAGTGAATCCAGAGAAATTTCCATATTGAGAACTGTGCTTCCAAAATAAATATTGCCTAAATATGCAAAGTTTTCTTCATACTCCTATTTCTGTTATTGAAGAGCTGTATGGTAATTAACAAAGTTTTAGACTTGTAATTTGTGTTTCACTGTCAAATTCACTAGGAATTAAAACTATAGCACACCTTGATTCAGGACCGTACCTTAACACGCGCTCTGAACTGAATAGGTGTTATCGACTTCTTTGCACCGTAATCGCTTTATGCAACATCTTTTGCCGTAACTTATGCCCGCCTCTGGAATACTCACAAGATGTCAGAACCTGCCACATTTTAAAAGCCTTTCGCAAGGAAAGCCTTTAAAGGTAAAATGTTTACCTTAAACTAAAATTATTAAGGTTACTTTATATTAATCTTTGTTACAGAATTTACTTATCATCATTATCCTTACTGTCATTGTCATTATAAAAATCTTTATTATGATAATGAACGTTTGTTGGCATTGTGTTTGGTTACCGTCACTTGATTTGTTTGCTCATGCTTTGTATTGCCAGTTACTGTGGCAGTTAAGTGTTTGTTACTGTTGTGTTCACGTTGACGTATTTAGTATAACTATTCTCATTAGCGTAGAGCAGAAAGCTCAATTGCCAGCAGCGTAAGGTACTGGATACTGAGAAGTCCTCACCAGAGTTGTGGAGACATTTCCAAAGCTAGTCGGACAAGGCTGCTGTGTCACAACCAAATGTAGACAACGTGACTGATGTAGACGTAGCTGAATGTCCAAGTCAACGAGATCATTCGTCCGAAGTCTTTTGTTTCGCTATTCAGATATCCACCAGTCTACATTTAAATATGCGGCATCATCCTTGATTCCTTTATTTTTGCATTTCGCTACATGTAAACGTCTGTGAAAAGGATACCTTAACACTGATCACCAACCTTGATGTGTGTACTCCCGATTGAAAAATAGCTGGATAAGAAACTCTCACCCTGTGTGAATTTGGAAGCTGCCAACGATGAAAACATCCAAACGAAAAACTCATTCCGAAAGTGCTTCTTACAGTTACTGAAATGTGAACAAGTATATGCATAGTTACGACCTAGTGAGCATTTTTCTCCGTGATAAATAATCGAGCATAGCTTTAAGGGGTTACGATAAATTCATGATTATAAAAAAACTGCCATTATGTCTGTTTATTAAAGTTACAACAATAAAATCTGAGACCAGCATTTGGAACTGTATTAGACAGATAGCCTATGGATTTCAGCAATTCACAAATAAATGACACCTCTGCTGTAATACAATATTTTTAAAATATGAATTCACTTAATGCACATATCTTTTCCAGTTGCTCAATTTGGATAAAAAGGTTGACACTGCACTCATTATAGATCAACAGACAGTTTAAAGTAAGCATACAAATTAGTTGTGCAGAATTCTGTATTGTACAATTACATTGTTGTTCCGAATAGTTCGTGAGCAAAACAAATTAGCTATGAAAAATAATTGACATACTGAAAACTGCCCTACATTTTGCTTGATGAAGTGCTAAGAATTGTTCACTTATGATAGTTAATGTCATAGTAACCCATAGTCCTCTTCATCCCAAAGACTTAGAGCCCTTTGGTGAAGGTTCTGATCCATATGCCCGAAAACTTGATTGAAAAACAGGTGTTATGTATCCAGATTGTGTACTATACCGTGTGTGACTGGTATATCAGACCCTATTCCTTTTAGTACATTTACACTTACTTTCATCGATAAAACTTCGATAACGTGTTATAAGTGTTAAAATCTAAATAATTATAAAATAAACAATTTGGAAAACTTTATCCCATGACTTAATCCGCCCTGTAATATTTTTTTTCTCTGCCTTTATTGTTCTGGGTCCATACCAAAAATACGAAACGCAGACAACATACAAGCCTGAAGGTGGCACTTACATGTAAGGAAAACGGCTATTAGATTATCCTGGGGCATCATTTATAAATGAGCAGAATGTTCCATTTGCTTGCATTAATAATCGTTTAGCCTTAGCAGAATTTGAAATTTTAAAGTTTACCCACTTTGATGTATTTTGAGCTGCCCGTTTCAGTTATCAGCTACAAAATCTAGCCGACTTATACCAAAGATTCTCCATTACGATTGAAGAATCGTATAAAATGCAGATTGCTTTTCTTATCGATTCCATATCTTTCTCCTTTTATGGTACTAGTATACTCTTAATTGCCTGTAGTTAATCCCAAACATTTATAACTTTAGGTATGTTTTTCTCTGGAAGAAATATAATACCATTCTTTGCGTAAGGTATACCTTTAATGATTGATTAATTTTTTTTATAAAGTGTTATTTATTCAGCCTTTATTTCCATATCACTGAAGATACAGTGGATATTTTGTGTTCTTTATGATCTAGTTTTATGTAAATATATCTGTAATGAATTATTTAATATGCATGCATATCAATTAAACATTTAACAATACCTATTATAACAAAGAGAAATGTAAAACTGTACCGCCAGCACAGGCATATTCTTTCAGGTTTCATTTAAAAATATCATTCAATAATTTTAAAAGCTGCCAAAGCTATTGGTGTTTAAGTATGTAAACATAGAAAAAGTAACTTTGGAGTAAAACAATTTTGAAACTAGGTAGTTTTAGAGGTACATATAAAAGCTTGGTACAAATGATCGTTTAAAAAGGTGAAATGAAAAGTATGGTGATTTACGATAGAAGACCGTTATATGGAACTTAACTTGCGAGCACGGAAGTTAACTAAGCGAGCGCTAACGAGCTTAGTTAATCGTGTGAGCATGTTAAGTTCTGTATAACGGTCGAAAGTTGCACGTTTCTGCTGTTTTGAATGGTAAATTTTGCTTAGAATAGTAATTGAAAAACTCTGATGTGTTACATTCACATGACTTTTCTGCCCTCTGTCGTTTATTAGTGGGTATACAAGTTACTCTTACGAAAGCTTATTTGTCTTATCTACTTCATTTTAATCGAGATAAACTTTTGCAGAAATAGCTGCATTACAATTTCGTTAGTCTACAAAGCGAACAGCTATAGTCAAATGCCGTCAGGACTTCAAAGAATGGCAGTCTATTGAGCAATTCAAAACATTAATAACGGATACCTCGGAAATGGCGTATGCCACAATAAGTTCAATGAAATAAATTGTGTGTTTTAAAGAGATCTGCATGTTTTGTATAGCATGTTTTCGTCTATCGTTCAACGTTTGCCAGTTATACAAGATTATATAAAATTCCTTCCGAATGATAAGGACTTTACAGGCTATTCCCAGAAAATCCATGTTTTTTTTTTCATGTTATGTATCCTAAAAATATGGTATTTTAATCAAAATCGTGAGCCGTTTTTGAGAAATCAACATTTTCGAAAAATGTTCCATGTAAAGAGTAGTTAGGGGTTCAGGGAACTTCAGGGAGTGCAGGGGAGTTTAGGGGACCTCAAAACATGTATTTGATGTGAAATCTCGATATCGATTTTTGGGCGGAATGCAATGCCTTCTCTACCTACTATGTACATGGTAGAGAAAGTAATAAATGGGTATTTTATTATATCACGTAGCATGATTCTGACTCTTAGGTTGTCATCAGTGTGTTTAAAACGAAACACTATATTATCATAAAACTTCAAAATACTAGAAAGCATTTGTGGGAAACAAGCTGAATCGATATTTATTATCGTTTTAAAGAAATGGATAATGATTTAATTCCTGTTGAAGTTTTGCAAGGAAACTCCCCCCCCCAAAAAAAAAGAAATCGCCTGTTCGCCAGTTATTCATTTATAATTTAAGTTGATTGAAGATACTTGGTAATAGTAGCAGTAAGATTAATAGTAGTATGTGTAGTGAATAAAGTGAAGGAAGTGGATATTTGTAAGAAATGGAAGCGAACGACAGTGACTTCTAGTGATATCCGGTCTCTAATGGCCTCGTTGTCGACGGGCCTTTAAACCTCGCTCGCTGCAGTGAATCCTTTAATACTTATTATATAATAATAACTATATCCGGCTTGCATCTTGCATCTACATTTTTATGCTTTACGGACTCGGTCCTTAAAATATGTTTACACATGGAGAGGGTTTGTTATACAATGTTTACGATTCAAAATACCATAAAATCATTCGTAAAAGCACAATTTCGTTAACACAAATATTGCTTTTTCAGAGTCGTTAACAAATTTGCAATGAATGGTCTAATGAGCAGAGGCATTTCATAAACAAATGTCTAATGTTCCGTGCCAAAATCAAACGAAACTCACCTCATTTAGTCTAGAATTAGTGCACTAAATAAAGAGTAGAGACTATCTGGTGACAAACCATGGACATTCTTTCAAAACTGTGCAAATTTGAAGATGTATCCTCTCCAAGGACTCGAATAGATACTTCCAACATGAAAAATATTGTTTTATCCCTGGGTAATGTTTACCAACTATGAAGTGACGGCAGTAAACCGTCGGGTTAGTTTATTATTTTTAAATCTGGGAACTAGTTTAAAGGTCACTGTGTAATTTGTATAAAAAGTGACCATCGTATGAACACTTACATTCTGACACATGCTGCATAATGAATATAATGGAAGCGAGGAAATGCTGTGGTTCACATTTAAACGTTTCCACCTTGTTCAGATGTAGGTATCGGCTCCTGATTATGTAAGATTCATTAGAATGTACAACGTTTAGGGTGTAGGATTAGCTGACAATGCTATCACTGCTTCCCCGTCACACGGTACCAAGTAATAATTAAACTATGTATCAATTCACCCATGCATTGATTCACTCACTGGGTCGAATTAGCCCACACACCAGTCCATTCTAGAGCGTGCCAAGCTGCAAATTATAGGAGCATCCGCGTGTGTGCTAAATAAATAATTTGATTGCTTTGTTTGTGATTTTTCATTCGCCCACCTGAGTGCTGTCAAACGAAGTGGTTTTCTGCTGTTCCAGATTACAGAATCGGAATAAACGTCAGATTTTGTGATAGGTCGAATCCATTATGTCCGCCGAGCTACGGTCCAACTCTGCTTGTCACAGTCTATTTATTAGCAACTAATGCAGAAATGTTGTGTAATTGATGACAAAACGTCTGTGGTAAATACGAGTCTGTATGGGAATGGATGTCTACACTTAAATACGGACCAGTTATATTAAATCAGGAGAATTGGCTGAGTGGTTCTGGAGATCTCGGACTCAGTACTTTTTCAAAGTGTGAGTTTTTATTTATTATATTTGTGCATAATATAATTTTATAAACGCAGCAGTTGGTAGCCATCTATGTGATACACGTGGCATCATAAGGGTATTTGTCACACAATGGAAATCAGAAAATTTCCACTAAACATACAGCACGGTATCACATACTAAAGCGCTTGGAAACGCTTCAAAAGTTTCTGAACAATTAATGTGAGTCAGCAAACAAGACCCATCCGAGATAATCACAAGCGTATTTTACCGGAATCACTGCCTTATAGCTTGTTTACATAGAAACATTTGACACACTTCTTTGTTTTAGAGTTGTGCCATTTTGACTACAATACAACCAGTTGACACTACTTAGACAAGTAACGTGAGTGCTATAGACCGTGTATCGCAGTGTCATTAATGACATTCAAGATACGGTCTGCGGTGCAGTATATAACGTTAGGTGTTGGATCGGGTTTGCGTATGCAAGCGTACGACGATCACAGTGCCAAGAATCTGGGCTGTGCAGAAATGTGGTGATCTACACCTTCAGTACCATCGCACATTTATCGCATCATAAAAACTTCTGTTTGAACTCACTGTAATTAAAATGCATCTATCATCCACATTCTGTTTCATAGTGCATTAGTATCGTATTATAGGATATACAACGGGAGGGGATACCTCGCTCACTCCGACCTACAGAGATCTATTGCGTCTACCACCACCCAGGAGGAAGGGATGAAGTGAAAGAACCACAGGAGGCTACATGTCGACAGACCACAGACACGCGCGGAAGTTCCTAAAAGTTCCCTTCTCACGACTGGAGCTGCTCAGAGAGGGCGATGAATGACTCACCCAACTAGGTAGCCCTCTAGTGTCCATGGGGAGTACTCTTTCCTTTGAGCAAGCATCCGTGCCATCTGTCCGGCACTGTCATACGCCACGAAACCTAGAGGCATGCCTGAAACACGAGAAGGCAACGGAATGAAAGGGAAATGAGAGAAACGAAATCTTGGTATATGAGAAACCACCTCAGCACTTGCCTACCGACCAGGGAAAAACCACGTATGGACTTCTTGGTTTCAGAAAATTGAAACAATAAACGGTTTCTGCATTTAAACCGTTTGTAAAGGGGAAAGAATAATTAAGATACAAATTCGGGAGAGTTCTATTCTCAGAATGTAATATTAAAGTAACTCCATTTAACAGCGTTGATTGGTTTGTGCACTCGATGTTTTATTGAGGAACAATAAATAACTGCCAGTTGCTTAGACCTTTGATTTTGACACAAATGCTATTCCTAACAGTTTGGATCAAAATATTTGGTTTCTGACAATCGCTTGTGCACTCTTGGACGAAGTCATTTAGACTGAGTCGAGAGACCACAAGGTGTGTAATACCTGTCCAGGAGAGGCGCTGAGCGACTTGTAGCATGCTGTCGTGATTATAACTCGTGCCGAAGCCACATACTGCAATCCTTGGCATACATGGTGTACTGCAATACTGGTCGGCAAATCTTACAAGGCATATCGGAAACACAGCATGAGATATGATTGTAAGCATCGCGTTTTAGGAGCTGTCATAATGGGAAACGTCGCTACAGCTGCTCGCCTGGTGTATAAATTACTAGCAATAAGATTATGCAACAGGACGTTATATTTATATGCAGTATTCTATAGTTCGCTCTATTTTATATGAATGTTTAAGTTAAGTTAAGTGTCGTATTATAATACGCTAAATACCAGATTTATACAGAAATTATCGACGTTGTGCACATATTTTATTGTATAGAGGATATAAATGGGAAAAGGAAAAATTAAAACGGGTACCACTGGAGGCGACACGAAGTTTAATCCAACCCCTGTTATGTTCTTTGATTTGCCTACTGTCCTAGGACCTCGTATTCTATTAGCACAGTGTCGCCGTAAAGTCCGACCGTCCCCAATGCACGAAGTTGGAGGCAAAAAACAGGAGAGTGACACCGAGTGTCTCAAAATGGCATACCTTGATTAAAAACATTAACTATGCTTATACCACAATATATACATACACTGTGGTGTATTTTTCTAGGTGGAATAAAACATATTACTGTTAATAGTATGTGGCGATAGTCGATAAGGGCATCGATATCGCCCTGATGATAACATGATGTGGGATCTTTGTAAACGTGTAAAACGCACATACAAGATTGTAAATCAGATCCACAAGCACCATGAAATGTTCTACTTTACATATTGAAATATTGCCTAAAGAATTCACATGTAATCTCTCCACTCCACCGAGAACGGTTTGCCGACTAGTATGCACAGTGTGCTTACAAGTCCACCTCTCGACAATTCTCAGTTATGTAAACAAGCAACAAACTTGCTCAAGGATAAAAACGTGTAGTGTTTACAAACCGTTTAGTAAATGGCGGCTCGTAACCATATTTTCGTAGCTATCTCGCACTGCCTCATTTATGGACCCATGTTTACTGGCTCATTTTTATTTTATAATCTTTTAATTTATACTGTCAATTTTATTCTTCCTTTTCCTAGATCTGAACTGTTTTAAATTCCGACTAAATCAAGTTCATAAACATTACTATTTACGTTTCGTGGTGTTCCATAGCTCATAAATATGTTAAAATGTAAGAAAATAAAGTATTGTAATATCAGTTAATTCCCATTCAGTTGTAATGTTAAGAAGTAAAATATCCTAGGGAAGAGTGCCTCAGGTATCTTTTAATTCTACCGTTCTCGGTAGATTTACCAGTCATCGCTAATCAACACTTGGAGTATCAACCATAATTGGATCGCCATTTCATTCTCTTTATCCTCATCTTATGTAGGACTTACACCCCCCCAAAACTTACAGGCGGGTGCCTGGGGTCAGAGGCCCGTCGAGGAGCAGACACTCATGGAGCAGACAGATGATCCAGGATGGGTGATCAGCCCGATGCCTGGTATGGGATGAAGGAAGTAGATGAAACGAAATGAAGGCGAAATTGATGAAAGGAAAGGTGATGATGGAGCAGTTATTGGAATAAATGACGGGGGAAACCGGAGAAAACCCGCCCAGACGCCGCTTCGTCCACCACAAATCCCACATGCGGGTCCCTGGGATTGAAACCGGGCCGCCTCGGTGAGAGGCGAGCGGTGTAACCACTCTGCCACGGCGCCGCCGGATCGCCATTTCAAAAAGTAAAACTAACCTTCATGCTTTGAAAACTATGTAATTAAAAATTATATAATATTAATCAGATTAGATGGGATCAGAGATCATATTTTGAAAAAAGCTCCAAATTTCATTTTTGGCCCAAACAATTTGAATTTTCTGCATCATTTGGTCTATTATTTGCTGGAAAATTTAAGTTTTAGGTGATTTTTAATATGTAATATCTTTTATGGGTCAAAATAGTAAACTGTTTGGTGCAGAAGCTTGTTTCAACACATTTTACACCTCAAAGTTAGTTTCATATTTTGCCAATGCTTATGATAACGGTAATAGCTGACTGTCGTTACAGGTTTGGTATTTAGGCATTTCTAAGCCTAATTTTCTAAAGTTAAAATGTTTAAAATATTTATTTTTCACCCAAAACTACTAGTTTTATATAATTTATAAAATATTAAAGGGATTTTGGTAATTTAGGTTGTTCGAGTTTTCTCTCTGCACATGTTTCGGCCTACTGCTGTGATGCTCCTTAGGGCAATAGGTGCAGAGAGAAAGGCAGTATCTGGGCAGGCTATACTACCGTGATACCTGCCGCAGAAGCCAAGAGAACTTAATAAAGTGCACGCACAGATCAAGAGGTCTGCACTTTTCAAAGATATATGTATGAGTAATTTAGTATTGGCAGTAAAGGCCTTCTGATGTAGCTTTAGTGAATCACTCTGTATAAGGAAACCATCCTCGCCTAGTTTTCAAGGTCTTAAACTTTCCTTAAAAGTGTGATCATGAATATATTCTGGTTATATTGAATTGTAATCGTCATACATCTGGTTGTTTTCTTGCACGAGAACTTGCTTTTATTCACAAGAGAGCTTTAGGAAAGTCTAGAATACAAAAACAAAGAAGTAGAGTCGACCAATGCAGGAAAGAGGCTATTGTGGCTGGAAACGACAGCAGTTAGGAATGCCGCGCATGTGTTAGCGTTGTAGTTGACTGCCGTTCGTTCTGATAAATGCTTGGATTGGGAACATAAATGCGTTTAAGGAGAAAAACAGGGAATATTTACGTACAGCCATTAACGGGTTTTAAATACAGGCGTCATTTCTGTTTACTGCCTCCTGACAGTGGCGGTGTTTTCTACATAGCCTTGATTGAGAGCTCCCTCTTACACCGACATAAGAACCAGGCCTCTATTTCCATTTCTTATTATAAGAGATGTTAGCTGGGGCAGGTGCTGTAGACTCATTGTTAAGCACCTCCATGTATCAGCCTCCACATCATTTAATCAACTGAAATGTATTGCAAAACTTGTAACTGGACGATATTTCAGAGCAGTCTATAATCATCCAAGGCCATATTGCATATTGAGTACAGTTCGACAGCTATTTGGTGCAAGAACCCTAATGACTAGATATCGGATGTTACGGAATTAAAATTTACCTTATAGGCCTTCGAAAAGACACTAAAATATTAGAACTAGACCAGAAAAAGGCATTGAAAGCCTAATTATTGGAGTAAAAAAATTAGAAATTCGTTGTACTAACGTCTAAGACAAGCAAAGAACCTGAGAAACAAAGCACGGCGAAAAACAAAAATTCAACTAAGTTTTAGGGTACATTGCCGATAAACACAGATATGTAATAATGTGATTCATGAATAAGTGGGACCTATCAGTGCACCTTCTTCCCTAAAGCAATGACTCAGTGTTTTCGGAGTTGGCAGATATTGAAACCCTCGTTTATATTAGCAACGAAAAGTGTGTTAGTTTCATAGATAATCCCATTCGAGGTTACAAGTTGATCTGGTGAAAGACATAAAATCTAATGCAATTTATTAAGACTAGTTCATGAATAAAATGTAATAGATTATATAAATAATCTTACTTGTGTTGTTCAAAATCAAATCACCATTGTGTCAGATTACGCCTTACTAAATAAATGTGTTACGAAGCGCTAATCAATCCTGCCAACAGTGCGAATGAGAAAATAGATAACCTCAAAATTAACATAAAATCCAAAATCAGAACGCAATACAAGATACAATTTTTTCAAGAACATAATTTATTTCGAAGTTGTCACTATTTGAATGTGCAATGATTAAAAACACAATTGGATGACGTAGTGTAATAATCACTACAGACTGATACTAACGAACTGACATTTTATCGATAAAATTGCATTCTTGCAAACATATTATAAATAAACGGTTGTGAATGTCGATATTCGAGCCATTGTTAAACGTTATTGCTCAATTTCAAATACGCGGTATATGAATGGAATAGTGTTTGCAAATTCTTTTTAATATAGTTTTAAGGATGAGACATACAACTATTTCTCAATACTCGGTGTCAATATAAAATTTTGAGTACCGATATCTAACTCTGGATACTCCCTTTATACAAACATTTCTTGGTGATAGCTTGTTCTCAGAATTATTATAACGTTATCTGTGTGTGTGTATAAACATTTATAATTTTTTTATTATATGCTTATCCTCTGTTTCTGTCTATTGTAAGTAAGCTGTTGAAAATAAGAATGGGATGGTTTTTTAAAGTCGTGAGTTGTTGAAAATAAAGGGTAAGAATAGTTTTTAAAAATATCGAGGTTCTGTATGATTGAAAATGAGTTTTGTGAGTTTTGGAAGTTATAACCTAACATTTTTGCCATGTCCTATAGTATAATCGTAGGATATTTTGACCATGTGGGTTAAACTGTTCAAATTTTGGAAAAATTAAATTGAGTTTTATTTATGGACGCTCTTTAACTACTATGGTCCTTAGCGTCCCATTCTATATTAGGCGTGAAAGACCCGTAATTTTACTCACAGGCCTCTTTATCAGGCTTGTAAACTTTGGAAATAGTTTATAGCCCATGACCATCGAGAAGACGGTAAAATGATTACTGAAACTGGTTAAATGTATTTCTGATATTACTAAAACACACAAACACACATTGTCTTTATAACTTTAGTATAGATATTCTGATTGAATGTGAATACCTCTCACTATTTTACCTTATATGACCGAAGTTGAAGGTCAGGTTGTGACAGTGGCAGGAAACTCGTATATTGCTTTTTTTTCAGTATGGGTTCTGTAAACTTGACTCTATGTATAAATGTAACATGCTTCTTTTGTTTTGATGTAGTGTGTGACTCATCACCAAGGACGACACTTAGTCCTAGCGTGGACGTCTTTTAGGTTGGTTGTTGCTTGCTTGTATTGGAGTCACGGACCATGGGTTCTAAGGTACTGTAACTGTGAAAGGAAATGGCTCCATGTTTGTGCTGCGTCGTAGAACGAATATACCCCTCATTTGTTTAGATTCGATTCCTGCCTATTCAGAAGTGTGTAAAATGAACAGTATGCAGCTTGGTTTCAATAATTTAGACAATAGTGTGTATTTTAAATATGCACCTAAAACAGCGTGCGATATAGAGCGAACTTTCTCGCACTGCAAGCATAGTTTTAGTGAAAACAAAAGGAACTTCGCTTTCTCGCCCTTAAAAATGTACGTTTTTATATATTGTATTGGAATAGGTACAGTTTGTATCAGAAACATGTACCTAGATTGCAAATGCTTGTGTGCAATTTGGCTAACTTGTCTGTTTTGTATATGTTGCTGTAAATACGTGTAAGTAATATTGTAAACGTATAAACAATCAAGGGGTATACATGCACATACATAATATATGGCAGTGGTAACCTGTAGAACGTAGCATATTTGTTCTGCCGATCTGTTCCAGCAAACAGTGGCATGCTGTCGATGAATACTCTTATCTACCAGTAAAGATAGGTACTTTGTATATCAGTACCAGCCAACCTCGCGGCAAACTGGGACAAAGTGCCGTCCCTCCTCATCATCGAGCAAAAATGTTTTTCTCCACATGTTACACACCGTTCCGTTGTTACTAGTTGCGTCCCCTTCAAAACAGTTCCGCACATCACTCATACCTTATCTAAGGGGACACTCAGGATTTTAAAGTCAGATTATTTGAGATTTTACCAATTTTTTCTTTATAATTTTATGTTTGGTTACCTTTGTTATGATTTCAATTGATGGGCCAAAGGATTTGATAGAATTCTACTTCTAAATGTCATAAAACTAAGGATATTTTAAATGCCCGCATAAATTGAGGAGGGGGCATGGCTCGAGCGAATGCAAATTCCTGAAATATTACTTATTCTACATTTCTGCCCCTACTTTTTTTGGTAAATATTGTCTAATTTCTCTTAAATTTTTGCAGTATATTTAGCTCACTTTTGGAATAACTTCAGGTATCACTTAAAAAACAAACAAATTAGAGACAAAGTTACATATTATAAGTAGGATGGTATTTTAGGTAACAGAAATTTATCCAAATTTAAAACCTAAAATATTTTACTCTAATGGTATTTTGAAAAACCAATACTTGGAATAATTTCCAATACATTTATACACAACATATCCGAAAGCACATGAATTTCAGTTAATGCTAGTTTAAAAAAAAATGGGGACAAATTTGGACCCCATTTTCAATACAAAAGATTTTTTTATCGTTAATAACACCTTCTGGTGTTCTGAAACGTTGTAGTGTCAGTTATTAACTTTGAGTGAATATATCCTAAAATTTTCGTCATATTTGGTCAAAGAGGAGAGAGAAAATTTTGAAAAACTCTTGAATTTCCCCTTAATATCATTGCCGTTCATGTCTAATTTGTCAGTCAAAACTTATTGACGCTGCAGGTTACATGAGTATCTTCCCCATTATTTGACATGTTTTCATTCAGATATTGGAGCCGATGGAACATTGCATTGATTCACCTACAATGAACGCAGACATGGAGAGGAGTCGAGAATGATGAATCCCTTCATAATGACGCTTCGTGGTCTACTCTGTTAGTTCTTGTGTACTGCAAAGTGAGACGCAACAACGGCCAATAATGGTGTTTGTAACAGAAATGTAAAAGACGCGTTAAAAAGTACGCAAATATATTTCAAACTATTAAACATACTTCGATACCATCGAGTATGGAGAACATCGCGGTATCGACGTTATAAAGGCCCCACCGTGATTTTTATCAAAATATGTTCTAATACCTGAAATGTCTATTCTGATTTCTTTGACAATGATGTGCTCCCTTATAAGTGCTGTTAAGAAATTAATTAACACACGTTTGTTTTTAAACTCATGATTACTTTAGCCGTTACACATAAAATAATTTTCTATACCTAATCCTTTAATTTCTCTTACTTTATTACAGGGAGCTGTAAATTTTATCTCTGGAACATTATACTCGCCCTAAATTTTCAACAATTTGTGCCTCCTGAGCTTACTTTGCGGTGCCTCAAATCTTTGTAGTACAGAAAAGAACGTTTCTTAAGAGACCTTACTAAATAAGAATATTTCAGCATTTGAGACAAATCGAACAGAGACAGTTTTTTCATGAATGTAATACAATATCAAGGTAAATGAATTGTAGTGTCCTAGAATTGTACCCGGAATGCAGAGTATATCCCACTACTGCAAGTGTTATGTTAAATAATGCGACATTAATTCCAAACGTAATGTTTATTTAACTAAGAATGTCACTGCCGTAGTTCCAGGCTAATTTTGTACATTCCACGCTTTGCAATTTTCCTTGATGAACTACTGCATGAAACCCGAGTCGGCACGATCTTTGACGTATTTAAAAATGCGCACTTCTTTAATCAATGTGTAATTTGCAGCTGCCTCTTGCATGTGGTCATGAAGTCATATTTAATTCAATTAAAGCATTTTGCATCGCCAGTAATCCCCCATAGTTGAGCTACATTAGCAAACATAGTTTCAGAAATAAAACCAGAATTGCTGGAACTTCTTGTTAATCAGTTGGATACATCACCCAGTTGCATTTCGTAAATGATTTAAATTTTTCGTTCTCATTTCGGAAACCTGTTTATACTAGAAAAGTACACTAAGTCTAGCATGCGGATGTATATCAAAATTCACCATCACATAGCAGCTCGCCTGAATAGGTTCTAACGCAAATAGTAGAAGCAATAGCGAAAACCTAATTTTCGCTTTTAATAATTATCTATGCCAAATGCATACCTACCAATGTCCTTGTTTAAATACAGCGTTACCATTAATGCCCTAAAATCTTACGTCAAGAGAAAAATTTCTGATTGTTAAACATCAGACTTAAAAGTTTAGTTTCTTAGGTTCACGTCAGAGAAATAGCCTCAAGTTTAAAATGCAACTTTTGCTTTAACTCACCTAGTAATTTTTGCCTTAAGTATAAGTGATATATTTAAATCAGTTTAATCAAGCGAGATGGCCCCGCGGTAACGTGTGAGGCTCGCATCCGGGAGGTCCCGGGTTCGATTCCCGTTGGCCGTTTACCTTGACCTTGTGTTTTTCGTGGTTTTCCCTGGTCGGTAGGCGAATGCTGGGGTGGTTTCTCATCTACCACAATTTCGTTTCCATCATTTCCCTTTCATTTCGTTTCCTTCTCGTCTTTCAGATGTGCTTCTAGGTTTCGTGGCGTATGGAGGTGCCGGACAGATAGCGTGGATGCTTGGTCGCCAGGCCGTCCATCGCCCTCTCTAGGCGGCTCCAGCAATGAGACGGGTCTTCGAGCCTGGAACTGTTAGGAACTTCCGCGCGTCTCTGGGGCCTGGGGCCTGTATCCTTCTGCGGCTCCTTCATTTCATCCCTTCCTCCTGGCGATGTCAGCCACAGTAGATCTATGTAGGTCGCAGTGCGCGAGGTGTCCCCTTCCGTTGTATAACCTATGCCTATAACCTATAAATCAATTCGATTTTAGGCGGCTAAATTTGCGACTCATTTCAGCGTTCTCATTGATTTTCCTCTCGCTAGCGAGTGGAAATGTTCACAGTAGATAACTCCAAACTAAGTTACACAATAAACTGAGTAAAACAAGGATTAATAAAATCCGATTCCCATACCACTCCATGAGTTTTGGCAAATTGTACTGAATACAAGTACAGGGTGGACCATTTAAGTTGAGACCGTACACTATCTCCAAAACTAAGCGTTGTAGAAAGAAACGTCTTGAATAAAAGTTGCTTGATATTATAGGGGAAAGTAAATGCAATTAGTCGTGTTTTATTTGGAGGACTGACCGTAATTGTAGGTTCCCATTTAAAAAAATTAATTTGACCCTAAAAATGGCCATCATAACGTCCTCCAAACAAAACATGACAAATGGCATTTACTTTTCTCCATAATATCAAGCAACTTTTATTAAAGACATTTCTTTCTACAACGCTTAGTTTTGGAGATATTGTACAGTCTCAGCTTAAATGGTCCACCCGAATATTTCGTGGATCTTGATGTTAAAATGCTCTTAGAATATTAAATCCTGCATTTTCCTGTGGAATGAGCCAGTTCTCTGAATAACTACAAAGGACGTAATATGTTTTAATATTAATGGGGTAGTCCATTGCGCTAATAACATTCGTATAATTTAGAATTATTTCCGAAAAAAGAAAATGCATATAGGTGACAGGTTGCTTCTTGTTTAGCGATTTATTTTGGGATGCTGCGGTTTAAAAGAAGCAATTGAAGAAAGCTAAGAAGTAGGTTCTTTGGTATTTTTAATATTCTGCTAATCCAGTACTGGAGTTGCTTATGTGTAAACTCGAAAAGTTTACTCCTTCCAGCATTCAGTTTTCTGCTTTCACTTCATAAACCAGTTAACATATTCTCTTCTTGTCACTTTATGTAGTTTTAATTCCTATCAAGTTCAACTAATGAACACCAACACAAATCTCTTCTAATTCAAGAACGTTACCTACTGGAGACCTTATGGTACGTGAGAAGTTGCAAACAATACACTATCCAATCTCAATTTATTAACCTAGAATAATAATACGAAAAATATTTAATGCTTATTAAACTAAATGTTATACAAAGCATTAAAACTTTATAGGTTGTAGACATAGACTAGCCTTGTTGCTTTAAACCCTGTTGTCCTCTGGCGCTAACTAGCGACAAAGCAGCAAACTGCTCCCATTGGCTTGAATATAACAAGAAATTGCAGACGCAGGTTTTAGACATAGGCAATTCAATTATGTTACAAGAAATGTGTTTGCCTCCGTTGCTACCTAGGCATACATTTTCCGATATAATTTTAAAACAGAATTTAATTGTTTGGCAAACTATGTTCACTCCGCTATATGCTTGCACCAGCACAAGGATTGAAGCGACATTATGCAGATTACTTTATTGTGGTCTATTACGTTGGAAATCGCCCGAATAGCTGCTAGAGCAGCTTAAGCTTTAATCTTAATGAAGTTTTGTAGTCGCGTATAAATTTGATGTACCTATCTATAGCGTTCATAGTCTCGTAATAAAGTTAATTCAGGTCTGTGACTTTTTCTAAAGTCACAGACTTAAATCTGTTACAGTTGCAAAAAATTTAGTCCGCATTTTTCAACTAGGCTTTATTTTGATTCCTAGAACTTTAATGTCACACTTTTAGCACAGCATCATATTCTTATTTCTGTAAATGTGTAATAGTCTAAATGTATTCGGGTGTCTATAGCATAGACATATCTTCGTAATAAAAATATAATTCCGTGTTTAAACCCTTAATGCAGAGTTGCCGCAGCAGCGGAAACAATGTTTTAGCTACAACTCTTTATTTTTTTTGTTTTGCCTTTTGTCCAAGGAGGTCGCGTAGCACATTGTCGCCATAATACCCGCAACTGAAGGGAGAAAAAAAATGGAAATTACAATTAATGACAATATAAATGGCAAGCTTGTCTAATGCCTAATCTCGCGATTTCGCTATTCGCATCACACCACTTTAATAATTAAGGAATTATTCCTTTATAGAAGAAGTTCGTTACGCATGTTTGAGCTGCAGTGACAAATGACTTATGCTATGTATAAAGGAAAAGGAACTTCACTCCTGAATTCGGTAGTTGAGGTCGTTAAGGCACGGACTCGTGAATGGGAGGTTTGCGTTTCAAATCCCGCCAAGACCCCCTCCCTGATTGAGGTGTTTTCAGGTTTTCCTCAGTCATCATAATTGGCAAATACCGGGTAGGCACCCTGAACTTAGCTTGGAACGTTTCCTTCCCAAATTTCCTTTCCCAATTATTTCATTTCGTGTATTATCAGTGCCCCCCGCCTGTGGTGACGTATGAATAAGAACGGGCGTTGAACACCACTAAGAATCCTGAATTGACATGTTGATATGAAAGAAATAAGACAAATGAGAGTACTGTTTAAAAGAATAATACACAGCTACAAAAGAAATAACACGGTCTAAAAGAAACCATAACGTATAATCTACCCCAGCAGTGGCAAAAATGCTTACATTCATCGAGTCCCAAATACCTATGCTACACTCATAACAACACATACAATAGAAATGATCAGCCTAAAGAAAGAAAAAAAAAAATTGAATTGAATTTTATTTATGGACGTTCTTTAATTGCTGTGGTCCTTAGCGTCCCGTTCTATATGGGGCGTTAAAGACCAGAATTTTTCTCTAAGGCCTCTTTATCAGGCTTGAGGTTCTTTTACGTGCCGTAAATCTATGACACGGGACCACCGGCTTTACTTCCCTTCCGAAGGAAGCTATGCTAAGGATGTTTACGCCCGAAAATATCCATCGCCCTCCGCCGGGTTTGAACCCGCGACCTCGGGAACCAGAGGCTAGCATTGCGCACCTGGAGTTAGACCGAACGAGTAAAATAACCGATGGTATAGCAGACAGACAAGTTTCCCGCGAACGCATACGGCAAAGTTTCTATTTTATACTCCACAGGTTATAATGTATTAATTATGCCATTAGCCTGTCTTTAATAACATTAAAAATCATTATGTCTAACTTATTGCATTTTATAATCTGCCAAAGCCGTCTAATAATAAATAGAAACCGAGTAAGACCTTCCCTACCTATTTTAAAATGGTTGTTAAATACATAAGAGCGTCAGTAATTACGAACAGTACACTACATTTTATTGGTCTCTGTTTCTTATTCTAATTCTTAAATGTTAATCTGAATAGTATATAGATACTATAGTAAATAAATTGACCTAAAACTGCATAAATAGACTTGTAGCGAGCGCAGCGTGCTAATGTTACTGGGAGCTCGGATTTAGATGGACAAAAAGCATCCCCGTTACCCGCTTTTGTGTTCAGAACTGCCTTATTCGTTACTCAATCTGACAGGTAAATTACCTGTAGCCGAGTTCGTACCACATGTCTATGTTTGACCGCTAACCGTGTTGTGCGTTCATGTTTATCTACTGATTGAACGCTGCTCTTTCTATAGCCGTTTCTATTCATTATTGCTGCCTTTCCCTATCATAAAGGAATATTAAAATAGAATTTACTTAAGTAGTGCCAAAATATGACCACTATATATCAATATTAGCATTCTGGACTTTTATAGAATATAACATTGCCCCAGTTGATAATTCATGATTATGAAACTGTTTGAAAAAATACGGCTATGCACATTTCAAAATATTATAACAGTATATTATGCACGGAATTATAATAGCATGAAATAAAATAAACAAATCAAGTTCATAATCCTACTGGAATTAATGAAGAAATACGTATGCAAATAAAATCATATATTCAATTAGACATTCGTTTTTGGTAACCGTAAAGAGTGACTCCAGTGTAAGAATTAACTTTTAGTTGTGTACTCAATGTGAGCTTACATAGAGTATTATTTTTGGTTTATCCAATGAAACGAAGCGTTTATCAGCGAGATGTTGCAGTATTTATTTTAGAGTTTTGTTATTTTCAGTGACTAACAAGAAGTTAGATACAAAATTCGCTATATTTCACATGTGTATTCTGTATTGCCTGTTGGCTGCTTACTTATGTGTGCTGCTGCTCGTGTATCCACGAGGTTTTGGTTCCTTTGCTCGCCGCTAGAGACGAAAATAGCCTTAAAGCTATTACTACTTGGTCCCCTACCAAATTGCTACTTGCCACAGCTAGGCTACGCATTGTGTTCAGTTTATCCGTGCTTATGCCAAACTAGGTTCGGTTCTCGAAACTGCTTCAAGATTGTGGTCTGGATAATCGCATTGCCCTTAGATTTAAGCGTTAGGAGGGGACGAAACAGACTGCTGAAACTACCTAAAAAATAAGTTTTAAAGAATCATCAGGGTTCTGTATATCCCTCAATATGATCAGTTATTTTTAAGGCGGTCTACGAACACAGTAATATCCAGGATGAAGAAATAAGGACTGTGAAAGGAGAGAGAATTGGTACGCGAGCTTCCCATGATATACTCGATATACCCGATGACGATCTGGTGGTGGATTTCCAGTTCCAATATGGATTAATCCTCCGTGGCTGATGTTGCGGGCTGTTCAGCAATTATATTGGGCTCAGTGTAGCTATAAGCAGTCTCTGTTACAAATCCACTCAGTATCAATAGCAGTTACATTCTGTGCATCACATTCGTGGCTGACACTTTGGTCTTTGCAAATCCTCGCATAGAAGTTACATCAGAACGCCAATAAGGCTTGCGCTCTATAAGAAGAGAAACACGTGACGAATCAAACAATGTGTTTTGACCCAGATTTGGAATAAAAAGTGTCGCACAGATAACGAAAATCCTTTTCCCAGAATTTATTTGATGTAATTGGTATTCTTTCAGAAACACTTTGCATTACATTCCCATTTAAAACAAACTATAGTCGTCTGCAACTAGCCTGTCCTTCGTTTCGTTTACAGCTACGGCAAGCATTTTCAGTAACATTATCCAAACATAAGTAATTATTACGTAATTAATATTAAGTAATATAATTATTAAGAGTACATATTTTGACACCAGATCAATTCCGCGCGAAGCATAAAACAGCTAAGTTTTACAAGGAAATACTTCACAGCTTTGCGTTTAGCATGATGTAGTTTCATTTTAAAATTAAATGTCGATTACACATGGCGCGAAATGTAAATTGTGATTTCTCGGCTGTCTTGCGATAATATGCACAATTGAGTGTATAGATATTTCATTGAATGCATAAATATTATAATTCCGATATTGTGCAAGATTTAAAATAACATATTTCATGAAAATGGATTATACACGATGCACCAATAAAGATAGCCTATAATATTAACGTACGATGCACTTTGTTAAATCATTTTATCAAAATAACTCTAAGATATGTTTACTTGATTGAATTGAATTCTCTCTTGTCGAGGAAGCAAACGCTTGCAGCATCTCTTATGAAGAAGATGATGATGATGAGTATATACACGTTTATATATTTCTTTACTCACAGGTGAGTGTATCTTAACAACTCAGTTACTATTATCAACCTTCCCAAATCACTCTCTTCACTGCGAACTGAGTTCTCTCACGGAACGGCCCATGCGTGCGATCATTTAGGTTCTTATCTCGGTTTTATCGTTTTCATGACTGACTAATACTATGGAGTGGCATAAAATTGAGTAAAATTGTGTGATATATTAACTTTGGTTTGCCACTATATTTCTCTCTCTTCCTCCCCTCCCCCAAAACATTACTTATGCATGAAGATGTTTGTGGGATATGTTACTTAGAAGGGATTCTTTTAAATACCTCCCGCAGTTCCAAACTATAATAAACATTTTGAATCAAGCACATAAAAATCCCAATTTGTCGCAAACTTCTTCGACGTTTCAGCTGTTTCAACTTCTCCTTGTTTTTAATGTTACTTGATTGATTAATTGTTGTCGTTCGGAAGCTTCTACAGCTGCAATACAATTGAAGTCGGATATCTTGACTATCGAACAGAATATAAATGATCGTCTTACGACCTATCGAAGTCATTACCGCACGATGTTGTAAATTCTAACTTCATGCTGTGCTGAACTTGTGTTGTTTTCGTGGCCAGATGATTAATGACGTACTGCATATTGCCATTGTTGCATGGAAGTGATGCCTAATGGGACTTATATTAGCTGTTGTGACTGACGTATGCTCTCCCCCGCTCTTTGACCTACGTGGGTTATTGGCATTCCCAACATTTTAATGATTAGTTCCTAGTATGTAATTTCCTTAAATATGTTTCCCTTAATGAAAGATTTATTATTTGTTCCAGAATACTGTACAGGAGCAATTCCAGAGTTACGAATGGAACATAGTCGAAGTATATTTTTTCTTTATGGATTAGTGGGTCATTTCTTGCCAACATGTAATGTATACATACAACAAATGTCCAACCGAAAATGTCCTAATAATTTTCGATATTGCGTGAATAATTGATAATAACTTATATAATTGGTTATCCTGAAGCAAAAAAATACATCTTTTAAACCAACAATGGGTTATAGGACCTAGCATATAACATACCCACAGTGTCTTATTTACTTTCCCCAAAATGGGCAATTATGGGACGGTGTATAGAAAAGGGATAGTATATCGCGCTTATTAGACAATTGTGCTTTTATGTTACATAGCACAAGTATATAAGCGTTAGGTTTCTGACAGTTTTTGTCAATTACAAAATGTCGATAGGATGAAAATTTAACAAGTGGAAATGGTTTAGTTTCCCAGTGCAATGAAAGCATAACAAAGCGGCTCAATTTTGTTTAGTCTTAATTTTACTGATTATACTTTTTATTAACACCCTAGCAAAAGTAGCTTTACTAACGATTTTCAAAACATAATATGCCCGTTGCACAGAGAAGAAGAGAAAGGAGAGGGAGGGTGAAATAAAGACAGAGGGAAGGAAAGCGTCAGAGAGGAATTTCCACATTTAAGTAAGCATAAGAGAGACGCACAGTTTGTGTAATCTTAATATTGCTTCTGTTATTAATTTTGTTAACACCGTATGAAAAGCAGTTTTACTAGCGATTTTTAAAACATCATATGCCATGTAAGTTGTACAGAGAGGAGAGGGAGACAGAGAAGAATCTCTACATTTAATGTAAAACAGCAGAGCTGCGGGCTGTGCTTAATTACAGTAAATTTGAACTAATTCAGTGTTTTATGAAGGTATCCACTTAAATGTAATATTTAAAAAAATGTCGTGGTAGATTTTTATTTATCTCCTAATGCTTCGTATGTATATGAAGTTGAGAATGAACAATTTTTCAAAAGTATACACAGAAAATTCAAGATATTCAAACCATTACCTCAAACTCGTATACTTTCATTAAAACTGTTGTACACAGTTTTAACAATATAAAAATATCGAAAAAGCTTTTATGTAAAATTTTTTGGGATAGGGGAAATCGCTTGAAAATCTTTGCCTTGGATCTCTAAACGGTGACTGACATATGATATTAAATATTAATCCGTCATTTCGTTTCCGAATTAAGTTTCTCTCTTTCTCTCTCTGACTCATACACACACACACACACACACACACATACACAAACAAACACACATACACACACAAAAATACTTTTCTTAACGCTTTCTTTTGGAATGAAGTAGCCTCAAAATGTGTATTTCCCGTGATATTTTGATACGCAGTGTTTGCGTCGAATACACTATTTCCTCTATCCAAACAGCAGAAAAAGCAAAAGCTTAAAATGACAGCCTTATATGGTATAAAGCATTTGTTATTTCACATCTCTTCTTTCAGAAAACACAATCCATTGAAACTGTTTAGAAATAAAGTTTACTTTGCTGCTGTTATTAATATAATTAAATGCATTGAGGCGCATATTGACGACCTTTCAGTGATTTTTTTATTTAAGATATTACTATGGTGCTGCTGATATGATGTTGATGAAATCCAAGGTATCCTTAAAGCTTACATTCAATTCCATACAAGTTGAGCGTTATGGTATTATAATTGATAATTCAGTGCGAACATCGCCACTTAAGCTGGCATACTATATTTACAGCGCTGTTTTTATAACCCTTACGAATGCTGAAACAGTAATGGCTAATGAAGAAGAAAGATAAAATGCAGCTTCAGTAAGTGTAGTACCATCCATTAAAGAGACCTGTTTCCTGCATGTTGTTGCAGCAGTCATTAAGCTCTCCGCCCTTTAATCTCAATTTCATTACCTTCCCTGATGCATGTTATGGTTTTGTTCTGCTCTCCAGGACTTGACGTGTTCTTAACTTGAGGTTAATGCCTTTATGTTAACACAGTCCGGAAACTAAGTGGTCTACGCGCTTGGCGTGATAACAGTACCTCCTGTTACACGGCTTTTCTTTTTGATGTCTGGGTGTAAGGGTAAACTGAGTGGGTGAACACTCGTCGTGTTAGTCGTTCAACCTAAGCAGAACGTCATTTAACATACCTCAATGCGAGTTGTTGGCCACGCAATATACCTATTCGTCACGGGCACTGAGCTGGTGACCACGGCTTTGTATTAACGAAGCGATGCTAACACATACTAACACATTTGCGCTTCAACGCATTTACTAGTTATCGCAACTAGGGTAGTAGAATACATATGAATCATCTTGGGGTTGCTTATGGTCAGGAACACAGTGGTATCAACGACACTGGTAGCCGGTGGTTCTTTGGCACGGACTCGTGAACGGAAGGTCTGCAGAGCTTCCTCCCTGAAGGGTGTTTTTCCAGGTTTTCACCAGTCCTCATAACTGGCAAATACCGGAAACCTTAAACTTAGATCTGGAACGTTTCTTTCCCCAATTATCATTTCATTTCATGTATCATCAGTGTCCGCTGTCTGTGGTGCCGTGTGCAGTAAGAACAGACGTTAAACAATAATAAAGAAAAGACACAGTGGTGCACAAGCATTTTAATTGGTTCTTTCTGTGAAGTTTTGCATATAAAGGGTTAGTTGAAGGTAGGATTAATTTCGTGAAAATATTCGAATCATTTGCTCAGAAGATAGGTTACCCGGTACAAAAATTACCAATTTCAACAAAATGTTATCATAGATTTATTCAACATAATTAAAACATACTAAAATCAATCTGCATGGTCCTAATTATATTACTTTTCAAGAAAGTACTTTTCAAAGAATAAAAATACAGTCTCCTTAAAAAAAAAGTTTTTTGGAAAGTTTAAACTTTTAAATTTTGCATATCATTCCTGAAAAACCAGTTCTTTAAAATCAATAATTAAATAAGACACTTTTCATTTTATAAAATTCAATCATACATTAAATTATTAAAACGCCAAAATCGAAAAGTATGTCTTATCTCAAGAAAAGCCCCTTAGATCTCTTCATCAACCTTCAAAGAACACATACTGAAAATCTGAACAACTGAACAAATACTGTAACTGAACAAAAATGCATAATGGGAAGCATTTAAGCTAGCAGAAACGTAAGAAAATACGATTATAGAAAATCAAATTTTAAAATGCCACGTGCTACTTGCGTACAGTTATTTACGTCTGTTTAAACGTCGCGTTTGGGCATTTAAGTATTCAGAAAAACAAAACCTCAATTGGATCCGGATTCTACAATATTTGGATTATTTCCATACAAATTATATTTAAAAACTACTTTTTTTCGAAATTCTGCTGAAAATTCCGTATGGAGTGTCATTAAACATTAAGTTCGATATTTATCCAAGTTTTTGTTTTTGAGCTATACTGTTAAGACACATAAACCCGCCACACGTTTTTCTAAGAATGCTTTCTTGGGGTTCACGAGGCCTTAAAACATGTATTTCCCTTGAAATATGATACCGCGAATTTTTGGGTGGAATACAGTACTTCCTCTGTCTATCATAGGTAAGCGGCAGAGAAAGTAAAAGTATGGCACGTTTACACTGGATGCCTGGACAGCGTACGCTTTTATAATTGGCCCATTTTGATTTGGGCTAAATGTTTTTGCGTTTTACGTGGAAGAAAGTATATTCGTTCATGTGTATACACAATTATTTCATTGTTAAAATACTTCCAAAAGGTCGAGCTTCTCTCTCTCTCTCTCTAATGAGATAATTCAAGCTAAGTTTTCTCAAGAATGTATTTTTATATACAAAACTACCCTCTCGGACCATTCCCGGTAGAAATGCGAAATTTTGCACCCCTATTTTCTACCTCATGATGATGAGCAGCAAATTGGTAATATACGAGAATGTTAAACTTATATTTAATCTTGGAAGTTCCAGAGAATATAAACATTAAGGCAGGTTCTGTCATTATGAAAATAGAACTGTTTAGAACGGCTTAAACCTGGCGTTTTCATTGTATTCCACCAGAGGAGTTTTAAGAATGAGTTGCAATTAAGAGTTCATTATTCTTGAAGCCGTGCGCATCCCATTTCTTCAACAATACGTAGCTGTTCCTTCACATAAAATTAACTATTAATTTATTGAAAGGAAAGTTGTGGGAAAATATTTGTGTGCATCATTTTAGGGTGGACTTGATAAAATATTCTCATGCTGCCCATTTAATGGAACATTTGGCATCGCGGCTTTAAAATTGGAGAAACCATGTAGTGATGCTTTACTGCAGGGAAAAAAATCTGTCTCGAAGAATGTTGTCAGGATACTACTATGAGATATTGGAGAGTGAGGCCTTTGTAAAGGAATATCAACCATTCAACAGAATGAAGCGAGAAAAGTATTTGAGGTGGTCAAACAAATTAACGCGGTGCACGGGAAGACTTAACAGTTAACTTGCCATGCGACGTTAATGTCTGTGGTACCTCTATTATTTAGCATTTGAACACCTACCTAGCGGCTCATTTGCTACCTCAGGAACCCTTCTAAGTTCTCATCTTGATACTTCCCTTAATGATGTAACGCTGAAGGTGAATGTGTCTCAATCCCGGCTTATATAGAATACCTACTGACAAGAATAGTTCAGATTGCTACTGAATCACATAACTAGTATGTTGGAACGAATTCGATAGAGCACTTCAACTATTGCACGGCCTCATTTGTAAAATGTTGCAACACAAACCGATTTTACTCCGCGGCGTACAGTTAATATTCGAGACATAATTCATAAAATATGATACATTTTGTTTGAACTATGCTCTTAAGTTATTCAATAACAAAACTATCATGTACACATACAGGGTGCGAAAAACAATGTGCAGAAAATTGTAGTGTAGAGAGGCAGTACCAAACTAAGGTTTTAAGGTATAACTGGAGCGCTGTATGAACATAATTAAAATCTGGCTTAATTAAGCATTTTCATTTGCCAGTCAAAATGAAATGCAACTCACACGACAAGCGTTTACGTACTGTCCCAACTAATGAATACTGATACACAATGAGAAACTAGTCATTACATGCGCGTTCTGTATCGTACCCGTGGTATTGAATAAGACGAGCGTTCGGTATTACCTTGCCATCCAGTAGGCTTCACAACACAAATGCGGCATTGAACATCAGAGTAACCTAGTTACAGTGACTATATCGCGTCTCACGGTTAAAAGATAGTACAAGTTAAATGCGGCGCACTGTTGCCACATTTATTATACATCGCTCGCAACTTTAGCGCCTCAGCTGCGATCGGTTTACCAATTTAATATCATCTTGTGAATGATACATCACCAAATAGTGAAATATCTGCACTGCTATTTAAGGCAATTGTAAGACATTTAATTTTCACCTACACTTTTTGTTTTTATAAGACTTCGAAATACGATTTTACAGGCATAAAAATATACATTATCAAAGAAATTTGGAGATATAAAATGATAAAAGCTTTCATAGCTCATCATCACAGTTCACCCTTGACAAAATCACATTCTTCGTGGGTGGAATGTTTTCAGACAGCAAATAATGAACGATGCGTCACACTCTGCTTTGCCCTATTGCATTATATTGCGTTAAACTAGAGTGTTTTTGTTTCCCCTATCTTTTTTGCATTCTTTTTATGGGTCCTTAGAGGTCCTTTCATTCGTTCCTTTTTTATCCTATACACTGCTGTATCTGACACCCGGGTAGCCATAGCTATTTCTTTTACTGCTTTACCAACACTGATTTTACTTGAAAAATAATCTAACACGTTCGTTACTACTTTGTGTTTCTTCCTAGTTTACCAGCATTTCGTCTCTTCCTAGCTTCTCCTTCCGTAACCATAAATGTTTACTAAAATAATGTTAATAAATAACCTACATAACACTTCACAGTGTTCCGCTCACTATAAACGTACAAGACACTTTACAACTGATGCTAACCTATACTGCCTCCTGCCCCGTGCCTGCCTGTTAGTTGAATAGATGGATAACTTTTGTTTATAATAGATAATGAATGTAAGAAGTTACAGAATTCCGGATTCTATTAAAAACTGTGCTCAACCCTCAACATTTTCTTTCGCTTGGTCCCCGTTGTAAACCCAATAGCAAAAAAAGTTTCTCGCTGGCTGACTTTTCTATTGTATAGGTAGAGAATTTTCCGAAAAAAATATAATTTAAAAGATTATAACGCTCACCTTATTAAAGGTAGAGAATTCAAACTGGGTAGCTAAGAAAAACATTGTTGTTTCTATCCTTTAGTTCATTGGTTATTGCGTGAATAAGTATAGAAATAACTAATATCGGACTTTTACTGAAAAGCTCGTTTTCTTTAGAAATTTGTGTCCACAGAAATCTATAAAGGCTCTAAAAATGAAATAATATGATAGAGAAAAATATTCTGCATAGGATAATATGTTCAAAGCTGAAATTTATAACTGATTATTTACACCATGTTATTACTTATTAGCAACTTGGCGACGGCGCGAGAGTAGAAAAGAACGAAGCTAATGGCAACATGTATGCGTTAGATACCTCCATACTGTCGTTTAAGGTTAAGACTAGCTATAATACAGTACAATAGTGCATTTTGTTTACATCTGACACGCCACAAACAGGTTTCACAATCGGAAAATGACGAATTTAATGTTGAGGCATGTAGTGCAGTAAGAAATCTTCTGGGACCCCTCGTTCCTACCTCAAAATGCTTATTGTACTGCACGTACAATGTTGTGCACGTGGTTTTTCCGCACCCAGTATATATGTGGTTTCTTAGCGCTGTGAATGAGCATGGACACATTTATATTGATTGCAAATAAGATTATTATGCAACAATACATTTCAGCAGAAGTGCAACAAATCTAGCATTTTTGAACAGGCGTAGTTTTTCAGTATTCCAATTCACTTACTATTCCGTTGTTATATACTATGAATATCCCCACATCTGATATTTTACTGGCTCGTTTACGTGCCGAAAATTCATTAAACAAGCACCCAGTGCGTTGATGCAGTGTTGTGAAACTTAATCTTCCATAACGTCATCACTGTTTGCTAACCTGGAGAAGGTAACTGGGGTGACGATTTGACGTAAGAGTGATAGCACAGACTGAACACTGTAAGGATTAATATCACTCTCGTTGTGCGGCTTCGTACCCCCTTTTGTTTTCGCCTCACAAAACATGACTGTGGCTTGTACGCAGTCCGTTCGTTCAAAACGGTTTAGAACACAGGCTCGCTATGCCACGCTACACCCACCCTACAGTCCGGCTCTTTGTAACATTGATAGAGGTGTTCATTCATTATGACTTTTCCCCCTACGGGATTTTATTGTCCTGGTGGGCCGAGCTATGTAATTTCAGCATTCCTCTCATGATTCACGGCCGGTGAGTGAAAATCGAAACGCCAGCACAAGCAAGGAATAGCGAATACGTGTGTATTGGTCCAGCTCATTCGCGCCTCTGTGTTACATCTGAATACATGTTCAGTAGGGCATGCCTGGAAGGGTCCTGACTCAAAAGATCTGCCTCAAGGTCTCAATTTGGTTCCAAAAACAAGATGCCAAATAATTTTAGGCTATACCCCGCTGAAGTGCACCTTTAAGTCATTCGAAACCACCATTTTTATGAAACAAAAACAGCTGTTTTCGTAAAACTTAAGGTCAGAGAAGGATTCATAAATGTAGTTCATACAAAAATGGGGAAAAGAGTATTTCTAGCACAAAGTTACTTTTTCCAAAGGGAATAACCCCTATTACCTTCGAGAAAATAAGACTAGATAATGTTAGTGACACTTTTATAAGGTTCTGGCCCAAATAGTTACGAGATATTGTCTATAACAATAACACTAGAATTTTGGTTTTACCGATAAAATATTTACGAGTGACGAAATTTGTAGTAAGTTTATCTCGAGAAAATAGAAGCTCGAATGGAGTTTAGTTGGAATGTTCTACGAATAAAATGGAATAAATTACATAAATAATAGCTGTTATTAGTTACTTTCACTTTCAAGTAGAAGTTCTTCTATTTAAAGACGAATCACCTTCGTAACACTATACTGCACCGAGTACAGCATGTTTCCTCTTACGCGTATGACAAACTGAGGTTATTTAAGCAACTTCTCTGTCTTGAGGAATTCAGCGACAAAGTTTTGACTACCTTTAGTGCATTCCAGCTCTATAGGATGGATTATCAGCGAATTTTCGTTGTTATTATTCCTTTAGATAAGCCACATGCATTATAAGTTTGTTTAATGTTGTTTCAAAAATTCTATTCACGTCTGATTCGTCCATAAAGCATTTATATTTATCACTGTTTTCCTAAACTTTGTGTGTATGTATGAAGTGCTAGTTTCTTGGCTGGGAGTGCTTGCTAGGCTAGGAACAGACACGCCGTTGTTACTGGTACTAGTTTCTGAGCTTGTTACACTGACAATTTGCTTTTTCGAATTTCTAACGTTAGTTCTATTCTTAAAAACCTTCAAAGAATTCCTGTATTACTCTTACCCATGACAAGACAGAAAATATACCTACTACAAATCACTTTAAAATTTAAACAAACACAAGGCAGCTTGAATGAACTGATCAGCTGTTGTATAATTAATGCTGTACACACTGGTCCGAACATTCAGTTTCTCTAAATGTACCGAACAAATTCAGTCACCAAAATGCCCCTCATTAGCTCCGAAGTTTGAAAACAGTTTACATCAGTTTGACAGCTCCACACCAAGCCACGCCCATGCAAGATATGCTTTAACTAAATATTTAAAATATTTAGTGATTAGAAAACAGCATAAATTATACATACTGTGAAAGAGAAGATTCCATAGAATTCTAATAAGCAGGGCGCGAACTTTGATTACATTTTTTTTTTAAAATTATCTAAAATGACTCTAAAATTTAAGAAAAATTATATAATTACAAAAGATATCTGAAACTTAGATTTATTTGATTTACTAAAATTGGTACACAGAAAGCTATAAATTACTGCTATACAAATAGAAAAAGTAGGTATAAGAATAATGACATAACTTAAAAAATTAATTAAAATATATATTTGTTCCTTGCTCTTGTTTGAAACATCTGGAAAGAAAATTTAAAAATTTGTTTTTGAAGCAGGTCTTACAAAACTGTAGTATTAACTCTTTTGAATCCTCAGATTCTACAAAACTCACACGGAATGAAGAGAAATTCGCAGACTGTGACATGACATAAGGATAAGGGCAATAGAAACTGACTGTACGTACGTACTCATTAACGTTTGGGACACGAATTCATAACTGTAGTTATACCTGCTCTCCTGACAGTAGCCACTCTTCCACCCCACTAACCCTTTCCAGACTAACCATAAAGTTACTTTTATTTCCAGTTGAATAGTGAGATCTCTGATGTCTTGAGAGTTATCCATATGCGAAATGTGAATAACATAACATTCTTTATATACTGAATGTGAATGTGCAGGAAAATGATTAAATAAAGACACAAAGGGCAAGAAAATGGCAAAATTAGGTCTTTTTGTTTTTACCATTTTATGCCACTTTCTATTTGTAGAGCATTTTTTATTTTACGTGATTGTTTTGCCATTTTCTTGCCGTTTGTGTCTGTATTTAGTCACGTTCTTGCATCTTCATGTACGTATAATTAGAATTTTATATTATTGACATTTCACATAACGATAACTTTTCAAGCACTAGAAGTTTCACTATTCAACTGATAAAAGAGACTAACTTAGTATACATATATTTTACCCGCATTCTTGGGAGAAAATAAAAACACATTTCTATTTAATGGCTAATCTTCTAGAAAGTGTGGCCTGTGGGTGGAGGAGTGACTATTGTCAAGAGAGTATGTGTAATTATAATTGTGAATACATCCCCCAAACTGAAATGAGTTAGAGTTTTCCCTTTTTGCATTAATGAGTGCGTACAGTCAGGTTTCCGTTGTCCTCTTTGTGTCGTTTCATAGGTTCAGAAGTCTTCTTCATTCGCTGTGAATTTTGTATAATCTGAGAACTTGAAAGACTTAATGCTACGATTTTGCAAGACCCGATTGAAAGCCAATTTTCTTAATTTTTTCTTTTCAGATTCTTCAAAGTACAACATAAACAAATGTGTTAATTTCTGAATTATCTCATCATTATTCTGATACCTATTTTTTCTGCTCGTATAGCAGTTATTCCCATGTATAAATTAATTTGTAAGTTTCTGTTCACTAGTTTTCATAAATTAAATAAATCTTAAGTTTAGGCCTCTTTTGTAATTATTATGTTAATGTTTTCTAAATTTTAGTAATTTTGTAGGTCACTTTTCAGAATTTTAGGTCATCAGAATCTGGGCCTTGGATATGACCATCCATTTGTATAATTCCTCTAAATACGAGGAATGTATATGTCACATGCTTCTCTATGGGCATTCAGATTCATAAATACTGTGTATCTCCAACAGGCTGGAAGCAGCACGCTTGTGATATCTTATTTAAAATTGAAGGATAGCATGTTGTAAGGCTTCCACCATTAATTCCAGTTTACTTGAAGGCGTTCTGTAAGTACAACGTTTATAATATTGATATTAATGTACATTCCGTAAAGAAAACACGCCCAAAGGTGAAGCAGCGGTGTTTGCACAGGAACGCCACTAACAGACCTTGTTATAAATGATATTTATAAGAAGACACGTCTTCCATTAAACCTGCCTCTCATAAATAGTGAGCCAACGTCAAAGTCTTTTCCTTTCTCTATGTGTAAGATGTAATAACAGCAACTAAGTCATAATGGTGTCTGAAATATGAGCTGTATTATTTCATCAGGAAATTGAGTAAGAGAGCGGCTATTACAATAAATACGTCAACATTAGCGCTTGTATATAAATCTCGTTGACGCGAATGAAACAAGAACAGGTAAGTGAATAAATGAACCGATTCTCTTTCCATGGGTTTTGGGTGTGGCGAGATGTAAATATCAGGGTTCTCCAAGGATAGTCACGAGGCTACTCAGCTTCTCGTGGCTCCCGAGGTCCGGGTTCAAACCCGGCGGAGGGGTAGAGATTTTTTCGGGCGTAAAAATCCTTAGCATGGCTTCTTTCCGAAGGGAAGTAAAGCCGGTAGTCCCGATCGTAGATTTATAGCACGTAAAAGAACCTAAAACCTGATAAAGAAGTCTGTGAGCAAAATTTCCGGTCTTTCACGCCGAATACAGAATGGGACGCTAAGAACGCAGTTAAAGAGCATCCATAAATAAAAAATAAAAATAAAAACTTCATGTGGCAACCTTAACTTAGGTCAATTTTCTCCCTAAGAGAATTTCACAAAGGAAATAAAATATATACAGCATTATTAGTAAATTGTTATTAAAGAGCAAATAATTTTAGTCTGAAATGGTAAAAATCTGACGTGTTACTACCCTCTGTTGCTTATTAGTGGGTATACAAATTATTGTTATGAAACTTTATGTTCCTATCTACTTCGTTTTAATCGAGATAAACCATTGCAGAAATATCTGCATTACACGTTTCGTTAGAGATACAAAGGGAACAGCGATAGCCAAATGTTTTAGAGCTGGACGCTATACGCTGACCTTAAAATTCCATACTCTTTCCATGACATCGCGAGAAACAACTGAAAATCGACAAGGCTTTAAAAGAATGGCTAAATATTGAACAATTCGAACCATTAATAACGGATATCTCTGAAATGGCTGATGCCACAAAAAGTTATTGAGAATAAATTGTGTTTTAACATTTTTTGTTTAGTGCGTTTTCGCCTATCGCTTAACGTCTACCAGTTACCTATACAGGTTTATAGAATATTCCTTCCGAATGAAGTGGACTTCACAGATATTTCCAGAAAATACAAGATATACATTTTATTTGTCAACAAAATATCTTTAATATATGGTATTTTAATCAAAATCATTAGAGCCATTTTTATAAAATAAAAATGTTTGAAAAATGTTCCATGTAAAGAGTAGTTGGGGTGGGTGGATTTTCTTGAAAATCTTGGTGTCGCATCTTTGAAAGGTACTGAACCTAAATACCAAGTTTGGTATTTATCTGACTTTTCATTTATGAGTGATCTATGCTGTTCACACACACACACACACAAACACACACACACACATACCTTCCCCACCTACTAGATACGTGGTAGAGAAAGTAAAAATGTTTCCATGCTTTTCAATACCTTTATGCAGCAAGTCCTATTTATATTGTTACACTAAAATACAAGCACAATTTAACTTTCGTTCTCTGTATTATGAAGGTTAAAGTTCAATTTAAAGCTAAAATGCTCTAACAACGCGGATAACATTGAGGAAGAGGGAGGCAAGAATGACACAAATACTTTCAACACATTTAGCAGATAACATACTTTCGTTTAAAACTTTTAATATATAAGAAATTGAAGCATATTCGATAGAAAAATTTTTGATCCAATTAACGATGCATGTGGAAGTCAGATATTAACACATTAGATAACACATAACAGTATCCGGAAAATTGTGATACTTTTGAAGAGTTGGGATTTAAGTGTCCGAACCGGTTCCAACCACAATTGATCGTGCTTTAATGAAATTTCAAAACGGCATATCTTGTCACGTGAAAGCAGATGTGTATTCCCATCAATAAGGTCTAAGTGTACGTCGAATCTGTAGCCAAACGTATTGGTATATGTGCATCCTAATTTCGAGCCACGGTTTTTCAAAAACTCAGAATAAATAATCTAAAACTATTATTCTTCTTCTTCTTCTTATTCTTATTATTATTATTATTATTATTATTATTATGTTTCTTACCCAGCAACAACTAGCTTAACCCAGATAGTCCTGAAATTTTTTTTTGATTTTTTTGTTTATATTGTAATATTTTATTATCATAATTATTACAAACACAGTAAAACAGATTTTTAAGCAATTACACTCGCAGTCTAGTCACAATAGGCCTTCCTTCTGGAAGGATGGCAGAATAATATGACTACATTTTCAATAAAAAATACAACACTCTAGAATTTTCTATGGAAAGACACACTTGAAGCATTTAGTGATGGTTTTCTTCTTACACATTCTGCATTGCAGTTTTTTTATTGTTGTTGGTTTTTTGGGGGGGACATCTACTGAAAGTCAGCAACATAATGCTCTTTTTCATCATAACGAGATTCAATTTTACTTGCTTTGGAATGTCGTCCTCTGCTTTGAACAATTCTCTTATTTCCTTCAAGTATTGCAGTAGCAATACGACGCCTAAATGTGAGATGGTCCATTGGCCCCTCATTACCTCTGTACAGATTCCATGCATTCTGTTCAAAAACACCGATTAGATGTGCTATTATAGGAAAATACCATTTTTTCCCTCTTATGGATGTTCTATATAAAGATATGTTTTCATCTGCACGATCTATTCCACCCATATGATTATTATATGCTTGGAACAGTCTAGGTTGAGGTACTGAAGATTTCTCTTTTTTTCTCCCTGAGAATCGACCTATTTGTCTCAATGGCAGAGCCTGGTCACAATTGGTAACCAATGTAACGACGCTGTTGTCATTCCACATGGCGATTGATATTCCTGAAACAAAAAATTAGTTAGCATGTTGATTTATTTGAGAGTTAACATTTTTATTCATACACGTTTAGACTTTTACCAGAATTTTTATCTGAACAGGACCCGTGTGTTCTTCTTTTCTCCTTCTTGAATTCTTCTGGTGGAGACAAAATGCAACTTTTAGGTATTCTGTTCCGGCGGATTGTCCCAGAAGCTTCAATGCCTCTTTTCTTGAGTTCTTGGAGAAGCTGGTAAACAGGTTGTCAAATAAAAATCTATATGGAACATGTTACAGCAGTTGATCGGCGTATGTGCTTATAACTCCATATCCCAGACCCTTGCCTTCATGCTTTTCCCTGCAAGTTCCAGCTCCCTGATAAGGTTCCAACCATATAAGATATCCATCGCAGGTACTTCCACACCAGAACTTATATCCATATCGAATTGGTTTTCTGAAATAGATATCATTATGAATACACTTAAAATTATTTGAACATGGCGTAATTTTTTAAAATGACCTATTTACCTTTTATGACGTGTTTCCATCCATGTCCAAAATATGGCACCATTGACTCATCAGTTGAATGATGGCACTCATATGGTGCTAGTGTTATGAATCTCTTATTCAGCATGGATAATAATTGTTTGATTTTAGCAAATCTATCATTTGAATCATATTCATCATTGTTACAAACATGAAGATTGTTCATGATGAAATCTAATCGGTCCCTTGATATGGCATTGGAGACAAGTTCATTATGGCTGTCAATTTCTCCTTGCCAGTACATCTACCTCCTCGGGACCACAATGTACCCACTAAGGAGAAGAACAGCTATGAAAACCCGCATTTCATTTTCACTGCAGTGACCCAGTTTGTTCCTTTTCTCTGCTTACTGATTGGTATAGATAACCGTCAGGCTAATAACCTCTTCATCAAAAAATTGTTCAAAGTATTCTAAATGACTCATACCTGTTTTCTTTGGTACAGTACTCATTAGAGGCCATTCTACAGTTGATTCAGGAATGCTGTGCTTTGCCCAGTTATAACTTTCTTCTCTCCTAGAATTGCCTTTTGAAACAGAATCCCTTTTATATTTTTTTGAGGAATGAGGAGTAGCTGATTGATATCTTTGATGATTATCAATATTACTATTGTTGTTACTGCACACTGAAGAAGTACCAGGTTCTTGTTCTTTCTGTTCATCGGAAAAACTCTTGCATTTAGCTGACTGGCAGATAAGTTATCTATACAAGGATTATCCTCAGCACCTGAATCTTCATAGTAATGTCACCTGTGCATTGAAAGGAGGAGTTAAGGCCACATCTTCGCCGTTATCTGCTAAACCATCATTGCGTACAGAATTCCATATAGTTTATTTAGTTCATTTAGTGTAATCCTTTTCCTGTAAATGAAATAGGAAAGATGTCACACAATCCTACCATCCTTCTGGAAGGATGTTTAGAAATAAGACCCCAAATGCTGCCTATGACAAATTTTTAGGTAACAAATACATGCAACATTAAATATTTAAGATAGTATTATAATAAAATAATATAAATAATAAAGCATTTATAATAAAGTTTACTCTCCCATCCAAAACTGTGTCTGTCGGTTCAACCATTGCGGCAGAAGAGTGATTTTCAAAGCACAATACAGACGACTATGTCACCAGTATGATTCCGTTTAGCTAAACTATGTCAACAATGGACATTGCAATTACGTTTAACTGCTGGAAAAAAGCTCTGCTACTCCAACAATGTTAGTTAATTGTTTTACATATATGCATATAATCCTGAAAGGATCATAGGGTCAAGTGGGTTATTACAGATTTTCAGAGCAATCGTGTGCCCCGGGTTGGTGACATTCCCTTGTAAGCATTAAGAATGCGATGTTCAAAACTGTAATGAGGTTTGTACAACATTCTGAACATTATGGTAAATTTCACATGTGCATATTTTTACCTCATTAATGCCAAGTTTTGGAACTTGTAAGCTTCCATTCAATAAAGAACCAAGTATTTCCTCACCAGTTTTTCATAAAACTCACCGCTGTAATGTAATTCTCTTTTTCAGTTTTTGTGTACTTAGATTCATTGCTTATTAGAAAATGTAGCTTTATGTTATTCTGTTGAATAATCGGGAATGTAAATTTAAACGTTCCAAAAAATTTCGCTAAGTAGAGTTCAAATATAAAAAATACATTTATGTTATATGACAGAATACAATATTTTCTACCTATATTTAAAACAATCTTCACTTACTATTAACGTATTTGTGTTCTTTCCATTCCATTACATTCAAACTTAAAAGCGTTTAAAACTCAGCAAACATACTTACCATTTATCTGTTAATTTCGTAAGTCAGTTGATAAATTGAAGCATAAAACACAGACATTTCGATTTAAACCAATGTTGACGTTGTGCAGAATAGAGTATTAAAAATCTGATGTGTTACATTCAGGTGATTTTCTCTTGCATTTATCGCTTATTAGTGGGTGAACAAATTATTGTTGCAAAAGTTTATTTTCCTCTCTATTTAATTTTAATTGAGATAAAGCTTTCTGGAAATAGCTGAATTACACATTACATTATACATAAAAAGGTAATAGCGATAGTCAAATGTTAAGAACTGGACGCTATACGCTGGCCTTAAAATTCCATACTCTTTCCGTGACATCGCCAAAAACAGCTGAAAATCACAGGACTAAAAATTACAAGTATTGAGCATTTCGAAAAAATTATAACGGATATCTCGGAAATAGCTTATGCCACAACAAAAGCTATTTGAAATAAATTGTGTGTTTTGAGATCCACTTTATTGTAGAGTACGTTTTCGTCTATCGTTTAACGTTTACCAGTTACGTAAGATAATATAAATTTCCTTCCGAATGAAGAGAATTTCACGAGCTGTTCTCAGAAAATTCAAGATATCTATACATTTTATTTTTCATGTAAATATCTTTAATATATGGCATTTTAGTAAAAATCGGTAGCCATTTTGCAACAAATCAAATATTTCGAAAAATTTTCCATGTAATGAGTAGTTTGGATAGAAGGATTTTCTTGAAAATGTTCGTGTCCCATTATTGGAAGGTACTGAACTTAAATACCAAGTTTGGTATTTATCCGCTGAACTTAAATACCAAGTTTGGTATTTATCCGACATTTCGTTTTTTAGTTATGCTTTTCACACATTTTTAAACATAGTTTGTTTTAATTCAGGGGCCTCAAAACATGTATTTTCGGCGAAGTTTCGGGAACGTAATACCTTCTCTACTTAGACCATGCAGTGATAGAGAAAGTAAAAAGCCATTACTTCGTAGTTGGGCGTCTGCGTATTTTGATGGGTAAAAATGGAGGTTGCTTTATACAGTAATTCTGTGCGGGAACAGTATATATGACATATGAAAGAACAGTGATAATTTAAGAAGAAAATTAATGTCATCTGCTGGTCAACTGATAATTAATAAGCAAACAGATTGCGCTTGTAGCTTCCAACGCAATCGGCAGTGGCAAGCGTATTTACCGTTTGATGATATTGCTTCGCTACGGTTGAAGTAGCATTTGGTCTGTGTGTAACTGAGCCGAGAGGAAATTTCTCTCGGTGCTGGATGCCATAGCAATGTAAATCTGTCGGAACACTTGCTCACCCTCAGGGTCTGGGGGTCTGTTCCGACAAAGTGGCTTGTAATCTAGGCAGGTGGTTAATCCTAGGCAGAAAGCCTTTTATCGCGGAACCGTACATGTGTCCCCTCGGGAGACATGCTGGCCAGCATTCCACGGCCTCAAAAATTGTTTTAACACTTTCATATCTTCGGCTTAGAGGGAAAACTCATTAAGTAGTACCTAGCACTGACATGTTAGGAAAAGCTGTACAATATCTGGAAGCAATTTCGTTAGATTCACCGCATACTATTTTAGTTAACTTTGTTATACTTTTTGTTATAAAGCATGAGTTTACCTAAACGTTATCATATGCACATTTTTGGATTTATTCTAAGCTTAAAATAACCAAAGATGTAATTTATTCTCAAAGGGGGTAGGTTTATATCAGGTGTTAAAAAGAAAAATCTGATGTGTTACATTCACATTACATGTGTTACATCGCCTTTCTCTATCCAGTATCGTTTATTTTTATATAGTTCTACAAACTACAAATAGACAAATGTTTAAAAGCGAGTGCTTGTATGCTGATCTTGAAGTTCTACACTCTTTCCATCACATCGCGAGAAACAGCTGAATGACTACGGCTTCAAAAACGACAAAGTATTGAAAAATTCAAAGCAATAATAACGAATATCTCGGAATGTTGATGCAAAAAAGGGGGTTGCTTGGAACAAAAATGTGTGTGTTAAAGAGCTCAAAATTTTTTATGTAGTAAGTTTTCGTCTATTACGGTTTACTAGTTGTACAAAATTATTTTCAAATGAAGAGGACTTCACAGGTTATTCCCATGATACTTTACTTGTCATTTAAATATCTTAAACATATGACATTTTAACCAAAATGTTTAGAACGTTTGTAAAAAATAAAATAAAAAATAAGGGGAAAAATCCATGTAAAGGATAGTTTAGGGTAGGGGATTTTCTTGAAAATCTTCGTGTCTCATCTTTGGAAGGTACTGTATTTAAATACTGTATTTATCCAATATTTCGTTTTTGAGTTGCCTATGCTGTTCACAGAAACACCTGCATACACAGAGACGTTTTCTAAAATGCTTTTTGGATTCAGGAGTTCTCAAAACATATATTTCCGGTAAAATCGCGATATAGAGTTTTGCGTGGAATGCAATACTTACTCTACCTGCTAGGTAATGGTAGAGAAAGTAAAAGTGTAAGTAGCTACCTATCCATTAAACCAATTGATCCCTCTCAGATATGAGAACCTTAAAATCTATATTGTTATAGTATCACATATAATTTGAGCTCTTTGTTTGTACATATTTGTATGTATTGAGTCTGTGAAGCCGTGCACAATGTATAACAAGAGATGCTACATTTCTCTTTGCAGGAATATGTACAGATTTGTTTTCGATTGACTTAGCTGTGTTCTTAATTATGTGCGCTATATAAAATTCTATCACAGGAAAAAGGTATTAAGGGGAAGCACTTGTATACATCATATACATAAATTTTCAGAAAATTGCATATTTTAACACTACGCTTTAATGCTGCTACATTTTTCCCAATAGGCATTTCCAGTCTTTTAGCTTACCCGGAAATATAAAATTCCATAAGACGAAAAGTATCATCGAGACATTTTACCGAAGATTCAGGATATTTATTTTGATACTATTCGCTCAGATTTATGATATTGGGCTAAAACATTCAGTTATTTCTGTTTTAGCAGATAATATAATATAATATAATTATAATTGTATTGCGGAAACTGCCTGAGAAATGTATTTCATCCCTGAAGTTTTCTGGGCTTAAATACCAAATTTGTATTTGTATTTTACGACGTTTGGATTTCGATCAGTTGTTTTCATACAGGCGCGCGCGCACACGCACACACACACACCTTTAGTCTCGATTTTTTTTTTAACTTTGAATCCCAGTGTTAAAATGTTTGCTCAATTGTAGTATTTTTTGTCGTCACATAAATTACAGGTAGGTGAAATTCCTTAATTCTAAGCTACGAACGTATTCTGATATTTTATATCCGGAGGCTAATATGCATACGGATTTTCATTGCAATAACTCCAGTAGCTTTAATGATTAATTATTTTAACGCGCATTCTTTCATACAATTTAATTCTGCAGCTCATTTGCACTCTGTTGTGATTTCGAGGTGTTTCCCCTCAGACACTGTACGCTATGTTGGACAACCCTGGCAGCGGCCAGAGAGTTGGAGACAGCCAGGGCCAGTGTCATTCAACAGACCAATTCCAAGCGTTTATATCATTGTAACACATGATGGCAAACATATCTTCACTCTATGCGCACATATATACGTATTTTGCATAATAACGATCATCAAAATCAACCTGATGATGAAATCGATCGTCCTGTTGACGGCCTCGGTTTATAATCTTCCATTCACCCGTTGCAAAACCAGACAAGAATCGAGGACAGTGGCGTGCAGTTAGTGTTTCGTCAGACTGTAGTCAATGCATACAAATTGTATGAATCATAGAACCCTACAGCATTCTCCCTTTGCCCATAGGTTGATTCAAGACTATACATGTTACACCCTATATAGTACCCGACTGCTTTGTTTCCCTACGGAGGAAAATTAAATGCAGTGCGAGTTAATGCGAAGCTACAGCATTGCAAATTGTACATATTTTAAGATACCAACAGAGATCAGGTTGAGGGTCATCCAGGATGGTAGTACGTCGGCCCGGTAAGCCGGAGTTACGTGATTCTAATTTTTCAAAGTTGATTCATCTTTGCAACCTAAATATGAAGTTCGATACTGCGTTTAGTAATAAAATGTTTCATAAGTTTGCTGTCGTTCTATAGGTATTTATTAAGGGGACCGAAGTATGACAATTGCTCAAAATTCTGAAAAAATACAGATTTTGTGTGGTAATAAATGTTATTGCTTTTAAGAGGAACGAATATATAATTGAGCAGGCATTAAAATCATTAAAGTGCCAGCCACTACACGGTGCGCTACTGAAGTATAAACCGACACGTGTAGCCAGGACAGACCTTCTTTCCAGGTTATCCTCGGGTCTCTTAACTGGCAAATGCGGGGAGGTACCCTAGACTTAGGCCTGGAAGGTTTCCTTCTCAAATCTCCTTTCCAAATTATCGTTTCATCGCCTGTATAATCAGCAGGCATAGGAGTTCTAAAGTAGTTGACTTCAAGTTTTCTACACTCAAACCATTATACCACAAAGAATCCTGTAGTGATAACAGAGGCCAAGGTTTAGTGGCAGCCAGGTAAAAACCGGTCCGAGTGCTGTCTGCAAACGCCAGCCAAAAGACTGTACGAGGGATGGGGAGATGGTTTGTCATCTTCGACCTCCCTACCTATAGTCCAGTGACAACAGTTCAGCCTTCTTCCGTCCTGGCTTTAATGCTTGGAAATTTCTATGCCTGATAATCAGTGTCCACCACTTGTGGTAGCGTATTACCTCTCTGCCCTTAAAAGTAATGTTTCTTCATTACTCTTTTCATTGCTCGTTATCAGTCAAATTCCTCCTTGCGCAGCAAACTTTTGCCAGTTACTTTTAAAAATTCACCAAAGTGTCTTACGATGATGATAAATGAAAGCATCCCTGCAAATTTTCAGAAACATAAACATGTACTTCTAGAAATCGCTTATAATTAAAAATTGTAAATAGCAATAAGTGTATAATAATTAGTTCGTTTCCTAAAGTAAAAAATGTTTATTGCAAATTATTTGACAAGTTTGTAAGACATATGCTTGGAACAGAATTAAAATTTTCTTCCAAAATTTTGAAAACTCGACCGCAATGTGATATTCCTGTAGATCATTTAAAAAATATTAACTTTTTTTTCTCTCATCGAGTACTTATGGAATTCATCTAGATATTTGGAAGTTTGTTATGGATTATATCACAAATATGTGGTAAAAATTAAATACGTGCTTAAGAAACGCACAAGTTCAAAATTTCACAGACAGATCTCCTATTAAAAGTAATCATTCCCTTTGTATCGCAAATTATTTGAACCGTTGTTTTCATAATAAACAGGCATTTTCACACGTTATAACCTCTGACAATCCATACCACACTTTAAGTAGGTTGTGTTACGTTGTCATCTCCGGGTATTACAATGTGCGCAGCTAGATTTTGTTACATTCTCAACTCCCGGTATTGCAATGTGCGCAGCTAGGTTTTGTTACGTTCTCAACTCCCGGTATTGCAATGTGCGCAGCTAGGTTTTGTTACGTTCTCAACTCCCGGTATTGTAATGTGCGCAGCTAGGTTTTGTTACGTTCTCAACTCCCGGTATTGTAATGTGCGCAGCTAGGTTTTGTTACGTTCTCAACTCCCGGTATTGTAATGTGCGCAGCTAGGTTTTGTTACGCTCTCAACTCCCGGTATTGTAATGTGCGCAGCTAGGTTTTGTTACGTTGTCATTCCCGGTATTGCAATGTGCGCAGATAGGTTTTGTTACGTTGTCATCCCTCGGTATAGTAATGTGCACAGCTAGGTTTTGTTACGTTGTCAACTCCCGGTATTGTAATGTGCACAGCTAGGTTTGGTACGTTGTCATCTCCCGGTATTGGAATGTGCGCAGCTAGGTTTTGTTACGTTCTCAACTCCCGGTATTGTAATGTGCGCAGCTAGGTTTTGTTACGTTCTCAACTCCCGGTATTGTAATGTGCGCAGCTAGGTTTTGTTACGTTCTCAACTCCCGGTATTGCAATGTGCGCAGCTAGGTTTTGTTAAGTTGTCATCCCCGGTATTGTAATGTGCACAGCTAGGTTTTGTTACGTTGTCATTCCCGGTATTGCAATGTGCGCAGCTAGGTTTTGTTACGTTATCATCCCCCAGGTATTGTAATGTGCACAGCTAGGTTTTGTTACGTTGTCATTCCCGGTATTGCAATGTGCGCAGCTAGGTTTTGTTACGTTCTCAACTCCCGGTATTGTAATGTGCGCAGCTAGGTTTTGTTACGTTCTCAACTCCCGGTATTGTAATGTGCGCAGCTAGGTTTTGTTACGTTCTCAACTCCCGGTATTACAATGTGCGCAGCTAGGTTTTGTAAGGTTGTCATCCCCCGGTATTGCAATGTGCGTAGCTAGGTTTTGTTACGTTCTCAACTCCCGGTATTGTAATGTGCGCAACTAGGTTTTGTTACGTTGTCATCCCCGGTATTGCAATGTGCGCAGCTAGGTTTTGTTACGTTCTCAACTCCCGGTATTGTAATGTGGGCAGCTAGGTTTTGTTACGTTCTCAACTCCCGGTATTGTAATGTGCGCAGCTAGGTTTTGTTACGTTGTCATTCCCGGTATTGCAATGTGCGCAGATAGGTTTTGTTACGTTGTCATCCCTCGGTATAGTAATGTGCACAGCTAGGTTTTGTTACGTTGTCAACTCCCGGTATTGTAATGTGCACAGCTAGGTTTGGTACGTTGTCATCTCCCGGTATTGCAATGTGCGCAGCTAGGTTTTCGCTTGTGCACGCAGCTCTCTTCATCAATCGCCGGTCAACTGCTGTAGTGAGTTCCTTTGCTACTGAAGGAGTAGGGTTTAAATGTCCTCAGAAATTTGGCTTCGTACTTCTTTGCGAAAACCCGTGTTTTCGCGTTTTCGTCAGTAATTCTGGAATCGTTTGCTGCAAAAACCTCAAGCGAAAATTATTATTATTGTAATTCTACAATCCTTGGCTATAACACCACTGTGTCACCATTACTGCTTATTTAACAGTTAAATGGCTAAAAACTCTACTCCCGCTGTACGTTTAAATTGCAGACGAAATTGAATGTCGATTCTACGATAAAATGCTCCAGGACGAAGGGAAATTAACAATAACGATGTTACTCTGTAGCGATTGTTGACACCCACAGTTGTTGCCAAGGGTCGTCAGATACAAAATTGAGACGTTTATAAGCATTATATAGCTGTAATCCACTGAAATCAATTATTTCAGATTCATCTGATAATATAAGCTGTTTTATACTAACTGTACTTCCTATAAACTAACTCTATGATTGTCATGTGCGGAGCTCAAGTCGTACGCACGCCACTGACAAGGGAGATAATAAAATGCTAACTTCACCTTTCAGAGTAACCTTGTCCAAGTGTGTCGCTTTAAAGCAGGCCTTATTCAAGTAAAAAGCAAGCGCTTTATCCGAACTGATCTGCAGAGTGAGGTAATCGTATGTCAGGAATGGCTAAATTTTGGTTTGGTAGGTGGATCTAAGTTCCTTATTTCTATGTACAGCAGAAGCTGTGACTGTTTACTGTAAATCTGAGTCGTAATCTTACACTTATGATACTAGTTTGGTTCTGCTTGCCATCAAATTTTGCTGAGGAATGAACCCACTGGGATTGTTACCTGTAATGACCAATTAACAACGTTGTGACACTGGCGTTACGACATGCGACACGATATTGCTCCTCAAAGTCTAGTATTCTTAATGAGGTGACACAATTTAACACTGCCACACGAAGCTCAGACGAAAGCACAAAGCTTTTCGTTGTATTTTTGTATGCATTTGAACTCAATTCATACAACTCGAGGAAATTTAATATTTCTTACGAAAAAGAATGCATTTCCTCCAATGTTGATGCCATCTTAACAATAATACACTAACCAATTCAACTTCCATCTCACCGATTTTGTCGTGTTCATGCTGAATTCCTATTGGTCAACCGTCTTGTCGCTCCATTGTGAATTGGGTATAAGGAACAGAAAGAGATGTAACTGCGGTTAGTCTTGTCGAAGGAGGTAATTCGATTCTGAGTTACCCGGTCATTTCTTTGTACCCGAGTGTTCTGTAGTTTTAAACAGTGATATTTAGCTTAAGTGGTAAATGGTCGTTTCTTTGTTTTCCATCAGCTCTTGCAATTTTAGCATATACTACTGTTTTTAATACTTAACTATTTGTCTCAGTCTTGTGGTGTTACCTGACTGAAGCGATTTCTTGCCAATATTTATGATAAATAATAAGAAGCAGATAGAAACAATGTTGATATGCCACACTCATACGACTTTCTCTATCCATTACAACCTCACATAATCTCGTATATAATGTAGTGTTGAAATAGAAAGCGATTCTTCTATATACGCTACTCTACGACACATTTTTTTAATGCAAGTAATCCCAAATTAAGCATTATGCACCTGGCTGCATGCAGGATACTGAAAATGAAACACAACCGTTCGTAAATCGTATATCAGTTCTTTTGTTACTAATGAACCCATGCGAGAAAAAGATTCGCGTAAGATGCTTTATAGATGCAATTCAACCTGGAGAAACCTAAAGATTATAACAATAATATTTCGAACACGGATAATGCTACAAAAAGTTTATTTGAATAAATTGACCTTAAATTACCTTTAGGTATATTTTTCGCTTGGTAAGATTTTGTCTATCTCTTGGATTTACGAGTTATACAAAATTCGTTCAGAATGATGAGGGATTCATAGGCTATTCACATTAAATTCAAGCTATATATATATATATATATATATATATATATATTCGTGCAGATATCTTACACATATGGTATTTTAACCAAAATCGTTAGTAAAGTTTTGGGAAAATGAAAAATGCAAACTTTTTTAATATACAGATAGATTAAGGTGGGGTAATTTTCTTTAAAACCTTTACCAGGCATACTAAAAGACTGACTTAAATATAAAATATTGTATTAACTCAAGCTGATCTTTCCCTAAAAATGCTTTTCTTGTGTTCATTTTATCCCAAAATAGTATTTCTGATGAAATCCCGATATTGTGTGTTTTGGGTGGAATACAATGTTTCCTCAACCTTCCTCTAGAGAAAGGATTGTGTGAACAATCCGCAGAATAAGTATGAAAATACATAAAATGGTGACGGAACGTCCTGTTTCCCAACAGATTTTATTGGACATCAGTTCCAGCACTACTACCTCGGCCTTCTAGTTCCAGCATTACACTCCGAATGATTGAATACCTCTAAGCATTGTTAACACCAACTCCATATATAACATGAGGCAGATAAGTTTTCTTTGTGTATGCAAATGGAAAAGGAAAATCAGGCAAAGTGAGTAATTTATATTCGTATTTGAGCGAGGACTGCAAGTCCCGCAACATTACCTTGTGAGGATTCGCAAACCACAGACGTTTGTGAAAGCCATTAAATAGTACGAAACCTATAAGCAATGTTTTCTGCTTGGCTGCAGCCTGATAAATGCCCTTGACAGAAAATGGAAATCAGTGTTTATATAAATGTAGTTACAAGCAAAGCGTAACGTAAATATTTTACAGGTTTTGTTTGCCTTACCGCGTCGCACTCCTTTTTGTCTGCAAAATTGAAGGAGAACGCTTTGATTGCCAACAGATTTGAATGCGTTGTAACTGGCTACTCGTGCATTAAATATTAATTCATTTGCTAACAGATTAAAGCAATGAAATGCCAATCCAGCGATCCGCCATGAAACGCAAACGAAAAACACATAAAAACCTAGCACGGTAACAAATGATTAGACGTATTTGTTTTCGTTCATTTAGGTCGTACCTTCAATAACCGATAGCGCAGATAAAATCATGCCATATACGGAAAGCTATTTCAAACGCATACGTTTTCGTCCATCGATCTACTTTTCATTAGCCCATAAAACATTATGCAAATGCGCCTGATATTTGCCTGGCAGTTTGTAAATTGCGATGCTAATCGGGTTATTGTTTATATACTAACGATGGCTTTAAAAGAAGTAGGAGCTTATCCTTTCTGGGCTTTTTCTATTTTTTGATGTATCCTAACCGGGTGCATGCCAAGGGCCAGTTTCTTATTCATTCAGCGGCGACATGACAAGTATAATTTTAAAACTTATGGGAATGAGATAAGAGGAGTATCTCATTTATCTTGCTAATCTGAATTGGCTTTTTTATTTTCAGATAACAGCTTAGAGCACATGTTTTATTTTCGTTATCAAATGTTATAGTTTGTCTGTGGAAGGATGTCACACGAATTATCATCACTAAATTTTATATAAATAATCCCCTTCAATATATTTGAACTCCAGCACTTTGGAGCTATCAAGTTGTTGGATGTGATTTCCTGTGGATGTACATATCCTACAGTATTCTTAGATGCAACTTGGAATTTGTCGAAATCGAATTCACGTGGTCTGTAAAAATGTGTGGTCTATTCTCATTTTAACTAACTCGGCAACAATTTCTGAAAGGAAAAATTAGATCAGAAATATTTCATTTAACGAAGAAGCGACCGAAAGCATGTGACACTGATATATACGTTTGTAGGTATTTATGTGTTTCTGGTAGGTACCATAACATGAGTCGGTCTGGGTGTCTCAGTTGATTAGCGCTGGCCTGCTGATCCCAAGGTCGGTTCAAATCCGACCCAGATCGATGATTCTTAAGAGTGCTTAAAAGCGACAGCCCCATGTCAGTAGATTTACTAGCATATAAAAGAACTCCTGCGGGACGAAATTCCGGCACACCGGCGGCGCTAATATGATCCTGGCAATTGACAACGTCGTTAACAAAGAAAATATTTAGGTTGCCATAACATGTTTGTAGTTTGTACATACTTGCGCTAGTACCCTATATCAGCCCAATTGGCCTTAATTTTTCTTCTTTTTTTAATTTATGCAAGCTGATAAGCGTCAGATGGGCCGTAGATGAGTTTTCATTGCCCGTTTTACAGTTCGTTCGCTTATGTACATAACGGCGGTGGGGGATACGGTTTAAGGGACACAGGAGAGTTTGGGGTAAGGTCCTTCTCAAAAACATAGTTCCTTCCATTAGAGCCACACCAGTATTCTAGCAAGGTTTATAAACACTTACTGTACTTTGCCAGCCACCTCCGACATTACTTAATGGGCGAAATGTCTGTCATATGGATGCATTATCAAAATAATCCCAAAAGAAAATATCGTATCTAAACAATTAGATAAACATCTAGTTAGAGCCACTGTTCCTAGTGAATGCACTACCCTAAGTAGCCCCTCCTCCAGCCGCAGGCTGGCAACCTTGCGTTTATTTACATCGAACCACCTTGCTGACGGTGCCTGTACGTGTTGGTAAAGTAATATATTTAAACCGAAAAACTTCATTCAGGTATCTGACTACCGAAACAACTTCAAGCCTTGATTCACCAGGATTGTTTTTTCAGTTCTTTTTGTCCATGTAGTTATTTCTGTTTGTTGCTGGAAAAAAAACAAACATGCATTTGGATTATAAATCGTGAGGCTGTGGCAAGAGAAGCTGAAGAAAGGTCTTGTTATTCGTAACAGAGGCTATAAGCTTAATTGCGAGTCCTTTTTATGTCTTTGTTAGTTCCCTGTGCTACACGTTTAAGAGTCAGCGAGTCTCGGAATATAATGAATAGGGATATGACATGTTAAGTCTGAGGCTAGGATAAAAGAGGAGTATTGTGGGGGAGTGGATTTCACCGTTCAGTGTGAGGTGCTAAGGCAACCCGCTGAGCAGGGTACAAGTCCATAAAGATTAAACAATATCCTCTACGGCTGCACGTTAGGGTAAGAACTCCAGCTCTGGTCATTCGTTCTCCATGGTTACAGGAATATCACATCTTTAGCTTATGTATAAGTTAATTACATCAGAGCATACAACTGAAAGCATTCTGAAATACTATCTACACCAGTTCATTTTATCAGTTCTCAACCGATAATTAAAAAAAAAAAACTTATATTTACATTCACATGATTATCTTTACCTACCATCGTTGTCTGTATATAGCTTCCACGAACTATTCTTACGAAAGCTTAATTTTCTATCTACGTCGCGTTAATCGAGATAAACCTTTGTAGAAATAGTTTAATTAAACATTTCGTTGAACGTAGAAGGGGAAAATAGGAAATCAAATCAATAGACAAATGTTCAAAAACTGGGCGCCATACGCTGGCCTAGAAATTTAATACCCTGTCCATGACATCGGGAGAAGCAACTGAATAGCGATAATATTTAAATATGACAATATTGTGCATTTTAAGGAGATCTGCATGTTTTATGTATTACGTTTTTGTCTATTATAGTCCACCTATTTACCAAAATTATAAAAAAATTCCTTCCGAATGAAGAGAACTTCACACACTATTACCAGAAAATTCAGGATATGCGTTTTATTTGGCATATCCTTAAACACCTTAAACGCAGGTATGGTATTTTAATCAACTTCGTTAGACCAATTTTTGAGAAAATTGAAAATTTCGAAAAATCTTCCATGTAGTTTGGAGTGGGGGATTTTCTTGAAAATCTTCGTGTCGCAACTTCGAAAGATACTGAACCTGAATACCAAGTTTATTTGTCCGACATTTCGTTTTTGCGTTATGCTGTTGTGTGTGCACGTCTGTGTATGTATGCATGTTAGAGAGAGAGAGAGAGAGAGAGAGAGAGAACAAGGTTAAAAAACTAATAGTCGTATAAATACCTAATATATTTAAATCGTGAATCTTCTACAAAAGCAGGAGGAACTTTACAGGTAACTGCTTCGTATAATTATGTCTTTACTAAAATACTGTTGTTTGTTTCTCTAAACAACGGGTTTGCTATATTTAAATGACAAAACGTATGTATTTGACGTTTTATGTGATTCCTGTAAGGGCCTCTTCTTTGATGTTGAATTTTATATACTTGAGGAACCACAGCAATTTATATATTTATGTATAATCCATCTCAAAAATACAGTTTTTACTTCAACCATTTCCGAAGCATTCACTGTCTAAACTTAAATTTTCCAGTTTTTGGTCTTCTAACTTCGCAGTGCATTTTTAAATGAAAAGATTACTTCTTATGACCAGGCAGAGGGGTTTGAGTGAGTAAACAGAGCAATCCTTTTACCGCACGGAGTATGGCTGACGTCAGATACCTACTGCGAGGGACACACTCCTCCCCTATCCAACAGCGGTTTCGTTGCGATTGTTCCCTTTATTAGCTGCATATACACCAGTGGAGAACTGTGACAATATGTCTAAAGTAAAGAAAAGTTCATACGTCAAAAACATCATCACAATAAGCATCGTTTTTAGCGGAATTTGCCATGGAACACTTCAGCACAAATGGCAAAACCGTCAGACGTAATATATCTCAAAGGACGTTTAAAACATCATATTAAACAACCTGTAATTCAATGAAACACAAGGAACATGTGACGTTATTACAAAGGAACAATGAGGAAATTGGACTTTCAACCTCCTCAGCTCCAAACTAGGGATCAGAATTTTTCAAGGATCTGTGTCATGCGCTAATAAGAACGGATATTGCTTAAAAAATTACAGCTTTTGATGTAAAAGAAATACGTGTAATTCAGATTTCTGTACATTAATGCCTTGATTAAATCATAAGGTAACTTTATTGTACCCTATCAATAGCTAAACATACATTGTTTTTTTTTCCCCCTTCTAATACTCCTTAATTCTGGTCTACCTGCTATCGAAGTAGGGTGTACTGCCTTCAAACTGTAAATCATATTTGTTTACAGGAAACCTGCAAGGTCATAAGCGCTTCCACCATCTCTCACCACCAACCCTCGGTACGTTCCTAACTTGATGGTTTACTTACTAAAACCCCTCTGCCTACTTATGACTAATAGTTAACAAATGTTGAAAATGTATATTTTCTGGGTCTTCTTAAATTGTATAGTGTTAAGTTACCTTAGGCGAAATAGTTTTTTGTCAGTATTTATCACTTATTACCCTCTAAAAGAGTAGGAAGTAAGCATTTATATGAATAATCTTGGATCACTATGAAATCTTAACATGTAGAGAATGCTATGCGATATGTACACCCAAATTTCTTTTGCTTGCTTTATTTTTTATTCTACCTATGCCCGAAAAGAGCAAGCAGAGAAGAAGAAATCACAGGTCGAAGCTACGCACAACTTAAACTTTTTCATCTTTGTAATACTGTGATGCAAATTGCTTTATCCTCATCCGACAGGGTTGCGGCATTCCCATTTCCTCCCCTGGGTGTTTCACGCCTGAGTGAAGCAAACGTTCATATCGACATTCCTAGCGAGACTTCACCGCGCCTCGCCACACCGCCAGAACGTCCGGCCCTAAACCCATCTTCGTCACTTGGCTTTGAGCAACCGAATGCATGGAGCGTTATGGCCTCCGCATTCCTTAATCACTTCTTAAGAGCATTAACCCGCAAATTTCACTGTTTACTGTATCAATTATTTAAAACCAGCAAAATAATCTATACTAAATAATGGAGCAATTCCGCATTGAGGCATTAATCCGCAAAAGTTCTTAATTTGCATTCACAATGAAAACCTTTATTTAAAAAAAACTAAATTTAAACGGACAACCTGCATCTTTGTTATTTTAAAGCGACTGCGATACAATTGCGGTAAGTGCATCTTTGCAGAATGAGGAAGACTGAAAATACGAAACGAAGTCTCTGTATTGCATACCATTATTTCGACGATGGTGAATAATATAAATATTCACGCGAAAATAAAATTAATTACTGTATGTTGCTCAAAAGCATTATCAAGATGGACGCGCTAAGCCTCTGAGAACTGGTGATCGATTAGTCACGCGTGGTAGTTTTGATCAAGCCAGGTGAAATGTTTGCTTGCACCGAAATAGTTATATTTGAATGTTGCATGAATTAAATCGCAAGTAAATGTTAACAAGTAAAGGGAAGAAAAGACGGTAAGGTAAAGGTACATATCACAGAGGGACCCCCGGAACATTGGCAGAGCACCTAAGTAGGCCGTAACCGTCCTTTTTGCTCTCAACGTGACAGAGGGGGATGAGGGGACAGACCCGAAGGGCCACCAGTCGTAATGCCGAACGGGCGCAAGGCGTGGACGGGGTCCCTAACGTTTCCAGATAGAACGCATCTGCCCTTGGTCTCTGCCCACAAGGCACCAGCCTCAGGGTCTCCGGGTTGGAGCCCTTTCGGAGGAGAGTCCTAACTGAGCCTTACCGCAGCGACGTCAGGGAAGAAACTTTTACAGAGCGCAAGCCACCGCCCAGCCGCAACCCTCCGAACACGGTCGCCTGGTCCTACAACTCTTAAACAGATGACAAGAAAGATGATGGGTACAGGAAATGAGAGGGAGGAGAGTCGTGATAGAAACATTCGCCTGTCGACCCGGGGAAACCACGAAAAACCCATGAGCCAAAGTGGGTAATCGCCGGGGATTGATCTAGGGACCTCTCAAATAGACTTTGCCACCTGAACCATCTCGCTCGGTAGTATAGACGGTAAGATTTAACTGGTAAAATTTAACTGTCAAATATGGTTGTATTGCACGTCTGCAACAAAGATACACATATCAGTAGTTGGGGGATTAAATACATTTATGAACACTTCTGTTAAAAATGTAAAACTCAGTGCAGGAATTTCAACTTCCCACGCATGATAGCATAATCAGGGGGTGCTTAGAAAAATACTATCACGAAAAAATACATTAATTGCGTAAAGGTAAACTAACAAATTAAACGCAGTGCTTTGGATTGCGTATTTTTAAACAACAGTCGACCGACATCTCTTTAAGGTGTTTTTTTCATATCCGCTTCTTCCAGTTGGCCGTATTTAATAACGCTGTAATGCCAGTATATCATACAATGAGCCGTCCTTTGGTTTCTCCATCTATACAACGCCTAGACTATCTTACTCGAAAACATCATCCCTTTTGCTAAATAAATAAGTTCTTCTGCACCTTCTTATAAATGTATTACTTATTAATTGTTGAACAAATGGTAAGAAGCTGCAAAAAATGATGGGGACCAACCTAAGACAATTGACGAAAACTGAAAAAGACTGTGTGACGGTGAATATTAGTGCTCTTACGTGAATATTAGAAGGGAGTATATAATAGTGAAGACAATACATTTTTTAAGTACCAGTCAACATATTACTGCGGTTTTGAAGTCTAAAATCACCTCTCTACCCTTAATAATAAGATAGTTTCTTCAGCATTGTTTTACCGCTCTTTATCGCTCAAATTGCTCCTTGCAGTGCAAAATTTTACCGATTACTTTGAAAATTCCACTAAGGAGTCTTAAGATGATAAAGTTATCGGAAATTTTCAGAAAATTAAAAATGACGTAGTATATACCTTCAGGAATAATTTGTTATTAATTAAAAGCATAAAAAGTATGAAGTATATAGGTTTTAATTTGTTATATAAAGTAACCCATGCTTCATTTCCAAACCATGTGATAAGTTTATAAGATATATACCTATGTTTGGAAACATAATCGAAATTTCAAGATGTTGAAAACTGCATTGAGAGGATATTTTCCTATAGAATATTAAAACGCAGAAAACATATATTTCTCAGGTTATAATTAAGAAGTTGATTTGAAAATTGAAAGTTTTTTATAGAATCTATCATAAATATTTGGTTACAAAATCAAACTAATCGCTTAAGGAATGCAGAACTTCCAAATTTCACAGTTTGCTCCCCTGAAAAAGCAATACGCTCCCTAGATCTGAAAGCAGAATGATACAGAACTTTTTGTTATAGAACAAACTCATCACCATTGTCTTAGGGTCGAAATTACTGTGGTGGATTCGAAGATCGATGGCTCAAACCTCGTTCGTTCACAAAAAAAGCTTATTAAGTTTTAATCCTTTATCACCACAGCCGAGGAGTTTCACCCAAATACTTATTATAAATATGAAATTATTAACCTAGTATACTACATCCTGTGTTGTAGGAAAATGTTTTAATTTTGTTTCTCATATCCACCGAGAAGACTACCACAAACATTAGTTTTAATTCTTCCTTACCTAAAACTAAAACTCTTACGATGTGACTTATTTGATATCTTCATGCAAAATTTTATGCGTAAATACCCTTAACCATATCCAGAGCCATAAATAAAATAACAAAAATATGTGCGATTCAAACAACGCTGCAGATTAGTAACACTAAACTTACGGTCACTATACCACTTAGCTCTTTGGCACCTAGAATCTCAGTGACTTTTAAATAATTCAAATTTAGCATCGTACTAGACGAACTCCTGTAGCCATTTATAAACTGTGCTTGAATATTATAGCCATTTCAGACAAATATAAACCCTTATTAGACTTTTAATTTCTTTAACCGAATGACACAATCTCCCATATCAAATGTAAGAATCTTAATTCATGCTAGAATAGAAATATTAATTTAAATTCTTTTGTTTGTCCTGACCGTAAAGCGCTCATTTTGATTAGAGGTTTAATTGGCTAAGCCTATTGTTTCTGTAGTTGTATAGATCCGCAATTTTCTCTGACTATGATTTTGAGATCGACCTCACCTCAGAGTAATTTTTGTTCCTTAAACAGGTTTTTCAATACTCGGGGACCTTTGTCTATGTAAATGAGGAAACCAGCGTTAAAACAGGTGAACAAGACAGCCTTAAGGCGCATCTGTCGCCTTTCAGATTCCAAAACTCTAAAACAGGGATGCCCAACCTTACAGACAGAGGGGATTTCCTCATGTGCTGCCAAGGACTGAAACTTGATTGGTTTAGCTTGTCATTCTCTTCAAATATAGTAGATGGGGTGTACTGTGGACTTTGAAACTTAGCTCTTAAGAGAACAGGTTGGGCTTCATTGCTCCAAAAACATCAAGGGACATGTGAGTCACCTGGTGCGTCTGCTGATGAGGTTGTGTCAGTAAAGCACTTACTTCATTCGTGGCTGGCCCACATCTCCTGTAGAGGTTTAATTGTTGAGATTGATTGCGAGGTATGAAAACCCACTTGCTTAGTGGATGCAGTCGTTATCGTAACAAACACATAGATATCTCACTTGCTGCTTGAGAATTGTTTTTTAACACGTTCACTCTGGAAGCTCATGCTAAGTCCTCGCGCTTGCTTTTGTTTCATCACATGACTTTCGTTTATGTTAACCTTGTGTTTGCGCTTACATTTTTATTGTAGTTTGTAATTTGTTAGTTGCTTTTTGTATCCTGACATTTTTATCCTATTCTCGCGTGTTCTTCCGAAGCGTGCTGCTTTTTCTTTTTCTTTCTTTTATTGGTTGCTCGTGTTGATCCTTCTGTTTGTAAGCCTTCACTTCCTTCTTTTGTGCTTCGTTCGTTCTTTACTTCTTTGGGTTATTTTTACAAGGTGTCTCTGTGTACTACACAGCTTTATTGTGTTAATGCTTATCTGTATTTCCATATAGCTATAATTTTAGCACAATAGTTGATCTTGACATGCAACTACTGCGAATGTAACAGCGCATGTACGTTATGTACGCAGTATAAAACAGCGAATTACATTTAACATAAATTATATTCCGAGCATCAAGTCAGCATTGTATTCTGCACGACAGAGCTACAAATCAGCATCCTGTCAAGTAGCTAGACAGACTCCTTTCGAGCTCATATATGTTATCGCAGATGTAATGAAGACTTGCAGCATTTTAATTCTTTGGATGTGTTATTGTGTTTCATTTTTACATCCTGTGTGTGCACTGCCTAAGAAGATAAGACGAGTGCTTATAATTTGAGCCAAATATTTCTAACTTACAGCATGAAAAACATATCCAATGCCGTAGCTTTTGTCTGTACGGTGAATCCTTTCTGTCTTACCTTCGCGAGTTTGCATCAACAGTCTTTCAGTTATGCTTGAACGCCAAAGACTGTTTCAAGCGTTTTCCTGATGTGAGCTTAGATGTTGCTGAATCCGATTTCCTACAGAGTCAAGCTGAATGCTTCAAGTTTATCGTGACATTTTTCCCTCAAACCTCAAGGTGAATATAGAACACCGAGTTCAATTTCGGCATACTTGCCGTCGTTGTGGCAAGATTACAGAGATAACGGAATATCTCCTGCGAATGTGAACCCCTAGAAAAGCGTAGAAACGCAATCTTCGAAGGAAGTTGGCTCTCAGGAGATATGGTTAAAATCCTCGTAGTTAAGATCTTAAATCTTTTCGAAAAGATAGATCTATAATCACCAAGGAAAAATGGAAACCACAAAAAGCCTATGACTGAGGCTTCATGCCTAACCACAGTTCACATGCCTATCACATAGATATATCGTTTGCTATATCCCTCAATTGTTAATTCATTCGATTTGATTTGACCTGACTTGCTGGCACCTATTACTTTCAGAGCTTTAAATAGAGTCCCGAGCCAATGTTCCCAAGAGGTAGCATACCAACGGGCGCAGTGCCTTTTCAATGGGATATCCTGTCTGCCACAAATGCTTAGTTGAGGTGGCCTAATCTACTCTCGGTTAGAAAGCAAAGTTGGTTGGCTTTCAGACGTCTTAAAGGCGTTTGTCAATCCTGACAAATCTCCCATGAGTAATGGGAGTCACTGCTCCGCCGAGTACAACCCAATTCGGGCAGAAACCAGATATTAGACAGTGCTGAGATAAGTGTTCATTTGAGAATACAAAAACACAAAACGGAATAAATAGAGGTGGCTTGAAGGAAGTACTCTTGTTCAGAAAAATGTGATTCAACGATTAGGTAACATAGACGAAAAGTGGAAAAAGCTTAAAAAACAACAATAACCAGATGAAGAAATCATATCTTATTCGGCCCCCCTCCCAGTGCACCGGTTTAGTATGAATCAAAAGTTAAGTATTTTGTCGCGGAACTAAAGCCCAACTGTCAGCAAACGGCATACGTTTGAGAGAAAATTATCAAAATTTGCCGTACGCTGCAATACTAAGGTCGTATTATTTGTGATGAGGTCTCAGCACATGAAGGCGTATTGAACGTAATTTTTAAAGACAAGCTGATTTATCTCCCTACTAATGTCTAGCCGATATTGTGAATAGAGGCGCCAATTACGAAGAGAAGATGACCTCATTTCTTATCAGTTGCACGTTTCTTTTAGGAGTGGGATGTTCTCATCCATTCACTTAACTATTTATTCTCATAATCTGCAAGCCGTGCGTGTTTTAGTCATTGTAGGTAGTGGTTTAACAAAGCAGTGACAACATGAGTAATGAATGCAGATAGCGTCAGGCTTTTCTTTGTAAGCATCAACACATTAAGCACGTCATTTTGTGCAGGTTAGCCTCAAATCCCACTTTTATGGCTCACTCAGAAAGGATGCATGTTGTGGGGAAGGATAACACGCTTCTCTGGGTTAACTTCTGGAGGAGGAGAGGGAGGGATCAGCTGTCCGTTAATTTTTCAATTCCTTTCATGAATAGTAAGTGATGTGCGTAAGAAGATGGCAGGAACGAAGGGGAAAAAGCGGAAGTTGGTGTGTGTGTGCGCGCGCGCGCGTGTGTGTGTGGCTTGCCGAAAAAGATGGTAATCCTACGTTGATAGGGCAATCCCCTCCCTTCAGCAGGCTTTACTGCTAGTCATTCTATTAGCTGGAATGGCCCAACCTGATAACATCCAGGAAAACAAAAAGGATGCAAAGAAAGTGGGATGAGATAGCCGCCGATTTTCATAATTCTTTTCGGACCGTCGAAAGGGAAGATGTGTCAACGGAAGAGACTCCGGCAGCAAATTGGAAAACTATCAAATTATCGTTGTGACGGCGGTAGCAGAATGATCGGAGCACCTTGCAACAACTCTCAATTCACCTCGGTCTTAGCGTCGAGGAGGGGAACCTGGCTTAACTTTAAATTTGTCCATGGAGATTCGGGAACACGATAGCTTCTAGAAGGGGGTTAGTCGAGTGGAGCAGAGGGAAGCGAGGATTGGCTTTAGGAGAAGAAGATAGCGCAAGAGATGAGCTGTAGATTTATGGCAGCTTGTTCACATGCACCGTTTTACGTTTTTCTTTGCTTGATTCCGTTCGTTCACAGTGCAGGCCATTTGTCAGGGAACCGGGTGACAGCTCTCCAGGTATCTACTGCTTCTCTTCGGTTCTTTTTTCCTCTTTTTCTGGTCACTCTTGATCTGGTTCGGACCATCTCACACCCAAAGCTGCGGGGCAAGAAGTCAGGTCACATCTCTGGGTGTTGTAGCGTTTTTATCTTCTGCACTTCGGCTATTAGATGGAATTGTAATATGTCGATACCATTATTGATAACGATGAATCTGAAGGCAGCTTTTACACTCTGTTCACCGTTTTCGCACATGCCTATATTCCAGATCTCGCAAGAGATGAACAAGCAAATATTAAAAGTTTATCATTATGCGGCCAATAGAAAAGTACGTGGATCCTCCTTTACTATCTCTCAAAAATGTTAACATTAGTCTCCATAGGACTTGGGGCAGCTGTTAAGCTCCATCTTATAAATCTTAAAACCGCTGTAGGTGTGTCTTATTTTCTAGGAAACTGTTGCATACATAAATGCCAGGTTTTACAGATTGTTTCACCACTTCCTCTAAATGCACACATTTAGAAATAGTGTTTAATATTACTTTAAAAAATACTCATTCTGTTAACCCACAATCGGTATAAAAATTGTGTCTATATTCTTAAAACAACACGCACAAATATTTTAAAATGGTTTTTGTATTTTGCCTTGATGACAAGCATCAAGTCTCGTTAGTTAATGCTCCTGACTGCTATTCCCGGGGCTCCGTGTAGACTCCCAGACATACAATAGTAACATGCTCTTGATTAGAACGACTCTGTGGTCACCATAGTCTGGGTAAGTTAGGTCTCTTTAGTTTTCAGGACTCGTATTCTCGTACTCATTTCACCCGCAACGTGGGGCGGTCACCTCCTCATCCGTGCTGTTAGGCTTACCTTGATGCTTCTCCCGTTGGTTCCAGAAGTTCGCAGTGGGTTGGTTCTCTTCAATTTATCCACGGCTAGCTGCAGTAATTTTCCTTAAACTATATAGGAGCATGGACTTATCCTCGGTAAAGGAAAACGTAGATCTCGGGTGGTGATATAGGAAGACATAGACTTGCTTTGTTTATGAAAAGATGACACTGCAGTTTCTTTTTATTTAAATAACCCTCGTAGTATACAAAACTGGTATTGCCGCTGTAAAATACTGTCCACCGCTGTTAAACTATGGCGCGGATATGACACGAAGTTTAAATATGCTTATTATCTCTTTACGAGTAGCGGATCTTAGGTGTGTTTCTAAAACTATCTTGATTCCCTGTTTTGGCGCGATATCTCACACATCCTGCAACATCTCTCCCTGACCACACATGACAAAAACTGTCGAATAAAATGCAATTCTAAACTGACATGACAAAACTGACTTGATTCCCTTTTTTGGCGCGATACCTCACACATCCTGCAGCATCTCTCCCTGACCACACATGACATAAACTGTCCCGAATTTGCTTCAAACAGATCCATTTATAGTCGCAGGCTTCTGGGGCTGCTTCCTTTCCTATTGGTCCATTTTTAGCGCGACTCGACGCGTCTAACTATTTCGAATAAACTTCCAGAGATCTCATTGGTCCAAGTTTAATATAAATCGCGGCTTTTCCTGCATTTACCGTTAGGCTATCTATCTCGCTCACTTGGTCACGGCGAATTATCAAATAATGGGACAAAGGCTCTACACCCTCGCTGTAGGAATAATGGCACTGCGACCGAAGAGAGGTAATAAAACTACGTTTTCTGCCTTCGAAAGCACTATTCCTGTAGCTAAAACATCTCATCGTGGACAGTATTTTAACATAGCGCTTAAATTATTTACATTAAACCATTTATAACTCTACTAATATTAGTAACCTAGATAGATACATAACGTTAAATCACCCTTCTTAAAATATACAAGCAGTATGAGAAAAAGATATTTACATAGTATGATTTAACATCAATAAAAGTTAATTAATCAATTACCTATAATTATGGTTCTCGGGCTCGGCCTAAAGTTGCCGTTTCAAACGTCTGGCTGATGCAGCAGCGCGTTAAAGGCGGCCGTACTTGAAACGCTGCTTACAGCTCCGCTATTCAAGGGGAGAAATTCCGAAGGTCGTGAGGGCGATGGTTATCATTAGGTGAAAAACGATTCATTGGTCATTTATACCCAAATTATTTCTTTATATAGCAAGCCTGATGCGATATTTCCTTATAATTAAAAAGAGCTTTTACTAACAAAAATGTCAAATCGAAAGCTTAGGTACCACACCCGGGGTTCCAGTATAACCTTAAATAGTATAAGGTAATGCGTTTATGAAGTTCGACCAAAATTTTTGGTTATTATTTTTACTCTTATATATTAGGTTTGTACTTCCAAAATACGAACAGTTTTAGGTACTGCTCTTATATTAGGCGTGGGTAACTGTCTAAATGCCCCTGACCAGACGTGCAATTGGCTACGTCCTTGCATTTTCTAGTTTTTCATCCTTTTGGGTACTTAAAAACATTCAGAATTTACATGTTTTACCAACTTTAGCATTGGCATCAAAACAGCAATATCATTCGTCTCTTTCACTTCACATAGCAACTTTTTATGGAACCTGCACCATAAAATTCATCTTTTTGCACTGTGTCGACTGCAACTAAATTTTAATAACATATTTATTTTGGAAAGAAACAACAAATCCACAAATATAATATGTTATAATTAAAACATTGTTTGAAAATAATAAGAGATGCTGTTATAACTGAATATATTACTTATTCTTCTTTCTTTGTTTTTCTTCCTTTCTGCTTCATTCTTAAGTAAAATTACAAGCCGTGATACAACAGCTTTATTAAACTATCTGCTGAAAAATGTTTTCAATATAGTTGTTTTTAATTTGGTAAGTATTGTACTAAAGTTCATAAATAAAATATAATGGAAAGCACCATATATCTTAAAACTGTAAATCATAGAATTATATAATTACGCCCTTAGCTGCTTGATGTAAAAATGTCATTCAGTCTGTTTAAAAGCTGGTGTTGAATGAGGAAAACTACTGAAAGTTAAAATAATATAAACTATGCAAGACATCCTTGTAGTTCAGAGTTAAATATTTCTCACACATATGTTTAAATACAATATTATAAGATGCAATTAGTGTCTGAAAGTGCACGTCCCAGAGCTGTGAAACAGGAAATGTTTTTAAGAAGAAAGCTTTTGAGCGGAGTGACCCCTTAAAGCATGTTTTCTGTGTCAAAGTGTTAAATCATTCCTAGCAACATTTACTAATATCTCTTCGTTTGCAAGTGTACCATGGCATATAGAAAAAGAATCACGAGGGGGGGGAGGCTATTTAGAAAGTTCTATCATTTTCACCCTTCAGCTTTTGGATGCTATAGATGCCTAATTGTGTCATTTAAAGTTATTTTATTAAGAAATTAAATTTTGAATGTTAAGTGAAAAATACATTTAGTTGGTGTATAGGTATAGATTATACAACGGAGGGAGACACCTCGCGCACTGCGATATACATAGATCTATTGTAGCCCCCCCTGAGGAAGGAATGAAGTGAAGGAAACACAGGAGGCTACAGGCGGTGAGCAGACAGGCCACAAAGACACGCGGAAGTCCCTAACAGTTCCAGGTTCGAAGACCTGTCACACTGCTGGAGCTATATAGAGAGGGTAATGAACAACCCTCGACCGAGCAGCCGTCTAATGTCCAAGGGGAGTATTGTTTCCTTTAAGCAAGTATCCGCACCATCTGTCCGGCACTGCCATACGCCACGTAACGTAGAAGCACACCTAAAAGATGAGAAGGAAACGGAACGAAAGGGAAATGATGGAAATGGTAGATAAGAAACCAACCAGCATTCGCCTACTGACCAGGGAAAATCATGAAAAACACCAAGGTCAGAGTGTGCGGTCGACGGGAATCGAGTTCGCGACTTCCCGAATGCGAGCCTCACACGTTATCGCGGAGCCATTTTGCTCGGTTTTAGTTGGTTTAAATGCTCCATTTCCCAATTAGAAGAAAGCCTGATAAGCTTAAACTCCAACTGGTCGGTCGTTTTTAAAACAGCTAAGATTTATATGATACAGAACCTCCGTTCAAGGAAACACAGGGAGACATAGATCTGTGTGCCGTTGTGTTTTACTGGCTTCTAAAAACAATACTTTCCGCACATTTGAAACTCGCGTTCCTTGCGCCACAGTCGTCTTCTCGCTATTGCCGAAATACTCTTGGTTTGAAGTTACGTACAACTTTATGGCCTGCTACACCCAGGCAACACTTGAAAGCTTTTATGAGTGCTAAAAGCTATGATAAACTTTTTACATGTTATTTCAGTATGTCTTTGTGCTCACAAAATGTTGAAAACCAAAGGCATGGTAAAACTTGAATTCTGATGGAAAAACAACATACGTAGCAGAAGCTATGAAATATTTCGTACTATTATAATCTAAAGATCGTGTGCAGGTATATCTTTAATAAACAGAAGTCAAGTGCCAAATGGATATATCCCTCAAAAAAGTATTCGTCTGCACTTTAAAAAATTCTAGCATCCAAATTAAACGGGAAAAATCTTAATTTTTTTTTCGGACATAAAGATCAATTGGTAATACAGTTTACACATTTTGACGGTTTTTCAGATTGTTCATTTTATAGTTTTACAATTTTTTGGAAAATATTCCAAAATTGCAACTCTTTTGTACGTGGTGTTTTCAAAATTATCTCACATGCATTGAGTAGAGCAATTTTTTTTATTACTTCATTTTTCTGTGAGAATAAGAGTTTATTTGACGGAGGAATAAAATGTCAAAGTTGGGAATTTTCACCTTTTTGCCTTAATTGCTCATTTTCGGCTCACTTTTTACTTCACGAACTTATTTCTTCAGCAGTTTAAGTTACATGTCGATGAACGTGTGTGGGTGTGTCCAAAAAATGGGGGTTACAGACGAACACTGGGGGAGATGCCCCACGCGCACACACCCATCTCACACACGCAATCATACACTCAGAAGACCTACACTAGACTAACTCTACCACAGGACGCTACTGCTAGACCCACGCTATCAGACAAGGGCTCTTCCCTCAATTGCATTCATCCCCCGCCCCCGACTAGGCATTGGAGGGAATTGCCACGTCGGACAAAAATTCAAAGTTACAAACGAAACAATTAGTTCAATAATATATTATACACAACAATGATGTGTCCGACGCGACAATGCACACACATACGCTACAGTATATCCTGAATTTCCTGGGAATATCCTGTGGGGTCCTCTTCATTCGGAAGGGATTTTGTATAGCTGGTAAAACATGATAGACTAAAACTCACTACATAAAACACACACACACACACACACACACACACACACACACACACACACACAAGTTACTTCAAAAAACCCGTTTTGTGGCATCAGCCATTTCCGAAATGTCCGTTGTTATTGGTTTGAATGTTTCAATACTTTTGTCATTTCATGTTTTGAAGTACTGCCAACCTTCAGCTGTTTCTCGCGATATCATGGAAAGAGCATGGAATTTCAAGGCTAGTATATAACGACCCAGGTTGAAACATTTGATTGTCGCTATTCCCTTTGTATGTATAACGAAGTGTGTAATGAAATTATTTATGCAAACGTTTGTTTATCTCAGTTAACTGATGTAGATAAAGGAATATCAAAGCTTGCACAAGAATAGTTTCCAGAAGCTATATGCAAGTAGACAATAGTGGGTAGACGTGTGAATGTAACACAGATTTTTTTTCTTTTTTTGGTTAGGGTCGAGGTTACAATTTCATATGGACAACTAGTCACATCCACTTCTTTATAAAATGTTGATTCTACATTCTGGTGCATATGCGAAAGACAGAGAGAGAGAGAGAGAGAGAGAGAGAGAGAACAGCATTATTGGACAACGAAAAGCCCGATAAATACCAAATTTCATGCTTGAGCCAGTGTGAAACGATGGTATACGAGGATTCTCAAAAAAATCCCATTAACTCAGGTTGTCAAGATTTTCCTTTTATTTTCTAAAAAGTTCCTCAAAAGTTTTGATTAAAGCATCGTACGTCTGTAATATGGTACCAGGAATAAAATGTGTATCTTGAATTTACTGTGAACATTCTGTGATTTCCCCTTCGTTTTCGCTGTTTTATGTAACTCAAAAACCATAAGAAATAGACAAGTCTTGATGACAGGAAAACTGTACAACTCGTAAAAATATACAGATTACTAATTTAACCTTTTTCAATTATTGTTTACAAAAATATTCTTTGTTGCATGTTTACGTTTTCTCAAATTGGTTTGCATAGGCGCGTCATCTAATAACATCGTTCAAGAATGTACAATTTTTTTTCAGCATGGGCTCATTAGTAACAGTTGACCTGTGATATTAATAGTTGAGTTTTGCATTCTTATCGCAAATGAGACAACTTTCGTAATGCCTTATTTGAACCCATTACCAGGTCAAAACTTAGAAAATTGTGAACTATTAATGGTTAGAGAAAGTCGTTTCAGTGCTGCATATCAATTTTGTTTGAATTCTTACACGGCCATATGAGTTTCAACTTTTGTCAGTATTCTTAGATGCCCTATTGCAAATTTTTGAATAGAAATGTCTGTTGGAAACGAAGACCTTACTTTGTGAGTGAGCGAGGTTCTACAGTCACAAATATCCCGTCATGTTCCACCCATGAAAGTTATGGCTTTGATAACATTTTAAAATAGTTATCTTCATGTATATGCCTGCTACTTATCAAGCAGTAGCGCAACAGAGTTTGTAGAAACAAAAGCCTAAGGGTGGCCATCTTGGCAAATATGTTACGTTGTTATTTGGTATTTTTGTCGCATTCCCTCCATGCTATCAAGATTTATGATTTCATTTATAAAGTTGAAGCCGTCAAGAGTTTCTCCGCAGTAACAAGTCCTTTCTGACTCCGCAATATTCTTCTTCTCTTTCTTTTTTTCCTGCTTGTCTTCATTGAGCATGGTAAATGGAGGCACAGATGTTTAAGCACATTAACTGTTATTATGACTCAGTGAATCCTTGCTGAGAATCGTTTTACGCTTCTTCCATTCTTTCCGGTGGTGCTTGGCTCTCTTAGGGACGAAAAAAAGCACACGGAGAATTCTCCCTCCTTAATTAAAACACATATATCATTCCATGTGCTAATAAAATGGCGACGTTATCACCACTCCCGTGCTTGGCTAATGCGCCAGCACAATCTACAACTTTGTTGGCGGGCGCAGATTCAAACACGACTGCCTGCCTTTTATTTGAAGACATTTTGCGAGTTAAAAAGCAAGAGATAAGAAAATAAGTTTCCAAGTCTCTGTAAGGCAAGAAACAGCTGCACTATTATATTGAATTTCTCCAGCAAAGAAATGAAGATTTCAAAAGGAATGGAATGCCTATGCGAGGATGTTTCCTTCGGGATCTTGGAACTGCATTCCTGCATAAGCTTTCCCGGTTTATTTCTGCATAAGTGCAGTTCTACCTTCGGACGACATTTTGATATTCAGCAAACACATTTCGAGCATGATTGAAATAACTGATAAAAATGCAAAACCATGCAGATGTTGCTGCATAACTTCACGACTTATCATACCGTGTCCGAAATCTCGTTGAAAATACATGGTAAATAATAAGGTATGAGTTCGAGATTTCTCCTCATTGGTCCTTAAGGGAACTAATGGGTGAAAATTAGGGCAAAATAGCCATATATTCAATTGTTTGTTGTTGAATGATTATTAGATCCGAGATCCAAATCTTTAGAAACCTGTTTGTTATCCAAGCGAGACCTTGGGACTGAAATTACCAGTTTATGTGGTTTTGAAGTTATTTATCTTAAAATTTGTACAACCTTCTTATGATACCGGTAATTGTTGTGGAAACTTTCAGCTTGAATAATTAGATTTCAAGGTATTAAGCATTTTATAAAAAAAAAAAACCTTCGTGCATAATATTGATAGAACTTTGAAGACTCCTCGAAACATAAAAGCAGCAAACAGTTTTTGTTGTTTTTTAAACCATGCATTTTCTTATTGGGATATAATTGTTCTTTCTTTTCAGATTTGTTTCATTAAAAATTCGTATATATTCTGAAATTGTTTTTCTCCAAACGAGTAACACAACAAACAATAATTATTACTAGAGGTGTGACCATGCTTATGTAGATAAACCATACAATTGTTCATTGAAAGTTGACTATAACTGATCTGAAAGGAAGGATTTATACCTTGAAATAACCCTGTTAGTGAATAATGCAAAAGAAGATAGGGCGCAAGCCTTTAAAGGCCTACTAACTATCTGTGTTAATATTGCAATACACCTTAAAAATGGCATGATGCAAAAAACTAATGCTATTTTGAGTATCGGTCATAAGGTCCTAAGTGTACTTTTATGTAAAACTCTAGAATTCCATAATTTAATCATTTTGGCCAATATTTCAGCCCCTGGGTCCCTTGGAACCAATCGATCAAAATTATGCAAAACTGGTAAAATAGAATTTTTTAAGTTTTTAAATTGTTATCATCCCCGAGTCTTTAAAACAACTTTCGTTTTACCCAAGTGAAATTGAGCAAGATACGTGACGGAACCCTGGCTGGGAGTTTGTCATAGCATTTGCACCTTTCCTTCGGTTGTTCTATAAGTTTGGTATATATGTGTTAATATGCTTCCAAATAATGTATTTTCAAGTAAAATTTTAAAATATGTGTGAAAAATAGATAAACAGGATTTCAGGTTAGTTCATATACCTATACAGGGTGCGGAAAATCAATGTGCTTAAAATTGTACAGTAGAAAGGCAGTACCCAAATAAGCATTTTGAGGCCAGGAGCATGGGTTCGGTGATGCAGTATGAAAACAGCAGTGCTGTATGAGCGTAACTGACATCTGACGTTATGATACATCTTCATTTGTCAGTCAAGATGAAATGTAACTCACACGACAAGTGTGTACGTACTGTCTCAAACTAATGAGTACTGGTACACAATGAGAAACTAACCATTACATGCATGTACTGTACTCTACCCTTGGTACTGAACAAGACGAGCATTCAGCATGACCGTACCTTTCAATAGGCTTCACAACACTTGCGGCATTGAACATCAGACACACCTAGGGACCTAGCACTGTACTAGTCGGCCACCATATGAATGTGTATGTTCGAAAGAGGATCTAATCAGTCAAGAAACAATTGGGCGGTGTATGCGAAGGACAGTCAGGTGAAGAAAACATCCGCAGTTCCAAGTTGCATTTACTAGCGAGGCTGAGGCCTGCACATATAGTACTGCTTTCATTATGCGACTATACATTTCCCTATCGCCTTGCCCCTCCTCTCCTCTGATTCCTAGCCTTGATTGTCAACAAAACAGTGGTGCCCTCCAACAAGCGCATTCTTATCGTGGCCGACTAGTACAAGAGATCGTTCTGTTTACATCTGACATGCCACAAACAGGTTTCACAATTGGAGACTAACGTGACGGATTAATGTTGATGCATGTAGCGCAATAAAGAGGTTTATACGATCCCTTGTTCTTAAACTCAAAATTCTTATTTTGGTACTGCCTTTCTACTCTACAATTTTCTGCACACTGTTTTTCCGCACTCAGTATATAAGCATTGAAATGTATTTTTCTCGGTTGCAATGTTTTAGATTTTTTTCAGTATTTAAAATGCTCCTTGTATTGCAATTTTTAAGTTACCAGAGTGCAATTTTAAACATTTTCTCCAACAGACACTAACTAAAACTTGCTTTAAATTGAAAATTGAATTTTATTCATGGACGCTCCTTAAATGCTGTGGTCGTTAGCGTCCCATTCTATATTGGGCGTGAAAGACCGGTAATTTTGCTCAGAGGCCTCTTTATCGGGCTTGAGGTTCTTTTACGTGCCGTAAATCTACGACACGGGACCACCGGCTTTACTTCCCTCCCGAAGGAAGCCATGCTAAGGATATTTTAGGCCCGAAAAAAATCCACCACCCTCCGCCGGGTTCCAAACCGCGACTTCGTGAACTACAGGCTACCATGGTAACCACTACACCACGGAGGACGATAAAACTTGTTATGCAGTTATTATTGTAAGGCTTATGTGTTATAACACTAAGCTAACCAAAGTTACATTATCATAATTCCCTTTTGCAAGAATTGAAACTAATAATTTAAAAACATATTCTTCAAAATATAATTAATTTTAGAAGCTTATTTCTTAGCAAATTTATTATATAACTCAATGAGGATACATTTGAAATCTGAATGTCATAAAAATTATGAAAATTGCACCGTTACCAGCACCTTTTTAAAATAGCTTAAATTTCTATTTAATCACACATAATTCATTAACTTACACCCTACACCAAGCTTTGCAACAAAGTTTCTTTATAGACATAAGAGGCCGTAAAAGTTTCAAAAGACGTAGTCGAGTACTGTTAAGTTTTTAAACACTCAGAGATCAGTTTCCATAAGTTTTACGCTACTACATAGTTCGTTCAACCAGCGATTGCGTGATGCTGTCTCGGCCGCGACGAAAAAGTTCGTTTTCACAATTTGAGTATTTATTTATGGTGGAATCATAGTGATTCCACATGCGCATGCACATAATGTTTGCCTCGTTTACGTTTGCCGGTAAGACTGCTCGCTCTGATGAATGTTGGCATGTCTGTAGGCTCTCTGTGAATGCAGGGCAGGACAAGCAGGGCATTTATCGCTCAATGTTGCATGTGTGCACGTAATTCTTTGCAGTGGTTGTACAAATTAGTTGGTTCATTAGAAAGCGGAAAAGTATGAAAAGAATTCTATCAGAGCACGAAATCCATTAACCTAAAAATTGGAAAACTTAATTTAAAGAGGCAAGCAAATACTGTTTGCTTGTAGATGGCGTATGTTGAATTATGAAGCGCTTTCCCACCGATAAACAGTTAAATAGCATAACATATTTATCATTCACAAATACCCCAAAGAGCTATAAACAGTTCCACACTTACCGACATTATAGCAGTTATTTTATCATTTTTGCCCAAACCAATTTCACAATTATTCCACATATTCCATAATGAATAAATGAATGTGCATAACTTCTCTGTCTAAATAACGACTTCTCTGCACAAAAAGAAAAGGCACTGACCTTCGTATTATTGTGAGAGAAATATGTTATCACAAAACGTACAATGTACCTGGTAGCCCACAATGAAGATATGACAAATGAGGAACTGTTCCCGTAGACTAGAGAGTGGTTGGCTCTCTGAACACCTATGCGATATGCAGTGCATGTCTTTCTTTCTGTTGGCCAACTGTCGCCACAGGATGGTGCAAAGTCCTGTGGACGAAAACAGGAATATTTGGAAATGAAATGTTATTTTGGACATTTGTGCGCGCAGGTTTCAGATGTTGACAGCAGGGGTCGGAATAGGAACATGACAGGCATATTAATGACCTTTTAATGATGCGACCGCGGGAGCTTGGTCATAAACCGGGGGTGCGCGGTGTTGAGTCCACGCGAGTTGTAGCGACCCACACTGCTGCCTATATCATTTTGTCTAAAGTTGAGAATTCTTTTGATAACTCTCTTCATCACATCTTTAAAATAGTTTCTAAGAGAATCTAAGAAAGAAACTCGTTAAAAGTAAAGACTCCCTCTGCGTACGTATGGCTATTTCGTTCAAATGAGGTTCATTTCTCCTGAAAAGATATAAAAATAGAGTAATAGATATACCGGCCCAGAACAATGACATTCAATTGTGTTTAAGGTAATGCACTAGCGAAATTTGATGAAAATCTCAGGAAAATCTACCTTTAGAACTGCGTGTCAAAAAAGGGGGGGGAATCAAAGGTGTGACTTCAAAGTTGATTTTCATTTTTGATGCAATGGATGTTTACCTTAGTGTGCAACATGGTAGCACAGTAGAAATAAATTTACTTTAATTTAAAAATTTGTGGTTTCTAATTTTTCTCGGTTCATTTGCTTGTTCAAAATGTTCCATACGATATAATTTTCATCCAATTCTGACATTTTTATGCACATACCGAAGAGACAAACAGCTAATACTGTCATATAAATTGTTTGTGTAGGATCCAGGCAGATGCTCCATTCGATTCTCAACAATAATAGTGAACATCTGGGCATTTAAAAGTAATCTAGTTTCTGTATTAATGTATGAATTGTTTTATATAACATTAGCAAAATCCTTGATGTTGCAAGGCTGCCCCAGTGAAAGTATAAGGTATAATGCACGCATGCACCTCAAGCAAATAAAGCGAAGATATTTTCCCTAAGGCTTCGTATGAGAGAATTTATTAAATTCCTAACCAGTAAATTGAGTGTTATTTATGTACGCTCTTTAACTACCTTGGTGGCTGGCGCCCCATTTGTAAATTGTGCAATCGCCATGTCCCATGATGTTTTACCTTCACTATTACTTACGTATGGTAAGTAGAAGTATTCCTTTCATGATTTGGATATCGATATTTCACCAGAAATACATGTTTTGAGGCCCCTGAACCAATAAGGGATTTTTAGAATGTTGAAAGAGGGGGAGGGGAGAACGGCATAACTCAAAAAGCGAAATGTATAAATACCAAACTTGCTAATTTAAGCCCAGCATCTCCCACAGATGCTACACGAAGATTTTCACAAAATTCCACCAACCCCAACTACACTTTATAGTTTTATAAAGAAAAAGCTTCGTTAGTTTTTATTTTCTCTAAAGAGTCAGGACGATTTTAATTAAAATAAAATATGTTTGACATATCGACATGAAGATTAAAGTGCTTGTCTATGCATAATCTGTGAAATCCCCTCATTTTGATTGAATTGTGTATAAATAGGAAACCATAAGAGGTAGACAAAGTTACTTCAGAAGAAACGCAGAACTCATTCAAATATCCCGTTTGTCTTAAATAATGTTTTTCATAGCGTTAGTCTTTATCGAAATTGTTTTTCTTCGCAAGACATCGTTGCTATGTCCATCGATAAGTAGTTAGTTTCTCCATGGCTACTTCTGAATTTATTCCTTCGTGCTTTCGATAAACATTTGAACAGGGTTTCAACAACGCATACGTGACTAAGTACTTAATTCTTAATTTGAAAGCATTTCTAAACAAAAGTTCATCGTGATAACGTAACGCAGATAGATGAATCGCTTTTTATGGAATGCTATATTACATAACATATTTATGTCAAAATGGAATGGATAAAGCAAGTTGTTTGACTGTGACACATCAGTGTTTTGTTTTATAAAATATGTTTCAGAATAAAATGGAATAACACAGAATATACTTTCACAATACTACAATTATTTTAACAAAGCCACACAGTATGTGGTTTCAACATGAATGCAAAGTGAAATATATACCATAAGAATCTGACATCAAGTTGCCTAGCTGCTGCTTCCAGTTCAAAATGTTGACTGAAGAGAGGTTTAATTAAACAACACATAGCTGTAATTATTTATTTTCACCCCATTAGTTTACCAGAAAATACTTAAAAATAATTTGAATTCCAGTTCACATGAACAACTTAGCAGTCATTTTTAAAAACATACTCTCTTGTCAGAAAGAAATACTATAAACTAAACTAACAGCGAAATCCTGCGTCTAAATCCGGAAGTAATCATAATTTCCAGAATAATAGCAAGGCATTGTATAAGTATCCTTACATTACTGAGGCACATCGGAAGCACTTAATACAATTACTACTAATATGTACATAATTTAAGGGATTTATATCCTGAGATTGTCAGAAAACTTGCGTCATTTACTTTCTTTATCAAATCATGTGCTTGTTACTTTCTCTACCACGTGCATAGTAAGTAGAGGAGGTATTGCATTCCACCCAAAAAATTCTATACCGAGATTTCACCGGAAAGACAATATTTGAGACCCCCTGAACCCCCAAAATAAAGCATCTTTAGAAAACGTTTTGTGTGTGGTGTGAACAGCATAACTCAAAAACGAAATCTCGGATAAATACCAAACGTGGTATTTAAGTTCAGTACTTTCCAAAGATGTGACACGAAGGTTTCCAAGATAATCCCCGTACCCTAAACTACCCTTTACATGGAACGTTTTTCGAAATTTATTTTCTAAAAAATACCTTTTAAGGATCTTGAATTTTCAGCAAATAGCTTGTGAAATCCTCTTCATACGGAAGGAATTTTGTAGAATCTTGTATAACCGGTAAACGTTAAGTGATAGACGAAAACGTACTTCACAAAAAATTTAGATCTCCTTAAAACACACAATTTACTTCAAATAACTTTTTTGTGGCAGACGCCATTCCGAGATATCCATTATTAATATTTCGATTTGTTCAATACTTTGTCATTCATTCAAGTCCTGTCGATTTTCGGTCTTTCTCGCGATGTTATGGAAAGAGTATGCAATTTTAAGTCTAGCATATAGCATCCAATTCTTAAACATCTGACTATCGCTCTCTGTGTATCTATAACGAAATGTGTAATGCAGCTATTACCGATCGGGAGGCTCAGGCGGTAACGGTAACGTCTGTGGCGCGCATTCGGGAGGTCCTGGGTTCGGTCCCCGGCGACCGTCCACTCTGACCCGTGGGTTTTTTCGGGGGTTTCCCCGGGTGGTCAGGCGAATGCTGGAGTGGTTTCTTTCATCCCCCGAATGTCCTGTCCCTCCATTTCGTTCCATTAATCATTTCATTCACTCCACCCCGTTTGGTTTATTTCAGGGTCGAAACTGTTGGCGATGGTGTTTCGGTGCAGCGTGGCGGTGAAAAAAAATGCTCTCTGTGAACTTCCTCCTTCCCTCGGCCTTCGGCTGATTGCTAGGGTATAGGGACCGTCACCTGGGGGGGTGCGTTGGCCATATGTGGGCGGGATCTCCAGTCTGCCGGGGCGACTATATCTGGAAACTGTAGAGACTCTGTCGTTGATGTGCCGTCACTCCTGGTTTCGGCCGCCCTGTGTCTCCCTTCACCTTATCCCTCCCTCCTGGGGGCGCCCCCTGGTGGGGCGTCGGTACAATATCCGGATTCACTGCCGACTCCCCTCCGCTTCACAATTCAGTCCAATGCAGCTATTTCTGCGAATGTTTATCTCGATTAAAATGAAGTATGTAGAAAAATAAACTTCCATAAGAATAATTTGTATAGCCATTAATAAAGGATGCATTAAAAAGTAATGTGAATGTAATACATCAGAAAGTTTTCCCTCCGATTACGTAACTGTACCCCCTGCAAACCTCTCGTCTCCCACAAGAGGACGCTTACCCAGTTTGAGTATAGTGGTTTAGCACAAGAAATGCTAGGCAGAGGTCATTTTATTGAAACGAAATGCTGAAAATATCAATAATGATAAAACAACTATTATAGATCTGTGTGTATGCCTCGCAATGTCTCAGCTTAAAACCCACACTTAACAGGGGCTTTATAAACGGCGTCCAGGAGCCAGTGATGAATGTTTTTAGATTCAGACATTTTAACATAAATTAACATTCGTTCTTTCTGCTCACGGCACCATAGGCAGTGGACACTGATGATATATAAAATGAAATGAAATTATATTTGGAATAGGAAATTTGGGAAGGAGACATTCCAATCCTAAGTCACCTCCAGTTCACGATTCCGTGCCTTGGCTACCCGTGTCGGTAGCATGTTATGCTATTAAAGCACTGGGTTTTCAAGAATTTTCTTATAAAGTGATTCATAATTACCCTCAAACCGTTAGTCTAACGAGGCGGATTATGTGCGAAAGTTTGCTTATTTTCAAAATGTTAGCTTTCGTGTTGACAATATTGACAAATGCTAATTGTAAACTCGTGACCACGATTGTAATACAACTCGCCCATAGTTTTGTTTTTCCCTGCGGGAATTTATTGTGTACTCTCTTTCTCTTGCTCGGCACTCTATTGTAAATGTTTGTATGAGGAATTGTATTCAGCGTTGGAAATTTGGGTAGGGATAACTCTAATGTACGGTTTTTGCCGCGTTCAAAATAATTAAGTGTCTAAAATGCTTCTCACGTCGGTTACGCCGCATAGATGTGTATCTAAAAGTTTGAAACTATGATAGGAATAATTTTGAAGCATATAAAGTAGCCTATACATTTTGGAAAGTCCTATAGCCTAAGCGTACCAAGTTTTCTCCAAATAGGCCAAATAAAAAAAGAAAATAAAGTACGTTGGTAAGGAAGGGGTTGAAAATATGGGTAGCGTTAGTTTTTTTTTAAAACCGGTAAAACCCAAATGTGTAAGTGGTAGAGGTTTCGTCCAAGTCTGTCTTAATATTTATTTGCCTTTTAGAACTTGACTTCAATTCTTTCCTTCCTCATTTTGGCTCTAGAGGCTGGCTTATCTATGTGAAATGATATCAGCGTTTTAACTTAGGTGGTAACAATATATCTGCCATTGGATTGTACTGTTTTCTTTTATTTATTTTGTTTTATTATCTAATAACTGTTGAATATATAACAATATGCTTCCTATCTTGTTATTTGTGAAGATGCTTTTTGTATTTATCAATCTCGGCGTCTAGCTTTTGAAACCATGGACAAAATTATTATAAGTATGGTCTATTTCGCTCAGAGCATAGAAGAGTTTATTAGAGAAAAATATCTCCCCACACGAAATATTCATGTGTATTTATCTCAACATTCATTCCAATCGTAAAATTCGTATAGGTATACACTTATGGTATTTAATGTGTGCCAAATATGTTTTTGTTTCCTAATTATTTTGGAGTGATATTATAGATTTAAAATAAACAAACTATTGTTTCAAGTTGATTTGAATAATTACTACATCGCATTCATGGAGCTCTGATATGGTCTATCAGAAAGAAAATACACAGTAATAAAATATGAACAGATAAATCACATTGACCATTACCAGTTTCAAAGCTAACAAACTGTGATAAAATTAAGTGTAAGTATATAAATGAAAATACTGGCAACGTGCCAAATTTTAGAAAAGCTTTAAGGGTATCTGGATGAAAATATGGTAATTTTAAACCCAATATTCAGGAATTACAAAGACGTTGACAAATAAACAGGAAATCTGACCTTATAAAATGCTATAAATTTACGTCTACACTTATTTATGGACCCAAAACTTAGACAGTTGCACAGCACAGTAGCATATTATTATTTTTATTTATTTTTTACGGGTTATTTTGCGCGTTTTACGCATGTTTGTCACATAGATAATAGCTTAGCTTCTGGTCTTCAGACTTATATGAACTTTTGTCATCTCTTATGAATGCCATGTAAAATTTCCTGGTGCTCTGAGAAGATTTAGAGCTCTAAATGGATTAAAATGTGGACCTTGTAATCTGTACTCAATACGGAAACTTGATCCAAAGCTTTCAGAGACAGGTTATATAAGAAAGGCGAAAGAATGCTTTGGTTATCCAAAATGTGTGGAACATGGTGTGCATACTAATTTATTATTAAAAGCAAAATAAATCCGATAGGACGCACATATGTTGAGAAATAACATGAAAAAACATTATTGCCATTTTTTGAAAGTTCTGTTGATGTAAGTTAAACCTTTATTTCAAAGGGAAATTTCATCGCAGAATTTAAAATAGGTATTCTCCTTAAGTAAAAGAATCAGAAAACAGGACAATTTTAATACGAAAAGTGAAAAAATTCGCGTAATGGTCATCAGTAGATATTTTGCTTGTTCGTTCTGAGCTATAATACTGACCATGGCCCGCATTTTGATGACCTAAACTATTTGAAAAATTGCGTATAAAATTACTGTAAAATGTTTAAAAATTACATAACAACTACAAAAATTACCTAAAACTAAGGTTTATTACCTTATTACAATTAGTTCACAGAAAGTTATAAATTAATTTACACCTGCGTGTATGTGTTTTATAAGGAGAAAAAGTAGGTATAAGAATGATTGGATGATTCAGAAATAAAATCAATTAAAATATCTGTTTGCTCCATGTTCTTGTTTGAATCTGAAAAGGAAATTAAGAAAATTGTTTCTGAAGCAGACCTTACAAAACTGTAGCATTAACGTTTTGAGTTTTCAGATTATACAAAATTCACGGCCAATGAAGAGGACATCTCAGCCTATAGCAACCTGAATGTAGGCATTCATTAAAGCGAAAGTTGTAAAACTGACCTGTATCATCCATAGTTTGGGACATGAATTCATAACAGTAGAGGAGGTGGTCCAATAATGGCCTAGGGTCTAAATTCGGGCTAGTAAGGTTTTGAATACTGGGAGGTGCTGCATCTTAGCAGAAATGATTTTAAACAATGCTCAAGCCCATTGTTATAGCCAGATGAAAATTGCCAGTCAGTGTGCAGGTCTGCTTCAGTAGTGATTTAAAGTTCATTTTTAACGTTCTCAGAACTTTTTCAGTTATGCATTCTCTATTAGGTGGTACTATACGATTGTTCCTATCCATCGTATTCAGGACATTAATTGAGCTCGCAGAATCAACTAGTTTGAACGATTATTGCTTTTGTATATTGTTACATAACCTAAAATGTTCGAACTCTGAAAGCTCTAAATTCGGGCTACCACATAGGTTTAATATCGAGCTACTAGCCCAATTTTAGATCACAGTATTAAAAATGTTTAAATCAGCCCCTTTTGTTACAGAATAGAAAAAACGTCCATAAGGATAAAAGGAAAAAGTGGAATGAAGCAGATATGGTAAAGGCAATTCATGTTGTCCGTGAAAAAAAAAAGATAGACAATCTAAAATCCGCCTAAATATTTAATGTGCCACCTACAACATTACAGTCTCAAAGCAAAAGAAGTGGCGTTTGGACGTGTTGACTAAAAGAGGCAGAAATCTTGTATTGGGCCAGGAATTTGAGAAACAGTTGACTGCCTATCTACTTCATATGGAAGAGATTTTACGGTTTCACACTTTGAGACCTGCGTCGAATGACGTACCAATTAGCAGTCAGAAATATAACTGGCACTCCATATAAAAACGCATCAACTATGTCTCTCTCTTTGGAAAAGACTTGCGTCTAAATATCCGCAGCCAGAGGAGAAGTCCAAAAAAAGAGTTTAAATTTTGAAGAACAAGAAGATGCTAAATTAACAATTGGGAAAGATAAACAAGGAAGAAAAGGAAAAGTAAAAGTTAAAAGGAATGGTAGAAAACATCTGGATTCAGACTCAGAAGATTCACAGGACGCTGTCTTGTAGATGATGAATTGAGTGACTTGGAATTGCGCAAAAATAAACCAGGTGATGATGCCGCTTGCATTTTTTATCACACACTTTTCTCAAATGACACAAAAGGAGAAATATGCCTAATGTGTGCTATGTGCAAAATGTGGACTATGAGTGTGCTGGAGCCAATAAAGACATTTACATCTGGGACTTTTGCAAGTAATTTAATATATTATCCCAATTCTATAAGACTCAATAAGTTCAATTCTAACAACGTTTTCTCGTTTTCTGTTTAAATAATAGTTACACTAAAACTATTAACTTCTATCATTTTAATCATAGTTGATATATAGATATTGCCATATATGTATTCCATACATTAAATCATATTAATTCACAATAATCTATTTTTCGGTGTTTTCTTCATTTCACTGCTGTAAATTTGCATATAACCCGAATTTAGACCACTCTTCAAAACCTGCCAAATTGACAATGGTTCTTGAAAAATTCGTATTAAATAATTTAATTATTTTTTTGTGTTCACTCACATTTATTTCAAAGACAATCTTTCACTCTGTTAACTGTGTTGGGTTGCATAGGTTTCCCTTCAATATAATATGAGATGTGATGTGAACGAAAAGGAAATGGTAGCCCAAATTTGGACCCCTTCCAGATTAAATGTGATCTCCTTTAAGAATGCGAGTAAAAAGGATCCAAATTACTTCTGAGTCGAATACCGAAGTTTCTGATGTTTGAAAATTTATCCTTGTGCAAAATATCAGTAAAATAAAAGTATTTATACACTCAATGCAAATACAAGAAAATGACTAATTAAAGGCGTAGAGGGCAAGATGACAAAATAATTAAGTAAGATAGGAAAAAATGCCGTAAAATAGAAAATGGCATATAATGATCAAATTAGGCTGATGTACACGTTAGCTACTCCTGTTATGCAACAATTTAAAAGTCAAAAAGTCCGGGCGCTGATACATTATGTTTTGGGAAAGAGTTATGGTTTCTCAAAAATGTTAGATTGTCAGTAAGCAATTGGATCAAAGGAAGTTAATAGAGTGATGCAAGAATCCCTCACAATACTGCTGTAAGTAGTAACAGGCCAGATAGCGTTTGTTGCATATTTATTTACACGTTTTGCTTATAGTATGTATTATTTTTAACTTATATTGCTAGTTTAAATTTTTCTTCAACGTGTAACAATGTCTCAATTCTGTTGCCGATTGGATGCCGAGCGTTTCATACGAAAGTTATCTGAACTTAGCAGTAACTCTTTAAGTAGGTCAGAATATCTTGGACGCGTTTGGTACAATACTCATATTAAATGGCCCTACAAACAAGATTTAAAGGTATAAGGTCATGTGGCCAGGGAGGTCCATTCAACTCGACCTCGACATCCCATCTATTCTTTCGGAAGTATAAGATTGAGAAACTCTAACATAATCTGTGCGTAGCGCGTAGGCGTATTTTGCAATCGATGTTACTCGAACGCCACTACGTTGGAAAAAAATGAGGTAACTGTACAAATGACCGTGACATTTGTTAAAAGTAACTGTTGCCACTGCTGTAATATCAATAGTAAGCGCGTCCACAGCTCACTCTCACTCCTCGTGATGAGTGACTTTTGACTTACCCTGTATTTACAATTCATTTGTATCATTTAAAAGGCGAAAGTCAAGTGTAAAGATTTAAGTAATCGTTTATGGACGAGCGCTAAAAATTTATCACCCCTGGTAACCTCCCGAAAATGCTATGACTGACGGGAGCTGTGTAAATGCATCTGTGCATGGAAAAAGAAGAGAAACCGTTTTCTATAGTTTCACATAGCATAAAAGATGCTTCAAACACTAAAGTCTGTATTTGTAATGCGGAGTTTCGAGCATGCTTATAATTTCAAATAAAAATCTTGTGCGTTACATTCACATTACTTTTTATACTCTCTGTCGCTTATTAGTGGATATATAAATTATTCTTACAAAATTTATTTTCCTATCTGCTTCGTTTTAATCGGGATAAACCTTGCTGGAAATAGCTGCATTACACATTTCGTATAGATACAAAGGGAATAGCGATAGTAAAATGTTTTAGAACTGGACGCTATACGCTGGCTTTAAAATTCCATACTCCTTCCATTACATCGCAAGAAACAACTGCTAATCGACAAGACCTTAAAAGAATGACAAAGTATTGAATAATTCGAATCATTAATAACGGATATCTGGGAAATGGCAAATGTCACAAAAACTATTTTAAATAAATAGTGTGTTTTAAATAGATCTACATCTTTGTATAGTACGCTAGTACTATAGTACTACGCTAGTATAGTACGCTTAACTTTTACCATTTATACAAAATTATGTAAAATTCCGAATGAAGAGGAGTTCACAAATTATTCCCAGAAAATTCAAGATATACGTTTTATTCTTCATTTGAATAACTTTAATGCATAGTATTTTAATAAAAATCCTAAGAGTCATTTTTCAGAAAATAAAAAATTTCGAAATATGTTCCACGTAAAGGATAGTTTGGGGTGGGGAAAGGTGCTAAACATAAATATCAGGTTTGGTATTTATTCGACACTTCGATTTTGAGTAATGCTGTTCACAGACACAGATACACAAACACACACATACACACGAACATTTTTCAAAACCTGATTTTCTTTTTGTTTCAGAGAGCCTCCAAACATGTATTTCCGGTGAAATCTCGCTATCGAATTTTTGGGTGAAATGCAATACCTTCTCTACCTCCATGTGCATGGTAGAGAAGGTAAAAATGCCGAGAGCCCATGGGAACATATCTATGTATCGGAACAAGCTGCATAGCCTAACCTTGCGTAAGAAAAAACATGAATATGTTCATCAAAGTATTACATTGCATACTTTAAGTTTATATTCTTACGTTTGATTTACGAAAATACAACTATTTTTTTAGCCTACTTCTGTCCATAAAGGGACACATTTTAGCAACGTTTGTGAGACGCTAACGATCGAAATAGTTCATGGCTTCATAGAGGTAATGTCCGTTCCCTGCAGTGCACCTTCCAGGCCATTATCCTGCATCAATTTTTTCTTCCGACATCGCAATTCAGCTTCAAAGATACGTGGCGGTATCTCAGGACTATAAACAGAGGAGAACCCATGGGCACCTAGAATGTCAGTCACCTACAGTGCTGAGCATTATCGTGAATCAAAATAATGCTTCTGAGAGATGGCTATTGCCAGCGCTTTGATATGGTGAATGGTGTTTACATAATTGTTCTTTTCTTCAGAACCTCCCTGAGTAGACCATTAATATTATCTCTTATTTACCAATTACCGTTATAAAGCGTGAACGGTGAGTATATTATCAGCAATGGACGTTTGTCATGCACGTGAGGCATGATTTCCTCCTTGAAGCTAAACCTTATTGTCCAGTGTAGCAGGTTCCTTCCCATGATTGCTAGAAGCAGGATTGTATATAAATTAGCCGAAGCCCTTTTAAAATACGGAATCAGATGTTCTACAGCGATGTATATAAACTTAAAATACTTTCGAAATAAAAACATTATGTTTCACTTCTTGTCTAAGATGTGCAGAATACTTAGAAGGACATACCAAAAGAGGTGTAAACGAAAGTCAAATCCACCCAACCTTGGGAAAAGCTAATAGATACAGCCTGCTAAGTAGAAACAATGTGAGAATTACTCTGAAAAATGATCGCCACCAACTGTTAACCAACAGAGAAAGAAGTTGGCTTCTCCCCAGTTTCCTTTCGTGAATAAATCGTCGGAACGTTAATAACGGAAGAATGGGAAACCATTACCTTCCCCCCTCGGCCCATCATTTCAGTCGCGCTCTGGATACCGAATTGCTTGTAAGGATATACACACAGATGTAGGAAGCAACCGCTCGGAGAACCTGGTAACGTGTTCAAATCTTGAACCTCTTTTCTTGCAAGACCTCAAACTTTAGAAGCGACAGAGAGAGAGAGAGAGAGAGAGAGAGAGAGAGAGAGAGAGAGAGAGAGAGATGGAGAAGTTGGAAACCATTTACATTGAAGGAAGGAACTCCTGAACAGCTTGTTCGACCATTAACTCTAAACGATTAAGTCGAGGTAAATGATAGCAGTTTGCAAACGGGCGGCAGTGGGAATAGGAGAAGTCGTGAGGTTTCCGTGAACATCCCATCTCTCACACATGTTCAACTCCTCACTCTGCTTTTGGCGTTTGCCACTTTATATCTGTGACACTTTACTCCTGCTGTTGCTATAGGTAAATTCAGAATCATGCTGTTACACTATTTTATTTCCCTACTCGCTTTCCAAAAGTGAGTAATATGATGTTTCTCAAAATGTAGGTAGCGGCTACTAGGTGCCATAACGAGGAATTGAAGAGACACTCGAAGGAGAAATTTCGGTTTGATAATCGTATGGTGGCTTTCATTCATACGTTTTAATTCATTGTCATTATCTTCACATCGCGTTCACATTCTATATCTAGCTCATACTCGTTTTACCAAAATCACTTTCTTCCAAACCTTACACAATTATCTACTGAAGTCTTTAGACTTCATTAGACTCTTGGTGGTTGGTTACCTTTAGTACGAAAAATTAACGAAATATACAAACACTATAAATACTTGGAGTATGGGGCAAAAGTCTACCCAAGATCGCAATTGGAGAAGGTTACATTATGGTTAGTCACCTCCAAGTACATAACCATTACTATTCGCACACCTTTTCTTGAGCTCTCCGATAGTGTTGTTGACGTCCAGCAACCCAGCAATCGATAGCAGGTCGCCCAGATTTACCTAGGCTGAGTGTAAAATCACCACAATACCTAGCCGCTAGCGCGGCTTTACCTGTGCGATAAAATAGATTTAGAGTTTTACGCAAGCTCTTGTGTCATGTGTCTGTTGGCGGAGCTTCGCTTCCTATGCTGTCATTGGCTGGGTCTTAGCGAACCACTCGAGCGGACAAGCGTTAAAGTGGTGACCAAGTTCAATACTGCTTAACTTGGGCAGCCGCTTGCGTGACTGTCAAATTAAGCAAGCCGGCTGGCAGCGAAGCAAGATAGGATATGGGTGTAGCCAAGTTAACACAAGGGCGGGGTCACTGCTGAACGGTCACTCATCCAGCTAGTGACCAGGCCCAATACAGCTTAACTTGGGGGATGTAAGAGATGGATTGGTAGCCCTTATGTCAGCGGTCCCATGGCGTCCTTGGGTAGGCGGTAGCTCTTCCGTCTTCTGGGGCTCCTGTGATCATAATGTCCCAGGGCGTTCAGCAGTTGATTTGGATGGGTTGCGAGTTTCGTGTGCATGGTGCGAAATTTCTCGCGCACCATGTCCACGATATATTTGAGTCCGGAATGGGTATATAGGATATGAGACGGGAATCTACGCCCAGTATCATAGATCATCCATAATCCCCTGTTCTGAACTGACTGCAGTTTGCGGATGGTGGTCGCTGTCACCGATCCCCAGATCTCGCATCCATAACAGAATCAGGGACGGAATGATCGCTCGATATAGGCGGAGGTTTAGGTAATTAGGCATACTGGAATGAAAAACAGGGTACAACTGCCTGAGTGCGGCGTGGCCGAGGCTGACCTTTACCCTGACATGTGGAGCGAAAGTGAGCCTGCGGTCGAGTAGGATCCCAAGATATTTAGCCGAGGTAACAGGGGATACTCCTCCGCCGCAATCTTAGTGACCGCGTCGTCCGCCAGAGGCGAATCTTGCCCAGGATAAGGGCAGAGCTATTTCCTGGGCTATTGGCCATCCTCCACTTCTCGCTCTACCTGCCAATGGCCTAGAGCTGTCGCTGCAGTGGAGGGTAACAGAAGTGGACATTTTTGTAGACGGGAACAGGGCGTTTCATGTTTTTTACGCAGTCGCACCTTAAATTATATCATAGAAGGCCGTGAGTTGGACTTTCCGCCATTGTTTTTCCATGATAGCCAACGGTTGAATTAAAGGGCTATTGTGGGATTATGTTCCGTATATGGAACAAATTAACCATTATGATTTAGGTTTATTTCTCTGACAACTAATTAAACCGCACATTAAGCGTATTATGATGAAATGAGGTTGACGTAGAAATCAGCTACAAAATTACCGCGATGCTGTTAAATGCGCGTGGTAACATGGAGCATGAACGACGATGCTCAGCTGTTCCTTTGGCAAAGCATATGCCTTCTTGACTCGGACCATTCATAGCACTAGGAGTGCATGGCTCAAGGAAAAGTGCGAGTACGTGCAACAATGAATAATCCATTGACAGGTACACAGAAAAACTCCCAAGTGGGGTGATGAATAGCTGAGTTAAAGGTTAAAATAACTGGGAACGGAAACCAGTGCGAGAACTACAGGGTTAAACCACATGCACTATATACAACGTGAGCGTTCACAATTAACGGGAAGCTTTAGCGTGTCCAGGGAACGGGAAAGAAGACTTGGTGAATTTTCAGCATTTTCGTGTATTCCCGCGAACTGTATATTGGATGCATATTTTGCAAATTAGACCCTATACTGTAGAAATTATTCAAGGTGACCGTGGCCTAAACCAGCCGCTAGAACTCTCTCTAGTCGCAAACTGGAAAACCAAAAATGGAAGGAATTCTTTAAAGTACTCCTTATTCCCTCAGGTTCATTGAGCGTTGTAGAACAACGAGTAACAGCAGAGAACAAGTAATAATATTAAAGAACAATGAATAGCATTAATGCACACTGGTGATAAAAGAATGACGGATGCATGGTAAGACGCTTTCCGCTAGAGCGGCTAGAAGATTCGGAAATAGTAATGGCTCTGGAAGAACCAGTATGCAACTTATGTAATGAAGAGGATGAAACTGCCTATCATATAATCTTCAAATGCGAAGCGCTGTGTAGGAAAAGATAACTACTGGGGTTGATGAACCCTGATGGCCATCTTTCTAAGTAACATTTAGTTAATAACCCATTGTTCCTTATTAAAGGGACAGGGTTATTTAAAGTGATATAGATAGGAGATAAAAACCTACAATAAAAAATATATAATAAACCTTATAGGCTTCAGTATTAAGGACAATCGTAACTCGACTCCACCTTTACATAAGTCAATGACTCTATGTTTAGAAAACGCTTACTCTATCAAGTTTTGACGTTGTATAACCTGCATTATGTCGGCTGACTTGGAAACAGCTATTTGGCCAATTATAAATAGATGATATTCCGTTTTCTGTCGATATGGTCATCGACATGCATTCCCGTTCTCGGTTTATTGTGAACCAAAATGTTGCACATCGTTTTGCTTTCCATTCCGTTTCTGTTCTCGGGTAACTGGGAACCAGCATTAATAATGATTTTGAAGAACGCCTATTTAGAATCTACTCCACACCCCAGTTCGATATAATTGAATTGAATGCCATCAGAAACATTTTAAATTAAAAATCTTGTGAGCAAGGAATTTCTGCAGTAAATGCAATGTATGGTTAATTTTTCTAGAGACGAGTAAGACAACCGCTGCAAAGAAAAAAGGAGGATTGTGGATGAGATTAAAGACAAGGTTTGTTTCATACGGCAATGAAAGGAAGTGAAGCACAACAGCTGGGGAACAGGTTAGCCCTCCCAGAATCCGTTTATTTACTTGGTGGAGACAAAGCGAGCATTTCCGGAAATCATTTGAACACCCTCTTCATTCCGCCCCCGCCCCTCTCTTTCTTGCAACAAGCCCTCGTGAACCAGTTAGCTTTCCCCATTCCCTTCGGTCGTAAGTTGGGAAGTCAGCGAGCGGGATGAAACATTTTCCCCTTGCTTGCCGGAGGCAAGTCGTGTGAAATGTCCCATTTGGTGGTCCAGCATCCAGACGGGAGCCAACAGACCTTAACACACAAACACATCCTGGCGAAATAGCAATAACAAAACGATTTAACTACTCCGGTTTTCTTCCCGAAGCAAATTTTACGTATTATAGCGCGAGTTCCTGCACGCCAACATCTTCAGTTTCTTTATGCTCTGTGTTTCAAGTGTCGTTTCCAGTTGATTAACTGTCAACATTGGAAACCTGTCATCGCATTGTTTACTTATACGCTGAAGGGTTGCAAAGAGAGAGAAAGGAGTAAGATTTATATTGCTCTTCGGAAGCCTTAGGATCGTTTGGAAATGAAAATAAACCAACATCAAGCACTTAATTTACAATAGTGGAAATGTACACAGACGACTAACTGTTCGTTCCAGTGCCTTTGTTTTGTTTAACTCATTTGTCTTTCCCTTTGTAATCGGTTTATAGAACCTGGGAGTGGAATCGTTGCCCAATCATCAAATCTTAAATAGAATATGTTTCCGCTATCAAGGTACCAAAATACAGTGTATGTACACAGCTCGATTCGTGGAAGCTTGGATCGTTTTTTTTTTTTTTTTTTTTTTTTTTTTGCGTTGTAAGCGAGTTACGTCTGTTAGCAAACTTAGTGGCAAGTTGAGTTTCACATTTACAGTAAAGTTTATGTTAGACGACGGCAATAGTAAAGTGCACTTAAAATTAGCAAACTCCGAGGTGAATAGATAGACCTTTACACCGATTAAATGGCGGAGAAATTCTAAAGTACAAACTGCACTGAAGAGCAGCGGATTGTGTGTTTATACGGGTTGTTCTACTATATAAATGTATCTGGAGTAGTTTTTCTCGCATTTTGAATAATGCTTGAGCATATTCTCGTTCCTCATAATGATATTTTAATTTGGTTTGTGTATTTATTTATACTAAAATGTTGTTTCTGTATTTTTTATTGACGATCTTGCACCGATGAGACATATGTGGGCGCAGAGAACCATGTTTCGACTGACGATAGCACCTGAATAATGAAGCTCAAAGAATGTGCACGCATTTATAGTGTTCTGTAGGTATGTGGGTAGTATAGTGCTATATCTACTGTGAAATTCATTTAATACTGCCTTATAAAAGTCTAATGTATAACATTCACATGACGTTCTCTAGCCATAATAAATTCACATGCTATCTGTTATATATAAAACTGATTCTTTTACCCACGATACTACTCTCAATTAATGTGTCTAGAAGTTACTTCCAATCAGTCAGCACTGGTTAGATAGGTACAACATGCTAAGTAACATTCATATTATGATTATGTCATAATCCCTAATAACCAGCTCATGAGAAGGAAAAGGAAAAAAGAAGGATCACAAACGTTCAAATATCTTCCGTTGGATGGCATATTTGGGAAAATAAAAACATAAACTTAGAATACTTCAAAACCGGCTAACATTATGAAAAAAGAAATGAGCTATACCTTTTTCATAATTTTCTGTCTTTTTTGTTTTTCAGTTATACAAAGCTGATTTAGAATGAGGACATCATATGCTTTTTACAGAAAATTCAAGATACGTATTTTACTCATGTTAGCATCTCAAAATATGACATTTTAGAGTCCTTTTAGATAAGATACAAAACAACGAAAGTTCTTCCGTGTAAAAGGTGGCTTGGCATCGGGGAATCTGGTGAACTTTGTATTGTATCCTTGAAGGAAACTGGATTTAAACAGGAGCTCGGCATTCATCCAACTTCTCGATTTTGGGTGTGCTGTTCACACGCGCAAAACACACCGTTTTAATAACATGCTTTTTGGATTCAAGGTGCCTCAGAACTTGTATATCCGGTGAAATCTCGATATCAGATTTTAGAGTGGAATTCAGTACTTACTGTATCTGCCATAGGTAAGCGTTGCAGTGAAATTATATTTAATTAATCACACAACCTTCTGTTATCTAGCTATAACTCTTTAACGCCTTCCAAAAGCTGCATAACGGCCAGGGGTGAAAAAAGTATCGTGATTGTAGTGTGGCTTTCACGGCCTGTTACAGACTTTATCTGCAAGCCTTGCAGGCTGCAGAACGTTTAGGGTAATCGGCCCAGTCTGTGAACTCTTTATTTTGGATTCGAAATCCCTATCCAAACCTGCACAGGTGAAGGGAAATTTTCAAATCTCGGATATCTCCGTTGCTGGAGAAACTTACAAGCCAATCTTTATCGTATTCGGCGTTTAAAAAAATGCGGATCTTGAAAACCGGGGTCATACCTCGGTCTTAAAATGACTCAACATTCTATCTGTATGCATTGCAGATATGTGGTTTTTCGTTGCCCATTACGATACGAGTATTAATTTTATTGTTTATCAAATTCTGAGTAAAATTAAACAATCTGACATGAAACTGTTCAATGTTTGCTTTTACCTTTTATAAGAAGTGATGAAGGGATAACACAGTTGATATCGGGTGAGTGGGTGCTAAACTCGCTCCCATATTCACTGGGAGATATTATATCCAATATAATTTGAGGTTAAGAATACGCAAATGTACTCATGAGCTCAACCTAACAAAACTGTCATGTGCTACATTCGCATGGCATTTTCTACCCTCTATCATTTATTTTTATAAACCTTCTACAAACTATTCCTGCAAACGCTTATTATTCTATGCACTTCAAGTTAATTGCTATTAACATTTGCATAAATATTTCCATTGCATATTTCGTAAAGTACAAAGGAAATACCAATAGTGAAATGTTTACAAACTGGTCGCTATATACTGGCCTTTAAGTGCAATGCTCTTTCCATGACATCGTGAGAAATGAACAAAGCACGCAATTGTTGTAAATTCTTTGCTGGTTTTTGGATGTGTGTGGCAAATTACATTGAAATTTGTTCACCTGCTTCTGTGGTGAACTCGACCTCTTGGCCTTATGTAGAGCTTAAGGGGAGAGACTAAATGGCAAAAATTGCCAAAAAAAAAAAAAAATTTGCGCAGTCTTATAAACCGGAATTTCTTCTTGAAGTTGATGTATATTTTATCGTTGTAGTCACAATACTTGTATTCAAAATATTTTTTTTAAAAGGGGCGTGCATCTGCCATTTTGTACTATGAATTCTGCAATACTTCACAGAAAAAAATAATAACTCCTACACACTTTGGGGTAGAGTGGTAAACTTTAGTGCAGCTTTTAGGAGAAAGTTTTGCTCTACAAGTTTATACTACTGTTAATATGGCAACTTCTGTATACTCAAACCATGTGGTTTCATTCTTTGTAAACATATGGAAGTTTGTTTTCTCAATTTTTGCTTTGAACAACTTTTGCCTTGAATAACATTTTCTTGATAAATGACCCATTTTCTCAGAAATTATTGAAGATGACCAAATTGAATTTTAGGAAGATAAAAGCAATCCCTATGTGCTGTTGTGGATCTAGTTTGGTGTTAATAATATGGTTGTTATGTTTTAAAAAATAATTGCTGATAAACGCGGTATAATTAAGAAAATGGTCCTATCTGCCTTAATAAACAAACTTATTGTATAAAAGTAGATCAGTGGATTTAGAGAGCACGCATCTGCATTAAGTAACATTTTCAATCTCATATGTTAAATAGTTTCTGAGATAAATCGGTCAGGCATTTACTAGATTTAACATTGGCGAGATAGGGCTTTTAATTTCCCCCTAAGATAATAATTGTTACTGTTTTCTCCTTCCGCAGGGAAAAAGAAGCTTTCGACGGATCCATCGTGCTGCCCTGTATGCGGTGTTTCGGTGCGGTCTGGGGAACTTGAGGCCCACTATGTACAAGAACTGGAGCGTTTATATAAAATCAGTGCCAGTAGCCGAGTGCGGCGCTTGACGTTGGAAAACTCCCGGCCGTCGCTGCCACCCGTTCCCACCACATCTGCTGGTCAGCGCCGAGACGGCATCAGTTCTGCGGGCGACGGCACTCCTGAAGGACGTTGGGATGTAAGTAAACATTCACCTCTATATTCTTGTCTCGATTTGAGAACGAGTTGAAAGTTGTCGGTTATTTACACTGATTTTGGAAGGTTTTCGATTGTGCTGTCAATAGTTATGGGGAAATTTTGCTCTTGGAAAAGTGGGTTATTTAAAGTCTCTATCGATAGTTTTAGAATAATTTTCTACAGGCTCTTAATTACGTTAGTATAGGACTGTACGTTAGTCAATGTTGGAGGTATCTCGAACGCAACACCAGTAGAGTTAGCTCACTCTCCTCGTTAATGACCGGTTCGTCGAACTACGCAGTTCATATCTCATCTCATGTTCTCAAGAATGAGCTCTCTATCACTTTTCTTGTAAATTACCTACGTTACCGTTGCTGTGTTGTACTTAATGACATTTAATCATATTGCACATGGAGCGGACATACCAGTGCCAGTTTACTGTTAGAGACCTATAGCCAATGCTACTTAAAAACGATACAGTGAAATGTTGCTTATCGGTGTGGTGAAGAAAAGGGCATTTGTTTACTTCGATTATGTTCCGTCTCACAATGGAGCAAAGGCCTGCCGGTCTTGAACGAGAACAGTGAGGCAAGTGCATGATTTAAATAGGGTAAAATGCTGTTTTAATTTCTGCGAACTTACTAGACTTCTAGTAGTTGCATTCTTCACGCTCATGCCGTTAGAAACTGATGGATACACAGCAAGGTACCAGCTGTGAAATAGGAGTACACAATTTATAGCAGTTATGATTTAAAATGCCATCCAAAGGAAAGCCTACCACGGAATTGACGTGGCAACAACTGAAAATGTTTAGCCCGTATAAAAGAATAGAAAACCAGATTAATTTTATATAAAAAAATTATGGGAATACTGTGTTTCGATAACAAACCCTGTTCATAATGACTTTTGGAACATGGACTTTACATTTTCGTTATTCTACTCAAACATACGTTTTATCTGAGTTGGGATAAAACTTCAAAGAAACATTAGAATATTTGACAACAATTTTCCAATGGAATGTCATGGAAGTAAACAATTTTAATGCATCAGGTTCATAGTGATAAATACCACATGTAATTTCTTGCCAGTGTTTCGAAGTCCTCAGTTGATGGGGCCGACTGAACCGCTTATCGCTCTGGGGTTATATAAACGCCTCTCCGTTCTGCTTTGACGACGAAACACACACATAATGCGAGTATTTTTATGTAACAAAGAAATACGTAACTGAAACAAATGAAATAAGTATTGTGCACAGAGGTAGTTTGTAACGTGTATCTTTGCTAGAATATTTTGGAGAATTATGAAAAGAGCTTTAACTTCCTTGTGCCCATAAGTAGTGATGCAATGCTAGTGTTTTATCTCTTCGTGGTGGGACAAGGGGAATGCACGGTGCCAAATTAACTGCAAGAAAATGGTGCGTTCCCTATATTTATAAACAGATTTGCCAGGGACTGTAGCATCTAAAGGAAAGTTAAATTAGTATTCAGGAAGGAGACCTGTATAAACCTTGCAAAGGGTATAAAAAAAACCTTGGACTACACATTGCTCCTTTATACAAGGGTACTATTCATATCTATCGATGACCTGTTTCTACTAATGTTAAACCGCAATTAACACTTGCAAAGCTTTTAGAAACCTTACAAACGATACATGTTTTCATTTAACTGCTGGACTGTACATTATCTCTAACGAAGGTTTGTTTCTTTTGCTGTGGGCATTCACAGCAATCGATGCACCAGGTAGTTTATGTTTCCGCCTTATTTCCTCTTTGTTTTCCCATCTTCCTTTGAGAAAAGCTTACACTGCTTTCCTTTTCTTTTTTATTGCGTGTAGACGTATCAAAGGATCAAAGCGAATCGACAGGGGAGGTTACGAATTAAGAACCGGAAACGAAAAGCTGACGAAGCCACATGTCCAGTCTGCAACGAGAGGGTCCAAGGAACAGTAGAAGAGCTCAACAGTCATGTGGAAATGTGCCTAAGAAAGGTAAGCATATATTGTTGTTTCGTTAACAATTATGCACAATTTTATATACCTTGTAATAATTTCGCACGAACCAAAACACACCTTGTCAGTACATTCTGTAGAATTCATCATCAAAATAATATTGATTTGCTAGAAGTAAAGGTGGTAATATGGAACCCCTATTTTTTTTCAGCAGAATAGATGCCACAGCGATAATACTAGTACCTTTTTGGCCAATTTTCATTTCTGAGTTTCTTAATATGTCAGCTGCTTTGCTTGAATTCTAGACTCTATGTATAGAAAAATCCAAAATGATCTAATGAAAGTACAATTTCGCTAATTGACCAAAGTGTTAATAATATGGCTCTCACATATTTTGTCATGATTCTCGAACGAAAAGCGAGATATTTTTCAAAGTTTGTTTCGAGTATAAATCGTTCCTCAAGTAGTGATTACAAATAATACACATTGATATTCAATCTAAAGATCTTCAAACTAACCATGGTTGTGTGTGACTAGACTGGAATGAAATATTCTTGACAAGCATTAGCATTATGCACAAGTAAAGCTGGATAACTAAAGTTATTTTCTTAAATATTCTTATTAAATGCAATCGTTTTTAGAGCCACCAAACCAGTTCCATATTACAGGCATTTCCAAATCAAATCGCTTTATATCGTTAAACTCCCATAGTGTTAAGGTTTATAGTATATATTACACATCATAGTACACACACACACACACACACACACACACACACACACACACACACACACAGATTTTCGTTTATGAACGCATGCTATGTTCGTGCATACAGGTCTCAAAGTTTCAAAATCGAAGAGAAACGGCCCTAATGCTTATCCATCGTCACTCGTTAAGCTAGTAGTAGTTTCTAGAGGAAGTTGACACCCATTTATATAGTTGTCATTAGTGTGTAGTAGATAGACTTTCAGTAGACAATAGCAGGTTCCACAATACCAGTAGGGTTCCATAATACCACATTTTCATATAAGTATTAAAATTTAGATTTTAAGCCATTAGTGTATTATATCAAAGTTGTGTGTGAGACAGAGAGGGGAGAGGGAGGCAGAAAGAGGGAAAGAGAGCAGCAGCACAGTAATGCCACTGCCACGTTATTAGATTTTAATTTCCTAGTCAAGCGATGAAAGGCTTTGTAATCCTAGATAGAACAAAAATAGAACTTTTATGCTGCTTTCTTATGCTTACCACAGTTCTGACACTCTTGTGGAATAATCATTCAAGGAAGTATATGGGGAAATCTTAAATAAACCCTATCGAAATTTCTTCTCTACGCTTATTGGCTAAAGCAACATTTTTCAACCAGTTGGTATCAAGGACAACTCCGACCACGCTTAAGGTTGCTGTGTTTAGGTAGGTAAAAAGACGTCCCGGATGCTCTCATTTCTTGTATTCTATTCTAGCTGTAGATTACAGATAACTGTTAAAACTCAATTGCTATGGTTAACTTTCCTTAAAAGTTCTTCCTGTTTCAATGTAATTATGTTTAGCTGTAGCCGTCGGACATATCCCATTTGACAGCGCGTAGTCTTTCTTGAGGACATCACTTACCTCTTCGGCATTAGTAGTCAATGGGAATTGATTACGGAACAAACATGCCTCTAGGATTGAATTAAGATATTGCATTCAGTCTCTCGCTTATCTTAAAGCGCGTCAAGTATATTTTGAGGGAACAATCGAATAGTTTGAAACATAAAATACTAAATGGCAGTGTATAAAAGAGTCTCTACGAAAAGCGGCGAGAGCATGCGTGACATTGCCTGAATCATTCTTTCAAATCAAATATGTGAGAAAATGAATATAGGTATACGTCATGGGTTTTCATAAGAATACTTGGACTGTTTAAAAATGCATTATCTCCAGGTTTTTACAATAAGTTGTTTTCGTTTTTGAGTAGCATTCTTTCCTTGCCTGAGAATAACCTACCCCCTGGAATTCTTTGTCTAAACGTTTCTTTCACAGATTCACAGGTGGCGATTATTGATTTGATAATACCAGTTGTGTAATTTTCTGTGTTATTCACAAAATTTCATTCTTTCTAAATGCAGAGCTCTTTATTTGAACATGATTCTGAATTTCAGAAGTATTTGATGATATTACAGCATGGAGGGGCGCCCGAAGAAGACGAAAATGTGGACGTTGAGGGAGATAGCGAAATGTATGAAGAGTACGAATGGGCAGGTCAGCGCAGGATACGAGCCACCACTCTACTCGTCGGAGGATTTGCAGGTGAGTGTCATGCTTCGGTGACGCGAATAATATGCTGAAAGAGTTTTTAAACACTGGGATAAAACTAAATGTTCATAATCATGATTATTGTATACATATTTGATTGCAGCAGCGGGGATTCCCACAAGCAGCAGTCATCGTCCAAGTCCAGTAGAGGAGGAAGCAGACCTGGTGGTGGATGGCGATGATACCACTACGTATGGTCCTCCTCAGTATACTGAGGCAGATGTTGTTATGACCAGTGCCGATGGTCCGCGTGAAGAAAGGGAAAGAGAAGCTCTCCGGGAAGCCATTCTCAGGTAAGATTATTTGCCTCTGCTGCAATTATCGTCACATGTCTTTAACTAGTGTGAACTCCTACAGAAACCCCCAAACAATGAAAAAATACTTTCTGCATTACTATGGGATGTGAAGTCTTCCTCAGATGGCAAAAGCCACAGAACTAAAAGCATCACTGTTGATATCATCCGTGTTTCCTTACGTGTTGCGATTTTCACAAATATTCTTGCATATCTTCACAACTTATTGTACGGTCAGGAAGACGTTAATTCCTTTCGCAATAAGGTCCTCGGGACAATAACGAGTTTATTGGTTGTGCGGATGAGGATGCTTGATCTTTGCGAGACGGTATAACGGTGAAGAAACCAGGTCAATGTCATCAAGATCCTGATGAGACGAGCTCATTGAGAAAATAAGATAGAGGTATCTTTTAAGCGAAGAAACTACATTACAAAACGATTCGGTACCCATTCGTAGTCCAACAAGCAGCCACTCATAGTTTTCTGCTCAGGGACAGGTCCTTCACTTCAAAGAGACCTTTACCCCTTTTCTCTTCATATCTGCATATGTACCATTTATTTTAAAATAGTCTATCACCTGATATATCTTCTGCCCGAGCCCTTAACAAGCACTTCCTTCTGGTGTACCAACCATTCTAATTTCGCAATCCTTATCAGTCTTTCTGCTTCATACCTTTGTCCTACATATTTCGATTGCAATTTTGAGGCCTAACATTCTTTACCTATTATTTGAAGTAATTCATATTTCATCTCCAGGAAACAAATATTTAATAGACACAGTGAGCATGTATTACAAGTAAGCAAACTAGGAACGCTTCCACACTTCATTTTCCTTTGCATTTCAGCCCCGATGGAAACAAGGTAACCGCGCAGAGTAGCACCTCAAATACCGCAGACAGTAGTACTGGTAACGTTGAGGTGAAGGAAGAGCCTGCTGGATCCGCTAGTAGTTCAAACCAACAAACGGCGGAAGGAACTGAGGGAGTGGCCTCAACGGTAACTGCAGAGAATTCAGAACATCAGTCCCGAAATCCCGTCCTAGAAGCGCTTAAGAACCGCATTCGAGAGCTTGAATCAGAAGTTCGAGCTGACGAGAAGTTCAAATGTCTCATCTGCATGGTAAGTGTAAAATACCTCTCCAGTAGTTAATGGTAGCAATATCTGTGTTAAGGATTCAAAAATAAACTGCCTCAAGCAAGCCGCTCTAAACTAATAAGATTAAACAGAATTCTGGGGAAATCAGCGTCTGAATAATCATTACATATTCTTAGATCCATAAATAAAAGTTTGCGAATTGCATTCGCTCATGATACTTGACTAAATCTTAACTGTCGGCTTTAAAGCGTGTAAAGAAGTTTATAAATCTTAAGAATTAATAAGCGACGTTTTCATATCGAATATGAACAGTCGATAGATTTTATTTACAGAAATTCACAAACGTATGCTTAACATTCACAAAAATAATTTGGATTGATGAGATAATATTTGCTCACAGGGTACATTTGCGCCCATTGTACAAGAGCATGCCGGAAATTTTCCAGTTAAAATATTTCGAATAAATACGGGAGAGATGCACCACACTTTAAAAAATTCAGAATTTACAATATTTACATCGATACATGCAGGAAAAGATGTTGGCAGCTCATTATGCTCATATACACTACTAAGAAATGCCAGCACTGTTGTAAAAGAAGCATAAATCAATTTGTTATTTATTAATTACTTACATAATAGTGTGTTGTACAATTTGTCCGGGTTAGATGGGAGAGGAATGACCTTCAGAACTCAAATACAAAATGTAAACGAAGTTTCGAAACTAAACTTTTTATAAAACCTATTTTCTCCTTTGTCATACCCGGGATATTTCTTTGAATACAGTTAGTATTTCTCTGACAGAGAAGCTATTTCTAGTAACGAATTTTAACACTAATTGTTTCATGTGCGTCAATAGTGAATTCTTTACAACATATGCACAGATATCACATGGCATAACCGTTACGGATATTCCAATGTTCAAATTGCCACAAAACAGGATCTGTTCCCCATTTAAAATTAGTTACTGTTTTCCAAACACTTGAGAGCGATGATTCAGCAACTTTGACGTCTCCATTGAGATGCGGACCATCATGATGCATTGAAGTTAATGACTGGCATGATTTACACTCAAAATGAGGCACGGGCTAAAAATAAAGGAAAAAAAGTATTTAATATGTAGTTTCCGATTCCGAAAACATTATATCCAGTCCAGCTTTTCTAGCTTCCGTAGCCAGGGTAGCACACTTGTTCTGAGAGGCTCGAACTGATGACCACCTGCCTCAGCTCTGAAACGTGAATGAACGGCTTATAGGTCGTGGTAACACTACGCCTCTGACTTTACTAGCTTCGCACTTAGCCTTCCGTAAGTTGCAGTCGACTTCACAATAGCTGAGCTTGTAGCGACTCGATTAGCTCTTATTCAGTCGTCAGACTCACTCACTGTTCCACTTACGTCTCATAACTGAATGAATGAATGAATGAATGAACGAACGAACGAACGAACGAACGAACCTATACGCATAGCAACTGCCCCTTTATATAGACGCTGGCTTTCCAAAGACTTCCATTCTACAAGGATGCAGTGCAGTCACTACTGTTAGTTCCTTCTGATAGTCGCCGCGGATCGAACTTTTCTCCAAACTCAACAAATGATAGATCCTGTAGCCGTGTAGCGGCTGGCGACAACGAGTCTTAAGAGTGCAGTAATCCCTTTGTTACAGTATTATCATGTAATATGCACATGATCCGGTCACTGAAGAAATCGCTGGACTTATATTTCACTGTGTATTGTCCAAAATATCTGTTTAAGGGTTTAAAAACTACACGGCATACCATTCACATTCAACATTATCAGACCAAACTGCAGCAGTTGTGCTGTGATTATCACTTAGGAAAGAAGCCACTGGTTCATCTCTCCCGGAAATATTCTAAAAGATTAGACACGCATCTCGGTGACCTTCCATAAGATCTGGTTTGAGAATATAATAGTTTAACAATAATAAACATAGATATTGAAATCGGAATGAGAAAGAGCAGAAAAAAAATAAAGTAAGTGGAAAGTTTTCTGCACCTCAGGGCTAACTTACCTGTCCTGACGGATACTTCTGACGGACTTAACTTATAGTTATAATTAACTTCAGTTTTCTCCAAAACTGACGTGTGATAGAGAATTCCCAGATAACAGTCTATTATTATCTGGTTATTTCATCCAAAGTTTGTCTGATTTATCCCGTACATTGGACTAGCACGATGTATGTATGATCTCAAATATTTCACATTGACAACTCAGTAATTCAAATAGGTGTCATTGTTAGACATGAAAGTTTAATGTTTGCAGTATAAATAAAAACAAATAGCTTTATTGTACAATAATGAATATTATTTATGGTGGTATCTAAACGTCAAGATTTGTGTATATTATCTACCAAGATTAGAAAAAATAAACAATTAAAATTCACGAGTTTCAGGTGATTATCAGTTATTTAAGAGTTTTTGTTTTACCAGTATAACCATTTTCATAAACAAAAATCAGCGATATTTGCAAATAATGCCACCGCATTCAGTGCTTAATCTTCAAATACATTTTGAAAGCTTCCAGAAAAGCTCCGGATTAGGTTAGATGCCTGTGGACAAGGTTTTGTTATTATTTTGGTTTCCATTTTTCTTTTTTTTTTTAAATCATAAACCACCACTTCAATGCGTATTATTTATAAACTAAAAAGAATTCGTTTCAATGTCCCCTTGCGACATTAAATGAGGTAGTGGATTAAAAATTTAGGTATCCTTAACTTGCTATAAAACTTGCTTTAAAGTAGCATATGTTCTGTTTGTAAATTAGAAGGTTAAGAAGTACCGTTTTGTTAATTTGTATCTAAAGTAGAACTATTAGCTTTAATGCATGTATAGAAGTATTGCATTGATGAATAATAGGATTATAATTTGAAATGTGTATCTCTGTCTATAGAGTGTCAAAGGTTTTGAATGTTATTTACACCCTAAGTTTACTAAGGAACGAATTTTCACACAGTTTTCGAGATCGCTTCAGAGAAGTTTCCCATTTTCACATAAGATCTTATGAAATGATGTTTGATTTAAGGTAACATGAAAAGCTCTCTCTCCGCCATTTCATGCGTGTATTACAACGCATATTGCTTTAAAGCAATCCCTACATTGCCATGAACAGGGGCCTGATGCCTTGCAGGAATTGAAGCAGTGCTTAAAGTTGAAAAGTTCTGGAATTGATCATGGTCCATAGGATTCGGAAGATTCTGAAGTTGCGCTAAGAACTTCAGGATCTTCGGAATCTTGTGGGCCACGGTCATCAAGTCCAGATGAAGATTTCAACTTTACTGACGCCGGCCGTGAAAGTCTCCCATAGATTAATAAGTATGTGTTTAAGATCGAATCACCCGTAATAATTTTGTTACCTCATCTATTTAATACCCTTTGATTACTTTTTCTGGGAGCCATTAAGGTGTGCAAGAAAAATACACAGGAAATAACAAGTAAAACTAGCTGTTACTTATATTTTCATAGAAAAACCTTTATTGCACTGCGGACAGTTTCATAAGCAGTGCCAGAAAGGAGTGCAAAATAAAAGATATGGGGTTTAGGGGCTCTGTAAGTCTTTATTACTGATTGATTTCCAAGAGATATCCCTTATTAATATAAGAAATTTAATCTTATACCTTGACTATGCAATAGTTGATACACTCCCTTGCACTTTCAGATTCATTCGCCCAAAATCTATAGTCTGCATTAGCGGATAGTTCACCCAAAGAAGGAAAATCAGCAAATTTACATTTGTAGTATTCCTGCAAAATCTTTTACGAATGTAATGTTTACCCATTACTGAAAAGGAACACTCCACTCGTTTCAAATTCAGATTTCTTTCGGGTTTCACGGTTAGCTGGTTTAGGTGGTTTCTTTCTCAGAAATTGAAACAGTTTGGGCTCAGATTGATATTTAGGGCCGTTTACGCGTTAAAATATAAGCGGTTGCCCTTGTGCTCGGCGCTTGGAAAAGGGGCATAAAACAGGAGAAGCTGGCAACATCAGAGAAAGCGAAGACTAGCGCTCTGATAAATACTTCCACGCGCATTGCACAAGGCCGACATATCAAAATGTCAAACATGGTACTACATATAATCTGGAGTCAAAATCGTTTCAATTTCTGGGAAAAATGACAACTCAGTCAGCTACCCAGAAATCCGAATTTTGGAAGACTGGTTTTAACTTTAGTATTCTTTTGTTGTTAACTTTTCCACGTGCACAAGAGCTAACATAAAGAATATAGCAGGAGGAGCGCCCTTAAGAAATCCGATGCAATGTTTCCAAATCTCCTTTCTACTATTTTGCTTTTAGGTGAGCTCGCGCTTAATGGAACACGTATTATCGCCGCTTTATCTAAGCGCATAATGCACGAACTGCTCAACCACTGTATCAACAGATTTAGAATTTTATACATAAGGATTTGAAGAGAATTTGTCTATCAGTCTGACTTTAAACTATGCAAACTTAATGGTGGTTTATACAGTTTTTAGGCGAACCACTGAATTTGCAGAGTTGAAATTTTATATTTAGGCATTTGAAGAGCATTTTTGGCAAACTTGAATTTTGAATGAAATGTATACAAAATTAAGGTAGTTTACATGGAAAGTATTCTAAAAATTAGCAATTTTACAATTATTTTCTAAAAATCAATAATAGTTTTGCCAGTGCTACCACGTTATCTCCACTGCATCTGGAATGTAACGCTATACGTACATCAATTGTGTTTTTTATTTTCTAGCAATGAGCTTATTCACTAATTTCCCCCCATAACAAGCAGAAATTACCTAACCATAACACCTATTTATCGTTTGCTAGTTTAATACTCTTAAGTGTATTTTATTTTTAAGCTACACTTTAGTTTCTTTTATAACATTCTTCCAAGCAGGACCTCTTCAATAATACGCGAAAAAAAGTTGGTTCGCAGTTAACAGCAAGCTAAAAACCTGAAACATGTTCGGTGAAATTCGGACATCTGTTCATCTTAACTTCCTTACGACAAGATATTCCCCGAGTTTTCAGTTTTTTTTAAATACACTGTAGTATTTCCAATAAAGCGCATGTCGAAGGTATATTTCAATCGGGATTCATTATACACCCATTATGTTTGTTAACAACCGCAAAGTCTTAAAGTCTGTAAGCATACCATAGTGTGTCGCTATTTTCATCGCACGAATAAGCAATAAGCCTCACTCTTCGGTAGCATTGACTCGGCGGAGGGCGATGGATTTTTTCGGGCGTAAAAATGCTTAACATGGCTTCCTTCGGAAGGGAAGTAAAGCAAAGCCGGTGGTCCCGGTCGTAGATTTACGGCACGCAAAAGAACCTCAAGCCCGATAAAGAGGCTTCTGGGCAAAACTACCGGTCTTTCACATCCAATATAGAATGGGATGCTAAGGACCACAGCAGTTAAAGAGCGCCCATAAATAAAGCTCAATTTTTTAACAGTGAACTGGCACTTGCACGATTGCAATGTGGTTCAATGCTGCGATTTTCACCATTATTGGGTGTCAACAAGCGTCAACATTGTAGTCTTCAGAAACTCAAATGAGACACAGATTATGTCCTTTGTTGTATGGGTCGTTAACGAGAATAGTGCGCAAGCTTTTTTTCCAACGCATCCGCGCGCTTTGTAAAGGAAGTAAGTACAGTGAATTTCTTTCACATTGTGACCACCGCACGGCAGCTCGTGCGCAGGCCACCACAGCTCGAACTACCGCCAAAACAGTTGTACTATCGCCGCAACTGCCTCGCGTTCTCATAGTTACAGCTAAAATTATAATGTTAATAAGCACATATCTTATCATAAGAGATGCTGAAAATGTTGTTCTTTTCTATCGACACATTTCTGGTATCTTTTCAGGAAATTTTCATACACACTCGAGAGTCCAGTGTCCGTAATTGAATGAATTTCTCGCCTGATGTATCCTTTTATTTCTTCCATTGTATGGAGGCTTTGTTGCATACTTTTTATTTTTCACGTGATCATCAGAGGAGTAAATTTCTGTAATTGGATTTTGCGAAATGTTAGTGATTAGTGTAATTGACGCGCGCTTAATAATCTTCTGTGATGAAGCATGGTTCCATTTACATGGTTATATTTCGTCGCAAAGTAACAGATATTGTCGTACAGAGAAACCCGATTTTGCACACGAGATTGCTTTGCATGACGCAGATATTGCTGTGTGTGGTGTGCAGTAAATGCATACAGAATAACTGAACCCATATTGTTTTAACAAACAATAAATGCAAAGAACTACAGGTATTGACTTAAACTTTTTTTTATTATTTTTTTTAACACCTGACCGACGTTGAACGTCAGTCTGGATGTTTTCATCAAGACTCTGCTACTGCGCCTACAGCTGGTGAGTCATTAAGTTTGACTCCAGAAATTTTTATGAAAGGATAATTAGTGCAGGTTTATGGTTCTCAAGAACCCTGATTTAATTGTATGTGATTTTTATCTATGGGAAACTTGAAAAACAAAGTGTATGCAACAAACCCTCATAAATTGGTAGAGTAAAAGGAAAAGAAAGACGAGAAATTCACTCAATTTCGGATATTGTACTCTCAAGTGTGAATGAATATTTCCTGAGAAAATGCTGGAAATGAATAGAGTACATTTCCAACATCTTTTATGATAAGGTATGTCCTTATTATCATTGTAATTTTAACTGTAACTGTGATAATGTGAGGCGGTTGCGGGGATGATATAACTGTTTTACGTGGAGTCCAAGCTGCGGTAACCGGCGCGCAAGCCGGCGTGCGGTGGCCACAGGTGAAAGAAAAGCACTGTACTTTGCAAGAGGAATCACGAAGACGACATGAGCTCCGTGACACAAGACATGCAGTGTGTTCTGCCATATTAGCTCATACCCTAGCACCAGAACATATCCTTAATTGCACAGAATCATAACTAAATGTCCCTTGTCCCTCTACAGATCTTGTTTCCCTTCATTAAAGCCAGCAAGGCTTAATATGGTATCCTGTCTCAGCTGCCTAATTCCCTCGATAATAGAGGTCGCCTAGGTCGTCCTCAAATCAAAAGTGGGTAAGAGAATCGGCTGCCGGTGAAGGTTAATGACGGATTACCTGCGTTAATGACGAGGTATTTGTTAGCTTGAACGGGACAGCCTTTTGATCTCTCGTCTCTCTCGCACACACCCAACTTGTACGCAGCTAACCCTAAATTGTGTGTATCTCTGTTTAGAAACAATTAACTGTATATATGAAGAAAAGGATAAAATACTGTATGCACAAATATTCAAAAGAGATGCTCTAAAATTGTACGTTTATCTGTTAGCTTGTCGATTCGTTGTGTAGGTATGTCTAACCGACTGAATCTATCCCGTTTAAAATTTGCAAGCATGCTTAGCTTTCAACAGAATACGTATTGCTGTGCTCTACGACTTTTTAATTTCGACTCTGTCTAGAACACTCAGAGCATTTTGCAAGGGCTGCTTATTGCAATACAAGCGAAGTAATGATAGGAGGTGCTGATGAAGGCGTTTATTAAGAATGGACGCACATAAACAAAATAGCCTAGCCTAAGAAGCTTAAATATTTTCTTATGGAGTTTCACATCCCTTTTAATAATGTATATCTGCAGAGATTGCTTGAAATGAATGCTCGAATGCGCTCGAGTCCATAAGCACCGACACGGGTGGCCTACCTCATTAAAGCACGGAATCGTGAGGGGAAGGTCCGCAGTTCAAATCCAGCCAGGACCATCCTCCCTGACTGAGGTTCTTACCAGGTTTTCCTTAGTCCTCATAACTGGCATATGCCAGAGAGGTACCTTAAACCTTAGGCCTGGAACGCATTCCTCCCAAATTTCCTTTCCCAATAATCATTTCATTTCGTGTATCATCAGTGATATAGTAAGAACGGGCGTTAAACACTACTAAAAAGTCCATGAGTTAAGATTTACGCGATAATCTTCTTTTCAGGATAAGGGAAATTTCAGAAGAAAAAAATCTTCAGCCAATCTCCCCCAACCGATATTCGAGCTCAGATACTCCAGACACACCATCCCCACACCGTGATATGAAACAATATGAGTGATCACGATGTAAAGCAAAGTATATTGCAACTGAATTATGGATCTTGTTTATAACGATACTGTATACATGTTTGAGGTTTTATTTATTCTTTATTTATTTATGGACGCTCTTTAACTACTATGGTTCTTAGATCCAATTCTATATTGGGGTGAAAGACCGGAAATTTTGCTCAGAGGTCCCTTTATCAGGCTTGAGGTTCTTTGGCCCGCCGTAAATCTACGACACGGGACCACCGGCTTTATTTTTCTTCCGAAGGAAGCCAAGCTAAGGATTTTACGCCCAAAAAAAATCCTCGCCCTCTGCCGGGCTTGAACCCGTAACCTCGGAAACTAGAAACTCGAAAACTTTACTTCTTCAATAGACATTTTATTCAAACACGACAGATGTGAGCATACTGTTTGAGTTAGCATCGAAACTTCTGAACAATCTTTGTTCTAGCACAGTTCTACCAAAATTAAGAATTCTTCTTAATATGTTTATAATTCACGACGGAAATAGTATTTCTGGATATGTATATCCAGAATTTTTAAGTTCATAAATAATGGGGAGCGATGCTTCATATCTGACAGTTTCGTTTCTATTTGGTTGAATATCGATGTCAGGATCTTATTTTCCCCCAAACCAAAAATTATGGAATTGCTAAATAGCTATGGGGCCAATAAAAGGGACTGTTTTAAAATGGCATCTATTACGCTTACTTGAAAGTAATGCATATGCGCAGCATATGGCAGAGCGATACTTTGTAGACTATTCTATAGTCAGTAAAGCTCAAAGTCTCAAGATATCCTCCCTTTTCAACACAGCAAACTTAGATACAAATATTTATGGCTGTTGAACCCATATCAATAAATTGACAAATTTGGGGCTGAATACTCCTGCCACCTAGTGGTATAATCTCCAACTCTGTCAGTGGAGTATAATCTCATTGCATGCAGTACATTGATGAACATTAATTAGAGCACCGTAATATTCTGACATACGGGTAGCTTGAATTATGTCCCACTAGAAGCCGGCTTGCGTAACAACCCTAGCGTTCATATGCCTCAAGTTACTTTTTACTTTCTCTACTACGTATAGTAAGTAGGGGAAGTATTGTATTCCACCCAAAAATTCGATACCGAGATTTCACCGGAAATACATGTTTTGAGAACCCCTGAATCCAAAAAAAGCATTTTTGGAAACATGTCCGTGTGTGTGTCTGTCTGTGAACAGCATAACTCAGAAACGAACAGTCGGATAAACACCAAACTTGGTATTTAGGTTCAGTATCTTCCAAGGATGCGACACGAAGGTTTTCAAGAAAATCCCCGCACCCCAGATTACCCTTTACATGGAAGAGTTTTCGAAAATTTTAATTTTCTCAAAAATGGCTCTAACGATTTTGATTAAAATATCATATTTTTAAGATATTTTATGACAAATGAAATGTATATCTTAAATTTCCTGTGAATGTCTCCAAAAGTATTCTTTATTGTGAACGACTTTTGCATAACTGGTAAACCACAAGAGATAGACAAAATTTTACTACACAAAAAATGTAGATCGCGTTAAAATACACAATTTGTCATATACATTTTTTTCGAATTATTTTCAAGATATTCCTTGTTATTCCCTTAAATTTTTCAATACTTATTTTCTCAAATGGGAATTCGTTATTCATTTTTTGTCTTGGATATGCAAAGAGTATTAATCTGTGGCAAAGGGAATGGTGCTGCACCTAGCAACCAGCTATTAAGAGATATGTGTGTTTAAAGGCTACTGTATTTCTATATTGCCCTTGTAAATATATATTCCCCTTACATCTACAAGAAAATTAGCAATAAGATAGAGTCTGCAAATGTTTATCTCGATTAACATGAAGTAGATGGAGAATAAGCGTTTGTTAAAATAGTTTGTACAAGAGTAGAGAAAGTCATGTGAGTGTAACACATCAGATGTTTTATATTGCAACGATGTTTTATACGTTTCCTTTACTTTGAACTAGCAAGTCAACCCTAATTTTCGGTTATCAACGCACAGAAACTTTACGCAAGAGTGGTCTCAAACGGGTATACTTTTCCCTACGTTTCCTTCCTTTGATTCTCTTCTTCTTTCCTAATCTATCTACCTCCCTGTATTCTTTCAAGATCTGACCGGCTTCCCATTTTCCTTACGTTGAGCAATCAATCAGCCTAGCAATATATCTTTCTTTCTCCAAACTTCTGAAGGTTTTCTACTTTGAGATTGATGATACATATTCGCCGGTACCAAACGCTGTCATTGTGCGTTTTCGTTTGAGATTTTGTCGTACGTATATACTGGAGAGCGTCATCCACGCAGGAGGTGATTCAATGCACGTAGACGAATGAAAGATTATAATGCTACTTATTCTTGGAATACGTATTTCGGCAGAAAGATAGTGCTTTATGTATCAAGTATGGAAAATAAGGCCTTAGTAGGCGAATTGAGTGTTTCGTACGAGTCAAGAGCCGAGTGCGCTAAAGCGTTTACGTACGGATACATACAGTAGTTTTTAGCAAAACTTTCTAAACTATATGAGCAATTTAAAGTTATATTTTACTTATTCGAAATTCAGTTTTAGAATACGCATGAATTAAACAAATGATTGTATCAGTTTATAGCCAAAGTGTATCCATTGCATTTGTTACTCTATGTTGTATTCTAACAAATTACTAACAAAAGAAAGCAGTAAATAAAAGACTTGTTTACAACTTAAACTGTTATTTTTACATTAAATGGTAATTATTTCGTGTATAGAGGCTAAGTACAAAAACGGATTTCATGTGTAAGCAACGATATTCGTGCGAAGCACTTTATTTACCGAAGGCTTTTACTAGTTTTCTGAACATAGTGAGCGATAATCTCGAGGAAATTTCAATTCGAGCGGGAAGCAATGAATCGCTGCGTTGCTTTTGTTTAAAACGCAACTAGAGGTCATCAACAGTCCGACAAGCAACTGTTTCAGATAGTATCTACTAAATAATAAATGTGAGCACACTTTTTGTGCAATTGCAACTCGTAATCAGGAACGATTAAGGTAAATCTTACTGAAGGTTAGGATAAAACAGCAGTTGTTCTAAATGTTTTATTATTCATTCTATAAACGAAGGTTTCATTTGTTTTTTTGTTTTTTTTAATCATAGTTTACGCTGGAACTAAAACGTTGCAGCAGTGACATATAGGCTTTACCTTACACACACTCTCGACAGTTGCAGTATTGCGCGTAATCAACGGCGTTACCAACAGTTACATAGTTTAATTTTCTTTCAGTGAATCACTCCTTAAGTAAAAATCTGATGTGTTACAATCACACGACTTTCTCTACCCTCTATCGTTTATTAGTGGGTATACAAAGTATTCTTACAAAAGTTTGTTTCTCTATCTACTTCATTTTAACCGAGATATTCCTTTAAGGAAATAGCTACATTACACATTTCCTTATAGATACAGAGAGAATAGCGGTAGTCAAATGTTTAGAACTGGGACCTATACGCTGACCTTGGAAATTCCATACTCTTTCCATGACATCGCGAGAAACAGCTGAAAATCGACAGGACTTTAAAAGAATGGCTAAGTATTGAACAACTCGAACCATTAATAACGGATATCTCGGAAATGGCTGATGCCACAAAAAAGGTTATTTTAAATAAATTGTATGTTTTAAATAGATCTACATTTTTTGTTCAGTATGTTTTCGTCTATTGCTTTAACGTATAGGAATTACACAAAGTTATACAAAATTCCTTCCGAATGAAGAGGACTTCACAGGCTGTTCCGAAAATTGAAGATATGCATTTTGTTTGCCATGTAGACATCTTTAATGCATGGAATTTTAATGAAAATCGTTAGTCATTTTTTAGAAAATATTTTTTTTAATATTCCATATAAAGCGTAGTTAAGGCGTAGTATGCTTTCTTGATAATCTTCGTGTCGTATTTTGGAAGATATTAGCTTAAATACAAAGTTTGGTATTTATCCGACTTTTCGTTTTAGAGTTATATAGGGTCTTTCAACAAGAGTGTCCTATCTTTGAACTTAAATGAAACACGTTCTATAAATGATACAGGTTTATTTCTTTTTTAATTTGGAACATAACTTATGTCATTACGTGTGGAAGAGAAAATCAGTTACGTGACCGCCGTGACTTCGTTGGGTTGCGCGTATACGGTTGACCCAATTTTCAAAGACAGAAGAACGTAAATTAGGTCCAACTTCACGAATAACACGCGTGATGTTATTCATAAGATCATTTGCTGTTTCTGGCTAGTTGACATAAGCTCGAGATTTCACATAACCCCAGGCTAGTTGACATAAGCTCGAGATTTCACATAACCCCACAAGAAGTAATCCAACGGCGTTAAATCACACGACCTCGGGGGCCAGTTAACATCACCACCACGGGAAACGATGAAACCTCTGAACTTCTCCTTCAAAAGATCGATTGCTTCGAGAGCAGTATGACATGTGGCACCATCTTGCTGGAACCAGATGTTTCTGAGACCCATACCATCCAATTGAGGCCAAAAATAGTCACTTATAAGAGCCCGGTATCTTTCTCCATTGACAGAGCTTCTCCTTCATCTTGGAAAAAATATGGACCAATGATTCCACCATACCAAAATCCACACCACACAGTAACCTTTTGGGGATGAAGTGGTCGTTCTTGAATCTGCATTGGATTGTGATTGCTCGAATAGCGGCAATTTTGTATGTTAACACAACCATCCATCCAAAAGTGGGCTTCATCGCTGAAGATGATTTTTCGACAAAAATCCGGGTCAGCTTCCAATTGCTCCATAACCCAGTCAGCAAATACACGATGCAACCTATGGTCGTTGGTCTTTAGTTCTTGAGCTAACACCGTTTGTAAGCGTGAAACTTCATGACCAGATGCAGAATTCGCCAAGTTGCGGTCGGCGAAAGGCCCAATTCTTGCGCTCGACGAGCAATTGATTTGTTTCCGTTCTCGCCTCTGACGAACGGCGCCTATGTTTTCGTTGGAGCGCTTACGTCGATTACGTACAGGCGTTCTTTGATCGCTGACAGAACCACTTCTTTCAAATTTATCGATCAAACGCCGAATCGTTCTCTCGCAGGGACGATTAAGCACACCGTAAACTTCACGCAATACACGGAAGGTTTGGCGAACAGATGATCCATTTTGATAATAAATTTTCACAATTTCTACGCGTTGCTGAATGCTGTAACGTTCCATGGCTATTTGTCAATAATAACTGTAACCACATGTAAAAAAAGACTGCTGTAACTCAATAACAACGGCAGCTATCACATGTTAACGATAGGACACTCTTTTTGAAATACACTTTACTATTCACAGGCGCACACACGCGCACGGAGCCTTTTCTAAAAAGCGTTTTTTGGGTTCAGGGGGCCTCAAAACATATATTTCCGCTGAAATCTCGACATCTAATTTTTTAGTATACTTCCTCTGCTTAGTATAAGTACTTAGTAGAGAAAGTAAAACATAAGATAGGCTAGTTCTTAGTCTCATTTATTAATGTTAAATAAAAATTCATTTTATTTGCTTAAAATGTTTAATATAAAATAAAGCATGCTTACTAAGGCGGTAAACTTATTTTTAGTTCAGAGCTACTGAACACAGTTATAATTCTTCCTTTTTCACTCCTATCTCAAACAAGTGTTGTTCTTTTTAGTTTCTTTTAACTAAAGGTTTTTGCTTCATGCCCTCAAAACAACTGTTTTGTGAACTAAATAACAGTAGCAAAATTAAATAATTTACCAGTAAAGCAGTAACACTTCAGCTGCCGGCACGAAAACTCAGCACTTATTTTATAGAAGTACACTGGCTCCGTAGCCATGAATCCCGAGTTCACTAACCTCCTGCAGGGAAAACGCGCGGTTAGCAAACGTCTGTATTTTCCAAAGCGTTTGTCTACGAATCTGCGAGACATAGAAAAATATTGCTCATACTTTTTTTCAACGTGCGTATCTCTCTCTCTCTCTCTCTCTCTCTCTCTCTCTCTCCGTCTCTCTCTCTCTCGCTCTGTCTCTCTCTCTCTCTTTTAAAAATGAGATTTTCACCTTCCACCCGGTGGATTGGTTTTAACTGAAGCGGTGTAAGTAAACGAAACTCCTGTGCAACATTATGACTATCAATATCTTGTTGTTTTAGTGATTATGCTAAATGAAATTCCCTATTCTGGCATTTTACTTCACCGGAATTCCATAGACAAGTGAGTAAACGAGACACGAGAACTTCCATAAATGCCCCTAGTTCATTAAATTACTAGTAAGAAATGTATTGATTACCAACGATGATCGCAAACATGGATAATATTTCATCCACCTCAACTAGAAAATACTTTTTATTGAACCATTTTATGTACAAAAAACATGCTGCTGTTTAAAATATGACACTCATCATATTCCCTGCATACTTTTATTTTGTGTTTTGATTGAGATTTTTGTAGAGCAACACACAGCCGTTGTGTTTGCAAACTGGCACATTTATGTGTAGACTTATGTGACATTTGAGACTTTATGTGACACTTCTATAGTTTTTTTGCATCATTTAAAACTTAAGTGTGGTTAGTCACAAGCAGGGATAAATATGTTACTGGAACTTTAGCTGCAAAAGATTCATTTTTGGAAGAAAAGCCGTGAATGTTTCACCTAAGCCAATAATCTAAGTTTATTATTATTATTGTAGTGTTTAACGCCGTTCTTACTGCATATGGCACCACAAGTGGTGGACACTGATGATTCACTAAATTAAATGATAATTGAGAAACGAAACTTGGAAAAGAAACGTTCCAGACCTAAGTTTAAGGTACCTTTCGGCATGTGAGGACTGAGGAAAACCTGAAAAGCCCTCAGTCAGGGAGAACGTTCCTAGCGTGCCTTAAGCATCTCGGCTACCCGTGTCGGTAATCTACGGGTTGCATAAATATTAATATAAATATGAATGCTTAGAAAATAGATATACATGGTGCTTGCTTTAGAACAGCTGTTTTCTTGACTTCAGTATTTCAATTTGCATGGTGATAGTTATCTGAACAAGACAGAAGAAACGTTTGTATTATTTAATAGTCCATGGAATGTGCATGAAGTATTAAAGGTTAAAATCGTTTGACTGTTAAGCATAAGACTTTTAGCCATGTGATGTCGCTGAAATATAATATATGCTTCTACTAATTCCTTGGACCACAGGCTTCGTCATGTGATATTACCTTTTAAAGCTTTATTATTCCTTCCGTGTTCAGGCAAGAGAATCTAAACACCAACACATTTGTCGTAATAAGAGATTGTGGTTCCAAACCGCAACAGCTCGCGCGTTAGGTCGCATTTATCCCTCTTCGAATGGTGGCAAACCAGCTCTTATTACAGCGTGGTCATTTTAGAGCATTTTAGAGTATTCATAAAGTTAGTAAATTTCTGCAAATAGCGGGTTACGGTTTAAACGTCTTGCTGTTTTCACTCAGCACCCTTCAGCGAATAAAATAGCCCGTTTATGTTTCAGATTCCATCACGTTGAGTCGTAAATCGCCATTCCTTAATGTAAATGAATCCAGGCTTGTATTCTGTTCCCAAAATGAACAAGACAATGGACCGTGGTAGCTCGTAAACCTACTTTTACGCAGAACCAAAGGAAGAAACTACCAAACTTAATAGCGGATTATGCATTCAAAGCATGTTTCTTATACCGAGAGACAGGATGTTGAAAAAGAAACCAAAAATGCCTGTTATTCCTGTCCCGTTTGATTCATCATTTAGGCGGCAGTTGACACACAATGGACGATCTCGGAAAGTGTGAAATAAATTCGTTCCAAAATATTGCCTCATCCCCATGTAGAAAGTAAATCAGTGTTTTCTTGCTGTTTTGTTTTTGTGTGAGTTGCCTATGTTTTTTGTGTTGGGTTGTTCTGCAGGAACGCTACAAGAAGCCTGTTATCTCAGTCTGCTGTTGGCATGTACATTGTGAAGAGTGCTGGCTTCATACACTGGTAAAGTGCAACAATCATCTTTACTCTGCTCAGCTTGAATCTATATTTTATTGTTTTGTGGGAGCCGTACCTGATTTCAAAGGAATCACTTCGGAAAATAATGGAGACACAACTTTAACTCTGGTTTATATTTGGGTGTTAAGTCAACGATTACATGCACTGGTTCTACTTTAAGTTTAATAGCCTGTCCAGCGACCGTGATGCCCCTAATCGACGTCATAGTGTTGACATTTCTTTAACGCTTCACTTTATTTTCGGATACGACCAATGCAGCATCAGCAATACAAGGATGGATCTGACACTTAAAAGTGTTTATCACTTGGAAAAATTGAAATAAAACTTACCGACAGTTAGAACTATGGAGGTACATGCATTTAGTAATTTTATTACGATTCTAGTTGAATAAATGTATTTTTGCGTACAGCTTCAAAAAAGTTGAGAAAAAGAAAAGTTGAATTGAGTGGCCTAAAGGTATATTTTATAACACTAAACGGCATGCGACACCAAGGAAAATAACGTCTGCTTTGGCAGGGAGGAAACTTACGCTGACAAATAAGGCAATAATAAAAAAAATTGTTACATAAAAATAAATACCTGATTTTGCCTTTATACAAAACCTAACTTCTCTATTCTGCATATCAAATAGCTATATTCAACAAAGAGATCATTTTAAGCATTGCATATTACATTAAAGCTATGCTTTGTAGAAACTTTGGTATGAAAATTTTTGAAAATGGCAAATAATTTCTACAAGTAAAACTGAGCATTACGTAGACAGTATAGACAGCTAAAATGGATTTTAAGGAGAATATTTATAGCTCAATTTCAAAATCTTCTTTCACTCCCATGTGAAATGATCACATTTGTATGTATCTGGTGGATTGTGTAGTCATGATGAACCCTGATGTGGTGAAATTGCTGAGTTTTTGCATAAGGTATTTGCCTAAATTGACCTAATTGGTTAGTGAATATGGTACGAATACTTTGAAATTATGAAGAGTTCAACGACATTCAATGGGTGCATTGCTGGTAATTGCATTTCAGTATTTATTGATCCGAATTACAAGCAGAAAATAAATGTACAATACACGAATTTAAAAATGTTGACTTCAGGAATACGAAAATGGAAAGGAAAGAAAAGCGGATAATATAATTATGTCAGTCTTGTAAGTATTTTTGTGTCTGTTTGAAAGTAAAACAACATCAAGATGCGACTATATATTCTATTAACTATATAAATAATATTTCAGAGCCTATTCAAGGTAATGCTCTTTAAGAGCTTCAGATAAAGATACACAAGTAATCTATCATTGTGAGTAATGCTTCCTTTCCAAATAACAGTGAATTAGTCCAAATTTACACATTTTATGAAGGGAAGCTTAAATAATTTGGAAAAATATGGGCATATTAATATGTTTTCTACGGTAAAATATGTATCATGTAATAAAAATGATCATTGGATCAATTTTCATAGCAAGCGCCAAAAAAAATCATAAAATGGATTTATGTGTTGGTCTTTTAAAAAGAAAAGTGAAAGTTACTGGCACGATATTCATAATGAATTTCAAAATATAAAAATAACTCTTCTATATGTATACTAGTGATGGAAGAATTTGAAGCCGGAATGAAAGAATTGCCGAGTAAATTACGAATTGAAAGAGATTCGAATGATTTACATATTACAGTGGCGCACATGCATATATCATTTTAGGCGGGGTTATACCAGCGTCATAAAATTGATTCCCCTAATAAACGCTATGCTAACAAAGCCATCACTAATAAGCTAACAAATACAGAGGCACACAACCACATCGTATTTGTTGAACACTTTTATCTTGTGTAAAGGAAGTTGAATTTTGTAATCCAAAATGCAATGGAAATCATTTATCATAAAACAAATAATTTGCTGGAAAAAAGAGAATGTGTACTCACTGTTGCCTAAATGTACAGGTGAAGCGAAGGGAATTGTATTGCAACGTGTCTTTTAAAGTAATTCAGTCAAAATGTACAGCTCGGGATTTTTAATTATGAAGTCTTTGTACATGTAAAATTAAAATAGTACAGAAGGAAAATGGCGCACTAGAATCGCATTAATTGAAGTGTTTTAAACATGAAATATCTAAAGTAAATAATATCTCAAAACTAAAAAGTTGGAAGAATCGCAGAAAATACTAATGCATTGCACAAAATACTGCACATGAGTCCAAAATGACTGCAAAACATTTATTTAACTTTGGATTCAAAACTTGAACTACGGCAACAAGGTTTAAAACGTGGATCACATACAGTCTTTAATCAAAACGCCAAAATCAGATTCATTGCATGAGATTGGAGTCACATTTAAACAAAACCTATATAAATTGTCTTTGAAGTTGAGGACCTGTTTTCAATCAAAAGCATAGACGAGTGAAGTGCATTACATGAATTCATAGTTCAAGCATGGCTGTAATCACTAAAACTCAGGTTATGGATAATATGTTCCTTTTGATCATAACGATCAAGAGAAGAGGCAGATTAAAACATTGCGTTGAGTTTGAGGATCAAAGCATGGATAATATCAAAACTTAAAATAATACATTAATAGCATAGCCAAATCATCTACGATGTAGTTATTTATGGGAATACCAATAAAGCGTAACTTATAAATTTATTTTAACCAGCATCTATCAAGATAAAAGTTGAATAGAATGTATTAAACTAAAATTAAGCTCAAGACATTTATTATATAAAGCACTTAATTCAAGGCAAATACTTTCAGCAATATCAAAGAAGAGCAAACATATGTTACATCGAATTTGACATTCAGAGAATGGATATTCTCAGTAAAATATAATATAAAAAGAAAGATTTTAAGGAGCAACGGTGATGAGCAAAGCGAAGTCACCAGCATTAAATATACTGTGGAGCTCAAAATATGGGTAATATCAATAAAGCATAATACAATGAAAATATTTTCTTCAAAGCTGTGAACAGCTAAATAGCTGTTATCAGTTATCAGCTGTATTATGAGTAAAATGTAATATAAAAGGAAAGGTTTTAAGGAGCAACGGTGATGAGCAAAGCTAAGTCACCAGCATTAAATATACTGTGGAGCTCAAAATATGGATAATATCAATAAAGCTGATGCAATGAAATTATTTTCTTCAAAGCAGTGAACAGCTAAATAGATAAATCGAACATATTACATTGATTTTGAAATGTAAGACTTGGAAAACGCTCAAGGCACGAATGCTATGCATTTTTCTATCAGTAGCCTTGAAGAGGATAACTAACCACCTGAATTTCATATGTTAATGGCTAATAACGTAAGGAGTGTTGAAGATTGCACCGCAGCTCTCGCATGATTTAAACCACAGCCTTCAAAAGGAAAATAAATCACTACAGTTCCTGTTTGCGGAACTTCATACAGTTTTGGAAGCCTTTCAGTTAATGAAAATAGCTACAATTTTTTGCAAAAAACATAGCATTTTCAAACAAAACAAATGGACATAGCTATTATTGAGAAAGATATTTGGAAAATGAAGGAGATAGCTGGGTGACTTGATGGTGAGTATTTCTATAATTGCCTTATCTGATTGCATACTTTCTGTTGATAGTAACCTACGAGGAAAGAGCCAGTAATGGAAAATCCAGTTGATTCATCCACTGTTGTAATTAAGTAGTACATTTTACAGGCAGGCATACTAGATGTGGAAAATGCCTCTTGCCGACATCTACACACGCTGCTTCAACATCTACCTTGACACCTCTTGGAGCTTTGCTGATCTCAGATACCTGGACTCTCATTGGGCTAACAGTGAAAACTGCAGTACACAACTTGAAGTGAATTCTGTGAAAGTGGGGGGAAACTGCTTGGAAAGAAATTTATATTAGATGACTAACGGTTCGCTGGACAAGGTTATTTATTATATAAAACTTGGGTACTTCATACATATTATAAATTAATGTACTCCAGATATCTGACGAAATCAGGTATTTGCAACATTTTGCTCCCTGAATATTTGTTATATGACATAGCTTGTAAGAACCTCAATCTCCGCAGTATGTGAGTCAGGTTATAGTGGAATGGGAGTCCAATCTGATTGATCACAGACGCAAAGCTCTAAAGGGCCAAGAAAATCTGTAATGACTTCATTATGAGAACGTGTACCCGGAATTTATTTGGGTCCGCGAACTTTTGCTTGTTTTGTTGATCATTACAGTTCAGACAGTACTAGTCCTGTATTCAGTTAAACGGGACAAAAATATGCGTTTGTTTTGGAGCTTGTAGAGTTGTTGGAATGAATCATCTAATTTCTGTATCCTGGCTCAACTCATTATATTGTTAACATTTTCTTTTTCACTGTTTGGATTATTTTAGTTTTGTTTTTAATAGCATTGTAAGAACGGAGGACAAAGGATGTCAGCAAATACTTTGGTACACTTTTTTAACCTTCATTGAATAGTCAACTATATGGTTTTTGCACATAGCTATCATCTTTTAAAACAAAATGCTAGGCGTATGCAATTTTCGGCATTGTGGAAGCCGCTGGATGTGCTAAAATGAGCGTTTTTATGGAGCATCCCGATTCTGGGACTATTTACTGCTTACGCACCACGAAAGGGTATCCATCGTTCCCTCAAAGCAAACCCTTTTGTCTAAGAAATCAGTCAGGAAAATTAATATTTGTAAACAAGTACTACCTGACAAGAGCATACATTACTATCTTGCCAACATCAGTGCTACTCTTTGCCATGTAACACAATATATTTTCAAGAAAAAAACTGCATACATAAACGTAACACATTCTTTGGTGCACGGTACTAAACTATCAACATTTTAACTTTGTAGGAGTGTAAATAAAGATTTTTGGACATTGAATTCATCGTCATTCAAACTGATGGACACTTTAGCTTAATTATTATGCGGAATGTAAATGTGTATTGACACTGAGGTATTGACATATCCTTCAGATCCACTCATAAGAGACCCTAACTTAACTTTGTTCCACAAATACCCAGTGATAGGGAAGCTCAAAGTTTGCTGGGCTCCATTGCTGCTTTCAAAAGCAGCGGCGTCATAAAGAACAGCAATGAACATGTCCGGCGATTGTTTTGGCGACAAATTTATAATGGCCTCAATATACAGGTTGTTTCAAAAATAGAGGGCATAATTTCAGGTATGCATTACCATATGTAGACAATAAAAAAGTCCATTACAACACGTGTCCGGAAATGCTTGGTTTCTGAGTTATGGCCTTCAAAACAGTGATATTCACCGGAACATATTTCCTACCGCAGGTAGCTTTCTTTACAGAAGATGTTCAAATTGTCCAACTCCGGCTTGAATACACGCCTCACATCGACGTTTCAAGACCGTGCGAACACGATCCCAATTCCAGGAGTATTGCGTATTTACTCACAACCTGCCACTATTCGATTCTGAAGGGATTCCATGTCAGGCACCGATACGAATATAACAACGCTTTTAAATGGCCTCACAAGTAGAAATCGACAGGGTTCAAATCAGGTGAGCGTGGTGACCAAGCAATTGGGCCACCTCTACCTATACATCGATCAGGAAACCTTCGATCCAAGTACCGGCGAGCGGTACGACTGAAGTGTGCAGGAGCGCTATCATGCAAGAAGTGAGCTTGTAGACGAGTGCTCAGTAGAGTGTCTTCATACACATGAGGTATGGTGTTTTCCAGGAAGTTTGTGTTCGCCTGCCCCGTAAGTCTGTTTACAAGTACATGGGGTCCAACTAACCGAACACCAATGATACCGGCCCACATGTTGAATGTGAAGCACACTTGGTGATGAGATGGAACAATTGCATATGGGTTTTCATATGCCCATACATGCTGATTGTTGAAATTTATAATGCCATCCCATGTGAACTAAGCTTCATCTATAAATAATACTAAGGCAGGAAAGTTCGGATTTGTAGCACACTGCTGCACGAACCACTGGCAGAATATCAATCGAGCAGAGTAATCTGCTGGTGACAGGGCCTGTACACGTTGCAAATGACAAGTCTCCAGACAGTCGTACGAGGAACATTCACTTGCAACTGTAACGTTTGTGTACTGATAAAAGGAGTCGTGTGCAGAGTCCAGAATCTCCTCCTCTACATCTGAAGTTGCAGATCTTGGTCATTCCCTCCCCAAACCAGGAGATGTAAACTATCAGCGCACAGACGGCGATGGAAACTTCGAATGTCTTCCAGTCTGGACATTTTCGCTGTGGGTACCTCTCTTGGTACAAACGACGAGCCAGCGCAGCATTGCCATCCGCCTTACCATATATGAAGTGCTTTTTTGCCAGCTTCTGATTTGAGTACATGTCGCTCAACGCCAAACACAACAATCAATGTACCCGTCGCCTTGGAATGAACTGTCTGAGTGTCCTGTTAATATCTTCTGTCACGGCAACTATCTGCGGGAAGAAAAACGTTCCGGTAAATATCATTGTTTTGAAGGCCATAACTCAGAAACCAAGCATATGTTGTAATGGACTTTTTTATTGTCTACATATGGGGAATGCATACCTGAATTTATGCCCCCTATTTTTAAACATCCTGTATACCAGTATAGATAGGCACCTGGAATAAATAAACCTCACGCTTAGGACAGAACATTGTTGGCATTAGATTTTTATCTACATTAAAATTTGTATGCTGTAGTTAAAGAACGCATCTTTCGTCCTGGTTCTAGAACAATGCATAAGCAGCAAGGTTTTAGTGTTTATTTGTTCACCTTAACAGAATATTAACAATAAATGAGCTTCCAAGAATTTAACGAACGTTTTTTGTTGAAAGCCTTTTGACAGTCACTCCGTCGTCTCAGCTGCGTGAAGGAGACCTATAAATTGTGCAGTCGATTGTTTACTGCAACTGCTGTGGTGAGGGTGTGAATCACGGCATAACTTCACTCTACAACTCATTCATGCGTGTCATCCCTCTCAAGAGTGAAACTGTTTTGGTGTCCGCGAGCTGAACGGTGTACGGCGGTTAGCGATTTGCAGCAGATATGGCCACTTGAGGGGGCATACTGACCCTCAGCCGCCCTAACAACTGCACTCTTCTCAAGAAGTTCTATATGGGCGAATACATAGAATGCAGCGGCTGTGTCGTCCTCCGTGATCTAGGGCTACCATGCTAGCCTCTAGTTCCCGAGGTCGCGGGCTCAAACCGGCGGAGGGGATGGATTTTTTCGAACGTAAAAATCCTTGGCATGGTTTCCTTCGGAAGGGAAGTAAAGCAAAGCCGGTGGTCCTGTGTCGCAGACTTACGGCACGTAAAAGAACCTCAAATCTGATAAAGGGGCTTCTGAGCAAAATTTCCGGTCTTTTATGCCCAGTAAAGAATGGGACACTAAGAACCACAGTAGTTAAAGAGCATCCATAAATAAAATCAATTTAATTTTCCAGCGGCTATGCGGTTAAACTTCGCCCTCTTTGAGCTGTAGCGCCAACACTTTACATTATGCTGATATGGCTACATTTACATGTTAAATATTAGGCCTATCGTTTAACCTGAATTCTCTGTTTTCGTGAACTGAAAGTCCCGGATTATTAACCTCAGCCCAAGGCTGAGGATACCGGCTGTAAGGAGTGACATCGTAACTGATTAGAACGGAACTGTACTATATCTACCACAAATAACTTGGTTGCTCTTTTATTTGTTCTCTAATAAATGTTTTTGAGTTATGCAAACAGTACCTAAAAATTCCGAAATACGAATCCCAATAATACAACTAACTTTATTTTCGAACGATGCGTAATTTCCAAAATTTAAATTGTTTTGTATAATTTTAAAATCTGGAACCTTAACCATAGTCAAGTATATTATAATTAACACGTGATGCTATTGTTTTAAATTAAATTTAATATCTGTTTTAGTCTAAAATATACATTTATATGTTTTGATGAATTAAAAATGTTTAAGGAAATAACTTTTCACTTTAGAAAAAAATAGAAAAAATTTCTGCTATTCTTTCAGAGTTCGAGTTCGTCGGAAATAATTCTTTCGATCATTGCAGTATGAATACTAATACATTAGTAACAATGTATAGGTACTGTTTCGTCACTCAGGGATTTCAGTGCCTGATTGATATTTAGTGCTTACATTCCATTTTTATTCAACAGTTAATAGTTTTAATCAAATGTATGTGTAAATGGAGTGTAAGCAAACATTGTCTCGTCTCATTGGTTTGCGTATGCACATCGTATTTAACTACTGTAATTTTTCATGTTGGTACATAAATATATTAGGTATTAACGAAAGGATAAAAGCACTTTAGTGAGTAACTTACAAATTGTATCTTTCTGATTTGGAGCGTGCCCCCCCTTCCCGAATGAACACGAATAGGATGGCGAATGAGTACTAAATATGAGGGTACCAGAATTGTGTGGCTGGAATTAAGTAGCAGCGATTGCTATGTTTTTGACCTTTTCCATCGCACGCTGTTCTTTTTATTGTTTTTTCTCCCCCAAAATGTAAAGAAGCAATGCCATAGACAGCCCACGCAGACACGGTTCATTAGGTTGAAAATCAGTAATGGTTTAGTGTCAGAAAGGTCTTCACAGTCAATGAGAATATCTTCCTCCAACGCCAGAGTTCCTCAAAATGTATAAGAAATGTCGCTAAATAGGTTCGACATGTATATTATTTATGGTGACTTCCGTACCCGATGTATTCGTTGAAGACGATTAGATTTTTAGATATGACAAAGAGAATTTCATTGAGGAGGCGCTTGAGTGGTGTATTCCTACCAGGCATGGAACAACCAGATATAGGGCAGCAGGTGTTACCATATGAATCACGGTAAAACCCCTGCCTGCGAATGCTTTCCTCTTGAAAGGCACCAGGATAGAAACTTTGTCTTAGATGGCATACCCCTGCCACACACTTCATACGTCGTCCATTTCTCATTACCCTTTAGCCCTAAAACTGTGAAGACGAAATCAAATAGAAGAATCGGTGATGAGAAAATTCGTTATAGTTAGTAAATTTCCACTAGCCACCAGAGAAAATCCCCCAAAAAGTCATCGGTCAGTAGTGTCTGCTTTTACGGGATTTTAACCTAATGCTGGTCTCAATCGTTACCGCCTAAACCAACTAACTCGTCATTCGTTGAAAAATCTATGACATTTACAGTTGCGTTGCAGAACCCCTTCATATGTACTTAAGCAAAACATTAACTTCTGCACTGAAGTTGTACACAAATTATGTTTGCTTAATTACCTGTAGCAGTTCATAAGAGGTGCTATTTGCAAACCAATGGTGACGATGCTATTTCAGGCAAAAATGTTTTTTCTCGGCAAATACTCATCACAAGTTTTGTTCACAGGGTGCAAAAAAGCTCTGTCCGCAGTGCAACATGATAACTTCCCCTTCAGATCTTCGAAGGATTTACATGTGACGGCAAGAAGAGATGGGTTGAAAAAGAAGAGGTCACTCATCACCAAGTACCGCCACAGCTTCTATCATCCCGACATCACATCACTTATCGTCCCTTAGCACGCTGGCATATCGGCTTTATTAGCACTGTTGTTTCCCTCAATTTAATTTCCATCTCAAGTTTCGTACCCACGCACACATGGACGTGTAATCACATTTGACCGAATACAACATGAAAACGCGTATGTGTTACGTTGAGGGAAATCGTTTTCCACACTTGTGTGAACTCCTGTTCCTGTCTAAAGGGAACAAACAGAAACTGGTCATAATTAAAATTCTGGTTATCATTTTGAGTTTCTAACCCCATATTCAAGTTGACCCATGTACAGAATGGACTGAAACGCAAAAGGAAGTCATTCAAAATGGTTTACCAGAGACACAGTGAAATGTTATGCGTCAACAGTAGTGCACGGCAGATGAAACAAAATACAAACTGCTTTATGACAGTGTAGAACGTGTAAGCTTACCTATGCTAAATATACCCCCTCAGCGTATCACATATTGCTTATTGTCTATAATGTCATATATTTTTTACTGGAATTAGCTTTTGGACATTTGAAATCTGCTCTTGAAAGTTCTACGACTGTTCAAATCCTCGTCAGGAAGTGACTTTTGAAAATAATGGACACAGCGCAGACAAAAACAAAGTGACATGCATACAAAATACTGCGCTCCCATTTTTCTCAACATCAAGAGGATATACCTTCAACATGAATTTGAAACAATAAACCTTATGGATGTACCTATAAACCTTGTGTTTACAAAGAAACAAACTGCTGTGTTTGGAGTAATTTGTGATAAAATGCAGATGCGATTTGAATGACGCGGTGCAGAGGACTCTTAGGAAGAGTTTTCAACTTAAAGTGTGCTTTGAGGTGACTAAGAGAATATCGGCGACAAGTGTGGTTAAGGGTGTCTGGTTTAGCAGACTAACAAACAAGAAAAGTGTGCTAAGGTCTTGGTGACTTGAAATGTTAAGACTGGTATTTGTGCAGGTCTAGTCGTCCAGAGAACTCAAAGCTGTTCCCAGGTCATTTTCCTTTAACGTGAACTGTGAGAACATAGCACTATAATATACCGGAAAGTATCCCTTTATTTCGTTCAAATCCTAATAACTTTGTTATGTATTTATGGCTGAAACGGACACTTAAAGGTTACGATAGTGTAAACTGGAAGCAGCATCTTCAAACATTTTACTATTTTGTGCTAAGAAGTGTAACATTTCCCCTACTCAGAGTAAATGTGGAAGTGCACAATTTCATCTTAGAAAAACACATTCTGTACCCTGAAACCGTGAGTGCTGCATCAGTGAACTAACGCTCTGTTCCCAGTGAAATATGGGACATTAAGTTGTACATTGTTTTAATCTACTTTGGTCATGCAATACTGGGAAGGAAACTGCAGCTTATACCTGCTGTTGTGTGACTTTGTAAGGTGCTTTAGCTGCAGTGTAAAACGGATCCGGAAGTGTCGACAACATCGTATTGCTGTATGAGAATTAAGTGGTTACAGCCTATCTTAAGTAGCGAAAGTGTACGCGAGAAAGCGATTTTGTTTGTGAGTCAAGTATGTTACGAATATTCCCCTCCGCTGTATCTCCTTCATTTAAATGTGTGGAAACAAAGTGCGACTGGACGTTGCAGAAAAATGTGACAGTTGGAATGATCCCTCCAATCTTCTCTTCGCTCTGTAAATGCATGGGCCGTAATAGGCATTTGGTAGATTCAAATGCAATCTATGTACATAATATGTAACAGTGCATTTATTAACAATCGCCTATTTTGTGTTTGGGCTGGAACCATGAGAAGCTCTCGAGCTACGCGTTATAAGAGACGTATTTCTCCCCCCTCCCGTTTCCCAAGAACCTCCTCCCCAATAGTTTACCGTGTAATTGTGTGTTTTCAAACAGTTATCATCTTGAGTCTAGGACAGTGTCTACGCTCCTGTACTCGAAATAAAGGTGACTATATAAAAAGCATGCGTATTCATTGCTATAACCACCACAGGCTCCTCTCCTTTGAACAGAACTACCGGTCCATATCTGGAAACGAAAACGCTTATGTGCTGCATAGACGGTGTAAAATTAAAGAAAAAGGAATACTGATAAAAAGTTACTTGTACCGCATAATAAAGCATTCTTCTTGAAGCAACGAATTATGTATTTTATTGTTACTTCCTGAAAGGTGGTGCAAATTTTGAAGGAATAAGAAGCAAATTTAAAATATAATTTAAAAAATGAGCAGCTGGATATGACATTGGAATCTAAAAATAGCAAAGGAATGTCTGATTCGGAATAATAACTAAACTAAGGAATAATATTTACTTTAAAATGTTGTAGACAACAAAACATATCTTTGTTCATTAATTTCAAAAGGGAACAAGTAAGTGCCATTTTTAAAAACCATAACAATATCCTTATTGCGCGAAATTCCTTTAACAGAAAACTATAACCTGTGTTAAAATCTAAGGGGAGTAAAAGAAATATCTAAAAGTTGTGTATTTAATAAAGTTAATTTGTCACATGTATACCAACGGTGACAACTCCCTTACGTATTTTTGTGTTATACGTGTATATCTCTGAATCATGCAATTACATTAAAGCATTACAAGATCCTTAACCTCTTAAGCCTGGCAGAGTAAAGTGTTGTGCTGAAGATATCTTAAGATGGCCAGAAAATAAAATATCTGCCTGAACTGCGAATCCTGAGTGTACTTGGATGCAGCTACATCCTTCCTGCAGCCTAGATGGAGACTGATTCTGAAACCGCATCACATCATCAGTGATACCATTTATGAGGAATCCATGTTTCAGGTATGTACCAGTTTTCGATATGTATAAAGTAGTTGCACGTCTATAATTCAGTAAGCTCCCACAACGTTCTATTGTTGCTAAGGGCAAATGCAATGCCTTTCAGAAGTTAATCGTATTATGACTAACACATTGTGTTTGTGCGCGGTTACGAGGAGGAATATGGAGAATATAACACTAAATCTCTTTTTTCAAATCGTGTATACGTCATGGACACTCACATCATTGACTTTTCACTGAAGAATAATTAAATTATTAGGCGTTTACAGGACTTTCAGAATATGTGCTTTCCGCTGGCTCGGGGTTTTATTTTTGGGTTGCAGTCGGCCGCGTCTGTACTTTGAACTTCGTTTCTTAAAATTGTATATAAAATATTATCTTACAGCAAATGTTGGAAAGTCTTCATCCCTCAGCTAATCGGACATTGTACCGGATAAACACTTTGTGATTGACACGATTTATTTTGATAGTTGTAATGTTTCTGATTTCAGTTCCGATGCTTTCCTTGAGTTCTCACACTCTATGAGGATTTGTTTTGTACGCTTTATCCTTCGGGCTACCCAACAAAGAACTTCAGACTGTTAATTTTGGGGAGCGAGAGGGTCATACATCGAACCTAATCGCCCTAACTTCAAACACTTCCATATTTAGTTTTAAAAATCGACTTCTCTGCGTTGTGAGCAGTAGTGATATCGTGTTGAAACTACCTATATTATCTAGTTTCTTCCGTCATCCGATAAAGCATGGACTCAGAATTACATTTGGTACCTGTAAATTTGTCTGCTCATATAACGGCAGGCCGATTATGTCTTCCGTTAACTGCACACCAAATAATAATTTTCCTACCATAAAGATTGAGTTCTTTATACATACAAGCAAGGAGGCAGGCCTGGCCGAGACGTAAAACCCCGTACGAGAAGTCAAGATATATTCTGGAAGCCAGATGCATTTGATTAAAGAAGACAATAACTACCTAGGATTGAATGTCAGATCGATATCCATTATCGGTTTTCTTCAATTTGACCTCAGGTCGCAGTAAAAAAAATATTAATTTTTAAACACATACACGAAGCAATAATAAGCACCAGGTTTCAAAATGTGCTCTCGAATACAGGGCGAAACTCGTGTCGCTGATTTGTGCCCAAAACAGAGGCAGAACTTATGCTGGTACTAAATTTGGGAAACCTGTAAGAGACAATGCAGAGTGCATATTTTTACAAAGCACTTTCTGGGTTAAGATCCGTGGTTTAAAGCCTACTTTGCCGAGGGGTACCGCATTTAAATCGCAAGACTTCTAGGGACGATCACCATGTCCCACTGCCACCAATGTACTTTCATTCAAAAAAGCTGTTGACGTAATCTGGACTACACGAAGGGTTTTAAGCAAAAGCTGGGTTGATATACCAATATGGCCATCAGTTTGGGGTACTAGAAAACAACCAGCACATATCTTCAAAGTATGGTCTGACCATGTACTCTGCCATTTCCCAACTACATGGAAACCTTTACGTATAGTCAGCCTAGTGTTTTCTCTGGAGCACAGGAACCTTTTCATCCAACGATGAGCAAGTCGAAATCACAAGTATTCTAAAAATGAGTAAGGTGTGTGTTTCGATATCTTTATATGAGTATAGGACATTTTCATACATATTTATGAAATTTAAGCCATGCGTAAAGTTAAACATAATCCACCATTAAGGATATTCAAATGCCGTCATCAAAAATACATCAGTTAAAATACTCCGATTAACTTACGATGCTGAAGATGTGGTTTATGCACATTCAAATGTTACTCCATGCATTAGGTGCACTTTACCCTGTATTTTACATAAAACACGGCTGACAGCATGTCCAGCGAAAAGTAACATAGGTCACGGCCAGGATTAATCTGACAATACAGAGTGCTTATGTCCATGTAAATCAACTCCTCTGTGTTGTATACAATATGTAGTTAGTACTTCTTACAACCCACATTGACCTGAGAAGTTCCCTAATTTTCTTTTTCAGAAAGCAATGTCATCTCAGCCCGAGTGTTCTAATTTTGGTATTTTAGTTGAATTATCGCCCAATATCCATGCATGCATGCTAGAAATAAATAAGTTTTATAATGTGGAGGAACATTTTGAAGCGCAGTACCTGTTATAGATGCCTTTTCTGTGAGGCGCAGTTGTCATCAAGCACTAAGCTCAGGAAGTACAAAGTTCAGTACCAACACACTTGTTATGATACTGTTGGTTTTTGGAAATAAAGTACCGAGTGTGGTTTGGCAACCATGTGTTGTCCCTCGCAGGCGAGAGAGACACTTCTAGTTTAGGGGTAAGATTCAACCTGTGTGACCGCGATTACGTTCCAGTATTACAAGATTGTCAGTTTTGCTAGTGGTATTAAGTTGCAATAACCGCAGCGAAATTTTACATGGCGTTTCATTAAAGTAAAAAAAAAAAACGTATCATACTTGCTTTAGCTTTAATGAACACTCCCTTAAAGTAAAAAACAAATGAATACAGTAGTGTTTAACTCTCAGATATAATGATACAATATCTTCACATTTTCACTTTCTCTACCACATACATAGTAGATAGATAGTAGATAGTCCACCCAAAAATTCGATATCGATAGTTCTCCGGAAATACAAGTTTTGAGGCCCCTTGAACCCAAAAAAGCGTTTTTTATAAAAGGATCCGTGTGTGTGTCTGTGAGCAGCATAACTTAAAAGCTAACAGTCGGATAAGTACCAATAGGTTCAGTACCTTTTAAAGGCGTGGCACCAAGATTTTCAATAAAATCTCACCCTTTTAAGGAACATTTTCGAGATTCTTGATTTTCAAAAAATGGTTAACGATTTTGATTAAAAATATTTACAATGCAACTAAAATGTATATCTTAAATTTGTTCGGGCACAGCCTGTGAAGTCCTCTTCATTCGAAAGGAATTTTGTATAATCTTGTATAACTGGTAAACGTTAAACGATAGACGAAAGCGTATTACACAAAAAATGTAGGTAGATCTCTTTAAATTACACAATTGGTTTAAAATATCTTTTTTGTAACATCAGCCATTTCCGAGATATCCGTTATTAATGGTTCGAATTGTTCAATACTTAGCCTTTTAAGTCTTTTCGATTTTCAGTTGTTTCTCTCGATGTTATGTAAAGATGAAATTTTAATGCCAGCAAATAGCGCCCAGTTCTAAAACTATCGCTATTCCCTTTGTATGTATAACGGAATGTGTAATGCAGCTATTTTCGGAAAGGTTTCTCTGCTTTAAAATGAAGTAAATAGGAAAATAAACTTTCGTAAGAATAATTTGTATACCCACTAATAAGCAATAGAGGGTAGAGATAGCCGTGTGAATGTAAAGCATAAGATTTTACCTGAGCATTCAATGAGAAACGATACAAGCAAAAATTGATATTTCAGAGAAATATGCTAACACAAAAAATATCGTTTATAAACATTTGTAGAACGAACTAAGACACAATCCACATCGATTTTTGTGTAAACATTCAATTACATAAACCGAAACAACAACGTACAGCATTAATGACCTCGCCTATAACCGTGACCATAGAGATACTTCGCCATAGTGCGTGATTGCACAACTGTCTGATGAGTGCGAGGTTAGGCACCACGAGCCTTCAGAACTTATTTGCAGTATCTAACCGAGTGTAAAATACTATGTATTAAATCCAGCATGCTAAATTGTGCGAAACAAGGCGGCTAATGGAGAAAGTGAAAATAACGAAAATATACCCCCTACGGCTGTTTCGTCATATGTTACAAAGACCTACATTAGGCGCTCTGTATTTTAGTTATGGGGTCTTTAAAGGTTTACAAAACTTTTATATATCTATTGAATTTTGAAGGACTAAAATTATATAAAATTTTCTTTTACTTGTACACATTGAATCACAAACTGAATGAAAGCTGTGCCGCTTCCATTCAGTATATACGCAAATGTTCCGGAGGTCAAATATATAAAATTGTTCTAAGTATACGATCGCCACGAAAAACTTCGTGAGAATGGTGGGGGTAGGTGGGTGGCAAGCTGCCGCAAAAACAGTACGTGTGACAATATTACGGCAGCGTTGTCACGTTTATTCCTCTTTGACAATAGATACTACAGTGGAAATCATTTAAATTATTAAACCATGTTAAACCTTTCTTTGGTTATTTTTGTAAATGCCTGTACATTTTAATTATGCACTACAACTAAATCAGCTATAAAAATTGCAGAGGTGTGAAAATTATTAAACTCAATTACATTTTTATGGCAAAAATGATTGTAAGTTCTGAGTTTGAAAACAATTTATAAATGTCTAAAGTTATATCTACACCGTATATGAAGGCATATCGGCTATTTTTATTGTGAATGTTTCTTTTCCTACAATAACGCCATTGCTTTAGTAATTTTTCTTGGTGAAACATCTTTTTTTCCACCCCAAACCTAAAAAATCTACACAAAATAAAAGGTGCACATCATAAAATAAATACCTACTTTTTAATTTCCAGATGATGTTAAATTTTCACTATGATACTAAGGGGAAGAATGACTGAAAGTAGTAATCTAAGATCCATTTTTGGCAAACTTGAAATCAATGAGTCTACATTTCATTGAAGAAACAATATCTTCTCCTGTCCAGTAGTACTAGATAAAAATTTGGTTCTGTAGTTTTATGCTGCTTTTTCATTATACACAGTCATCTAATCCTGATTGCTGGAAAATTCTATGAACATTTAACAAACTATAGCTTTAATATCTTGGAGATGCAACCTGTGACAGAAAATACCAAACTTTTGCTTTGAGTTTAATAATTTTCCCATCTCTGTATTTCCCACAAACAGCTGAATAGTTTTTTTTTTCAGTTATACTTATTTCAAATCTGAACCTCCTTCGTTATTGGTTGCTAAAAGTCGTTATAGATTTTACACTTTCTATAATTCGGTATTGTGTTTCTATTATTTGTAAGTGTCTTACTTGGCCATGTCTTTTGTAAATATTCTCAACTGAAACTTGTATCAAGTCATACATTTCGTTAACAAATGTTTTCTCCCAAGAGCGTCTCAAGATATTACTTATATTTCGTTTAGTCAGAGAAGAAATCTGTGTTTTTAAGGAGGGGTATTTAGACAACTGTGATATATCGTTGGCGTCAAAAACTTCTGTCTAGCTTCTAAAGTAAACTGGCCAACCAGGAACGATTTATCTTTGCTTCATTTAGTTATGGCTAGTTGCTGTAGCTGTAAAGTTCATTCAGACGTTTGTTAAGGAACCTGGATTATTTTGTAGGACAGCTGCTGTACTAGATATTCATGTTTTCCAACATCGCAAGAGAAGTAATTCAGACGGATTTTCAAGTTCGAAAACGCCACAGTCCTGCCTGGCACGCAGCCGCCCGAAATTTGCCGTGTGCTGCTACCTCCAATGTTCGTTTAAACATTTACGCGGCTGCTGTGTACATTACCACGTGACCGATATTATTAGGGTCCCAGAATTACTCCATGCACTTGTTTTCATTATATTTCTGATTATTGAAAATTCTCTGATAAATACAATATTCTGCAGTAATTGACGTCTCGTAGTTGTAACATATCTGAAAATGCTTCCGGTGCGACAGCAAACATTAAATGAAGTTGCATTAATAGCACAAACGAACGAATAATTTATGTTAGGTACAAGCTGATTCTTGCTAAAAGACTGGAGATGCTAACGCTTAGCATTCAGAAACTCAAATGTTTCCTTCGCAGATAGAAAGTTGAATCAAACCTGAAAAATGTAATGCCACGGCAGGGTCTCGAACCACGGATCCTCAGCTCTCCGTGTCGGTGCTCTTACCACATAAGCTACCATAGCAAAGTACCCAAGTATCCCGATGATCCTATAAAGCTTGATTCAAGTATCCCGATAAAGCTATAAATCCTGATTCAAGTATCCCGATAAAGTTATAAAGTCTGATTCAAGTACCCCGATAAACTTATAAATCCTGATTCAAATATCCCGATAAACTTATAAAGCCAGATTCAAGTATCTCGATAAATCCATAAAGTTTGATTCTATCATCCCGATAAAACCTGATCCAAGTATCCCAATAAACCCATAAAGCCTGGTGCAAGTATCCAAATAAGCCCACAAAGTCTGGTGCAGGTGTCCCGATAAGCCCATAAAGTCTGATGCAAATATCCCGCTAAACCCAGAAAGTCAGATGCAAGTATCCCGATAAACCCATCAAGTCAGATGCAAGTATCCCGATAAACCCATAAAGTCTGATACAAGTATCCGGATAAGCCCATAAAGTCTGATACAAGTATCCCGATAAACCCATAAAGTCTGATACAAGTATCCCTATAAACCCATAAAGTCTGATACAAGTATCCCGATAAACCCATAAAGTCTGATACAAGTATCCCTACAAACCCATAAAGTCTGATGCAAGTATCCCGATAAACCCACAAAGTCTGATGCAAGTATCCTGATAAACCCACAAAATCTGATGCAAGTATCCCGATAAACCCACAAAATCTGATGCAAGTATCCCGATAAACCCACAAAATCTGATGCAAGTATCCCGATAAACCCATAAAGTCTGATGCAAGTATCCCGATAAACCCACAAAGTCTGATGCAAGTATCCTGATAAACCCACAAAATCTGATGCAAGTATCCCAATAAACTCGTAAAGCATGATGCAAGTCCCGTTAAACCTTGAAAGCCAACAATCCGTGATTCGAGTCCCGGCCGTGGCACTGAATTTTTTAAGTCTGATTCTACTCCCTAACTTAGTGCTTACACACGGCTATTGTGGAGGAACAATAATCCTTCGTAGCTATTTATTACTACACTTAGAGGAAAAAATATTTAGAAAGTCCTTGAAGGAGCGCATATAATCAGCAGAAAGTAACCTGGCATTTAATGTCAAATATTTGAATGCTCTGGGCGTATACACTTTAGAACAATATCCCAGGATATATTTTAATGAAATAGCTTGAGTCTAGAAGGAATAAACTTAAATGTATTTCTTCACAGCGTAGGCCATTTCACTTCCTTAACGTGACCAAGTTACCCTATTGCTCCTACTTCCGAAAACATAAAAGAAATAAAATACCTTCTATTTATCTTGCATAAAGCGGTTTTTTTTTCCTCCTTCGTGGAGTGAAAGAGAAACCTTAACGTCTACTATGCAAACATTACCGCCTGATCTTCAACACCACGTTGGGAATTAAATCCCTTAAAATATTCGCGTTTTGCAAATGGGAGTGATTCAGAATAAGCAAACAGCATCCCCCGCTTCTGCGATAAAACTTGGGTCGTCGCCGTATTCTATATCAGCATTATCCGTTATGGTGTATTACAGCAGGTATACCGTCCCTTCGCGCTATAGATTAATAAATTTACTTTCCTCGCAGGTAGCGCAGGGATAACGCCACTTTACACAACGGTCACGGAGCGTCGAGAAAATGAGATTACTTTTTTCTGTTGCCTTTTTCGTAGCGACCACAAATTTTTGTTGCTCTCGTGGAATGAAATATTTTTGTTAGGGTGCATTCCTCCGCGGTCCCTATCGACTCTTCCGATTCTACAGCTTTTCACTTACCGGACAAATGCTCCAGGTATGACGACGAACTCAAGAGGTTCTATTATGTCGGCATATCATACATTCCACCAATGAGTCTATTTTTACTTTCTGTACTATGTAAGTACAGTGGACGAAGTATTGTATTCCACCCAAAAATTCAATGTCGAGATTTCAACGGAAATATATGTTTTGAGGCCCCCTGAACCCAAATAAGAAGCATTTTCAGAAAAAGTTCCGTGTGTGTGTCTGTAAACTGCATAACTCAAAAAGGAAAAGTCCGTTAAATACCAAATTTGATATTTAAGCTCAGCATCTTCCAAGGATATGACACGAAGATATTCAAGAAAGTCCCCCTACTCCAAACAACCCTTTACATGTAAAATTTTTCGAAAATTTAGAATTTTTTCAAAATAGCTCTAACTTTATCGATTAAAATACCATATGTTTAAGAAATCTTCATGACAAATGAAATTTATATATCTTTAATTTTCTGGGAATAACCTCTGAAGTCCTCTTCATTCTGAATGACTTTTGCATAACTGGTAAACCATGAAATAGGCAAAATCTTACTACACAAAAATGTAGATGTCAATAATGCTCACAGTTTGTGTCAAATAATTTTTTGTGGGGTTAACCATTTCAGAGATAGAGCTTGTTATTGGTTTAAATTTTCAGAAACTTAAGGTTTTCTCAATTGGGAAGTCATTCGTTTCTCTCTCTCTCTCTCTCTCTCTCTCTCTCTCTCTCTCTCTCTCGGCCGTGTGACCAACTCCTAAAAGATTTGACTATCGCTTAAGGCCTATTTTTTACCCCTTATACCGTTGTTTCTACAAGGAAATATACAAGACAATTTCTGCAAACGTTTATCTCGAGTAGCATGAAGTAGACGGAAGGTTATCCTTTGTAATAATGGTTTGTTGAATGGACAGAAAAGTCATATGAATGTAACACATAAGATTCTTTAATTTACTCTATCTCTAGATTTTGAACGGTATTACGTGCATAATTAATTACTAAGTAACTTACAATTACTAATGTATTTGGTGAGGTATCTGTTATATACATGCTAAATAGCAAAAATTTATTGTGATTCCAGCCTGTATGCATATTTAATTACACATTTTAATTGTGTAAATACATTGCTCTGATCAAAATGCTCCAAACGATATATATTTTTTAAAAAGAATTGTCCAGTTTTATATTTTTGTGGTTTACACATTTTTGGAAACCGTAAATATTTCCTCTAACATGTTAATTTTTTCTTATAATGCACCAAAAATACGTATAATTTTAATTTAATAAAATATTAATATGTTTTTGGTGACATTAAACCCCTAAAGGATGCCTAAAAATTTTTTAAAAGAAATTAGAAACGACTAAAATTACCATGCTGTGGGACTTTTCTATACCACAAAATTCTAAGGGAAAAAAATGCGAGAAAACAAAGCTTAAAGCTAGGCGTGGCTGGCAACCATGCGCTGTACGTTTATATCAAGTGATTGGACGTTTGAATGCTTCAAGTGCATAAAGTTGTGTAGTTTCTTTAAATTTAAAGTTCCTACTGTTTGAATATAAAAACTGAATATTGTAATTTTTCGGTTTTTTTGGTCAAATTTTAGGGATACATTGCCCGAAACTTACGCGAATTAAAAGTAAAACCAGGCGTATAGGAATTATATGAAGAAATGTTACATGGGTGAGTACTATATTATAGAGAGAGCTGGCGCAGTTTTGCGTTTAAATGGGAAAGGATAGGGAAAACGAGGGTATTTGCGACGGTTCAAGGAGGAAAATGCGTTTATATGGGAAGATAGGGAAAACGGGGACAGATCCGAGGTAGAGCAGGTGCTGAAGGAGGGGAACGTCCTTTGTATGAGAGAGGTGGGAAATACGAGGAGAAGTGCTAGACAGAGTTTGAGGTGTGAAGTATGCGTTTATATGGGAAAGATAGGGAAAACGTGAACAGATAATAGGCTAGACAGGGCTTGAAGGGTAGAATATGACTTGTATATGGGAGAGGTATTAGGCTAGGAGGGTTTGAATAGTAGAGTATACGTTTATATGGAGAGACTAGGACAGATTCTAGGTTGAGAGAACCTTCAAGAAGGAAAATGCGTTTATATGGGAGAGAGAGGGAAAACGAGGAGAGTTCCGAGGTAGAGCAGGGGCCGAAGGAGAGAACGCCCTTTATGTGTTAGAGGTAGGGAATACGAAGAGAGGTAGTTAGTAAGAGGTTAAGGAGTAGGGTGTACGTTTATGTGGGGGGAGATGTGGAAAACGGAGAGAGATCCTATGCTAGGAGAGAGTTGAAGGAGGCCAATGCGCTTTATATGGGAGACGTAGGGAATACGAGGAGAGGTGCTAATCTAGACAGAGGTTGAGGAGTAGAGTATGCGTTTATATGAGGAATATATGGAAAAAGGGGAGAGATGCTAGGCTAGACAGATACTGAAGGAGGGGGAATATAAGTTTATACAGGTGAGGTAGGAAACCAAGGAGAGATGCTAGGCTAGACAGATGCTAAAGGAGGAGAGGATACGCTTTATACGGAAGAGATAGGGGAAACGTGGAGAGATGTTAGGATAGACAGAGTTAAAGGAGGAAGAGTTCTAGGATGCGAGAGAGATATAGCAAACCGAGGAGAGGTATTAGGTTAGGAGGGTTTGAATGGTAGAGTATGCGTTTACATGGAGAGACAAGGAAAACGAGGATTGATGCTACGTCGAGAGAGCCTTCAAGGAGGAAAATGCATTTACATGAGAGCGGTAGGGAATACGAGGAGAGGTGCTAGTCTAGACAGAGGTTGAGGAGTAGAGTATGCGTTTATATGGGAAAATATGGAAAACGGGGAGAGAGGCAAGGATAGACAGGGGCTGAAGGAGGGGGAATGTAGGTTTATACAGATGAGGTAGGAAACCAAGGAGAAATGCTAGGCTAGACAGATGCTGAAGGAGAGGGGGATACGCTTTATACGGAAGAGATAGGGGAAACGTGGAGATATGTTAGGATAGACAGTGTTAAAGGAGGAAGAGGTGTAGGATGTAAAGACACCACCAATTAAAGTTTACAAATGTTTTGACACCCTTTGACGATATTTTCTCGATACTGAGGTGAAGTCCCCCCGGCGCTAATGTTCTAAAATATCTGTGTCAGGTAACGTTCGTCCATGCATAAAATCATTTAGACTCATTGACTTCACGATTTATACTGCTAACGTCCCAGATTAATGTAAATAAGTGTATATGTAGGGTAAACCGATTAGTATCACAAGTACTCATGGTAATTCAGAGCAGCGATTCGTACCAGAGCTATGTAATGTAATTTTCATATGATTCGGGTAGAATGTAGGATATTTTAACAGGTAATTCAGATAGCGTCGCAGGTATTCACGGTAATATAGAGAGTAATTAGACTATAAACATTTCTCATCCAATGCTACAATCCTTTTATATACTTTTTTCTAAGTCTTACAAACTTTTTATATGTTAAACAGTTAGGTGCGAAACGGAGAGGGATAAACTGTATATCGGTTTACAGTGAAGGTATGTAGAAGTATACGCCCTAACCTATCCCTACCTTGTATGGTCTGGATCATCTTCTCATTATCTATTCAATCCTATCATCCTCTAACCTAACCAACGTAACAAGACGTAACGCCGCGTAGCCACGTAACAAGACGTAACGCGACATAACCATGTGACAAGACGTAACACCACGTAACATAACAGCGTAACACAAAATAGCATAAGCACGTAACCACATGACAAGACGTCACACTACGTAACATAAGCACGTATAAAGTGTATCGCACCCTCCTTCAGCATCTGTCTAGCCTATTATCTGTTCACGTTTTCCCTTTCTTTCCCATATAAACGCAAACTCCACACCTCAAACTCTATCTAGCACTTCTCGTATTTCCCACCTCTCTCATACAAAGGACGTTCCCCTCCTTCAGCACCTGCTCTACCTCAGATCTGTCACCGTTTTCCCTATCTTCCCCATATAAAAGCATTTTCCTCCTTGAACCGTCGCATCTACTCTCGTTTTCCCTATCCTTTCCCATATAAACGCAAAACTGCGCCAGCTCTCTCTATAATATGCTACTTGGATGTTCGGAAATTCACATTTCCAACCTCTACGACTGGGAAAAAGATTAAGAATTGGAACCCACATCCGGAGAAATCGTTTTCATTTTACAAGTATCACCATTCCGAAACTGCTGGGTAAAACTGCGTTAGTAATTTTAACTAGTTGCGACACAATTGCATTTCTGACAAACTAATCCGTTAACAATGCTCAGTGGCAAGGGGAAAATAACTAAAGTTGTTCATATTAATACTAGAAGAATTGTTTCTACATAAAAGTAAGAGTATTTTGCTTGCATCCATCCGCGCCATCTGCCGGCACCGCCATACATCACGAAACCTAGAAACACACCTGAAGGATGATAAGGAAACTGAATGAAAGGGAAATTATGGAAAGTAAATCGTGGTAGAGAAGAAACCATCCCAGCATTCGCCTGCCGATCCCAAAACCGGAGTAAATCACGAAAAACCCATAGGTCAGTGGGCGGTCGCCGGGATCGAACCCGGGACCTCCCAAATGCGAGCTATACACGTTAACGCGGCGCCACTTGCTCGGCGTTCAGTGCGGTATCTTCAGTGAAAATGGGAGAACATTTTATTTGAAATTGTTTTGTAACACGGAACCGGTATCTATTCGAGTTTGCAACGAGGAATTTAGGAACAACTTGTTTTTAATAGCAGGAAATTATCTCCTGTTAAATTTACCCCAATTCACCCTAGCGGAATAAATAAAATAAATGTTTTCGTAAATATTCGTTTTGGAAACTAATTACTATTTTACATTACGTGAGGAAATTTCAGTGCCATGTCTGTATTCTAACCTATTTAAATATGAAAATATTTCCAGAAATATTGCCACGTCCATATTGTATACTGTCAACTTTACCGGTCTCCTATATTTTGCAGTAAAATGTATATTTTACTCTGGAAGTACTGGTGCTAGGTGATTCAAATACTCAGGAATTGTTTATGTAAGAAGCCTATGCATTTTTATGAAAAGTATTAAACCAAAATAAAAATGTGCTTTACAGGGTGAAGTTAACGTGAGAACTTATCTTTTTCCGTCTGGAAATTTAACAATTTTCTTTCTTTTATTATAGCTTAAACGTAGCAGTTTTAAGATAATATTACAATACCAGGTATTAAAAGTTCCAGCTTAAAACCTAGATAAATATATTCAGTACTTTTGCAGCAAAGTGTACCCCTGTAAGGATAAACGTTTTCGTGTAATTATTCATATGTTTAGTAACCAAACTATGAATAAGGCCTTTATGCACCTGATAATAATTTTCCCGATTTTCATTTGTTTATGTCGAAAAGTGTAGACGCAAGAGCTTTCAGCTTTCATTCTGGAAAATAGAATACTCTCCTCTTAATGCAGTTCCTATAGACCCGGTGAAATGAAAATAGTCTATAACTTACCGCTATAGTAATATAATAGACCCCTGATTTAATTTTTGTTTAATATCGTGAATTCACATGATACAAATTTAGTTCCTTAATGGAAGAGTATGCACATTCAAACTCCTGTTAAGACGTTTTGCACAGACCAGAGGGAATTTAAATCCTGAATTGAAGAAATCTTCCAAGAACAAGAATAGTGAACGGAGCGGGAGACACAGGTGGTAACATCTGTGGTCCGCATTCCGGAGGTCTCGGGTTCAAATCCCGTGAGCCTACCAATCTGAACTGGGTTTTTTTTTCGCGGTTTCCTTCAGTCGCTAAGGTAAACACCGGATTGGATATTTAATACCACAACCCAGAGTTCCATCTTAAGTAAAAAACAATAACAAAAATGAAAACAGATGATAATGGCGAATGCTGCGCCGTCTCTCCACAGATAATGAAAGTAGGTAGACTGGAAGGCATCCTAATGCCATCTGGCAAGCACGAGTAGAAGCACAAATACAATTGCCTAGCACCAAGATCTCTGTGGACAGTTGTCGAAGGTGCCATCTGCCCGTCACAGATCCAGAGACACAGTTGCCTCTGCGGACACGTGACGAAACAAGATGGTATGGTACAAAAATGAGACCTAGAAGGCAGATCTGTCGCGATATGACCACGTGGTTAAAGCGACGTAAAATAAATAGAGAAGGAAAAGAAAAGAAAGCTTAAAAGTCCGGCTCCCTGGAGGTAAAGGGACAGGGCTAGAAACCAAATAATGGTGTCGGAGCTCCAACAAATCCTGTAATCCATGGTCTACCCAAATATACGAGTGAGTCCATTCGCTTTATGTTGATGAAACAATGCAAGCTACTAAGAGATGAAATAAAAGTTTAAAACTATCGTGCTCGGCTTTATGATTACACTCATTGACACCCACCAAGGTATAGGTCTCAATTCTGACGGTGTATAGGCAAATATATAAGGTTTTTATTTGTAGTTTTGGTTTGTTGGTTTTATTTTTGTGAGCTGACTTCCTAAAGGTAGGACAAAGTATCCTCGTATACAACAATGTTTAAATCACGGATTTGAAGTAAAGCAAATAAATTTGCTAACAAGGAAGCAATACATAAGCATTATAACGAGGGAGCATGTATCCCATTCTGTACACCATACATACATCTCGATTTTAAAAGTGTTTGAGCACTTTTCTTCAATGTGTCGTAGATTTGTAAAGAGACGACCTTAGAAAAAAGAAAGGAAAAAAAGACGTTTGGCAGCCACACACTGTCCCTATTTCATCATTAATTACGTATCCCCATTACAGCATATAATTTGATTATATTCATATGTCTTACTTTTTACTCACGTTCCGTAGTATCTTTAATAGTAAGATTAATGCGCAATATACCATTAGGACGAGTTTCCTCCTACTTTATCGTTGTGTCTTCTGAGTTGACCAAAGATTTTACAAAACTAAAACCAACCGAGAGTTTGCTACAGCAACGCCGTACTTCGTTGATGAATTTATCCAAGGGTTGTAATAGAATCTGACGTTAAACTTAAGCTTTTCTTAAAAAAAATACAATAAATATTAAAATTACAAAACTTAGAAGTGATTCCAAAAAGACAAGGGCAGAGCATGCTCCGAGTCCCGGAATAGTTCATAGAGTAGAATGTGTCATTGGCTGTAAATGCTTGGGGCTTGTCTGAAAAGAAAAACAACCCACGTCAGCATCGATTATGTAATGCTATCTGATTCCCTTATATTTACTTTACATGGCCTGCGTATCTCATCCTGCATGTATAGAAATTCAGTATGAGCCAATTAAACATCCAGCAGGGCTAGAATGCTTATCGCCACTGTCAGTAAAATAACTTAAAATATTAATAGATGTCCATTACCGTTTTATGAAAAATTTAATTAATTACAAGTATAAAATTTATATTTGCAGAAAGCGACTACTCATATTTATATTTATAAGAGGTTTTGAGTGATCTTACAGAACAGCTGTATGTTAAAATTACTATTACTAAGGCCTAGTTCTATAAATAGCTACCAAGTCGTTTTACAGGAACACTTGATGGAAATCCTATATTAATTTTTAAACCCGATTTCTTCAGTATAGCATACTATAGTATAAATTAAACTTCCGTTGAAGTCCTAAACGAATATGCAATCCTCATTCCTTATGTCATAACGGAAGTGCAGCCCCCGAAAAACCTGTGCAAGAAAGAAGAAAACAAAAAAACTTAAATCATAGCTGTTCTCTGCCTCATCTTTGGCTGCTGCTAACCCAATTATCATCATTCCTCCACAGCCAATATTTATTTCCTGGTTATCAAGAGTCATTACAGCTTCTGTTTCGTGCCCATCTAACCATGTAAACTGTAAAACTGAAATCAAACCTCTGCTGTAGTGAGTTCGAAACAAAAATTAAGCGTTACAGTTTCATATCTCAAAATGGGGATCCTCGACGAGGAGCACATTACCAATATTAGAACGCTTGTCGATATTTAAAAGATAATAAAAAAGTAGTTTTTTGAGGGCAAAACGAAACACGATTTCAATTGTTTTCTGCTGTATTTACAGACAGGATTTAATATCACTTGATTTTCAATGACTGTATCTAACTACTACAGTCATATTCGAATGAGTATATTACACGCAAAAGTTACTTCCATTAAATATTGTTGACTAACGCCATTAGATTGTATTAGACCCACTGCGATAAGATGAGTGCATTTCGTAGGTGGGGACACCCTAAGGGTGAAGCTCATTCTCTCTGATGGTAGGATGGTTATGCCTAGAGACAAGGAAAATTCCTGTATATATTGCGCTGAATTTCTGGAATCTCTATGGCGAAATTTCGTGGGTAAACCTACAAAATTATTGAGTAAAACTGAACACCATTCTAAAGTAAAAACTACGACTCATTTCGGTTCCCTTTAAATAGCTATACACTATTAATACTAAAAGAAATTCCATTTTATATTATATCTGCAATGTGATTAAAGAATAATTTAATGTCATATTTTATATCACTGGTGTCAACAAAAAGGAAAATACTACTTAGAATGTAAATTTATAACTTGCTTAAAGAATATCGTTCATCAAACTACAAACAGCTAAAGCCCTGTTTTAGGCTTTTGAGGATTCCAGTAAAATGTGTTGAAAAGTGAGAAAAAAGCAATCTGGGGAATTATTTTTAAACATATATAGCGTGTTATACGAAACTGATGAAAGAATACGAATATTGCCGAAAAGGACTCCAGTCAGAACCGAAGTCCTTGTTTGTTTTTTGCGTTTTTCCCGTGTTTATCAATAATTTACTCACCCCTCTGCACAGAAAAATCATAGGGCATAATCAACATCACGAAGTTCAAACTGCTTCGTAATTAACTGTATTTTTAATTGGTATTCCCAACAGCAGGAACTCCTTTCTCTTGTAGCAGTGAACTCGTGGTCAGTTTTGGTCTCCTTTAGTATTTGAATAGCTTATTTCAGAAATGTCCCGGATTTTCTTTTCTTCTTTCTTTTTCTTTTCTTTTTTTTTTGTGTTTTTATGGTTTTGAGTCACAGGCAGATTTGTAGTCTGCTGCTGCACACACACACAAAAACTCGACGTCATGATCCTCAATGCCAAAGGAGCACGTCCTGACTTTTCATTTATAGGTACTAGAAAGGTAACAGACACAGGGTCTAAGGTGTAGAAATGGAAAGGAAGGGGTAGAAGAGAGCGAAAGTCATAAGCTCTCCTTCCACGGCCCACACGCAGACTATGGTGGTTTTTCTTACGGAAACAACTGAGTGAGGAGTTACAAACTCTGTGGCTATCACATCTCTCGCCATTGTGTTGGAAGGGAACAGTTAACGTAAGCTAGCACACAATTAAGGAGCGTTTTTTCAAAAGCCGATAACTGCAGCTTTTGACAAAGTTGAGATGTGTATTATTTCGTATACTTTAAGTAGCTGCCTTTCCAATTGTTATTTCATATTCAGATTTCTGTTGTACTCAGAAGTGGTAGAAAACGAGAGTTTTCGCAAAACACGATATGCATCTACAATTACAGTGTTCTAACAAAATCTGATGTCTAAAACTACATATTATGTGGACAGTTGTGTTATAGTTATTCCTGTCTAAGGTACTTATATTTCTAGAATACATTTCGGCCTCCCCATATATGGCCAGTGAATACTAGAGTTGACTTATATTAAATAAATACATTCACACTGTTCAAAGCATTTATACGCCCAACTGGACGTATACCTGTCAAGAATACTTAAGTAGAACGGACATGAACCAAACTATTAAATATGTATCATTTGAGTTCTGGACATTCATAATTAAATAATTCAGTATGCCTGTATGTAAATAGCGTCATTTGCATTTGAGCGTATTTCGACTGTCTAATTCTTGTATATTAAATTTTCAAATTCTGTGATAACTATTTTCATTGGATCATTTATACAGCTTCACTTGGTAAATTTGAGATATATCAGTAAAATTCAGCGTTTCAATTTCCAATTTTATTTGTTTTATAAGCGACTATATCGCCAATTTTCACACACAGCTAATGCAAACGAAAATAAATGCATTTCAGTTTTTATAAACTCAAGTATTAGTTATATTTTAATAAATATTGTATTTCCAGTGTTTTAGGTAATTTTATATCACACATTCTAAGACTAGATTATGTAAAGTATATCTTGGAACCTCTAAATGTGCATTAAATAGTAGTAAACATCGGTAGCAGTGTGCACTCTAGCGTGAGTGGATCAAACCACATTGTTTCAAACTTAAAAAATTCTTATGTTTTCCTGTGCTAAACTATGCTAAAATTGTAGATTTTTATGTCACACTTTCAATTTGTTAACAACAATGACCAACTGGTTTGTTAAAATCAAGTTTTCAGGTTTAATGCATTACTCGGAATGTTTTGCGCGTCTGCCTGTTGGAAATGCAAAATAAATATTCTAGTAAGATGAGAAGTACGTGTATCTAGGTTTAAAATAATCCGACCCCGCAGCGGCCTTACTCTGGTGAGAGTCTCTGCACCAACCTTCCAGGTTATTCCTAAAAAAGGCATAGCAATTTCTAAGCAATAAAGCCAGGGCGGAAGGAAGTAAAAGTTGAACTGTTACTAGACTATAGGCAGGGACATCGCAGTAACAAACCACCCCCATCCCTTGTGTAGTCTTTTGGCGTTTGCAAACAACACTCAGGCCGGTTTTTATCTGCCGGTCAGAGAACCTTGGCTGCTGTTGTTTACGTTATTTGTAGTGATAGTGGTTTGAGTGTTCATAACTTGAAGCCAACTGTTTAAGAATTCCTATGCCCGCTAATAAACAACCCGCAAGTCACGGGCAACATAACTGAAATTCACGCACAGCACTATAAATGCTTGGCTCAAATGCATTACAATAGGCGTACGTGCTGGCCACAAACCAGAACTAATTGTTCTATCGCTAAACACACTTAGAGGAGCATTTCACATACGCGTCATACAAAAAACAAACAAAAAAAACCCTACTGTAAGGCATACTCAACCATAATGAATAACTAATCACCGACACACAACATAGTTTTACACTTAAGGACCGTGAACTTCCATCGCATGCAACTGCCAGAACTCAACACGCACTCCATTTTCCGTGAGTTTGAGAATGAACTTAGCGGAAGTTGCAGCAACTATCGCTCAGTCCAAGGCCGCTGCCCAGTGCGTCTAACGTAACTCTAAGTCCACAGTGCTTCATAATTTTTTGCTTCTACCGATTTTTTTATTTGAAAAGCTGCTGCTTATGTATGCGTGCCTATGAGTATAAGTAGAGAGTATACAACAGAGGGAGACACCTCGCGCACTGCGACCTACGGAAAATCTACTGCGGCTACCACCCCTCAGGAGGAAGGGAAGAAGTGAGGGAACCACAGGGGGTTACAGGCCGCCGGCAGAGAAGCCACAGACATGCGGAAGTCCCTAACATTTCCTGGCTCGTAGACCCGTCTAACCAGGCAGTCCTCTAGTGTCCACGGGGAATACTCTTTCCTTGGAGCAAGCATCCGCGCCATCTGTCCGGCACCGCCATACACCACGAAATCAAAAAGCATACATGAAGCATGAGAAGGAAACGGAATGAAAGGAAAATGAGGGGAAAGAAATGGTGGTAGATGAGAAACCACTCCAGCATTTGCCTACCGATCAGGGAAAACCACGAAAAACTCATGGTCAGAATAGGCGGTCGACGGGAATCCAACCCGGGATCTCCCGAATGCGAGCCTCACACGTTACCGCGGAGCCAACACGCTCAGTTGCCTATGAGTAAAACCAAAATCATTTATTAGTTTTCCTCAAAACTATACAAAAAGTCGCCCTCCTAAACAAACTCCTCGGATGCTTTCTACTATAATTTGCCTGCCAGGGTTACATTTTTTGCACTGCACTGAGTTGGAGGGTAGAGGCACTGCTGGTTGTCCTTGAACCTAACTTTGAACTGACGGCTCTCTAATAATCGGAAATTATTTTCGTTTGGGCGTTATTTATGTGTTCCTTTTATGGACCGCATATATGGAGTTTTAAAATTACTTGCACCATCCCAGAAACCCCTTGCCTTAAGAAAAAGATGGCTCTGAGATTTTATGAGATAAATGGCAAAAAGCTGGTACGTTGTTGAGGAAATGAAGTGTTGCTATATGTCACCATCACGAGGAAACGAAAACATCTTCTAGTTATTTGCTACATCAAGAGGGGAAAGCAGTGTATGTGTTACGATGGGGCGATGAGATGGGGAGAAGCAAGAACAAGGCATAATAGCAAGGGTGTGCGTGATACCGTTTATTACAGGATTGTTCCGGAAATGATGTAATAGGACAAGACTTTGTCAGCCTTCTTCAGCAACCACAGAAAACGTCCCCTTCCTCGTTCGTTTACCTCAGATGAAATGACATAAAATAGGCGAAGAAAAAACTTTTTCAGACACATCCATTTTGCTGTTCTCTTGAACATTTTTTTTTTCCTTATCGAATTTGGGCTTTTACATTAAAGTCAAATTTGTCACATCTGATTAAACAATAAACTTATTCATGCATCCACCTAGCAGTGTAGTTTAATGGGTGCTTGCAAAAAGGGCTAACCATAATATATATAAGCTACTTACTTCGGTCTGCTGCAGAAACTGCAACAAGTCCTGAGTTCGGCTAACCTTAAGAAAATTTGTGGATGAGCTACAAAGCTTCTAATTTTATGACAGTTATTGGTTACATGTCATTTTGTTTTGTCATAGTGAATTTAAGCTCATTGGCACTTTAGACAGGAGGCCGCGCATATCACGTAACTGTGTAAGATAGCTGTAACGTTCTCTATATACCAGTGGCGTAGCTTGATACTGTGTTCTGGGTATACTAGATTTTAAAAATTGAATTTAGAATTTTTAAAATGATGCACAAATTCCCATACATTAGTGTTTCATAAGATAGTGTGAATTCTGTATTACGATTCGATTATTGTTGTTGTTTTAATAGTCATTAGCATCACTATTAATTGCCGAAATTGACTGAACATATATTTTAAACTAAACTAGATTATAAAAATACAGCGTTAGGTGTAACTTTACAAAATGCCTACAAACCATTGTATGATTGTAAATCATGAAAACAATGTGGGTACTCACTTAGATTTTCTTGTATATAAGCTCCAGTCGGCGATTTTTATTGCAAGTTTTTCTTTCAATGTTTTTAATATTTGGTGTTCCTTCAAAACGCCATTCCTTTTCCCCGCCAAAAGCCAAACATGCGAAGCAATACACTTTGTTATGAATGTAATTACCAGTTAACCAATTAAATTTACTGTACCATGATGTATGAAATTTCCTTTTTGGGGGGGGGTTTCCTGGAAGACAATGCCAAGCTTAGGAATTGGTCTTTTGCCTTTAACTTCGCACTTTTTCTCATAAGGTAGAGTTGAACACTGGGTTTTTAATAAGTAATCCACTAAATCGATGGAATTGTCCATATTTCTAAAATCATAAATAAAACACGCACAATGAAAGCAATACATGTTTACGTAAAATTAACACTGTACTGAGCTGCACGCACATAATGCTGGTTCACCAATAACTGAGGAATGAAATGTTTATGTTATACTGCCTTGCCCTACTCTTGTCCTGTTTCCGGACCTTGAAGAGAGCAGGTACACAGAGACTAAACACCTCACTAAACGTGTTAAGTCTCTGCTGCTGCCTTTGTGCCCTTAATGCACAATAAAATATAGGCATGTCTTCCTACAACGAGCGGTCGAAATTTAGTGTGAAAAGCTATATAAGTCCATTCTTGATGAGACTTACACTCGCTCAGCCATCCTAGCCTCTACTCGACTTTGCTGCCGCATCATGAGATTTCGAAGCTGCTTAAGTATGCAGCACTACAATCTGACACTTAGTAGTAGGGGTTGGGGCGTTGGAGTAAGTAGCGGTGAAAGTGATTGTATTAATTAGTTTTTCATCACTTGTTTGAGGCTGTCTTTATTTATATGTTTAAATTTTTACTTAGTTTCTTGGCAATTTATTTAGGTAGACTCAGTCACAAAGTCTAACCTTACGCTACGCCACTGCTATATACAAAGTACTGCAAAGGTCAGCGCGGCAGCGTTGTTGCACTGAAGTCTCGGCTCTCTTCCCATATACAAATAATGCGGACTGGTTGCAGGATCTTAGAAAAACCGAAATAAAACACAAAACTCATACACAGAAGGACACCAATACTTATTGTACAACTAACGTATTTCCGGCATTAAAACTGTTACTTTACTTAGGTCTGTGTTAACGCTGTTTTCGCGAATTAATATTGCAAAATAAAAGAATCCTGCGCTGCATATACGCGACTTGCAATGACATGATGACATTATCCTGTCCACAGTTAAATCGTAGTATAAAATAATTTGTAAAGGCTTGACTTTATAAAGATTAACAAATATTTATTAATCACAGAAGCCGTATGAAGAAAATACTATAATGACACTTTTGGCATTCGCAAGGAAATATGTCGTCCTCCTTGGTCTAGGGGTACCATGCTAGCCTCCAGTTCCCGAGGTCGCGGGTTCAAACTCGCGGAGGGCGATGGATTTTTTTCGGGCGTAAAAATTCCAAACATGGTTTCTTTCGGAAGGGGAGTAAAGCCGGTGGTCCCGTGTCGTAGATTTACGCACGTAAAAGAACCTCAAGCCTGATGAAGAGGCCTCTGAGCAAAATTTCCGGTCTTTCACGCCCAATATAGAATGGGACGCTAAGGACCACCACAGCAGTTACAAAGCGTCCATCAATAAAACTCAATTTCAATCTTTTTTTACAAGGAAATCTACCGATGTGTCTCACAACGGTGTTGCAAAGGTTGCACATTTTTGAATAAGATTTTTGTTTATTGGTATAGATCCTTTTTAGAAAAACGATACTAATTATAAGATAAATAAAAAATATGCACAATAATATAGCAAATAAACACAATCTAATAAGTTAGGATCTAAAAGCGTTAATAAACTGTTCTAGTTGGACATATTCAACTTCATGCAACTTTTGGCTATAAATATAAAAATGCATTTAATAAGTAGAGTAGAAAATTTAAATTTACCACCATATAATATGGAAGTTAATGCATTCATACTTTTCAAGTTGTAACTACAGTAAAATTATGAACATAGTCAATGCTAGCACTGATAAACTGTATAAAGAAACCTGTGCCACCATTGTTTATACTAATAATCATGAAAAATAAACAAAATATAAAAATGGTTGCATTTTCAGTAAAATAAATACTTGAACATAACTGATAGAAGTCAGAAAGTTGGCTATTGAATCAGTAAAAAAATGAGTTATAAGTACATTGCTGTTTATAATGCACAGAAACTTTGAAATGTACCATTCCAGAAGCACCAAACGACTGTAAGTGCGTAATATAAAGAATTAATTACTCGTAAAATCCAGTATTGAATAAGTGTTGTTTAATAAATAAGGAATAGGTACTTACTTCACAAAGTCTTGCATCTTCTCCAGGTGTCCAGTGCTTTCTACTGTATTTGGCCAACCAAATCCCTCTTCTCTCCAAGTTTCTGAGTTTTAACGGTAACCTATATAATTTATTATCCTTTTGAGTTCTCGTAGTGCACCTGAAAGCACAGCAATCTGGCTTTTTCACTCATAAATCAGCTTCGACACAGCTATTTCCTTATGTTTATATTGAGGCACCCAGTCCAAGATAGCGCGCGGATACCACGTGATCAGCTCTCCGCCAATCTTGCATTCGCAAGATAAATCAGTTACTGTACTTTGTGCTTACATAACTTCAGATAGCGTATTACTATTTTATTCCTATATATGCTAGGATTTATGGACATTTTATTTTATTGTCAATGGCAAAGGCTGACTTTTCTCTGTTCTGATAAAATGATAGTTGCCAGCAAAGTTTCAATTCACTGTACTGTAATACTAATACACTGCATTCTCGCGCCTGTGTTAAAGGGTGTATAGAAATATAAACCTCTGAAACAAAATTGATGTAGATACAAATTTTGGTCGTTTCGTAACCTGTGGCCAAGCTAAAAAAGCAACATCACTAACGAATAATGGGATAATATTGCGCAAGAGAACAACACCAACTAATGCTATGTCGTTGAGTTGGCAACGCCGCTCTGCGAGGGCAGACGAGTTGTTGAATGCAGATTATCGGGTTTCTCTTGAATAGCGCGACTGACAGCCCACCATTTCCACGGCACTGCTACACGAGTCAATTCGTGCAGTAGCGACGGACCGACCGCCGTTTCTGCTCTGGATAATGCTAACGATGCGAAACAGTATGGATATATCAGGCTTAACTTTCATATAAAAGGTATTCGAAATGATGCCCCTCTGCGTCTATATTAATCCGGCACCTGTTGCGCACGTTATTGAACACTCACGAATTTCTGCAACCAGAATGTTGGAAAACCCCTACTGTTTTCTAATTCATCGAGCGTAAGGAGATTTGTTGCATTAACTTTATCTTTAAGGATTTCCCACAGATTATAATCACATGAATTTGGATTGGGTAGCGAGCACGCCAGTCAATTCTTCTGCTATCAAAGCACATTGTAATGCGAGGTAACGATTGGACTTGGCTCCTATCTCATCTACGTTTTATTGCGGTTAGAAGTGTTAACTGTATATGTCTCGTTTTGTCTAACACTGACAGAGTCTGTTTAAGTTTGTCTAACAACCTATAAACTGAGGAGTTTTTAGGAATGGTAACACCAAGGAATTTCTGTATAAATTCAAACTGTTTATCCACTTGTGACTCCCTTCTAGCGAAACTTAGCACAATAAACACACGCTATTCTGTAGTATTTACAATGACGCGCAGTAAACACAAGTCAGTTTCGCATAACATTATTTCTACTGTAGGTCATGCCAAACATCGTTCAACTGAACTGCAAATGTCATTGTCATCCGTAAGCGAGTGATCTAAGCTAGCGCAGAGCGAGGCCATTCAACCCGATACCTACTGCATTTGACCAGGCTGCCATCAGTCGCATCATTCAAGATAAACCCCGTTGACTGTTCGTTTCAAAAGTAGAAAAACTTGCCCTACTTTTACCTCACCCTCTAATAACACAGTGACAGTAACCTTTGGGGTAATACCTGTTTTGGCATTACCTGCTTTACTGTAAAATTATTCCTCACTCATTTCCTTTTACTGTTTGCAGTACCTCCTTTAACAATAGTTCACAAAAACTATAAAGTGAAAATACTGGGTTTTGAAGGATCGGCTTGGCGTTCCTCTGTAGAGCCCTTGCCTAACTAAGCTCGCGTGCCAGTTAAGTGTATACCTTCTTCGCGAGGGTTTTCTAGCTGAGAAACGTAAAAAAGGCGCAGCTCTCGTTCTCAGATAGTAGTGCAGTGTGTTAGCAGTTATTTCTTCTTACATCACGAGACATTAAAACTGTGGCGAAGTTCTCCGGATGAGTATGTGGTATGTCGTAATCTAGCTCAGTTGGTTTATACAGTGAAACCTGTTCAAGACTGAAGTGACATGATTCTAAATGTTTTATTTGTTTTTTTTTTTCGTTTTGGCGAGTGTTCCGTATTATTCGGATGTTTTCCCCTATGCATGGTTTTTAGATTAATCACAAACCCCATGCCAATAGTTTCAATATTGTAACCAATGAAAACACCAGTTTATGCTAAACATTTTATTTATCACTTATGCACTCAACGTAGCACAACATGTCACACCTGAATCACAGTTGACACACGCTCAGAACAGAACACAACTGATTCGTAATCACAACTCTCAACTGAACTGCTGAGTCACAACTCATAACTGAACTGCACTCGACACTGCCCAAACTCTTCGTAACTTCTTAACCTCCTGTCCGTGCAAGAGCAGCCCCTTATATAGGCCCCGCATAGCGAAACGTTCTTGAAAGGGCGGCTACTAGAACCTGCCGAAATGAATCTTCTGGAACAGTAATTACCCAAACTGCAGGGTGCGGCACATAATGACTTGTTGCGAGGGCTGTTGTTCTGAATGGTCGGCATTAAAACCTCCCGGCCGGACAGATAAAAAGGGCCGAGATGGGCTCACAGCGTCAGTTCGTAGGTAAATTCGCGCCACGGTCACAATATCGTGCATTTTATTAAAAATACTCACCTTAGTATATATGTAGTTTTATTTCCACTGCATAGTCTAGTAACATATTATATGTTACGCACATTATTTCATTCTCTCTCTCTCTCTCTCTCTCTGCCCTTTCAGCCACACATCCATGATAGCATTATTAAGAAATTTTACTCTGTGCATTTGAGTCTCTTTGTCCTTGCACTAACGCGTGCATCACGACATTAAACTAGGAATCTTAGCGCTATGCACATAACTGAGAAAGAGCCACAGTTTTACGCGACATCCTTTGTCACGAAATGCGCAGCTTTTCTCACAATATACGGTTCCAAGCAACAGACGACACTGAAGGAAAAATACATATTTGCGATGTAACCCCTTTCTTTCGTTCTTGAGGTTGTCTTCGCTCAGGTATAACCTCATTTACCTTAATCAGATCTACATGTGCAGTTTCCTGTGAAGTACAGTATGGGTCCGAAAATAAAATACATAAAACAGTTTCCTTGGAAGCACAACATTATAATCCCAAAAACAAATGCGTTTTCATACTTCATGCTTTCAGTTTTAAGCAGTTGCACACGTCCGTTTCCGTTTCCATGTTGAGCAGTTTTCGTATTATTCAGGAAAAATTACACATAAAGTAGGTACATGATTTGCACCGGTACCGAGCTTTTCCAGAAACAGATAGAATTTCGGCTTATTCATTATCCGATTTGGGTAGGTTTCGCTGTACATGTATTTTAAGGGGAGTGTTAACTGGTGCTTGGGACGCAAAGTTTAGGTTGTTTTGCATTTCTTTTAACTCACGTTTACCTACCAAGGTACGTTTAAATTGTACTTCGTCGCTGAAAACCAAGTCAAACTGAAGGCAGCATGTGGTAGTTTTACGTTATGAATATGACGTTTAATCAAAGGTCTGGGGTTAAAACTTTATAGCTGTTGTGCCATTGTAAGATTCATTTGTTACATCCTTGGCTTAGCGAACTACAACTTCTGTATGTCATTAAACAAAAGTGTACATACCAGCGATTATCATAACAGATGCTGAGCTTTCCTCTTTGATGAAGGCACAACATAACTCCTTCATATTTTATTTTCAAATCCCTTCAGTAATATTTTCTGCGTAATCAGATGCGCATAATCATTCCCCTCTTGGGCTCGTTTATCGCTAAAGCTCTTTATTTTAATGAACAGAATAACTGCCGTGTTTCAAAAGGAATAGGCCAGTCCTTTCTTGGTAAATTATTAACGTTTACGTTTTAGGATTTGTTTTCAATAAAAATTATACTTCAACTAATTTTAATCGAATTTATTGTTGTGTTACATATTTAGCATTTAAATTTGAATTGTATAATAAGATTAAATAATTTATACTAACAAAATGTAATTAACAACCCATAATAGTAAAAAAGCAATTTTAAAACCTGAATGGTATTACCTTACTGCGATATTTCTGTGCCTTAGTTTAAATAAAAACACAATGTTTATATTGTTTAAAACGCTACAGAATGTGTTTTCCGTTCTTATTCTTTTCTACTGTTTTATTATTTTGTGGCTGCTCAAGGTAGTGGTCGCTGTAACGCATAGCCTCAGCGCTCCGCCAAGCTGAGGGTCGCGGGTTCCAGTCCCGCCATGGGCATGAGTGTTTGTGTTTGTTGTGTTGTATGTGTAATTGCGGTAATAAGCGTAAAGTAAGTAGGTAAAACACAGCAATCATAAACTGGGTAAACAAGGGAACTAAAAAAAAAAGCCTACTGTATTTCCCTTGTACCTAGAAAAAAAAAGTTATGACTTTCATAAGCAGTGTAAAAGAATGTATAGTGATAAGCAAACTATTCGGTTATCTTTCGCTGAAAAACAAAATACATATATAATATGCACTAAGAAGCAGAGGTCCGTTTTTTCTTCTACATTTTTAATTATTTACCAATTAATTTCAGTTACATGTCCCGCGAGTTTAACATGGAGGTTAAGCCTCCAGTACCTGCGACCATTTGTATCTGAATAATCTACTAGCCACTGCACTCACTGCAGCAATACCGACACTCAGCTCCATTGAACTAAAAAAAAAAAAAAATCTCAGATAATGCAAACACACGCTATAGTGTAGGGATTCGAAATGTTCTCTTATGGTGATGGTGGCGGTGGTGTTGACCATATCGTTCATAAGATCGCTGTGTAAGTATAAATCTGTCAGACTTTCTGGTTTCTAAATGACACCGTTACCGTTATGAATTATCAGATCTGACACATAACAAGAAAGGAGGAGATTGTTACCCTTATTGTTGATGGCCTACTGTTCTAATTCCTGTATAAATAATTGAATTAATATTCTATTTCACTTGTTAATAGGAACGCATATTATTCTATTTGTCACAGTACAAACCTATATGCTTAAAATTAGTAAATTAATTATAAATCTCATATGTAGATAATCTACAAATCACTACACACAGTTTATGAATTATCGGAGGTTCAATAAGTTCAAACTCTGCGCTTATCGAGGTATTGGTCCTCGTTTACACTTTATGTCTAGCTCACTTCTCGTCCTAATTACTAGCTATCCTCAACAATTTAGCTCTTAAATAGTTTTCTATTTCGATCATGTTTTTTAATTCATATTCATCCTGTTTTTCCTCAAGATTTTCTTGGCAAATTGCACCATTTCTTAACCTAATTTCTCCCTAAGACTCTTAGTTTCTGCCCAATCTAAAATCATATGTCAGTTATATCTTTTAGGTTACAAAATGGACATTTATCACTATCCCCCCTTATCTTAGACCTTTCAGTATTACAACACCGGTTCTAGCCCATGCAAAGCGTTCTCCTTCTACAATATTACATTGTTAAGCATACGTTTCTGTACTCCAAACTATTTTAATTATTTATAGATACTAAATTAAGTTTTTAAATTGAAACTAGCGGAATCTTTTTGCCTTTGAATATATTCAATCTTTAATTTAATTTATTTCCAGAAACAATTTTGTAATGATTCTCTGGCACTCTAAATAGTTCCCCATTATCGCAAATTTCCTACTATTAGGCATCCAAGTTCCTCCTTAATTAATCATCTCCTTCACTCCCAAACACTGATTTAAAATATTTCTTCCACCTAAGTTTCTGATTATGACCAATATTTCAGTAGTACTATTTCCAGCATTTTCTCCTTTATTTCCATTCTTCCTAATTCTTCTTAGTGTCATGGCGTGAAGATATTGGCAAGCCAAAATTTGTTTACAAAAATGAATTCCTGAAATGCACTTTGCTCGCAACCAAGGAAGGATGACACTGAGCAAGATGGCTCCGCGGTAACACGTAAGATTCGCATTCGGGAGATCTCGGTTTCGATTCTGATCTTGATTTTTTTCATGGTTTTCCTGATCGGTAGGCGAATGCTGGGGTGGTTCCTCATCTGCCACGATTTCCTTTCATTCCGTTTCCTTCTCATCTTTCAAGTGCGGTTTCTAGGTTTTGTGGTGTATGGTGATGCCGGACACATGGCGCCTGTGCTTGTTCAAAGGAGAGAGTACTCCCCGTGGACACTAGAGGTCTGCTTGGTCGACGGGTCGTTCATCGCCCTCTCTAGGTAGAGGAGGCGCAAAACTTGCTCGCCAACGGGAGATGCGCGAAACTTCGACACTACTCGGATGAAGTCGGCTTGCCTCGCCTCGCACTTAATTGCACTCGCTTGAAGAACTAGCTACACATTCTCGTGTCAGACAGCGCGCTTGGAAAATGTTATTGAAAGCTTATAATGTGGCTTCAAGTACATTTAGTACAACAAAAAAAGTTAATGCTCTTAAGCCATCTGTAAGACAGAAAACAAAACACTGGTAACATGTAAGCATGTAACATGTCTGAACACAACAGTAAAATTAAACCGTATTATGTTATTGCTATTAAGGTAAAAGACAACTTACATAAAAGCCCAACTTGTAATCTGCATGTTTCCTTTACATTCCACTTCAATAAATAAAACTTCATTTTCACCAGAGGATCTGTTGTTCACAGAACTTCCTGCGACTTGCTCTACTCGAGGGGTTGACTGATACTGAGCCCTGCAAAGGCATAATGTCGCCCTGCAACGAGCGTAACGGTACACGGCACAAGAACGGTCTTCTGCGCATTAGATGAAATGACAAGCTTGTTCTGTGTGACCTCTAGCTCCAGCAGTGGGACGGGTCTTCGAGCCTGGGACTGTTAGGGACATTCGCGCGTCTCTGTGACCTGTCTACCTGCGGCCTGTAAGTTCCTGGGGAGTGTTAGCCACAATAGATCGATGTAGGTCGCAGTGCTCGAGGTGTCCCCCTCCGTTGTATAACCTATACCTTTAAGGAAAGATGAGATTGTCTATAATAAATATTTTGATTTTAAATTAAAACCGAAACAAACAAACAGGGTAAAACCAAATTGAAAATAATACTCGACAGTATTAGAACTTTGATCCAGACGTCCTGAACGGAAGTCACATTCCATCTTAAATGCGGCATGTTGTTGCTGAAACACAGTTGTGTTTTGCTTGGACCGAGAAAAGAAATCTTGGCTGCCTGACATTCTCGCAGTAGTTTGGGGGTACCAAAACTCCTATGATAGTATCGCGGATTCAGTATAAAGTACAAAATACGCGATTACTTCGACAGTTCATTACAGTGTAGGCGGGGAAAGAAAATGTCCCTGATTTGAACGACACCATGAGCAAAAGTTTTCAAAACTGGTAAAAGAATTGTTTAGCACTAGCAGCAACAAATGCCGAACACTAAATGAGGAGTTCTTTATTTTTATGCAAAAAAGTTCCTTTACCTAATATTGTATTCTTTTTAAACGTTTTGAAAAGAATCTGTCCAAGGCAATGATGTACTGCAGCTACCTCCCTGCAGTTAACTGGTGTTAACATACAAGAACCATACAGATACAAAAGGAATCTGGTAGACCACTGATACATTAATCTTATTTTAAAGTAACTTTCAGATATTTATTCGTGAATATCAGAATAAACAATCACAATTCAATGGGAACATTAAACTAAAGGTATCTTAATCACAAATTCGTTTATTTTAACTTATGAACGAAATGTAGAAGTTGTATACTTGAAATATCCGATAAAATACTTGGATAGGTGTATACATTTTATACCTAACGCTGAGTCAATTAACGCTTTTGGTGGGGGGAAATTTCACTGAGACCTTTCATTATGCATAAGCTTTAAAACAAGAATACATGTGAGCGATTCAGCTAAATAATCTCTAAAAATGCTGTATATAATTAAATGAAAATATATTTGTATGTCTGATATTATACTTGGCTGGGCTGCAGGAACCCAATTAATAATTCGTTAAAGCTATTGGGCTTATAAGCGGGTTTACAGTTCGCCTGGCTTGCAGGAACAACCTATAAAGCTGCTGGCCCAATAAAACATCCACTAACTTATTATATCGAAAATCAAACTTATGAGTTACTAATGATTCTTCAGCTCATATTGCATCATCCAAGTAATTTCGCCAATATATTATCGTTGGATAGTGCTGGTAAGCAAGTGTAAAAAATATATGCAACCCTGTTATATCGCATTATAATTAATTTGATATTTGTACGGTTGTGCAATAAACCGATATGTTATAATTTCAGAATCTTACGATGAAGATGTGATTTACGTATTCTAAGCGCGCACTAGATGTTGAAATCGGTAGAGCATTTGGATACTGTTTCACGGACTCGTTTTAATCGCCTACTGTGCTTGATATTTGTTTTTCCCGTTAAGAAAGTGCCTCGAAGTGTTTTTGCTAATGTGCTTTTATGTGAATGTGCGTTCCGACGACTAAATTAGCCAAATAGTATATTTCAGGACTGCCGCCAGACAGATGACTGAATACGTTTCCATTGTCATTCTGTACGTAATAAGGAGTAAACCTCTGTGTCACTTTTTTTTTCTCTATACTCAATAATGAAATTCAACAAAATTGCCGTCTTCATACACATATTCTTGCTTACTTTAATAGACTGCCTATTATTATAAACATGCATCGTCAATAATAGTGTTACTGGGAATTGCTCTTGTGAGCTGTACTGCAGTTGCCGGTTGCACAAACAGCTGTTTTACACGTAACGAATTGCTAACTTTTGCACTTGCTATGGCTTGCAATTTAACCCATAGGCTGCAAAAATGAGATTCGCGATTACACATGGACTACAGTGGCTCTTGCTCTCTGGCTGGCTGTCCATTTACAGTCTTAAGTGCTGCTAGGTGGATTTATCCGTGCTACATACCCGACGATTAGGCGAACGAAGGCGTTCTCATAAAATGTTTAGTCCTAATTTATTTTAGACCAAAACCATTTTTTTTAATTTGGTGGCACATTCTATGAATTTGCGAGTTTGAAAGCTGTGTTATATTTTGTTCTCGTCTTCGTAACTAGTTAGCTAAAACATTAAACAATATTGGCCAGAATTACATGCCGAAGGTCAGCTATACTCGAATCCTCAACGCTGCTATGCTACCATCTCTATATAAAGGGCATAGTAGACCCAAGTAAATAAAGAGTGATTGACACTTCGATGGATGTATCAAAAGTTAAATAAAATAAATAAATAATACGTATCAGGGACATTCGTTTCTGTTCATTTATTTAGTTATATAAGTTTATGGATATTACCTTAAACTAAATAAATGAACAGAATCGAATGTCCTTGATACTGTATATATATATATATATATATATATATATATATATATACAGTAGTAAAACTGCTTTTTCAAAGTCAAACGAATTCTGTTTTGCCGGAAAGTGATACACCTTGTGAATGTACACTGTAAGTGACAATACCGGTTTAACGTCGGAATAAAGTTATAGATTCGTTAACTAACTTCGGAATATAAATTTATGAAACAGTATTCTTGCACTACCACTAAATTCTAAATTATTTTACACATGGAGAAATTATCCCTAGTTCATGACATGTTCTCTTCTGATTCTTAAAATAAAATGGCTGATTTCTATATTACAGAATGGTGCGATGACCATCAATAGCAAGCTTGTCCATCAACTTGAGTTATGATATAGAAGCATTAAAAATATTCGCAGAGGAAAATTTAAGGTTTCTATGTATACTATTTCATATTACTACAGATTAGTAATTACAGCTGTTAACAGTACGTTTTTGTAAGCCAAATATCGGATGTCTTTGGGCTAATTTTTTTTTCTATAACAGGGAGTGGAAGCTGATAAAATAAGTTAATAGAATCTGGAGTTATGGCTTCTGTTTTAATTAATAAAATATTAGCCAAGACCTTGGAGAGGGTATCCGACTACAGACGTCTGAGGCGCAAGAGAATTGGTTTAAGGGTACTGAGACGTGTAAATGGCTTAAAAACCGATTTTTTGTATTGTCTTTTGCAAAAATCGAAGAGATTTTCTGAATCCAATGATGTATCACGTTATAGGTATTTGCAATGTTTAAGCCCTTTAAACCGTGATTTAAGTATGGATCACCTGGGCCACACCCCTACATTACTTTGGCTTTTGCATTTTTCCACAAATTGAAATTTTAGAGTTTTAGGTGCACGTTTCTCAGAAACTATTAAAGTTAGAGAACTGAAAATGTTTGTGATATTACAAACCAAGCATTTTAACAAAGTGAGTGGAAATATGTTTTCCAGATGCAAAATATTGAGTTTTTAAAAATTAAAAATTATGTATTTTAAGAAGAATATTTCCCTCTATTGCCAATTTTAGAGCTTGTATCTCACTATATAAAAAAGTAATCCACTCATTCTGTTCATCATTAAGTCCTTTATCTCTCATGCAAAAACGGAAGATCTGGCAACAAAATTGCGGCTGCTATGTGCACTAATAGCATGTTGTAGAATTTCATTCATTGACCTGATTTTAGGAGCATGATGACTAAAAGTGTGAACTGATATTTTATATTTTGCATTATCAGCATGTTAAGAAACGGTTGTTTGATAGATGGTGCGAATTTTATTACCCTGTGATAGAGAAAACGCCATGAATTCTGATTTTGAAATGCATATGGTTGAATACAAACACCATGTTTAGCACACGTCCTATTGTCCTTAAACGAAAATATCAGATCAATCTAAGAGATCGTATATAATACTTAAAGAATAAAACAGTTTCCATTCTTATGAAGGTTTCGAAAACGTTTATTTTATAAAGTATTTATTATTCGTGACGGAAAAGTTGCCATGGAAAGACCTCGTTATTAAAATATACGAAACATAGGTGCGTAAAAAGAGTAGTGTTAGAATGATGCATGTAGGCTTTGCAGCACACCGGCTACATTTGTTTATTGCCCCAGCAGGAGGATGAACGGACTGCTTCTCTGGGAGGAAGCAGGAAGGAAAGGAAAGGGATAAAAAGTGGGTGTGAGGACAGGACACGTGGGGCTGCCTCTCTTATTGTGGGCTGACGCTTGCAATCTGTGGCCACAGATTTTACAACTTCGCCGTACGTCTGCAGCGAGATAAAGTTAGTTGTGTGTCGGATCAAGCGGGAAACGAGGGAAACAAGTTCACAAACTTTAAGTACCTACATACAACTCGCCCCTGTGTTTACATCACTGACTTTATCACTAGAACAATTCTTTTTCCCCCCTTTTCTTTTATACGACATTATACCCACACTGCTGAGGGGTACCATTAGTAATTCTTAAACGCTTTAGTACTTCAATCTCGCCTGCCGGGAAAACAGAGATATAAACATTGCAAATCCGTTTCCTTGTAATTTATGTACAATAACCTAGCTTTTCCAATACAGACGTTCTACGTTCTACTAGCCCTTCAATATACAGGGTGTAAATATATATGAACCCAAAATACCACGTCATAGAGGACATATTCAAAGTTATATTAGCTATTTATGCATCAAATCCGCTAAAGCTTTTGTGTACGCGGTGCATACAGTAAAATTTCTCTAAATTATATAAAATAAATGTTATAAATAAAATATTTAATGTATAAATATAAAAGAAATATCAGTCATTTGTTGACATATTCTCACAGCCGCCTGAATCCTACGCTGTGAACCGTACCAATGCCTTCTGGGAAGCTTTGATCGTAACAATAGAGGTGCGGATGTAGATGGCAGTGCTTATTCAGTGCCCTTGTTTCTAAACAACAAGCTTGTGATTGAAACTATGGGTGAAAATTCCGAGGAAATTTCAATCTCAGCCAGAAACATTGAATCGGAGCTGCTGTCAGCAAAATCTGGCAGCAGTATGAGAAGGAATGCATTGCATTTAAAGACTGGTGCAAGGTAAGCAGTGTTTCTCTTGTGAACGAAGATGTGATAACTTTCATTCATTCATTATCTGTTTACCCTCTTATGTAGGACTTACACCCCCCAGGACTTACAAGCGGGTGCCTGGGGTCAGAGGCCCGTCGAGGAGCAGACACTCATGGATCAGACAGAGCATCCAGGATGGGTGATCAGCCCGATGCCTGGTATGGGATGAAGGAAGTAGGTGAAACGAAATGTGGGTGAAATGGATGAAAGGAAAGGTGATGATGGAGCAGTTGGTGGAATGAATGGCGGGGGAAACCGGAGAACCCGGAGAAAACCCGCCCAGACGCCGCTTCGTCCACCACAAATCCCACATGCAGGTCCCTGGGATTGAACCCGGTCCGCCTCGGTGGGAGGCGAGCGGTCTAACCACTTGGCCACGGCGCCGCCTGAAGATGTGATAACTGCCACCTTGATTTTGTTTATTACGCCGCTTAAGGTTTCCATGGCGACTTTAGCGGCCTAGGCAGCTAAAGTGCATTTTTCGGCGTGTTAACAGTCCGACAAGTATCTGTTTTAAACAGCGGGTACTAAAAACTATTTAGCAGTTTTTTCTCTGTGATAAGTTCATGTTTCGTTAGGCAAAAGGTGCGTTGTTCTACCGGGTTTATCTTGAATGACGCGACTGGCGACCACCGGGTCTGACTCGAAGCAGGCATCGGGCTAGCACTGTGCGGTAGCGCATCTCACACGCCTATGAAAATTAAGAGCACTTACAGTTCAGTCTAGCGTTGTTTGGCATATTGTATAGTGAGAATAGAGTAATGTGAAGCTGTCCATTGATTCTGTTTACTGTGTGTAGAGATCGTGGTGTATACTGCAGAACAACATGCGTTTACTGTGTTAAGTGGAAATGTGAACCGTCAGTTAGAATTTAAACAGAAGATCCCTGGTTCATAACAAATCCACAATTTATAGGGGTTAGAAACATTTTAACAGACTGGGTCCGTGCTAGCAATAAAGAAACATAGACAGCTAATAGTTCTAATCGAGAGAAAATTTGACGATATATGGTGCTATGGTGGAAAGCAGTCCAAGAAAATCGCCGCCTCGCATTACAGCGTGTTGTGATGTCAGCATAATTGGCTGGCCCGCCCTCTCTCCTGATCTATATACATGTGATTACTATGTGTGGGGAATGTTTAGAGATAAAGTTAATGCAACAAATCTCCATACGCTTGACGAATTAGAAGACAATATCCAGCGTGCGTTTTCCAATATTTTCTCTGCAGAAATTCGTCGAGTGTTCAATAATGTGCTCAACAGGTGCTAGGCTTGTTTGTATAGACACAGAGGGGCATCATTCTGAACACCTGTTTTAGCAAACCTTCGGAGTAATATATTCATATTTCGAAATATTAGCATTATCTAGGGGAGAAACGGTGGGCCCGTAAGCCGCTACTGCAAGAATGGATTCGTATATCAGTGCCGTGTGAACGGCGGGCTGTCAGTCGCATCATTCAAGAGAAGCCCGGTAGTTGCCTCTTAAAATATGTCTGATTAGAATTTATTTTTTGGAGAAAAGAATTTACGCACCAAGAAAATAATGTAATAGCTTCTTTCAAATGTCTTCCAATGGGGGTAAATTTGGACTCGTAAGTATATCGTTACGATGCTTATATTTTGTTTCCTACTGAATAGTGATAAACAATGTGAAACAAAACAAAATTTGAAAACGCGCTACAAACTAATGAAAAAATGTTGTACAGCATACAGACCTGAGTCGTGCGAAAGGTCGTTGAACTCGCTACATTGTTAGCTTCAACACTAACTCGAGCTTTCGTTCTAAACGCGAAGCAATAGTCAACTGATTCTGAAATGCTCTCAATCGGCATATCAGAGACGTAGGTACTGCCAACTGCTAAATACAAGCGCAATAGAACAATAGCTTCCAATATTATCCCTCTGTAGTTTTCTTTCTTTTCTTTTACACTTCTTTTGTATTGTACCTCAGAACAAACGGAAAGCGAGAATTAGATGTTTGAAAATTTAAAAGACCATTTGGTCTAGAGCGCAGGGATCTTTACAAGGGAACATGACATTATTTGTATGCTTCAGTATTAAATCACAAATAGAGTTTGTGAACCAGAGGGTTCATACTCAACTATTTATAATGCAAGACAAACTCTTTTGAACGTTTGTGGCCAATTTTTACCGATGTGTGTTATAAAAACAAAAGAAGATCTTAGGGCATGTCGCAGAAGATAATTATTCCACGTCTTCACTTTTTGTTTGATCCGCGTAAGAAAGCCCGAGCTTTCGTTTGCCTGTCGAGCTTTGATAAACTGGGAGTAGCGAGCATGGTCACAGCTCGCCCGGATAGAGAGAGGCCGGTGTCAGATAAAACCGGCGAGATTGAGAATGATTATACGAGGATTTGCTCTTCTCTAATACAGACAGTAAAACCTTTAAGAAATAACACATATATACTACTTACTAGAAAGTAGCAGAATGTGTATGTAATGGGTTTGCGTTTAATTGGACACAGTTCGTTCGGCCAAATAAGGGCTCTAGCAGCCTACATGCGTGCTTGTTTGAGGTACTAAGTTTTTCAAAGCCATTATCATTTGGAAAATTCTCGAACATAACTATTAACACATTATATATATATATATATATATATATATATATATCTTGCAAGACAAGTTGCGTGTACGGTAGCGCACACATATTTTGCCAGTATAAAGATAAATGACAGCGGCAGAAAATTTACTCCTTTCAATTTAAATTAATACTGTATTCGGTGATGTATTACTCAGATGAAAAGTGACACTACACAGAGAACTTGCAGTACGAAGCTTTAAGACAGACCAGTTGTGGCTTACAGTACAGCTGAATACTGCGAAATGAGCGTGGTGTTGGGAGAAATTGGAAATCGTAGCTTGCTGTAGCCACAAGGTCGCCAATACGCAATTTTTAGCGATTTCATTTGTCTTCTAGGTAAATTGCATATAGTTCTATGACTAATCATAATACCACAGTTCCTTTGTAGAATTTAATAGGATCTTCTATCACGTCCTAGTCTTTCAAGACTGCATTAATTATTCAACCTCTATAGAGAGTTTCTGGCTTTGTAAATCCTTTCTAGCAACATATTAAAGTGTAATAAAATAGAATTTCATTTATTTGATATGCTAGCTTCATAGTTCTGTACAGCTTTCATACAAAACATACAATGAAGATCGTCAATTTGTTGTTCTAGGTCAGAGGTGGCGAAAACGTGACTCGCGAATTATTTTGACTCGCAGGCGCACGTTCCCTCTCTCCAACCGTCCGTTTGATTTTCACATGCAGATGAGTGATGCAATGCGTGTTGCATATTTGGTGACTCGCGGAAGGAAGTCGTTTTCGCCACCCTTGTTCTAGGTGATGCATGTATGAGTGTTGGGTTTACTTTATTGTGCTCCCCAGTTTCTCTCTCCGAAGTTTCCAGAAGCTGCACTACTGTGTCTGCAGAACCGACCCAAGCGTTCCAACAACCGTTGAAAGCCTGTTGTCCGCATGACAAAAGAGTTCAGCATGCTGCCTACAGAACACGGCGTTTGCTAGTTATATAATATTTCAACCTTCTAACGAAGATAGCGTGCTCTAAATTATCGCACAGTTGATTACATAACGTTGCCGTCTGTTGAATGGAAGTCCCGGTTCGAATGCCACTAACTATAAGAAGGGTTTCTTATGCTGTGAGTTCTGGAATAAAGTGCACTTAACCTCCAACGCCCTGCGCACAAGTAGACTGTTTGGGAGTGGGATTTGATTTAAAACGTCGGGACATTCGCGACCAAGGATGCTGAATGTATAATACCTACCATCTCTCTATACACAGGGTTCTATATTCATTTTAAGTTCAAAGATTCGGGGAAAACTATTTATTTTATGTGAGGATGCCGTTTTGAACATAGTTCAATAAAATCCAATAAATAGTCACTTTCAAGTCTCTGACAACAGAATAACAGTTTTATAACTGAATTTAAATAGGTGCCTAGGTTTTATGCATTTCATAACGGTTTTAGCCTCTATATATTAAAAGGTTTCCATGTATTCTTATAATTTTAGCTTCTCTATGTATGAAAAACCGAGCGGGATGGCTCAGGCGGTAATGTCTGTGGCTTGCATTTGGGAGGTCGTGGGTTCGATTCCCGTGGTGGACCTTCCTGACCCATGGGTTTTTTCGGGGGTTTCCCCCGGTCGTCAAGCGAATGCTGGGAAGGTTCATCCATCCCCCGAATTTCCTGTTCCTTCATTTCATCCCCATTCTCATTTCACTTCACCTCTCATCTGCTTGGTCTCTTTCAGGGTTGCAAGAGTTGGCGGGAGGTCTCGGTGTGTGCATGGCAGGGGAAAAGGATGCTCTATGGAAACCTTCGTCCCCGGGCTGCGAGCGGTCTCCGGTTCCCGGGCTCCCCAGGGGATGTGTAAGCCCACAGGGGGAAGGAAGACGGCTGCACCAGCTATCACTCGGGGAGTTCAAATCTGTAGATAAATGGTAGGGACCCTACCCTCTGCCTGTCAAGCCTCCTGGTCCGACCACCCTCTGTCTCATCTCACCTCATCCCTCCCTCCCTCCCTCGCGGGGGCGCCTCTCCAGGGGCCTAGTCAGAAAAGATCTGCGTAGGTCGAGGTGCTATGTCCCCCTCCGCTTCTAGTCCTATCCTGTCCTATCCTATGTATGAAAAAAAGTGTGCCTAGGGGTTGCGCACCACATTTGTCAACCTTATTAAGTATAGCTACCTTACTTGCGAATTTCTAGTGTAGTTTCTCCACGTTTAAAATACAAAATGGTTTGTAGATATTCAGCTTTCCTGTGAAAGTTATTTCCTCTTAATATTATATTCTAATAATTGGCCATCATTTAGGCGAGTCATTTTTGGTGTTTGATCACGTAAGTATATCATTACTAGAGGGTCGCCGAAATTCGTAATAAATTAAGTATAGGAATTACTTTGCATGGCTAGGTTTAAGTATGTAGATGAATTGTTAATACTAATGAATTTAGTATGCATAGAAGACAGTTGCAATATTCTAATCATTAATCGGTAATAGAATAATGAGAGCTCCATATTTTATTGATAAAATCGTCTTGAGTAAATCTGCAGCTGGAGTTTTGTTTACTTTGACTATTTAATGTTAGCATGGTAGAAATTAAGTAAAATGAGCTTACAAAATATTGATAACTTAAATTTCCACTAGCTCTTGAACAGATTAGGTTTTTAATTAAAACGATTTACACAACTGGCGGCACTGAGAAGAAAAGTTGCACATCGAGATAATAAAACTAAAGCGATAACATTAAAACGATAAAACTGGCAGGCTAGTGATTACTCCACGTTCAAAACATTTCTATCTTTCACGGTCACTCGATATAACGGTGAAATAGCCTCTGTAATCACTGATTCTGTAATATAAAGGTTGTAGATTTCGTTTATTATCCTGAAAGCGTTTCTTCCACACAGCATCTTCGGCATAAGATCGCAACGTTTATCGTTAGCAAGTTATTTCTCAAAATTGCTGCTTTTCAGCAAGTAAGAATGGGATTTTGTAACAGCTGAACTTTTTTAATATTAGCTTAGCATTGTTTCAAGCCTTAACACTTTTAATATAATTTTTTAATTTATAGACTGAGTCCGTGAAGCCCCAAGTTGGAAACTAAAGGCTAAATGTAAATCTGAATCTAATAAGCACAGGCAACCAGATAGTGCTTCGAGAGGTAGTCGAGGAATAACTAACTACAAGACGTAAACAGCTCAACTGGGCCAGAGCCTTCCCTCCTTAATGCCCACCCGAACCGAGGACTCACACTCCTCAGGACGTATAACAAGCCTGGGGTAGATGAGAGCGAGGAAGTGGATGATAGATGTAGATGAGAGATGAATGATAAGAGAGGTGATGATGGAGCACCGGTGGAATGAAACATGGCGGGGGAAACCGGAGAAAACCCGCCCAGACGCTGCTTTGTCCACCACAAATCCCAATGCGGCCGCTGGGATTGAACCTTGGTGAGAGGTCTAACCACTCATCGATTAAGACGACTTGACACTGAAACGATGAAAAAAATAACTTATTTCTTTCAGAATTTTTTATTGTAATATAAAACTTTTAAGTAAATTGCTAGACTAACGTGGTATTTTTCCCCCAATTTGCATCTCTAAGCGCTAATCTTAGCAACGAAATTTAGTGTTATCTGATTCTATAGTTTTTTCGTGTGAAATCTTCATACTTTAAGGCAAATCCAAGGCACTAAAGAGTAACACACTTTTAAGTCATGCAATTCCATCAGCTAGAGTATTATCCAGTACTTAAACCCGATACAGCATATCATTTCACAGATAAGATTTCAAACCTATACCCTAACTTGCTCATGTTAGCGGGTTGGGGGATCAAATCTCTCCTCGCTGCATTGCTGTGAAATAATAAAATGTGATCACATGTTCACTATAATATGGTTTACCTACGTATTTGTATGTATGTAATTTAAGCAATTAATTTAACACGTTGATTTCTTCCCTGAATATAGATACATTTCTTTGTTCTGAAGTAGGTAATAGTTTATGAACCAATGCACAGGCACGTAATATGAAAAACTTGCTACATTTTGGTCCAAATAGAACAGCAATGTTCTTTACTGAGATGCGCAACTTGTTTTTTAAGTACACTCAATTTGTAAATAAAATAAGTTTAGTAAAGCGGTTTTCAAAGAATGTGAATGGCATTTGTTCTACACAGATATAAGTTCTGGATATACAACATATCTATTAAAATATTTATACATTTAGTCAAAACCTCAAACGTTTTTGCTTTTTCAGGATTTGTAAAACTGTTCACCTCAAAAGTATACATTTAGATTTTGGTAAACATGCAAGTTTTTAATGGTGATACGCACAAATGAATTTTTTTAATTTTCTGAAATAAAATCCAAGTTTTCTCAGAACTAGTGTTTCGGATGCCTAACTGTCAATGCACTGTAATAATTGCACACAAACGTGGTGTGGGGTACCATTCATACCTGGAGTACCCGATTTCCAACCTCAGTCTGGGTGAGCTGCCTTGATAGATTTTTCTTTTCGGGCTTTCCCTTATTCATAAAGGGCAAAAGTTGGGTATCTCATAACTCAGCGGTCTCGGGTTCATTTGAGCATGATCTCAACAATTTCCTCACCGTCTGTGCAGACTTGAGTTGCTAAAGAGGTCGTTAAACACCCCCAAAATCGACAATGTTCATCCTGTTTATAAGACAACTGTTAGAAACATTCTTTTAATTACCGCAAATAATTTGTCGGATTCTTGTTTATAGCTGTAAAAATCAAGGATTCGGTGATTTAATTAATCTTAAAAGATTCAGAAATTTCAGTTTTGAAATTCTCAGCAATTCTGATGAATTACATTTGTTTTAGAACACACATTTTAAAAAGCATGTTTAAAAGTTTTAATTTCAAATAAGGGTGTGTTGGAATTACGACTTAAAAAGCTTTGTCCCGCAGGGAATTTTAAAATTTCGATGTATTGAAACCGCACACGTTTAATATCTTATAAATGTAGCTTTTGATTTTTATTAAATTTGTACAGAATACTGTATTGATCAGTTTGGAAAAGGCGAAGAAAATTTACTGAAATATACATAAGTTTTGCTTACACTATCACCTACCTGTAATAGGTAAACAAGTATTGCACTCCCCAAAAGTTACATATCGAGATTTTACCGGAAATACGCGTTAGAGGTCCCCCCGACCCAAAAAAGGAATCCGCGTGCGCGTTAGTGTGTGAACATCACAAATCAGAGTCGAAAATTCAGATATTTGAGTCAGACAGAAAGATTTTCAAGAAGTTTTCCCAACTCAAACCAGCCTTTGCACATAAAAATGTTCGCTATTTGTTATTTTCCCCCAAAATACTAATTATTTTGATTAAAAACCCCATGTTTAAGATATCTGCACGACGCATAAAACATATTGAGTCTTCTCTAAATAGTCATCTTTATTCCGAATAAATATTACAATTTTTTCGTATAATTGTAAATCACTAGAAAATACCAAACACTTTCTACACCAAAATGCATAGCTCAGTTAAATATACAATTTATGACAAATAACGTTTTCTGTTGTATTAGCTATTTTCGAAATATTTTTTGTTACATCTTTAAGCTTTCCCATGTTGAACTGTCATGCGACATCTATTAAGCATCTTTCTTTGTCCTTATTTTTTCCTGTATGGGTTCGTTAACAACAAAATTGAATTTATACATGCGAAGAGTTGTGTTTTGTTTCCTGTCTCATGCACATAATTTTGAAATTATTTGTAGGCAAAAGTTTATCACAAGTAACCTAACGTGAGTAGTCGATTCACTTCTTGTATGAGTAGGCACTCTAAATATACCTACCTACCTATAAGAGATTATGAGTTTGTAATGGGTAGAGAAAGTCATGAGAGTGTACACTTCTGATTTTTACTATCTCTACCGCTTGCTATAGAAGTAGACATCGAGATTTCATGGAAATATGTTTTGAGGTCCCCTGAACAAAAACACTTGTAGCAACTTTGAACAACATATCTCAAATGTCAGACAAATATCAGCATTGTAGATTTTCAAGAAAATCATCCCACCCCAAACTACACGTTACATGGAAAATGTTTCCTTATTTGTGAGTTTCCCAAAATAAATCCAACAATTTGAATTAAATACCATAAGTTTAAGATATTTGCATGACAAATATAGATAATGTACCTATGTTTTGAATTTTCTGCGAACAGCCTTTAACTTCCTCATCATTCTCAATTAATTATGTACACTTTTGCATAACAAGTAAACCGTAAATACTGAAAAAAGCTTACCACACACAAAATGTAAATCTCGTTATAACGCACAATTTATGCCAAATAAATGTTTTTGCGCCATTCACTAATAAGTTGTTACTGGTTTGAAATTTCAAATAATTCAAATTTGTTTCTAGTGGACATGCAAAGGGTATAGAATTTCAAGCGATCATCTTTTAAAGATTTGACTATCGTTTCAGCCTACGGTTTGTATCTGCATTGAAGGTACCTTAGCTGAAATTTGGTCAAAATTTTAAAAAAATTAAAAAATTAATTTTTGCGCATAAAAATGCGTCGAACCTTTAGCTTCAATTACATAGCATGGCTTTTGCTCAGAGTCCTTTAAAGCTTCAACGTGTGAGCATTTAAATGCCCAAGAGCACACGGCCTAATGACCTCTATTTACTTCCAATACCTTTTACTCTACGTTGATTTTTCGTACACTATAGCGCATTAAAAGCGTAGTTTTTAACCAGTCTTATTCAAAGTTTCAGCACAAATTCAGAGAGAATAAATTTTAAAAACTGGTATATAGCACTTGCTACCTTTTAAATTGGTCAAGATGTGATATAATTAATTCGACCACTGAGGATAAATTGTAAACATAATTATATTTTAAGGTTTAAAGCTTTTTTGAGACAACCAGAGCAGTGAATAAAATTATATATGCCAGTTTTGTAATTATTATTTAAATAATGTTTTAGTATTTATATTTTGTCAAAATTACGGTTGTTGTATCATATGGAACACCTAATTATGTATATAATTAAAATGAAATATAATTGCTTTCTCAAAATACATTAAAAATACCTAAATAAATTTAAAACACTCTTAAATTGAGGTAGAGCAGTATGTGACAAAATTTCGAATACATTTAGATAAATAACGCAAGATATGGAAATTTCACCTATGGTTGCTCATAACATGAAATAGATTGAAAGAAAGTTTTGTTGAAGAGTGAGTAGAGAAAGTAATGCGAGTAGAATCAATATGAAGTTGTAATAGACAGAGGAAGGCAATATGGGAATGCAAAGCACGTTCTACTGTGGTTGTTTGACATTTCAAGATAACACAGCAATGATTGTTTTCCCCAAAACGTTTAATGAAGAGGGGTTGAAATTAAAAGTTGTTATCATGGTTTCCTTAGAAAGGTTATGCGTTGGGCACATAAAGCGTTATATAAATCAGTTTTTGCTGTTGCAAGCCTAAGACATGTAGTCTTAATGATCATTTCTGTCAGCACCTCATTTTTGGAGCTCGGAGAATTGCCACTATATACAGAAAAAGTTGCGGGAAGCAAGAGTTACAAGATAAAGCCCTCTCTCATTCCGTATAATGCGATTTTGTAGAAGTACACTAACTAGTAAGATGGTGTTTTAAAAGCATAATGCTGGTCATTTCCTGGATCGATGTTAGAAAGGGAGGAAAAAAGTCGTCTTGCAGAAGGCGTCCCCCCACCCCTAGACGTCTTCGTGTGGCGTCACGCTCCGCCCTTCGGCCCACCCTTTCGCCCCACCCTATTACTTGACTCAAGTGATGCAAGCATCGCTTCACCTTTTGTGTAATTAAAACTTTAAGTGGGTGTAACAGTGCCCATTACCCACCATCTTATCTTCAGCGAAAATTCTATTATAATAAATTAGCAATAATGAGACTAGGGGATGTCTTTTTCTTACCTTACCCTCCGAAAAAGATGGGGCGGGTGAAAATTATTAAAACGCGGGAAAGAAGCTTCTAGCGTGATCTTTTCATTTTACCTCCCTCTACAGCAGTTCTTGTTGATTACCGCATAACCCCCAGTCAACCCTCTTGTGCTTTCATCGTATATCTGCAAAAAGATTGCACAGTTTTACCAGCAAAGGAAAAGGCTTAGTAATTCTAAAACTGTTGCTTGTTCCGTGGCCGAAATTTGGCCAAAACTTTCAGTAGGTTAAAAAAACTAGTTTTTGTGTCCAAATAATACTTCGAACCGTTATCTTCAATTAATCTACTATGTCTTTTGCTCTCGAAGCCTTTTAAAGCTTCAACACGTCACTGTTTAAACTCCCAAGTTCACACGGCCTAATGGCCTGTATTTACTTCCAATGCCTTTTACTCGACTTTGATTTTTCTTACACTTTTGCATATCAAAAATGTTCCATACTAGTGATGATTGGATACCACTATTTCTCGATACTCGATACCGATACTGATTTTTGACCATCGATACGCGATACTCAATTCTCACTTTGTAAAAAACTGTAAAGACGATTGCTTGTTATAATAGAATTATGTTCTTGTTAGTAGTATTCTGTGTTTAAACACATGTAACCAATTTTGTATTGTGTGCTAATTCCGAAATTGTTCCTGTTTGACATTCTCCAATTGGCAGCAATTTTTTCTTGATAATACCATAGGTTATATATACCCTGTTGGTAAAATCTAACAATAATAATAATAATAATAATAATAATAATAATTTCTTTGCTTCCCTTTTTATATAAGTATATATTGTGCTGAAAACTTTCTTTTAAAGGATTTTTTATCCATAGAAAAACAAATACCAGCAATTCTTCTTTATTCTGCAATCTTGAAAATATTTTACATGAAAATCAAGCAACTAAAAATAATGTGTGTGTTAACCATTCTACCACTATTCACAACTACTGCATACACTATGTGCTCAAAAGTATCCGGACACCCCATAAACATACGTTTTTCATCTTAGGTGCATTCTGCTGCCACCTACTGCCTGGTACTCATTATTCGCGACCTCAGTAGTCATTGGACATCGTGAAACAGTAGAATGGGACGCTCCGTGGAACTCACAGACTTCGAACGTGGTCAGGTGATTGGATGTCACTTGTGTCAGAAGTCTGTACGCGAGATTTCCACACTCCTAAACATCCTTAGGCCCACTGTTTCTGATGTGATAGTGAAGTGGAAACGTGAAGGGACATGTACAGCACAAAAGCGTACAGGCCGACCTCATCTGTTGACCGACAGAGACCGCCGACATTTGAAGACGGTCGTAAAGAGTAATAGGCAAACATCTATGCAAGCCATCACACAGGAATTCCAAACTGCATCAGGATCCACTCCAAGTACTATGACAGTTAGGCGTGAGGTGAGAAACCTTGGATTCCATGGTCGAGTGGCTGCTCATAAGCCACACATCACGCAGGAAAATGCCAAACGACACCTCGCTTGGTGTAAGGAGCGTCAACATTACACGATTGAACAGTGGCAAAACGTTGTGTGGAGTGACGAATCACGGTACACAATGTGGCGATCCGATGGCAGGGTGTGGGTATGGCGAATGCCCGGTGAACGTCATCTGCCAGCGTGTGTAGTGCCAACAGTGAAATTCGGAGATGGTGGTGTAATGATGTGGTCGTGTTTTTCCGAGGGGGCTTGCACCCCTTGTTATTTTGCGTGGCACGATCACAGCGCAGACCTACATTGATATTTTAAGCACCTTCTTGCTTCCTACTGTTGAAGAGCAATTCGGGGATGGCGATTGCATCTTTCAACACGATCGAGCACCTGTTCATACTGCACGGGCTGTGGCGGAGTGGTTACACGACAATAACATCCCTGTAATGGACTGGCCTGCACAGAGTCCTGACTTGAATCCTATAGAACACCTTTGGGATGTTTTGGAACGCCGACTTCGTGCCCTACTCACCGACCTACATCGATACCTCTCCTCAGTTCCACACTCCGTGAAGAATGGGCTGCCATTCCCCAAGAAACCTTCCAGCACCTAATTGAAAGTATACCTGCGAGAGTGAACGCTGTCATCAAGGCTAAGAGTGGGCCAACACCATATTACTTCCAGCATCCCGATGGAGGGCGCCACGAACTTGTACCTTATTTTCAGTCAGGTGTCCGGATACTTTTAATCACGTAGTGTATGTAGGTATTTTTTCACCTGGTGATAAATTAGCCATATAACACTCGGAAACATAGTAAGCTTGTGGATTAAACCTCTCTACTACCCACCCACATACATTAGCATATACATATTTAATACAAAGACATATTAGACACAATTAAACATTTGAAGAAAAAATAAAGGAAGTATTATATGAAAGCAGAGATATAAAGCAAACAACGATTTTTGTTTAAGCAGACGACCATTCTTGAGAGAATAAATATTTCATACGCTTTATTATCTCTCGTCTTAACTTCTGATTTGTTTCTGCTGGATTCAAAGTTTTTGGTCACCGGAATAGGTAAATGCAATGGCAGAGAGTGAGTCATCAAGCCAGGCTATTGCAGAAACGTAATTTAGTGCGTCAGCTAAATCAGCTTCATTCACAAATCAGTTAACCCTGCATCTTACATGAGCACCCTAACTCCTTCCCCCACTGTTCTGCATCTTTTTATTTTAGACTCAAGAGTCTATGGAATGTTGCATTCACCCACAGGAAACGCAGTCAAGGTCTATCAAGAACTATAGTTCAGCAACTTTTTGGGGACATGTGCGAGACAATAATGTGAAGTCTCTATTCCTTTGATTTCTTATCTAGCATAAAGTTAAACGCAACAGCTTTCAATAATGCAAAACTTAAACATTTAAAAGTATCGAAAAAGTATCAAAGGCTTATCTCAAAGTATTAGACACTTGATGTCACCTAGTATCGAGGTATCGATGGTATTGAGGTTCCATCCCTATTCCATATGATGTAGTTTGTAACACATCTTGTTCAATTTTTCAGGAGAAATTCAGAGAGAATGATGAACTTAAAAATCTGACGTAAGGTTTTTACTACAGTTTTAAACTTCTCAAGATATGACATAATTAATTCGACCACTGATGATAAATTGTTACAAAAATTACATTTAAATGTTTAAAACTTTTTTCCTGAAACAACCAGAAGAGTGAAAAAAGTTTTGTATGCTAGTTTTGTGGTTAGTATTTAAATAATGTGGCAGTATTTTTATTTTCTCAAAATTACTATTCTTGTATCGTGTGAAACACCTGAATGATTAACATAATAAAAGTAAAATAATTCGTTTCTCAATAAATATCAAATATATCTGCATGAAATTTAAAACACACTTATACTTTTTGTAGTACAACATGTGACAAAACTTTGAAAAGGTTTAGTTGAAAACTCCAATATTTAGAAATTTCACTTATGGATAACCATAAGGGCACACGGTACCTATTGAAATTGCTAATTTCTACAAATATAAAATTGAAATTTTTATCACAGATTTGTTCAACATAATTATGACATAACATTTAATTGTCATGGTTATATCTTTCTAATAAAACAATTCTCAAAAGATCTGATGTGTTACATTCAAATGCCTTTTTCTAACCAATATCACTTATTTGTATATCTCTTCTAAAAACTATTCTTACAAAAGCTTATTTTTCTGTGTGGTTATTGTTAAGGTAAACGCTTGCAGAAATAATTTCATTGCACATTTCGTTGAAGGCATGTACAAGGGGAAAATAAAGAGGCTGAAGCTATAGTCAGATGTTTATGTGCTGGAGTTAAAATTCCTTACTCTTTCCACGTGATCGCGAGAGACAGCGGAATGGTGACGATTTCAAAAATGACAAAGTATTGAAAAATTAAAACCAATAACAATGAATATCTCCGAAATGGCTGATCACTGTCACAAAAATAGTTTAAAATGAATTGTGTTTTTAGAGATCTATAGATATTGTTTCTAGTAAGCTTTTGTTCTATCTCTTATGGTTTACCAGTTTTACATAATACAAAATTCATTCAGAATGAAAAAGGCTTCACAGGCTATTCCCAGGAAATTCAAAATATGTATTTTGTTAACCATGTAGATAGCTTAAACATAGGGCATTTTAATCAAAATCTTATGGCTATTTTTGAGAAAATAAAATATAACGAACAGTTTTCCATGTAAAGAGTAGCTTGGGGTTGGAGATTTTCTTGAAAGGTTTCGTTTCGGATCTTTGGAAGATGTTGAGGTTAAGTATGAAATTTGGTATTTATCCAATTTTTCGTTTGAGTTACGCTGTTCACACACACATGCTTATGGACTTTTTTTCTTAAAATGCTTTTTTTATTCAGGAGACTTCAAAACTTATATTTGAGGTGAAATATCAAATAGAATTTTCAGATGGAATACAATACTTCCAAAACAGGATGATACAGGATGTATCATAATAACGCAAACTGAAACGGTTGAAAGTATACGATAGTATAAGCAAAAACGTTCCACTAAACAAGGGTCCGCAAACGAGTCATGTGCGAGATAATTGCAAATGTGTGATTACAAGCCGCAACTGACTTCATTCAGCAACATTGTCCTAATTAGTACAAATGAATTTGAAAAGAAGACTTTTCGTTTAATAATTGCCATTCTAAATTGCCTCAAAATTCACTCATAGCTTAACTTAACAAGGAATATCTACAATTCTACTTTAGTATGTTACATGTTATTAATACTGTACGCTCTTCCCTGTTAAAGGAGGTGTTCGAAATGTCCTTGCATCTGGATGCAATACTGCACTCGTCTCTGCAGTGAGTTTCGAATTCTTTCAAACACCCCCGAATCATTTCGGAATTCTTGACAAGCACGTGCAATTATCTGCTCCAGTACTTCAACGAATCCACGGGAGTGCTGTACACTACACTCTGTGATCCCATACAGAAAAATCCATGCAATTGAGATCGGGTGATCGTGAAGGCCAAGGTACAGGCCCTCCTCGACCTATCCATCTTGGACCATATCTCCACGTTAGATATCTTCTTACAGTATCAGCAATATAGTCCTGGGCTCCATTATGCATGTATCACATACCTACTCCGACGTTGCTCAAGGACAACATCCTCAAGCAATTTACGTCAGTGGCGGCTCATAACCACACATTCGCAATAATAAATCTCGCACACGGTTTGTTTACGGACCCAAGTTAACCGGAAATTTTTCGTTTATGTTATCATATACTTTCAACCGCTTCAGTTTGCGCTATTAATTATGATACATCCTGTAAAGGTAGAGAAAGTAAAATTTAAAGTCGAGTATCACTGAAATGCCCCATAGTTATAGCTGTGTTTTAAAGTCCATGTAATGTATCTAATACTTTTAGGGAAAAAACAAGCATTTTCGATTACCTACCTATATTATACTATTCATCAGAAGATCCACATGATGCAAAAATCATAACTTTGAAGCAAATTAAAGTAGTTGCACCGTATTGTGAGGTTAAAGGAAACTGGCATACGGGTTTTTTGTTTCTGGTCTGGTTGTTTCAGAAAGAAGCCTTTAAACAAAAATATAAATTTTATCATAATGTATATTTAATGGTCAAATAATTAATTACGTCATATGGTGAGTAGGTAACTTAAAACTGTAGTAAAATCATATGCCAATGTTATAATTACGTACTTTGATTCTGTATTGAATAGTTGAACAGGGCGTCACAAACTGTATCATAAGTAGCTTCCTTAATGTTCAAAACTGTATGGAAAATCAAAGTCGATAAAATAGTTTTTTATGATACAAGGTTTAAAAGTAGGGTTTTATTTTGCAAGTAGGAATGTTTGCTAAAGAAGGCCGTAGGCTGAATGTAGCAATCCTACGAGCAAAATAAAATCACTTTTAACACTGTAACTCATAACTTTTACACTATTGTTTAGAGAGCTCTGAAATTTGTAAACTAACAAATAAAATAATACTATATTGGTTCCGGACCTATATGCAACTGAGAGAAATGGCGCATACAGCGAGAATGTAGATGTTTTGTTGATTCACTAGCAATGCTTACCTTACATCAGTCCATGAAGTGATTATATGCTATGTCATGCTGTTTTCTGCGTTTTTCGGTAGCAATTCCAATGTTACACTTTCGGCACCTTCCAATATTTGTCCGGCTGTTGAAATTCAGTTTCATCCATATTCGTACCTGCCGCCATTTATCGATTATTTAGGTCATAGATAAAAGAATAGCGATTCAGATCAAAGAAAGTACAAGGCTGCCAACACTAGGAACAGATTAATTGAAGTATGGGGTTTTGAATTGTGAATAGATAATGCGAACTCCATGAGAAATTAATCATGTAAAAAGACTTAGGTAATGACATGTAAAAGCTAATCACACCAAGTTGATTTATTAAACAGCTGCAAATACCTTTAAAGGACGATTGCCATGTGATTGGACTTGAAACCAAAGTTGGTAACAATGGAGTGGCATAAAATTTCTCGCACTATTGCGATAAAGTGCAACTTTTAATTCGCGTGTCTTGTGTTAAAAGTTCTAATTTTAGTTCCAGCTGTCTAAAAGGGCATTTGATAGAATTAGAATGCAATATACCATGAGCTCATGCCTGTTTAAATGATCAAGCAATGCGTTTAAAAGGCAGCGAAGGTTGAAGTGGTTATTTTTTTAAACGTTGAACAAATTTGAACATTAATAAAATCACATGTTTTCAAATAAGATTCGTCCTAGAGTCAGCAGCAATTCTTGGCTTTAACTTGTTATTACGCCCTCCCAACCTAAAGGAACACGTTTTTCCGGCCACGTTCCTCAGATTTTCACCACTTCAGACCATTACAAAGTTCGAATAAATGTATTTTGTTCATATTCTTTAAAACCACAAAGAATATAAGCAAATTATATTGCCACTATTTAGCTCGTGAATCAATGATTGATCGAAATTCCCTATGTTCTTATGCCGAATTCATCAGAGCTACCTGTCGCAATAATTTTATTGTGTTTCTCTTACCACTTCCATTTTATTGCACCTACATACATTTGTTTAGATTAAAATTTACAAGAAAAGCAAATAAACAAACAGAGAAAGATATTTATAGCTTATTTTTTCCAACCAGCAATATGAACTCTAGCAATACATCTTCCATTTCCCATATATTCAAAGTAAAAGAAACTTCCAATGCCACTGTATTTTCAAAAGCCTGTTTTTAAAAGTTGAGTTGACTATGATGCTTCAGTTGTCTTCCCTAATACATTTGATATCACAGAGTTCTATCTAATTCATTCGTTTCATATTTATTCACTTCTATTATCATTACTTATGTAATGTTGTAGTTCTTCACTAAATAGTCAAAATAAAATTTAGAACTCTGATAATATTACCACAACTAATTTGGTTAGAAATGCCTCCTCTGCCTCCAGCAAACATTAGGGACTTTATTTAGAGTGTAGCATGTATACTTATATAGCTCGAAGAATTACGTATGCACTTCTATGTAGCATATACCTTACACCTGCATTGATGCATACAGATTGTAACATGGGGAGGAGTGGATATAAACAATCTCAGAGCCATGTAACATTTTGTGAACCAGCAACTCTACAACTGTTCTCAAATTTTAAAAATTTAGTTCACGACCTTAAAGAAACCGTGTTGTTTAAACAGTTTCTGTAACTGCTGATCCTCACCCTTACCCAAATTTTCCACAGCACGATTGTATACAGCAGTAAACTCAACTGCAGGATATTCATGTACCCATGGGTAGTCTCACTTCCAGGCGTTTTTATACCACGGCCACATATGGGCTAACTAGCAGGATAAAACTAAAGCTTAGATGAGTGTACTGTATTCTGTTTAGCTTTTCGCAGCGCTTGTAAAAATATTTATAATTACATTCCTTACAGAAGAGTGGTACACCAAAACAAATGAATAATCAAACAACATTAAGGTGCTGTTGGTATCCTTTATAGGTTATACAACAGAGAGGGACACCTCGTGCACTGCAACCTACATAGATCTATTGTGGCTACCACTCTCAGGAGGAAGAGATGGAGTGAAGGAACCACAGGAGGCCACAGACCGCAGGCAGACAGGCCACAGAGAAGCGCGGAAGTCCCTAAGAGTTCCAGTCTCAAAGACCCGTCCCACTGTTGGAACTGCCTGGAGAAGGCGATGAAAGACCCGTCAATCAAACAGCCCCCTAGTATCCACGAGGAGTGCTCTTTCCTCTGAGCAACCATCCGCGCCATCTGTCCAGCACCGCCATACGCCACGCAACCTAGAAGCACAAGGAACCTCCCCAAAATTCGCCTACCGACCAGAGAAAACCACAAAAAAACCCAAGGTCAGAGTGGGCGGCCGGCGGGAATCGAACCGGCTCTAGGCAGCTCCAGCAGTGGGACGGGTCTTCGAGCCTGGAACTATTACGGACTTCCGTGCGTCTCTGTGGCGCTCCTTGTGGTTTCTTCACTTCATCTGTTCCTCTTGCGGGTTGGTAGTCACAATAGATCTATGTAGGTCGCAGTGCGCATTGTTAACAGGTAGCTACAAATTAAGGCTTTAAAATGTTAACCGTTACGTATAACGGTTTCTGTTTAACTCATTAATGTATAAAGTTAATTAGGAATTTTCTTTTAACTTTTGAAATTAATTTATACTTCTAATACATAAAAAAGAATTTTGTAATAGTTTTTCAAGTTTCATATTTTTCAGTTTTCAAAATATTGCCCGTCCGTTATAACGGACGCCATGCACCAGGGTCGATAGACTTCTATATAGAGCAAGAGTGATGTTAATAGTAAATGATGCGATATGTTACTAAAGACTTATTTATTAATGAAGTAAAATCAATTGCACAAGTGTCAATAGAACATAATGCATAACTGAAATTTTTTTCTGAAAATTACAAAAGGAGTATATACATAATAGCTACATTTTCATCGAAGCAATTACTGGATGTGATATTCTCTGAAGCATTTTGGATGAAGACCTAATGTACATTTGCTGCAAGTGAACTTAGCTTCCTTTTTACACAATGCACATCTCCTGTCTGTTTCATTTAGTAGTGGCCAATGATTTATTCTATCAAAACGGACTTCTTTGATTGGAGTAGGGAAGAGTATTCCTCGATCAGATTTCTCCCCGTTCATTTTCAACAAGGTTACGGCTATCTAAGGTCGAAATTTCAGGATCTGGGTGTATTCTGCGGTGCAGCAGCCAACACTAACATCTAGGTAGGAAGAAAATATTGGCCACCACCATTTCTTCTCTCTCATAAGCGACCGATAAGCTGCCACATATTGGTCAAATTGATCCACTCCTCCCATCCCTTTGTTGATGATATAAAAAGTGAGGGTTGTGGTACCGAGACTTTGCTTTACTTCTCACTTGACCACCTAGTCAAGGCGCCAATTTTCAAGTCTTCATAATTTGTAGCGGCAGTGACTACACTGTTGTCCCAACGAATGACTACTGCGGTTTCTGATTGGTTTTTCACAGAGAAATCGATTACTTTTTCACCGTCCCTAGATGTTGACTGTACTTCACATGTCGCCCGAAGCATATTCCCACCCAGATGGTTCAGGTTGGCATCATGTTTGTCATCAGATTTGTCACTGTCTGCATCTGTTTCTAACCCATCTTCAGGAGGAGTGACAGAAATTAGTTGTTCACCTTCAGGTTCAAAGTCGTCAAAAATTTCCAGCATCTGGCTTACCGACAGACTGAAAATGAGTGCGAGAAATCATTTCAGTACCTACACACGCATAAAACCATGAGGAAAACTAACAGTTTTCAAAATAAAATGTAGAGAGCAAAAACCATAATAAAATAACAATTAGAACTTGGTAGAAACAAAAGAAGTAGCTATAAAATAAATATATAGTATAGTAGAGTAGATAGAGTAAAATAAATAAATTGTACACTAAAAAGAAAACCATTGACAAGAAACTGGATTCGAACCACCAGCAAAATTATAAATGGGATTACGAAGTATACGTTTACCGCCTGAGAAAACAAGCAACGTTGCTATTACAGCGCATTTTACCGCGGGACTGACAGCAAGCGCTTTACTTGCATAACATCCGTTTAAACGGACGTATGCCTTTAAGAGCTCGTACCGTAGCACTAATATCATTTCGCTGGCGATATTGTATCTTAACATGTGAATGTTGATGTTAGAAATATAGCCACCACCTTAGAATTCTAATTTTCTCAGTAATTAAAGACTTATAGATGATTAACTTACCTCTTTTGCGTAACCGTGTACTGTCTCCCTGCCGTCTTGTGAACATGTGTGTCTAAATCATAGTTTCTGAACCAAATCCGCGAGAAACACTTAAAGTCAAGTTAGCTACTTTCTTGCTGAAGTTAATGACACCAAGATGGAATAAATAATTCGATTTAAACAACCCCAAAATTAAGATTTCCTTGCGTCCGTTTTAACGGACACTGTGCACTAATGGGTTAACGCAAAGTAACTAGACAGTTGTAACCGATACACGACAATAACGCCGGATACTCATACACACTTTAATGCACCAAGTACGCGGAGAAAACAGACAATGGTTTACAAAATAAGTTACTACGGTGTCAGTCATAAATTCGTGAGAATCATAAGAGTGCGTGCTTAAATTTCAAAATATGCTTACTAAAAACTAGAACATTTTCAGACTTGCAGATGTCCCTCACCAAACGAGAGAAGTCAGAGAGATACACAATGAAGGTGCTTCAAAAAGCAAGGAGCAAGGAGGTCGGGATATATTTCGGTGGCTGTTTATACCTCAATATATTCGTTCAACATTTCCTAATAATGTAAAATAAAGCAATGTTTTTGCAGGACTTCTGAGGACATCTACAGGGTTGCTTGGATTTTGGAATATTTCCTGCATGATAAGCTTCTGTTTTTGAAATACTGAAAGTATTAAAGAAGAAACACCTTCCAAAGAAAAGGGTGCAATTTCCTGCGTAAGGTAAAGAAAGAAAGAAACAAAAAAATAGCTTCAATTAGGTGTGCTAAATACAATACCTATATATCTGAATACATACACTATGAATAAATAAATTCAAGTATAATGATAATGCTGATAACAACAATGATGATGGAAATAAATTTGTAGGAGATACAACAAACTTAATGTAATATCAAAGTTTAAAGCTAAGTTTACCTAATGCTTCTAAATACATACATTAAAATTTTTCTTGTAAAAAGTTCTTTAAGTGCGGTACTCTCTTCACATCTTGTGGCAACGTGAGGCTAGAAATATATTATGGGCAAAGGAGCCCATAATATGTCCTGTTTAGAGTGATTATTAAGGTAGGAGAAGTAAACAGAAAATAAGATAGACCTTCCATTTGAGATAAAATAGGTTGATGTGTAACAACCGCATTCCTTTGTCTACCATTTATCATTAGTTTCCTTAGGTATCCTAGAAATTATGCATAAAAAGTCTGTTTTTCTATCTTTTTCATTTTAATCATATTAACAGGTATTTGTCAGAAATCCTTTCAACGCACAATTTGTTGTGTGTGTAAAGAAGCACAGATGAGGCTGAGAGGATAATCCACTCTTTAAAAGGCTCGTTATTAGGCTAATTTTGATATTTATATATTGTTTACGTGATCTCATGAGAAACAAAAGAACAGCTATTTGCTATTTCACTGCCAAAAATACTGGAAAACATAAACAAGCAACAAATGTAACGCCAAAAAATGTTATTTATCACACAAAATAAGAATCGGTCATTTCTAAACACAACTATTCCATTATCAATGCATATTCTGGAAACAGCTAATGCTATGAAAATATTATTTCACACAAATAGTACCTATATTTTAATAAGCACTGCATTTTTTACTGGGGAAAGCTGTTGTCATCTGATTGCCAGGTTATATAAAATTCTATGAGAATGATTTGGAGTTCATAGACTATTCGCAGAAAATGCAAGGCATAGGTACATGTTATTTCTCATGTCAGTATTACAAATATATCATATTTTAATCGAAATCTTTACAGCCATCTCTTGAGAAAATATAACCTAAAGAACAAGTTACACATAAACGTTTACTAGCGCACTTTGGTTCCTTAATGAGTAACTGACTTTTAAAATAATGTATTTGTATGAATTTTTGTTACTTATTGGCAGATAGGTTTGACTGACACGCACATACGAGCGTAGCATTTTCTAAAATTCTATTATTTAGGGAACCTCAAAGGTATATTTTCACTGGAAACTCTCTTAAGAATTTTATATGATGCCCGATTCGCCATAGGTTAGGTAAGTGAAAGAGAAGATAAAAATTAGTATGCTCCTAAGGCCATTTTTATTACTTTCTCTACCACGTACATAGTAGGTAGAGAAGGTATTACATTCCACACAAAAATTCAATACAAAATTTCACCGAAAATGCTTGTTTTGAGGTCCCCTGAATAAAAAGAAAACATTTTAAAAACGTCCGTTTATGTGTCTCTGAACAGCATAACGAAATGTCTGATAAATATCAAATTTGGTATTTAAGTTCAGTACCTTCCAAAGATGTTACACGAAAATTTTCAAGAAAATCCCCCCACCCCAAACTACCCTTCACATGGAACATTTTTTGAAATTTTTTATTTTCTAAAAAGTGGTTCTAACGATTTTGATTAAAATAGAATGTATTAAAGATATTTACATGACAAATAAAATGTATATCTGGAATTTTCTGGGACTAGCCTGTGAAGTCTTCCTCATGTGGAAGGAATTTTGTATGATCTTGTATAATTGGTAAACGTTAAACGATAGACGAAAATGTACTACACAAATAAATGTAGATCTCTTTAAAACACACAGTTTATTTCAAATAACGTTTTTGAGGCGTCGGCCATTTCCGAGATATCCGTTATTGATGGTTCGAATTGTTCAATACTTAGCCATTCTTTAAAGTTCTGTCGATTTTCAATTGTTCCTCGCGGTGTCATGGAAAGAGTATGGAATTTTAAGACCAGCATATAGCGTCCAGTTCTGAAACATTTTAGTATCGCTATTTCCTTTGCATTTATAACGAAATGTGTAATGTAGCTGTTTCTGCAAAGGTTTATCTGGATTTAAATGAAATAGCAAAATAAACTTTCGTAAGAATAATTTTATACGCATTAATAAGCGATACAGGGTAGAGAAGATCATGTGAATGTAACATAGCAGATTTTTCAGTTTTCGTACAAGTGTCTACATTTAAATTACCTACCATACATATGTTAAGCTGCATGAAAACTACGCTCTATCCATTGGTGTATTCTTTTCTACTTAATAGGCCATTAGTTCTGTTTCCAATCAAGAGAATTTGTCTATCCTTCTGGCTATTGGTCTTATGTTCCTGAATTCTTTTGGTTTTTGTTAATTAAAACGGATGGCAGTCTGTTAAAGTCCATTCTTTTTATGCACTCATACCAATTAATCCGTAATGAATTTACTCTACCTACAATATTAAATAATGCAATATTAAATCCATTGATGTATTCAAAAATTAATAATTTTAATACACGACACACTAATATTAATGCGCTTTAAAGCGTGTTTTGAATATTCCAAAAGGCGATACATTATAGTTCTCTATAGTTATACTAGTGCTGGTCTTAAGTAGGGTTTCAGCATAACCAAAATGCCATCTTCCTCTGGAAGTTACCATTTCAGGAGCTCAGGGATGCTCTATCAATTTGCAGCAATACATCTTGCAAAACATAAAATTAAATATGTACATGCATTCTCTGTTTTTGTGCTATTGTGTTATGCTGCTTACAAGAAAAATCAATGCATTACATTGTTAGGATTTTCCATGTAAAATACGATTCAGTGTTGTTTTTTTCCATTGGCTGAATAAATTACCGTACTGGCTGAGTTCATACTAAGTAGTTTATTGTGCCCACTGCAGCTGTTTTTGGCAAGCCATATTTATTTTTTTTTTTCAAAATAGCTTGAAATCCTGTGTCATATTTAACACACCTTACTCCACAAGTGAATGGTTTGTGCACTCGGGAGGTGACTTCTTTACGTCTGATATTTTTCAAGTATTTTGTGACCTTCCCATTACTAGCGTGATCTTAGGGGTTATTTCATTGGCAACACTGGACTTTAATTTTATAACATAAACCTTTGTTTCTATCGTTATTTTAGAAGAAATTTTCAAGGTGTACAAAAAGTAAATTTCACATCATCGAGTTAAAATACTGCCACTGAAGCTTTCAACAAAACTCTTTTCTGATTATTGTTATTTTATAATGAATGTTTACATACGCAATATTTCAGTTCATTATGCGAAAAGTTGTGAAAATTATAAATTCCATCAGTGGAAGTTATATCAATACTGAATTTAGAATTTAGGTCACATCTGCTATGGTTAGATTTTAAGTAATCTTCCACAATACTCGTAATATTTACTTGGATAGCTTTTCATAACTTATTATTTTCTTTATGCTTTCATAGTTATAGTGATTTTACTTTAAAAATTATAAGTTCGGGATAACAGAATAACACACCAAATATAAATTTTACCTCTTGCAATTTTGTGCACCTAACTAGGAAATCTTTGAATTTAAGAGACAACTGTAAATATTAAAACTACAAATCTTTATAACATATGCATTATATAAAATGGATTTTTCTTTGTGCATTTCAGTATTCCGACTTGAAGTAAGAGTGCTTTAGGTTGTTGATACGTTATTATCTTGTTTGTATGCGCTCATTAACTTATATTGGCTTGTGTTATAAGTGGTTGATGTTAGGTAATAAACCATTTCAATGGAGTTGCATATGTATGGTAAAGGTCATACAGTTGTAGATTTTATTGCTTTCACCATCAGTGTTTTCTTGATACAACTAAAGGCCGCCTATATGATACCCATGAGAAAGTAAATTGGGCCCGCGTTTAAAATTAAATAGAATACCAATACCCAAGTTGATGATGCTACTTTGTTCCCTCAAAAGCCTGAGGTACGCTCCATTTAGTTATTTAGCAATTCACGTTTTCAGACTTTTATGCGAAAGTGACCTTTATTATTATTTTACAAGAAATTCTCTAACGTAATTTTCACTTAAATCTCTTTTTTATTCCTCTATGTGCTGCTTGGCGACTGATGTAGTGACATTTCTAAAAGTTATTTCCAAAGAAAGAACATAAGTTTTCATGAAGTTAAAATGTAAAAAGCTTGTCATACGGCAATTCTTTTAAATTTAAAAATTCACAACATGACAATAGCACGTTAAGTTTAATATAGGTTTATAGTTTTATAGATTCTCCTACTCTATCTAATGTGTTATCAATATATGTATGTTTAATAGTTTTGTAACTAAGCGTACTTCGTGCAAAAATATATGTGCATTTAAAGTTCAGCGTGTGACGTGTCAGAACTATTTGTTAGCAATGTTTAAATATTATCTGCAATATATTTTAACTTCCTAAAATGTATGTATCATCTTGAAGAGGAAAGCCTGAAATGTTTTATAATGCTAAACAAATTTAGTCACACTATATACAGTATAATAGAACTCAATCTGCGCTTTTGGATCCATATTGTCCTTTTCTCTGGTTTACAAGCATTAGTTTGCCAAGTTACTCTGCGTTCAATTAATCCAATATTTTTCAGATTAATGGGAAGCCCTCTGTAAAAATGTACACATTATGCATGCAAATAACACAAAATTTTAAATAAGCTTTTTTTTTTCTTCTTAATTTTTTTGTTTTTGTAATTTCATTTTCCGCATTTTTAAAGCGCCCCACACGATGAAGAAAATAATGTAGTTTATTGAAGAATCTATTGTAAACTATTCATCTATGACGTTTGTGAGAAATAAATTTTTCACGTGTAAAGCTACATTTTCAAGAGGAGTTTCATACCTATATCTAACGACTTCTACGTTTTCAGCCAAACTGATAGCCTAAATTTTTTGAGTTTGTTTTGTAAAATGTTCACCATTTCATTGGCTGAAGACTACAACGCGCAGAGTAATGCATAATTTACCTACTGAAAGAATATGAAACGTTTTTAATATGACGAAATCGATTTTTAAGTCTTAAAATCTATTGAAACATACAATCACATTGACATTAAATCTAACAAATGAAATTTAAACGTTAGTGGGTAAAATTGGGAAAGATAGATGAAAACCAAGGTTTCAAACAGTGATATAAAAAGAGGTACAAACCAAATTTTTGTTCCTCTCTGCAGTCACAGAAGTCTATAGGAGTCATGTCAGGATGCAGCAGAGTCAGCATGTTTTGGGGCAAGCATAAACGAGACAAGTTATGCCTACATAAAATACGTATAAACAGGGCGAAGTCCAAAATTGTATCCGTAACCAATATAGATAAAAGCCAAAAACTAGGACCAAAGCCACAAACACAGATCAGAGTACAGTATACAGAAGTCCTCCTGGGGAAAAAGAAACCAAACTGAATCGTACATGACGACCACCAAATAAGATAGAGGCCTGAAGATGTGTTGTTAGCACTCAAAAGGTTAAAACTACAAAGTGTAGAGGGAACACTTATCTCACATTAAATATAAAGAAATTATTTAAAAGAAAACTATTAGAGGAAATAATAAGAGTAGGAAGAAAATATCGGAGTAGGTTATATTAATGATAGAATAAAAGAGAGACAAATTAAATAATAGGAAATGAGAAAACGGATACGAATAGTAAATAAATCTGTAAATAATATAAGAATATTATTTAAGAATGCATGCAAAACTGAATATTGTAAAGGGTAACGTATGTACAGCGTCTAATAGAGAAAGGCAATTAGCAAAACCATCACAGGGATGAGGCTAAATGAGTGAGCAAAGAGCAAGGGGGTTAAAATAAATAGTGAATAGAGCGAGTGAGATAGGTAATATTAGAAAAAGACAGAGATAACTCGGAGTTCATAAAGTAGTCAAGTTTTTCCAGAGAAAAATAAATACGAATTCAGCTGCAGGTAAGCAAGACAATTTTAGTGAAAGATTCTTAAGAAATGGCTAAACAAATGGATTTGTTTTGAGGTTTGGAAGATGTTAATGTCTGAAATAGAAAAGGAGTTGGGTGGGGGGAATGTTAACAAATGTAATATCTCAATGCAAATTTAGAGAGTAATTTTGAAATGGCAAAAGTCGTGCATCGTGTCTTCAAAATCAAGCTCAGTTTACGTTCATTACTCAATTTTGCTTCATGCTATTTCTTAATTAGAAAAATGACTCTCTTTAGATGAACTGGTCACAAAAGCAATAAGTTTCGGGCTCCCTTCGTGTCTGCTAAAGGCACATTAAGCATTTACCTCAATTTTCTGTTGCCCTTATCGCTCGATCACAACGTTTCCTAAAGGAAGGAGTTATTTTGTGTATAATGTGTAACAGTTCATGGGCTACGGTCCCGGTGCTCCAGATTCATTGTGAAGGAGTAATTAGTCGGAACAAACGCGACCTACACACCGTCCCAAGTTGCTGCCGGAATTACGTAAGAGCTGCATCCCCCTCGACCACCCCGCAAGAGAAAATAAAAAAGAAGAAGAAGAAAAATGGTATTCCCCTCTCCTTATCGGGCCGGGCTCGACCTGCGCCTGGGCTGACTGGACTAGCCGCCGTATCAGAACCCTTTTCCTCGCTTCCTGGCCGGCCTCCTTTGCAACAAGGCAACCAACCACGAGCTTCGAAACCACGCCTGCGAACAAACCAACTCTTTTCTAAACGCCACCCTCCCCACTTCTCTTTACTTCCGTTTTCCAAAGAAAAATACACGGGCTTTTTATACTTATTTTTTTTATTTTGCCTGCGTTACTTTTCCTTGTGTTGCGGGTAATGTTTTTACCGCCCAGCCACCCGGAACGTGTCTGTAATATTTGTCGGTTCTCCTCCTAGATTTCTGCTTCTTCTCTTTTTCCTTTTTCAACGCCTCTTTTGGCATCGGTTGCGGAAGAAACTGCCTTAAAAACAGGTTTAGCGCTGTACATACACATACAAATAGCCGAGCAGATAAATAAAATGTGCCATAGAGTAACGCCGAGTTATGACCCAGATTGTACGGATCTAGTTCATAAATGTAAAGGGCGCCAAGAAACTAACAGAAATATCGCTCATGTCTGCAGAGGGTTTATATTCGCGAGCCAATATTGAAAACAGGACACAAAGTTAGGAATGCTGCCAGAGATATGGACTTGGAAACCGTCTGCGAATATTTTATCCTACCATCTCACAGACAAATAATTTCTAGCTCTTCACCTCTGCAGTCCGAACCGTTGCGTGAAACAGAAGTGTTTTCGACTAGTGGAATCCGGGCAAAGCCTACAAAGCTACACTAACAAAATCTGAGATGTAATCCCTACTACTTCATGGGTGCATTTTTTGCAAAACTTCTCAGTCTAAGTAACTATTTCATTTTAATTTAGTTTAAACAAAAATACATTAACATAAAAACAGGCTTAATTGCATTTTAATTTTCACGAATCACTCCCAGCCATCTCCTCTTTGATATTTCAAACGGCAGCCCCATAATTTGATACCTACTTATTTTTGCAAGAGAGTTCATAACTGTCTCTGTAACGATTCCCAGCTTCTGTTTTCCTTAGCCAGGATTGATCCCAATCCTGGAAGTGTGAATGTGTGTGTGAATTTAATGTAATAACCAAAAGTAATACCAGTCCAAAGATTAATACTACTGTAAGCGAGTGTAACATTATTGTTGATGGGCAAAGATAAAAGCCGCCGATGACCTTAGATATTAAAGGGGTCATATAAATGGAACATTAAAAAATCTGATGTGTTGCACTCACATGACTTTCTCTACTCTCGTACAAACGCTTATTCTCCGTTTACTTCACGTTAATCGAGAATCTTATGGCTAATTTTCTTGTAGGTGCAAGGGGTATGTGGTAGGCTTTAAGCGATAGTCAAATCTTTTAAGACCTGGTTGCTATGTGGAGCATTCCATTCTCTTTGCATGTCCAATTTGAGAGAAAGTATCTATAAGTATTGGAAAATTCAAACAAACCACAAGCAACATTTCGGAAATGGTTCACTCGACAAAAAAATGTATATGACATAAATTGTGTATTTTAACGAGATTTATATTTTTTGTGTAGTAAAATTTTGTATATCTCTTACGGTTTACCAGTCGTACAAAAGTCATTCAGAATGAAGAGAACTTTTGGGGAGATTCCAAGATATGCATTTCATTTATCAAAAAATATCTTAAATATATGATACTTTAATCAAAATCCCTAGAGCCATTTTTGAGAAATCAAAATTTTCGAAAAATGTTCCATGTAAAGGGTAGTCTGGGATGAGGAGATTTTCTTGAAAATCTTCGTGTCGCATCTTTAGATACTGAACCTAAATACCAAGTTTGGTGTTTATCCGACTTTTGTTTTTGAGTTACACTGTTCAGACACACAAACACACACACGGATGTTTTTCTAACAGCTTTTTTTAGGATTCAGGGGACCTCAAAACATATATTTCCGGTGAAATCTAGGTATCGATTTTTTGGGTGGAATGCAATACTTCCTCTACTTACTCTATGTAGTAGAGAAAGTAAAAAGGTTCACTTATTAGTACAACTCATTCATTTGTTCTCGTATCTTTTGTTTTCTAGACTCTCTAGCACCTAGTTTACTAGGTAGGAAATATTGCATTCCACCTAAAATATCGATATCAAGATTTCACTGGAAATAATGTATTTTGAGGTCCTCTGAATAAAAAGCATTTATTAAACAAAGGTTTATGTGCGTAGATATGTCTGTAAATAGTATAAATCAAAAAAGAAAAATCGGTTCAATACCAAACCTGGTATTTAAGTTTAAAAGTTTCCAACTATGCGACACGAAGGTTCTCAAGAAAGTCCCCCACTCCAAACTACCTCTTAGGTGTAACATTTTCCTTATTTCTGGGTTCTTCTAAAATGACTGTAACGATTTTGATTAATACACTACTTGTTTGTTTACATGACAAATAAAATGTATAGGCATCTTGAATTTTCTGAGAATAGACTATGAAGACTTCTTCATTCTGAATGACCTTTGAATAAGTGGTAAACCGTAAGAGATAGATAATAGGTAGGTCACATTAACGCACATGCTGTAGTGCCTACAGTTACTTGTCTGCACTTTAATAAATTCTAGCAGCCAAACTAATGGATGCAAAAATCTAATTTCTTTGGACATAAAGATCAAATGGTGATACATTTCACGTGTTTTGACAGTTTTTCAGATCGATCATTTTATCAGTTATATACATTTTTAAAAGTATGCCAAAATTGTAACTTTTTTATACGTAGTGTTATCAAAATTATCTGTAATGCAATAGATAGATCATTGTTTGTGCATACATCCACACACTTTCATCGACACGTGACTTAAGTTGGTGGAGAAATAAATTCGTGAAGTCGTAAAAGAATGAGCCGAAAATGAGGAATTAGGGCAAAAACGTTGAAAATTCCCAACTTTAACATTTTATTTCTCCGTCAAATAAAATCCTATTTTCACCTCAAAATCAAGTAATACACACACACACACACACAAAAGCTATACTCAGTGCATGTAAGATAATTTTGAAAACACTACGTACAAAAGAGTTGCAATTTTGGTATATTTTTCGAAAATTTATAAAACTTTTAAAATTTTTCCCTCCATTAATTTGGCTGCTAGAATTTTTTAAAGTGCAAAGAACACTTTCTTGAGTAAGTGTATGTATATTAAAGCTTTTTTTTGTACGGAAGTAACCATTTCCGAAATGCTCTTTGTAGTTGGTTTCAATTTTTGTAATGGTCATGCAAGGAGCATGAAATTTCAAAGCCATCACATAGTGATCCGATTTTTATAAATCTCGCTTTTCTCTACTGTACTCTTTTATAGGCCTACAACGAAGCGTGCAAATGTATAATGAAAGATTATCTCGATTAATAAATAGTGTATTTAAGAATAAGCTTTTCAAAGAATAGTTTGTAGAAGAGTGAGTAAAGAAAGTCATATGAATGCAACAAATCAGACTTTTTACTTTCTCTAGCACCTACTTATAGTAGATAGAGGAAATATTGCATGACGCATAAAAATTCCATATCGAGGTTTCACCGGAAATCTGTGTTTTGAGGTCCCTGAATAAAAAAATTAGAAAATGTTGTATATGTGTATGTGAACAGCATAAGCAAAAACAAAAAGTCGGATAAATGCCAAAATTCGTATTCAAGTTAATAATTTTCCTAGAATACGACACGAAGATTTTCAAGAAAATCCCCCAACCCAGATATTCTTACGTGGAAGATTATTGGTTATTTTTATTTTCTCAAAAATGTCTCTAACAAGTATGACTAAACTACCATATGTTTAAGATCTTTACATGCATAATAAAATGTATATGTATCTTGAATGTTCTGTAAATAGTCTGTTTAGTCCTTTCGTTCGGAATAAATTTCTATAGTGTTGTATAAGTGGTAAACCATAAGAAATAGGCAAAAACATACTACCCCTCATTAAAATACCCAATTTATTTCAAATAATTTCTTTGGTGAAAGCAGCCGTTTATAAGATATCCGTTGATATTTTTTAGAATTTTTCAATACTTTTATCATTTTAAAATTCTGTCAGGATTCAATTGTTTCTCGTGATGTCATTGAAAGATAATGGAATTTCAACGCTAACATATAAAGAATTTTAACTATGACTTCAGTCTCCTGTATTCCCTTTGTACCAATAATAAAATGTGTAATGAAACAATTTTTACAAAAATGTATTAATCTCGATTAACATGAAGTAGGTTGAACAATAAACCTACTCAAGAACAGCTGTAGAAGAGATACAAATACCTACGTAGATAATAGTGGCTAGAAAAACCATGTGAATGTAATACGTCAGATTTTTATTATCTTGTCGACATAGAGTATTATTATTATTGTTGATCAGAGCTGAAGAGAATGATATCATAGACATTTAACAGAATAGTAATGCGAATAGGTATGAAAAAGATTATAGGTAAAATGTAAAGTTAAATTGAATTTTATTGATGGACGCTTTGTAACTGCTGTGGTGGTCCTTAGCGTCCCATTCTATATTGGGCGTGAAAGACCGGTAATTTTGCTCAGAGGCCTCTTTATCAGGCTTGAGGTTCTTTTACGTGCCGTAAATCTACGACACGGAACCACCGGCTTTACGTTCCTTCCGAAGGAAGCCATGCTAAGGATTTTTACGCCCGAAAAAATCCATCGCCCTCGCCGCGTTTGAACCCGCAACCTTGGGAACTAGAGGCTAGCATGGTAACCACCACACCACGGAGAACGACATAGGTAAATGTCCAGCCAACAATGGAGTATATGTGAGATATATTGTAATGCTTAATTTAGTAAACTGAATTAATTACAAGTAGGAAAATAGTTTTCAACAATTGAGTGGATGAAAATTAGAAAAAAAAATTAAAAATTAAAATTCAAAAAACAATTCAAATGGTTCCAGTTTGCCAAATAGAAAGAGGACAAATTATGTGAGAAAAAATGGTAACAAATGAACGTTCTTTAAAAACAATAGTATAAAATAGAGGTATTATTAGAAATTTAAAATAGGAGGTGGCTTTGTTGAAGGGGTGAAGCCTAAAATGCAATTAAGCTGGTTTTAAAGTTCCCCCTCAATATCTAAATTGGTAGCTGTTCTTTGTTTAATGAAATTGAAATGAAAGGAATGCTCCACTTAATTTTGATAACGTTTTTAAAAAAATCAATTTTGAACTTTCTATACCCATAATCTGTTTGTATTTTCAACCTTCTTCATATTCGGATTTCCTTCAGCGTGGTTTAAATAGTCATTATCCTGGTAGGCTGATGGGGAAATTATCCACACCTTTTCGCTTTTCAGCATTTTTCAACACTGCAAATGCTCCACATGATAGAGTTTTTATCCAATATGTTTAAACATTTCAACGCAAATTCTTGAAAGTTTATAGAAGAAATCTAAGGACGTGTTTCCTTTAGAACTCCAAAGCTCCATAGTTATGACTTTACTTTTAAAACTATACCTATTTGTAGTTTTTGTTTTAAAGTGGAATGACAAACGTTATAATTTTTTATTTGGAAAACTATGAGGAATAGATAAAAATTAATCCTTATTTAGAAGGAGGGTTGTTTCTAAATAGCTCCTAGTTCCAAAAGATCCCGAAAAACGTTTTTTGAGAATTAATGTCTAAAAAGTTTTAAAAATATTGAACTGAAATTATAAACACCTCTTATATTAGATAAAGCAGTGACATAAATTTTAGTTAAATTCGTTGAAAATCGTGGAATTTAGCACTTTCAGGGGGGGTGGTCTTAAATAAAGAGTTATTTAGATAAGGAAAATTTAGAAATGAAAACGCTGTATTTAAGTGTTCATATATAAAGTGAACATCTTAAACGTTTGCTTATAAATGCTATCAAACTAGACAATACCGAACTTGGCAACACAGGCGATACAAAAGGCAGGTGTGTTACAAGTAGCAGTAAATATTTGTTACTAGCCAGCAAACACAGAAAGAAAATCTTATGTGTTACAAACACGACTTTCTCCACCCACTGTCGTTTATTTTCAACTCTATTCTAAAATTGTTTAAGCAACAATTTGTGTTCCTACCCATTTTCTCTTCAGGGAATGTAGTACTGAACTTTGGTATAAATATCAGGAAAGCTAATTTTGGAGTGCGAATATAAAAAATATTGAGACTGTAATCTCAAAATTCATTTACTTGTTGATATTTTGAATGATTACCTCTACAGGTAAAGCTTTGAATTAGAATTCTTTTTTCAGTTTAAATTCGAGGTTTTCTAAGCACTTTTGTACATTCAAAGTATTCCATTTGATGGAGTTTTCATCCAATTTTTCTTAGATGTTTCATCTATATTAGGAAAAGCCAAATAATTAATATCTTCACATAAGCATTCCGGGTTTAGAAGGGTTTTTTAAGTTATTGATTTTTAAAGCGAAAAGGAAAGATAAGAAATTGAAAATTAAAGGAGATATCTACCTAATGTTTTAAATTTATTTTTATTTGTTTTTGGAATTAAAACCAGCATAACTATTACATGACAATTTTGTGCGTTGTGGCATTACGAATAAATTAGATGGTTATTTAATAGAAGGATATACCTATTTTTAAATGTCATCGTATGGAACATTTGGCAGCTTGAGATCTTAAAATGATACTGAAACGAAATTCAAAACCATCATTAAGTATTTACGTAAGCCAGACCTAGGAGTAATTTTTCATCCAAACTGATTAAACGCTTTAGAAATTGGACTTTCAGTGGTACATTCCCTTAATTGTAATTCATGTAGACAGAAATGGTTAAGTAGTTTACATACACATGTTGCTATAGGTACACAGGAGCATAGGAGGCTGGAAAAGTAGTGAATGTTGAGATACGCTTAGCCTCCATATGCTGCACTTGATATTATTTTTATTTTTCATTATTTATTCTCCAAAACTATTTAAACCTTAATGCACCAAATGGCAAATTAGAGCTGTAAATACACACACAAAATCAAACACAGGTATAACGAATTAACTTATTACAAATAATTAAATGGATGAATAAATGCCAGAAATAAAGGATATAAAAGCAGATTGTATTGAAGGTGGTTTGTTACGTTATTTTGTTGTAGGAGTTGTATTATAGTTCAACTGTTGGGGAACCGAACTTGAAATTCGTTGCAACCACACGTATAGTATCTACATGTTTAAAAAATATTAACTTTGTAATTTGACTGTTTCTTTAAATATTATATATTTATGTTTGCCTCGGCTGCGTCAGCATTATTGTTAGACACGTTTCTCTTAGCAGGGTTGTGGTGTGACTAAAGAATGTAGGCTTACACAGATTATAATTTTACTTCGCTCCTTTTATTAATGCTTGATACGATTAAAATAACACTTCACTGATATATAGAGCTGTGAGATTCTTTTTATTAATTAATTACACTTTTTAACACGTAAATTTATTTTTCGTTTCACACGAAAACGTATTAAATCTCTCGAGGACGCATCTCGCATCCTGTTACAAACAATGTCTGCAGGAAACTGAATTGATTTCAACCGCCTAAACTTGTAAATTTCTGTATTTCAAGTCTCTGATTGGCTAATCCTACTCCAATAGAATATCTTCATTTAACTAAAGCTTTTTCTGGTTGTTGATTGGCTATTTTTAAACTGTCTCAAAATTTACATTCTTATTGCTCCAATAATGACTAGTAGCATTTAAACTTTCAAATTCATTATTGCCTCAAGGTTACCTCATTGTTAGCAACTTTTAACCTATTATTCTCACAGCTCCTACATTATTAAATTACGCAATATATTCACATAACATTATTACACATGGATACAATAATATAAGCATACACAATGACTGTAATATACACTTTTTATATATTGTTATGTACACATATTGCTTTAAGGCGGGCTGTTATTGAATTTATATATTATATAATTTGTCTGAAGTCATTTAAGTGTTAAAAACACTGCCTCAAGGTGCAACATGATTTGGTGAATAAGTTTGTCAATGGCTGTGAATAATTGATTTTATAATGATATAGGTGTCCTAGTTGAATATATCTTCTCATATGTTCTCGATCGCACTGGAACAATAGGTGGAATACTATTTCTTCTGATATTTCACATTTGCGCATGAAACATCTGGTGACTCTAGATGACGTTGCAGGTAACTTTCAAGTCTGTCGTGTCCAGTAATAAATTGTGTAAGAATGTCATTTGCTGTGAAATATTTACAAGAAATGCGATCAAAAACTGAAGGAAAAAATAAATGTCTTGTTAGTTATTCATTTAAGCTGCTTAACCAAGATTATTCCACTTTTCTACTATTTCTTTCTTTAGAAAAATGTTTAGATAAATATGAATTTGGACATACGGAATAGCTAAATTCCAGGCTGGATTTGGTAGAGAGCCTTGCGATCTGATCAGCTCTGTCGTTTCCAACAATTCCAGCATGGCCCTTAACCCAAGATAGGCAAATATGTTTGGTGTTTTGAATAATACACTCTAATTTTATTTGCCAGGGGACTCTTGAATGGCTGTGATTACATGCGTTAAGTTGATTTTCAATACTCCATCTTAGAGCTTGATCTAAAGCAAACATTTCTGCATTGCATACTCTTTGCACGACCCCCCCTCCAAAAAAAAAAAAACGACTGTGTAGTGCTTCAAGTGTATTATTAAAATATTGAAAAAATCAAGCGAACTGAAGTGCACATCTCGTAAATGGTTATCACTGAAGTTTTCATTTCACACAGATCAAATGTTTTAATATATCTATAAAATACGTATCCCTTATGGTTGTGAAACTTGTAGAAATTTCAACGGATTAAAGACCTTCATATAGTATTTGCAAAAAATTAAGTAAACATGTTTTATTTACAATTTTAATCGCAATTGTTAAGTACATATTTGAGAAAATAAAAAATAAGGACTCTTCATATAAAAGGTTGTATGGTGTAGGGTGAGGAAATTCCAGGAACATCTTTGCCTTGCATCAATGAATGATGTCGAGATGAATATGGCTCCTGTTTTCTTTCTTACTGCATACGGCATCACAGCCAGTGGACACTGATGATACATGAAATGAAATGGTAATTGAAAAAGCAAAGTTGAGAAGGAAACGTGCCAGACCTAAGTTTGAGGCACCTCCCCGATATTTGCCAGTTATGAGGACTGGAAATAACTATAAACTCAAATCAGGGAGGACGGTGCTGGCTGGATTTGAACCGCGGACCTCCCGCTCACGAGTCCGTGCTTTAATGAACTCGGCTACCAGTATCGGTATATAAGACTCCTCGTTTTAGTTACCTATGCTGTATACACACACACACACACACAGAGAATGGACCTTAAAACGCGTATATCGGTTGAAATCTCGAAATCCTTTTTATGGGTTCCCTAAAATGATCATTATGGTGCAAATCAAACATGTATACAATGCCTTGGAAAGAATGCTTGTTGTTAATTGTGAAGTTTAAGATAATTTCAGATAATTTACACCTTAAATTCAAATGGATATTTGATAAGAAAAATCCAAGTTTTCTCAAAGCTGCACTTTTTAGCGTTACATATGTGCAATTCAGGTCACTTTTCTTTCCATTTATAATACAGTTATTGGCGAAAATATTCTTCATCCTAATACAAACAATTTGGGGGTCAGTTCTTTCCACTGAGACTTTAACAAAATTCAAAGTGTTGTGTAGTTCTAGATTAGAAAAATATACAATTATAAATACATTCTTTAGAAGACAGAATTTACAAACCTATCTTTTTTTTTTTCATAATAGAATAATGTAGTGGTGGAACTTTAACGTTGAACATAATTTTTCCTATTGTGAATATTTCCAAATCTGTCTATATCCTGCACAAAAATTATACACATTTAATACATAACTTATTACTTTATAAATTTTAATGAAATTTATGCACAACAGTACTGAGCGTATTATTGATCAGGCTGCAATATTCTAATAAAATTGACTGAAATCTATAGAAAACCTTTTCATCCGTTCCAGGTAGGTACCATTAACTTAAATTTAATGTTCGTGAATAAAGTTTTTCAATAAATATCTTCAAACCTATAGCCACTACAGTTTTCTCATATTAACTTGTGCTCGGGGCAATGTGAGCAGGCAGCTAGGCATAAATGAGTAGTTCCCTCTATTTCCAAAAAGGAATATATCAATTTAGCACACCGAAGGGAAGGTCTATGCAGTGTCATCCTACTGCATAGAGACAAATGAAGATGTTAATTATCACTTTACTCTGTGAACGCTCATTTCAGGAAGGGGAAGAAAGAAAAAAAAACATGAAAAATAACGTAGGTTTTGCACACCATTGTGTCACCATAGTTCACAACTGGAAAGATTAAAGCAACGGTTATTGAAGTATACGATAGAACAGAAGCTATTACATATTCTTTGTTGCTTGCGTCTTTTTCCTTGAGCGCATCGTTTTGCCACTATTCAGAATGCTTGTTCAAATCGCACCTTACGCTGAAGTTATTCGCAGCAGTGCGCTGAATAACTAACCACACACACGCCTCAGATTGCTCGCACACTTGGTATCACGCTTTCGTGTCTTCGGTATAAAGACCACTGTACGTCGTCGCTATTTAATTTTTAATCAAAATAGGATAGCTTAGTTGTTAGTCTCGTTTATGAAATATTTAGATAAAAGTATTTGCTTAAATGGTTAAAAAGAATGTCTACTTGCTTTGCTTTCCCTGAATGCTTCGTTAAGCACGTAGGTATTATTTTTTATCTGATTGTTGTAAACTGCGACACCTATTTGGATTTTACATAGAGTGCTTAAGTTTAAACTTTTATTTTGGTTTATTGTTTCATTTAAACTTAAATAAGTGTGGTTCAATTTTAGTTGCTTGCTTTAATCGTTTCGCTGAAAATACAAGAAAGGATTGTCTTGGATTAAACACCACTACCATATTTAATATTAATTTCGCATTTCCATACTTGGCCCACACACGACTTGTGTGGAAGAACAAGTAATTACCATGGATTGGCCTAATAGTTGGTTAAACTATGAAGCCCGAGATTTAAAGTACTTACGATATTGTAAGTCGCCGTTGGGGTATGTCATCTCAGAATGAATTTAATATCTCATTGTAGTTTACCGGAAGAAATGAGAGTCAGTTGGGAAATTGATGTTGTGCCGGCATGATGCCGTGGTAGCTTAGTTGGTTAGAGCAACTGGACGGAAATCGGAAGATGCGTGATTCAAATCCCGCCTATTACATTACATTTTTCAGCCTGATTCTACCTTTCCAAATTTGGCATTTTTCCTGTAATGCAGTAAAATATTCGCGGCCCCATCGGAAAGAGAACTTGCATTCTACTCCTAACCTTAACTGACAAGTGTTATTTTGTCAACTACCTGCAAAGGAAAACGTGCTGCTGTCAAACTTCTCTACATTTCAAAACGCTTTCCTACAAACATAAACATAAAAAACTGTTTGTTGGTTTTTTCAATGCTACAGAGATCTAGCTCTAATTTATAGTATAGGATGACATTTACAGCCTTCACCCCGATATATTTCTTCTGCTCGCACTCTGCCAGCACTAATTGAGGCTGTCGGACAAACGTTCTTCCTTATAGCCCACCAAATCACCATATGATTTGAGAAGAATTACATGTGCTTACAGTACGTTAAGATCGGAAACGTGACCAACTTGAAGTAAATTCCGATATATGCACGTTAGCTTATGAACATAGATGTATTCTAGTTGAGAAGAGAAAGAGGAGCGGTAGTGAAAACTTGAATCTGCTGCATTTTAAAGGATGTTTTATGTACTATTACCGATATTCTATCAAATGCACACGAAAATAAATCTAAATGTATTCCACTTATTGAGAAAGGTTACAGTGCTGCAAGAGCTATTGGGCATTAGGAAATTTCTTTAGTTTTGATTTCTAAACCATTACTGAATAATTCTATGATATTATTCATAAAAAAACACTTAGCACTGAGCGTCATTAGCAAATTTGCAAAAAATAATATGAATTTATTATTTTACTATTAAGCCTACGCCATATTTTCATTCTTTATAGCTAGAAGAAATTAGCATTCCTTCTGTATATATTATTATATTTTTATTTCGAATCTAAAACATACCAAATAAATGAAGTTAAAAGGATAAAGGCATAGTACGCAATGAAAGGGATATAGATGTCACTGTTTAAACCAGAGATATTCACTACGTGATCAAAAGTATCCGGACACCTGGCTGAAAATGAGGTACAAGTTCGTGGCGCCCTCCATCGGTAATGCTGGAAGTAATATGGTGTTGGCCCACTCTTAGCCTTGATGAAAGCGTTCACTCTCGCAGGCATACTTTTAATCAGGTGCTGGAAGGTTTCTTGGGGAATGGCAGCCCATTCTTCACGGAGTGCGGAACTGAGGAGAGGTATCGATGTAGGTCGGTGAGCCCTGGCACGAAGTCGGCGTTCCAAAACATCCCAAAGGTGTTCTATAGGATTCAAGTCAAGACTCTGTGCAGGCCAGTCCATTACAGGGATGTTATTGTCGTGTAACCACGCCGCCACAGCCCGTGCAGTATGAACAGGTGCTCGATCGTGTTGATAGATGCAATCGCCATCCCCGAATTGCTCTTCAACAGTGGGAAGCAAGAAGGTGCTTAAAATATCAATGTACGTCTGCGCTGTGATCGTGCCACGCAAAACAACAAGGGGTACAATCCCGCTCTAGGAAAAACACGACCACACCATAACACCACCACCTCCGAATTTCACTGTTGGCATTACACACGCTGGCAGATGACATTCACCGGGCATTCGCCATACTCACACCTTACCATTGGATCGCCACATTGTGTACCGTGATTCGTCACTCCACACAACGTTTTGCCACGTTCAATCGTGTAATGATGACGCTCCTTACACCAAGCGAGGCGTCGTTTGGCATTTTCCTGCGTGATATGTGGTTTATGAGCAGCCGCTCACCATGGAATCCAAGGTTTCTCACCTCACGCCTAACTGTCATAGTACTTGGAGTGGATCCTGATGCAGTTTGGAATTCCTGTGTTATGGTCTGAATAGATGTCTGCCTATTACTCTTTACGACCGTCTTCAAATGTCGGCGGTCTCTGTCAGTCAACAGACGAGGTCGGCCTGTACGCTTTTGTGCTGTACATGTCCCTTGACGTTTCCACTTAACTATCACATCAGAAACAGTGGACCTAGGGATGTTTAGGAGTGTGGAAATCTCGCATACAGACTTCTGACACAAGTGACACCCAATCGCCTGACCACGTTCAAACTCCGTGAGTTCCACGGAGCGTCCCATTCTGCTCTTTCACGATGTCTAATGACTACTGAGGTCGCGGATAATGAGTACCAGGCAATAGGTGGCAGCAGAATGCACCTAAGATGAAAAACGTATGTTTGTGGGGGTGCCCGGATACTTTTGATCACATAGTGTATCTGAAAGGGTACATTGAAAATGTTTATGAACCTCCGTTTTCCTATTTTTGATAAACTTGTATTAAAACTGTTTGAAATGCAGAGACGTTTGGCAAAAACGTCCACGTTGCTGGTGGATGAGAAAATCAAACTTGACGGTTAAGGTCGGGCCCGCTGTGGGTTAGAATGCGCACTTTTCTTAGGATGCCACTGCGAGTTGTTGCTGCATGCACTACGGGAACAATATTAAGTTTCCTATTGGTATTTAATACCTAAGACAATTCTTCCGTGTATTTTCAGTGAAACGTTTAATGTTTACTGAAATTAACTAAAACCGAAAAACACCTATTTAAGTTTGAATGAAGTAATAAAATAAAATAAACACTTTAACCGAATGTAAAAACCATAACGGTACATTATTTTATAACCATCAAATACAAAAGTTCAGGTTCTTATTAAAGCATTCAGAGATAATAGAGTAAAAGGGACATTTTTATTTAAAAACTTAAGGGAGTGCAACAAAAAATTATAGGATTTTATTTTATTTAAAAGTTATAAAGCGACACAAAAACGAATCTATTTTATTTTTATTTAAGTATTCAATAAAAGAAAATAAAAACTACATATAATATTGATGATGATGTTTATACCAAAGATATGATAGCTAGCAGGCAAAAAAGATGCCACACCGTGTGAGGCAGTTATTCAGTCGCTGTTGTGACCGTCATAACCTCAGCGTAAATTACGATTTGGACAAAACAAAAGTGCTAAATTTGTGCGAAACGAGGAAGAAGGTGAAGATAATAAAAAATGTAGATTACTCGCTCTTATATCACATACCTACTTAATAAGAGTTGTCTTAATCGTTCCGTATGTGAATCGAAAATAATTGAAAACGTAGTTTTTGTGCTAAAATCATCTCCTAAGATGATGGTGTTTACAATCTTTCACGCAGTTTATGTTTTTTCCGCAAAAACCGGATTCCTTTCTACTATTTCCCTAGGTATAGCAGTCGTCGTTTCTAACGCTCCCCCTATGGCCTATGACCTTCGGGGGATATCTCATTTCACCAAGTGATGACTGGACCCATTTCTGAGGTGGAGGCACCCAGCGGGCGGATTCCGTTGTCTCCGATGGTAGGATGAGGATGGCGGTGGAATGAGAGGACCTACAGCTTTTACCATACACTCCGAACCACGTTGGGACTTGGGGATATTTCACATGTGGAAGTCAGAGAGGAAGGCGTGGAAAGGGCCGACTCAAAATCGCCACCCCAGAGCTGGGAATCGAACCCGGACCCTCAGTACGAGAGCCGGAAACGAAACCACTGCGCTAGCCCGGCGCTGCCTTCCTAGGTATTATGTTCCCTAATTTATGAAAACTGTATTTACACGACTTTAATTTCTCATAATATTGCTTTTGAAATTTATGCTCATGCTTATAGCTTTAAAAAACGAGAAACTCTCCCAAGTAAATGCAGTTATGTGTAGTTTTATAGTGTAACATTTAATCGATTTCATCCAAAACAAGACAACAAGAACAAGAGTTTTGCACTACATATAATGGACTGTAATATACATTCTCACTCGTTTTCTGTCAAACCACAAAACATGCATTTAAGTGAAGGTATATCGTCATCTCTATCAAGTTTGTGAAAGTTTCAAAATAACGAATCTGCACATTAGTTGCACAATACCTAGCGTTTGGAAAATTCATGTTGAATTCACTAATTCCCTAGTTGGTGTCTTTGAGTACAGGAGAATCGAATCTACTGTTTTTACACATCGAACATTCAGAATTCAACATTATCAATAAGCCACAAAGTGAGCTCAGGGTCCATTTTTCTATGTAACGAAGTTGGCTGTGGAGGTCAGCCCAAGAAATAAATAAATAAATAAATAAAGAAAGAAAGAAAGAAAGACAGAATACCACGCTCTGTAAACAAAATATGTAAAACTTTCGCAGATTTATCATATTTATTTTGAATATAGTGGAATGTTACTCCACATATAAAAAAATTGTGTCTGCAAACCAACTCCTAATTTGGTGGTCTCAACAGATACAGAATACATGCAAGAATCTGGCAAACTAAGCGAGAAGGCTAAGCGGTAACGTGTGAGGCTCGCATACGGCAAGTCCTGGTTTCGATCCCCGTTGGGCTGGCCACTCTAATCTTGGTATTTTTTCACGATTTTCCCTGGCTGGCAGGACAATTCTGCATTAGATTTTATAATGATGTGGATTTTCTTGTCACTCATTTCCGTAATTTAATCTCCCTATCGTGTTTCAGGGTCGAAGGATCAGGGGAGTGGACGGCAAGCGAGGCGTATGGTGGTGGAGCTTGCTTTGTGGAAACGTCTGACCTGGCGTTTGGTGCGTGACGGAGCCTCAGAAATCTCTCCGTTGGGAGAGGTAGGCCTGTGGGGGGGGGGGGGGGGATGGGGGTCCCGCCGGGTCAAGATGTTATATCTGGATGCGTTAGAGACCCCGCCTGCGTCCGAGACTACCGCGTTGGGTCTGCTTGCGCCCTGTGCCGTTCACTTCATCCCTTCCTCCTGGATCCTGATAACCATAACCAAGAATCCGACATCCTACAAAGTTCCCTTTGGTGTACAATAACTTCAGTAATTTCCACCCAAACAAAACCAATTTTACTGTTGAGGAAAGTAAAACTGTACAGTCCGCACAAAGACTAGATGTAAAATAAATAAATTCAGGAAATTAAATTTCAAACAGCGAAGGGGATGTCCTCCAAAGTCCGAGCCAGTAAAATCCTACTCTGCAAGAACTGTATATCTGATGTTAAACTAAAGGACGTACAAAAACTTTGCTATGACCTGCAAATCCCGAAGGCATACCATGGATCTTATGAAAACCTACGATCGCCCGCCACAGTGAGAGATGCCCTAGCTGAAACAAACTTTTCAAAGGAATCTGGGTTTGCATAATTACAGAAAGGTTTGAAGTAATGGCGTGTCAGTATTTAGAGGAAGTATTGCATGCCATTCAAAAAATCGATGTTGAGAGTTCATGAGAAATACATGTTTTGAGCCACATTGATCCAAAGGAAAAGGAATTTTTAGGAAAAGGTCCATTTGTGTGTGTGTGTGTGTCTGTCTGTCTGTCTGTCTATGCACAGCATAACTCAAAAACGAAAATTCGGATACATACTAAACTTGGTATTTAATTTCAGTATCTTCCAAAGATGTGACACGAAAATTTGGTTTAATTAATTACTTTTCCAACGAATTAGCATCCATTAATTTGGTAATAATGTTCATAGTCAAAAGGAAAAAGTAAATAGAACTATTCAGTTTGTTACATAAACAGTGTATTTGTTAAACTCGGTCCACAATTGCCCACGAATGAGAACAGAAGGTGGAATCAGAGGGAAAAGGAAATTAAAACACCCGTTTGAAATACGAACATACGCATTTCACGGGAAGCTTTCCGGAGCTGAGAAACGCCAACGGGAAAGTCGGTCCAATCACAGCACACTGTACGCTTATTGTGCGTATCTGTTTTCAGTGTTGGACAGGGGTGCGAAACGCTCGCCGTGCTCAGTACCTCGCTCTCGCTGCTCATAGTTGGAGGCGTGACAGTTGCGAACAGATCACTCGCTTGTCTGTATGTATCAGTCAGTGACGTACCTTGGAATATCCCAAAAGAAGTGACAAATTTTGAATGCGATATGTTGATGTTCAGCGGCCATCTATTATTCGTGCTAGTTACAGAATTTCTCATCACATTGCTCAGCTTTCAGGCGGTGAATTTGTAAAAGACTGATTAGTATTACTAATGAAGCCTTGATCCCAAGTTAATCAATTCCTTCAAGGCAATAAGTTTGTCTCATAAACTGAACGCATTTCAGATCTAGCAGACAACGTGGAAGAACAACTCAAATTAAAAATTACAACGTTTGTGTTTTACTCCCTTGCTCTTGATGAAACAAATGATGTTAAAGATACGGTTCAGTTGGTTATCTACATAAGGGGAGTAGATAATAATTAAATATTACTGAAGAATTTCTTGATCTCGTTCTTTTGAAGGAGCGTATTATGGGTGAAGAGATATTTAAAGTTGTGCTGTTATTGTCAAATTGGTCCTGATTAGCAAACGCTTGTTTGTATTACGACAGATGGCGCACCATCAGTGATTGGTCAAATAAATGGCTTCCTTGGAAAGGTTAAATGATATTTCCAGAGCAATGGGTTAAATTCTGACAAAGTACTGTTTTTACATTGCATTACCCACCGAGAAGCACTCTCTGCAAAATTAACAAATCTCAACAATGTTAAGGTCATTGGTTGTTAACATTGCAGACCTCATTATATCCAATGGGCTTCGCCACAGGCAATTTCAATAGTTTTTAAAATAAATTGACTCCGACTCTATGGAGTTCCCATATTGTCAAATAAGATGGCTGAGCAGGTGTGAAATGATTCAACGCTTCTTCGAGCTACATGCTCATATAATAAGCTTTCTGAAGCAACACAATTTGGAATTTCCAGAGTTGTCATATAAAGATTGGATTTGAGCTTTGGCTTTTATTACTGACCTTACACTACATTTAAATGACTTAAATGTGAGGTTACAAGGAAAAGACAACAGATAGCCTTGATAGGCCATCTGGATGCTTCGTGCGTAAGCTGAAACTGTTCATGTATTTGGCAGTCCACAAAGACATACAACTTTTTATGTTTGAATTGTGTTGTAAATTTAGAATGTCATAATATTCTCATGAAGTATATGAAGATTATAGAAGATCTCCTAAAAGAATTCAATGTCAGGTTTCAAGACATAAATAAAATGGACGAGGATTGGAAAGTATTCAGTAATGCTTTCTACTATAATGTTATTGATAGTCCGCATGTGTTACAGCTAGAACTTATTCATCAACAGAACAACACACCTTTGCAAATGTCTAGAGTGTTGGGGCTGTAACTTCTCCGTGCACTGCCACAGAGGGGCTAAACAAATATTATTGGTATTGTCAGTCGCATTGTTGCTCTTTTCGATTCAACATACATTTGTGAATAGTTTTCCAGCAGACTAACCTTTCAGAACAATAAGTTTAGCAGCAGCATAAGTGATGAACATTTGATTCCAATATTACGTTTATCTGGTTCTAAGATTGAGCCTGATCTGGATGAAATTGTAAATAACAGGAGATGTCAAGTTTCAGGAGCAACCTTTCGCTCGAAGTGAGATTTTGTATTTAAGTTATTGTTCTGAGATCGTCTCAATCACCACTGCAAACACGGTAAAACAAACGAAAACATTCTACTTTAATTAAAACTTTTTAATTGAAACATTGGATGCATGATAGTTTTGTATGCTCAAGATTTAAGTACAATAGTTGCAATAAACGTCTGCGTAATTGTTTTCAAGATTATGATATACAGTTTTCTTTACGTCTAATATACAAAACTACTTCTGTGCATTCGTCATTGATTGTTTACATAGTGGAAGGCAGGCGATACAAACAGAGCATATGGCCGGAATAGTTGCACTCTTGGACTTAGCCGAGTTACGCGGCCCTGGTGTAGAAGATAGTCAACGAGGCCGTGATCTACAGAGTGGACCATTTAAGTTGAGTGTACAATATCTCTAAAACTAAGCGTTGTAGAAAGAATTGTCTTGAGTAAAAGTTGCTTGATATTATGGGGGAAGGTAAATGCCATTAGTCGTATTTTATTTGAAGGACGTTGTGATGGTCATTTTAGGGTCAATTTAATTTTTTTAAATGTAAACCTACCTTTTTTATGTTTTTTAACTGTGTACGAAGAGCACAATGAATGGTTGGACCGTCCATGGATGGTCATTTGAGGATCTTGTTACGTTTCGTAATTGGGAACCGACATATTTTATTTTGTTTCCTTATTCCTCATCACAAAATAAACAGCTTTTAATAAACCATTGTCTAATGAGAAACACATTAGGTGTGCAGGCGACCATTTACTTCCTTGGCACTCTTTTTTCCGGTTGTTTCTGTGTATGTATAGAAAACCGATTTAGAACCAGACAACTGGTGCACATTAAATGAATAGAATGACAATTGTCGCTTACAGTACACAATGTTTGATGAGATGTTTGGTGTAGACAGGTTCTTTTGATAGTCCATCACTAGGCTCTCAACTTCCACTGATTTTCTGCACCTGATTTTACATCTCACAATACATTTCATACATTCTCTTTATGTTCAGTGTTTCAGAAAGATGTATTTTAGAAGTTTTCTCAATGGAATAATGGCTTGATCGACCTTATAAAGATTTAATGTGATTACTGACCCTATTATGTGTATCTGTAAGTAGCTTATGTGGACGATTATTGTGTTTTCCTCTGCCATCTGTAGGTACTAAGCCAGAAAATTTCAAGGATCACTGAATTGTTTGTAGTCTCTTTTTCGTTATTCCATGGAGAGATAAGAAGGCTTTCTGACACACAGCAGCATCACCATTAATTTTATCTTCAGAATTTGTCTTATTCTGTAAGAGAATGAAGCATCACGCAACTGAGCAACATCTTCAACCTTCCTGCTCCTTCTTCTTGAAATTAGTTGAACTGTGATGAGACCAGTGAGGTGAGAGCTTTGTGCATTCCAATCACCCAGTGCATTAAAGGCATGTATTATTCTTTTTAATGCTAGAAGCTTCTAGCTTTTCAAAACATTTATTCCTACAGGTACATCCTTCACCGGAATCAAAACTTTGGGCTCTTAACGTTTTAGCAGCGTCACTAACACGTCCATAACTTTTCCTCTTTCTTGAACTGATACAAGCAGATCCTGATGCAGTGTCACACATGTTTACCCTTCAGTTGCTCAAGTAAAACTAACATAATGTCATTATTACAATCCATTATTGCATTTGAACCTTGTTTGTAGTCTGCCAACAATACATTGCTAAATAGAACTCCATATTAAATCAAATAGGAAGAAACGTAAACATCAGACTATTTTAAGCCCGTTCGATATGCAAATGCCCCCGTCTTTCCCTGTCCCAGGAATACCTAAGCAGCAATTATTCGGTAACTAAGAACCTTCTTCCCCATGAGTAATATTCATTCATTATCTGTTTACCCTCCTCTTGTGTAGGACTTACACCCCCCAGGACTTACAAGCGGGTGCCTGGGGTCAGAGGCCCGTCGAGGAGCAGACACTCATGGATCAGACAGAACATCCAGGATGGGTGATCAGCCCGATGCCTGGTATGGGATGAAGGAAGTAGATGAAGCGAAATGTGGGTGAAATGGATGAAAGGAAAGGTGATGATGGAGCAGTTGGTGGAATGAATGGGGAAACCGGAGAACCCGGAGAAAACCCGCCCAGACGCCGCTTCGTCCACCACAAATCCCACATGCAGGTCCCTGGGATTGAACCCGGTCCGCCTCGGTGGGAGGCGAGCGGTCTAACCACTCGGCCACGGCGCCCCATGAGTAATAGTGGATCGAAATCACTCCAAGTATTTAATCAAATGAAAATCTCAATAATGACCGAAAGTGGACATCCCCGCTTTCCCCCTGGAATATTCATTTACGTGTTCACACCCAAAGAAAATACAAAAGGCGTTCCACGTATCAAACCAGGAATCACAAGCAAAACGAGAAAGCAAAGCAAAAAGACGTGAGTGAGTTTGGTTCACAAAACACAGGGAATGACAATATGATAACATCAAAAATCAGTTTTGTACAATTAGGATATTGTTTGCAGGCGAACAATGATATTATCACCTGCACCAAACACAATGCAGGTTAAGCAACTTCAGAATTTGATACAGAGAACATTTTTTAGTCACCCATTATATTTCTGATTCCTCTTGGGAAAACGTCATCCTAATACGTTTATAACAAACGGCGTATTTGTAAGTTTGTTGTACCAGTTTTGTTTATACAAGCTTGCGACTGTAGAGAGCTCTAGCGGCGGTTATAGTTCACGGTCTCCTTGAATAATTTTTATCAAGAAGACACTATGAATCCAACACGCCTTTCTCGGGAATGAGAACGAAAATGTTTGAAACTTGACCAAGTCTCTCGTTCCCGTTAATTATGAACGCTCACATTATAATACACCTATTCTTTCGTCGTCGTTCCCGTTCGAGTCCCTGTCAGTGGCGGCTGGCGATGGAGGATTCTAGGGCGGCGCCCTTCCCATAAATAAACGCCCCGTAAATAAAAAATAAAAACAAGAAAGGACGAATAACATCAGATATCATTGCAGTATACATTTCTGCATTCCCCGATTTGTTTATAGATTTTGTTTTGTTTGAAATGTTTTTGCAGCGTTTAATAAGTGAGTAGCGCGAATGTTTTCATTATGGAGTGTATTCCGGACTATATCAAGTCCGTCCGGGAATCCTCGCGTTTATGGATACTGTTAGAGGTGAGACGTACGGGAGAGGGGATGGTTCGATTGCGGGCGAGGGGTGCAGAGATGTAATAGTGAGTTGGCGTAGTCCGAAGCACTTCGCTATTGGTTCTTCCTTCTCGCGGTTTTTTACAGGTGGAGTCATTCAATTTCACTACCGCCACTATATAAAAAATGCTCACAGTCCTATCTAAAACTTAATCCTTTTTATGAATTGATTTTAAATTAAATTTAATTCTTAAGTGTTAGTGCGTTTTAAAGTGTAGCATTGTATAGTTAAAACTATTCAGAGCATAACATAAATAATTTCCCTTAAGGGCCTTATACTACAATATATGGTAGCCTTTGTTTGTACATTACATAATCGCATTGCACGCACCCACATGCAGTGCTGTGCTTCACACTCGTGCATGTTATTTACGTACCAGTAGAGGTTTCGGAAGCACATGTAGTGCAAAATATCTCATTTAGCCAGTGAATTCATTGTAAATGCTTTGCTCTTACGGAGTCCGTAAAATAACTAGGTGTGCATTTGAAGTAAAATTAATTCGTTAAGAAATCACAATGAAAGTATAAATAGGAACGCATCATTTGCGTCTGAAAGTGAAAGGTGTTTTTCTCAACTCTCAAGAGGATAACAACGTTTCGTAGGAGCACAATGAATGAAGACCGGATTTAATGCTTAAGCCACGCGTTCTATTGAGAATGGACTTCATCTACAGAGTATAAATTAGGTTAGTTTAGTTACAGTCAAGTATTATTTTTATTTGTTTAGAGGCATATAGATGCATAATGATTTCCTGCAGTTTATACTCTTGAAGATTTTCCAGTGCGCGTAGTTTACTTGGTATCATCATATACACATTTAAACACGAGACAAGGTTGGGCAAGAGCAAAAATTACTCTAGTGTTTCCGCTTATTGGGTGCATTGCAATACCTTCTCTACCTAATATGTACGTTGTAGAGAAAGTAAAAATATACCTACGTGGAGTTAAATTGCTAATTAGATACTACTCGCCCATGTATATTGCTATCCCCTAAACAGCTACTTGCCAAAAATTAAAATTTAATGCTGTGCTTTAAACATTAAGGCATGACTGGAAAATTATTTGCAACACATGAAAATTGTCAAAATCTGGTTTTCACAATGTAACACCTTATTACCCTTGTATAACGTAAAGGAAAAAGGGAACGAATAAGACATATGAATTCCAAACTGAAAATAAAATTGTAAAAGCTGTACAAGAGAAGGTTTCTAGTCAAGATATCGTTCATTTCATAGATTAATATTTTGACGTTCTCCAGTTTATCAACTGTCACTTCTCTCAGTTCTCACTGTCACTGTTTTGATCTGGTTCAACTTTCACTGGAACTTCACTTAGTACACAGTGCTACTTCACGAATGTGAACTAGTTCAATTTCCCATCATTTCACTTCTTTGTGGCGTAGCCTCTTCTTCCGGACGGTCCACTCGCTGGGGAGCCGAACACAAGACTTTTACAATTCTTCGCTCCTCAATAGCACTCGCTGCATGTCACAGCAGTCGTCACCAACTCGCTCGGAGAACCGCACTTGATGTTGAAGCAGAAACGCGCTACCAACTCGCTTACTCACTAACTGACTCCTCTTGCGAGAACGCTAGCTTAGATAACCAATGGAAGCTTCCAGAAGATTCTGGTTATCTGCGGATAGCTCTTCTGGTGTTTACGCCGGGCGAGAGCGCGACTTATCTTTGTTTATCTCTGACTGCTGGCTCCGACCTCCCGACAACATTGGGCTATAGCCGCTGCGTCACAATATTTACATTCAAACAAAATGTGTGAGCAAGGGTTAGCTTGGTTTAATAAAAATATTTATGGTATTTTCAGAAAGGCTTATTTTCAAAAACCCTGTAAAGCTTCTAGAAAGGCCTAAGAACTGGAGGGACTGAGTCTCTCGACTACGCTCATTCACAACCTTAAAGTATTTTAACATAAGTAATAACACGTTAAGTAAACTTCAAATAATGTTAATAACTAAATGAAAACATAACTCATTAAATTATGAGTTATAAATCCAAAAGTTTCAATTTAAAGGAAGGGAATAAATACATATTAGAAGAAACTGAACAGAAACCATTTCAAAACTCGTTCTAACAAACAGAGTGCTAAGAAATTCTTTTTGAATAGCTTGAGAAAGTGGTGGTTTTTTTACGTAGATTATTTACGTAATTTATTACCTTAAGCTTGGGAAACCAACTTGAAGTAGTTATTGTCTTTAGGAGTTTGTTGTTGAAGTTTGCACCACGCTTTGGGCGTTAGTTTGAAGAAGATTGTTTGTTACGTAATATGCTGCTACGTATGTAAAGCTGATTTGAAGATGTATTTTTGTTGTTACACTCCAAGTTTAATAAAAATATGTATTAACTTTGTTATTAAACTGCAGTAGGATATATAGGACAGACCTGGCTCACTTTTTGCGTTTATATGGGAAAGGATAGGGAAAACGAGGGTATATGCGGTGGTTCACGGAGGAAAATGCGTTTATATGGGGAAGATAGGGGCTACGAGGATTGATGCTAGGCTAGTCAGATGCTAAAGGAGGGAGGGATACGCTTTATACGAGAGAGATAGGGAATACAAGGAAAGATGTTATACTAAACAGGACTTGAAGGGTAGAATATGGCGTTTTATATGAGCGAGATAGTGAACCGAGGAGAGGTATTAGGCTAGGAGTTTTGAATGATAGAGTAGACGTTTATATGCGAGAGATAGGGAATACGAGGGTCGATACTAGGCTAGACAGGGTTGAAGTAGGGAATGCGTCTTATATGAGAGAGGTGGGGGAATATGAGGAGAAGTGTTAGGCTAGACAGGAAGGTCTGAATGACAGAGTATGCGTTTATATGGGAAAGGATAGGGAAAACGAGGGTAGATGCGACAGTTCAAGGAGGAAAATGCGTTTATAGGGGAGAGATAGGGAATACCAGGGCTGATGCTAGGCTAGTCAGATGCTAAAGGAGGGAGGGATACGCTTTATACGAGAGAGATAGGGGATACAAGGAAAGATGCTATACTAAACAGGACTTGAAGGGTAGAATATGGCGTTTTATATGAGCGAGATAGCGAACCGAGGAGAGGTATTAGGCTAGGAGTTTTGAATGATACAGTAGGCGTTTATATGCGAGAGATAGGGAATACGAGGGTCGATGCTAGGCTAGACAGGGTTGAAGTAGGGAATGCGTCTTATATGAGAGAGGTAGGGAATATGAGGAGAAGCGCTAGGCTAGACAGGAAGGTCTGAATGACAGAGTATGCGTTTATATGGGAAAGATAGGGAAAACGAAGGTAGTGCTAGGTTGAGAGAGTCTTCAAGGAGGAAAATGCATTTATATGAGAGCGGTAGGGGCATATGAGGAGAGGTGCTAGTCTAGACATGGGTTGAGGAGCAGAGTATACGTTTATATGGGTGAAATATGGAAAACGGGAGAGATACAAGGATAGACAGGGTTTGAAGGAGAAGGAATGTAGGTTTATACGGTAATATAGAGAGTAATTCGATTATAAAACTTTTATCATCCAGCGTTACAACACTTTTATATACTTTTTTCTAAACCTTACAAACTTTTTATATGTTAAAGAGTAGTGTGCGAGACGGAGAGGGACAAACTGTATATCGTTTCACAGTGAAGTATACGTCCTAACCTATGCCCACCTTGTATGTTCGACATCTTCTCATTGTCTATTCATTCCTAACATAATCACGTAACAAGACGTAACCAACAAACGTAACCACGTAACAAGACGTAACACAACGTAACATAACGGCATGACAAGACGTCACACTAAGTAACATAAGCACGTATCCTCATAACATCACGTGAACATCACGTAACCAGAAACGTCACACGACGTAACAACACGTAGCAACTATGTAACCATGTAACAAAACGTAAGAACAACACGTAACCAGCCCATTGCTAAAGCGATCTAAACTAATTCATCCTTCATAACTTAGACAATAAGTACGAGAACCTAGCCTAGATTAACCCGACCAATCCTAAACGTTCCTCTCATCATCCATTCTAGTCAGGCATCGACTAACCTAATCTGGCTAACCAAAGATAACCTCAACTTTCAACTCAACTTTAGTGATATTGCAATGTTTTATTCAGGTTTTATTATTCGAGAGTTTTAATTGAAAAGTTTACGTCAACATACCTTTATTTTAGTTTGTTGTAGGCGTCTCTCCCCTTTTTATCTAGGCTTGAGACTAGCACTAGGATTGCTCCTAATGGCAGGGTTACCACCTTCCCTTCCATCTTCTTCTTTCTTCATCGGTCGTCAGCTAGCTGCATATACAGCACACGGATAACCTTCATTTTTTTAAGATTGTAGACTCACGAGAAAATCTTCATATTCGACTTACATTCTCTTATGCACTACTTGTAATGCTGTAATGTCCATAGGCGTATGTCGTTATACCGTCCTCAGCAATAATTCTTTTATCGTCGTATGGTGTCAATGTAATTTTATTCACTTGTACTGTGGCAAGAGCATGCTGTCGCGACAGGATCAGACTCATGGGTGTTCTGATAATTTCTCTGGTTTTAAGGCAGTCAGTATAGCTCTCGAACGTGACGTACTGCTTAATAGCACTACGTTTTATGCCTTTAATCTTTTTTATCATTGAACCGTCGATATCTAGGGCATACATTTTAGGTCGTAGCCCTACAAAGCGTTGAATGATTTTACCATTAGCCTCATCTTTAAATTTCCCAAGTACCTTCTTGTTTAGAGGTGAATAGCATATATGGCTTGTAGGATAATCAGCAGTATCTAGGTGCTCAAGAAAACGTAACTTATCCTGGTACACATCTTCAGTTGTAACACGATGAATGAACGAATCAGTGTCCATATACATAAGCTTCAGGTTTTCAGCTCCATAATACGGTAGCAACACATCATAGTGATACAGGTACATTAATGTCTTGGAGATATCCAACACACTCATACCGATGTATATAGGCTTGTTGAACACGATCTGTCGGGAGGCCATATGTACAGCAGCTAGATTAGAAGCATATACAGTCCTGTCGATAAACGTTGGCTTTGCAATTAACTTTTCCAGAGTCTTCTCATTTGTCACCAGCCGTATATCCATACGATTACGCAGGTTCTCCATAGTTTTTCCGAACATAGCATTGTTGAACAATTTGTAGAGATCCTTCTCAAAATCATTTGCAGCTTGTTGTCGTAGTCTGTTGTTAAATTCCACATACGGTTTTAACCATCGAGACTGTTGGAATTGTAGCACACGATGGATTTTTGTTAACCGTAGTCCATGATCAAGAGCTTGCTTCAAAGCCATGTAATGCACTACATACTTATTTCGAGGTCCTAGATGAGGTATCAGTTTCTTTGTAGGAGAGTCCTTAGGCGTCATACACTCAGGCAGGAAAGGTAGATCGTTGTGTAGATCGTGAAGTTCTGCAGGATACTCGATGTCGACTTCTAATATGTAACCGTAAGGATCATCTTCTTGTAGTCTTTCTAAGTCAATTTTTTCAGGTGATACCCACTCAAATCCACCATAAGGGAGAGCGTGACTCATTGCCCACCCTTATTGGTTGTTGGCGTCCTCATAGGTAATAAATTGGGTTGGTCTCGACGGATCATACTTCTCCATGTAGGTGTTATTAGCCTCCGCATAGCGGTGGGAAACTTGACATAAACCTCCTCTTATGCCAGATTCCACCATGAGTAATTGATCATAATCCTGTAACAATTCCAGCGGATTTCCAGTGTACAGTAACATGGCATCCCATGTAAGTCCTGGAGAGGTGAAATAATGTGCAGGGTCGACTTTGTGTGTTTTGAGTGTTTGCTCCCTAAATGTCTCAAAGACATCAGCTAGGAGAAGCACATCAGAGATTAAGTAGAGGTCGCTGTACTCGCCCAGGTTTCTGACATTAAACAGCTCCCATACATTTTTAGCATGATCGTAGTCAGCATCACTAATTTCCTCTTCATTTAATTTATTGTAGAAGGAGTCCTTAGGAGGTAAGCAGGTTTCGTTCAAGACGTCCCATGAAGTGATGTAATCATAGGGAAATACCCCCTTACGGGTCATCAGCTTCAACTTGTCTTCTCCGAAGTACTTCAATGTTTCAGGATACGATGTTAGATTTTTTACCAGCTTATCCAAGCTTGTACTCAGGAACCGAAAACTATCTACAAACCGTAGCTTTATATCTCCGACATACTTGGAGAATGATATATAGCTTTCTTCAGAGCTAGGAATTACTTCCACCCGCTCACTTGTACATCCAGCTCCTTAACAATGAAGTGTGAGTCATATCCACTGAGGTTGTGCATGAAGACAGGGATATATTTAGGTGTTTTGCAGGCTAAATTACATTCATTATGCAGACTCCCCCGATATTCACCACTGATGTAATCATGGTCGCGTACTTTATAGTTCTCTTCAGTAAAGGTTTTTCCACACAAGTAGCATACTGTAGAGGCGTTAAAATCCATCTGCTGTTGATCTGTAAGTTTCCTGGGCATGACAGATTTGTATATATTATTAATCTCCTTTGCAAGGAATGACAGGTATTCCATAAACTTCTGAGCAGCATCAACACCACGATATACATAGGGATGCTTAGGAAGACCAGTTTCCAGATGTTCAACTTTGGTTGATGGTTTAACGTAAACACAGAAGCTCATTGCTGTGTGCTCTTGATAAGGGGTTGTATAGGAAGTTTCAGGACTGGGAATACACGTATGACATGGAGTGAGAATACTCTCAAAATCCGCATAGATGACGTAAGGTAGTTTCAGCATCCTCTCCACATTTTTAAACTGTACAATTGATTTCTCCTTTGTAGGCATAACTACCCTTGCAACACCATGCTGATTACAGATGGATGCATGTTCTTGCAGTTTTTCCAGCCCACTTTGTCCATATCGATTGTCAAAATGTGTAAAGCACCGCTTACAGGTATATATCACTCCATCATGCTTAGTTTTCTGACGTCGAACGAGCTTCTCAAAATTCTTGATATATACATAGTGATGTTTTCCACTACTGTCACTCAATAGCAGGAGGTCACGGTGGTCAGGTAGTTCAGTGTCAACAACCTTTATCGGATGCACTTCATGCTTCTCATCCAGACCGAAAACTTTGGTAGACATCCTATTAAGCTTCTCAAATTTAGGTATTTGAGAAAGCGGAGTAGGATAGGAAACACAGCTGAAGTCGTACTTATCTTGAAGTTTCTTATATTTGCTTACCCGAAGGGCATTCCTTCCTATGAATTTAGCTAATACAGAGTACATGAAACATAGCTCATCAGTTAAATTCTGGATGTTAATGCAGGCTTTTCTTGCTTCAACAGATGGAGGTAGGGGTATGTAGCTACTTCCTCGTAGCGGATTGTACTTGTTGATACGAAGGCGCACCCCTTCCACAGCAAGCAGAGCCCAATTGCTTCCCTTTAGTTGTGATTCCTCCATTTCAGTAACCAATTTCTTCATTTTGGTTTCCAGCATAGAGTCCAGGTCCGTTTCTAGGAAAACAGCTTGATTTCTGGTTTTAAATGTCTTGTCACAGGTTTCTCCGATACTGTTAACAAATCTACACTCAGCTAACAGATTAATGTTCAAACTCTTGTGAATACCAAGCTCTTTATGCACAGCCTGGATTATCCGCTGTTTTGCTTCATGCAGGTACATATTCAGGTCCTTAGTCGATTCACATCGTATAAAATACGATTTCAAACGTCCATGGAATGAAGTTTCATATTCTTTCATGTCGCACTCCTCCATCGTAGATAACAACTCATGCTTTGTCGGCTCTAATCTACGTTTCTTCTCAGGTCTGTTTATTTCACACGCATCTTCGTGTCGACGACCCTTATAACTGTCTTTGAAGGCTACATTACAATATTTACACTTGAAGAGCTTTTTACAACGTAGCTCATGTCGTCTTTTATCATATCCACGGAGGAACTTCTTACAGCATTTACCACAAGAATATCCTGAGACACTAGGAATGATATCCTTATACGAGCACTTATTCATTTTTCTTCTTGATATAATAAGGTATTTACCTTTCTTCAAGGAAATGTACGCCTTGATATCACTTAGAAAGCTGATTATTTTCTGAGAGAACAGCGATGTTAACACCTCAGAGATGATCAACAGAATGAATTTCAATGCTAGAGGATGCTCTATTTATAGAGGAAGCACGAACCTTTATGCATCAATTATATAGCGTATTAACCCTTCTTCAAGGAAATGTACTCTTCTTCACATTGATAACACTTTAGATTATTTTCTGAGAGAACAGCGATGTTAACACCTCAGAGATGATCAACAGAATGAATTTCAGTACTCAAGTTCGCTCTATTTATAGAGAAAGCACGAACCTTTTTTAATCAATTATATCCTGATTATTAATACTAAAAACGGTGATGAAGCGTGTAAGCTCTTATATATTTCAATTCGTGTTACACTGATGTTCGAGCGTCTCCGTATAGCTTCGTATGCTTAGAGAGAAAGTGTAAAGTATTGTGAAGATGTTATGTATTGTTCGGCTATAATCGCACAGATTCGGAGAGCTTGACTGGTGAAGGTGATGAACGATCCGTCGACCGAGAAGGAGGCAAGCATTCCCTTCGCGCAACGAAACCTAGATGCAAAAGAAAGAAAATCGTGATAGATGAGAAACCACCCAGACATTCGCCTACAGACCAGGCAAAACCATGAAAAATATGTCAGAGTAAACAACCAACGACAATCGAACGAGGGAAACCATCAGATTACTCTAGAAGCATAAAGTTGCAAATGAAAGAAAATCGTGATAGATGATTGCATGAAGCAAAACAGCGGATAATCCAGGCTGTGCATAAAGAGCTTGGTATTCACAAGAGGTATCCACCGTATGTGGAATTTAACAACAGACTACGACAACAAGCTGCAAATGATTTTGAGAAGGATCTCTACAAATTGTTCAACAATGCTATGTTCGGAAAAACTATGGAGAACCTGCGTAATCGTATGGATATACGGCTGGTGACAAATGAGAAGACTCTGGAAAAGTTAATTGCAAAGCCAACGTTTATCGACAGGACTATATATGCTTCTAATCTAGCTGCTGTACATATGGCCTCCCGACAGATCGTGTTCAACAAGCCTATATACATCGGTATGAGTGTGTTGGATATCTCCAAGACATTAATGTACCTGTATCACTATGATGTGTTGCTACCGTATTATGGAGCTGAAAACCTGAAGCTTATGTATATGGACACTGATTCGTTCATTCATCGTGTTACAACTGAAGATGTGTACCAGGATAAGTTACGTTTTCTTGAGCACCTAGATACTGCTGATTATCCTACAAGCCATATATGCTATTCACCTCTAAACAAGAAGGTACTTGGGAAATTTAAAGATGAGGCTAATGGTAAAATCATTCAACGCTTTGTAGGGCTACGACCTAAAATGTATGCCCTAGATATCGACGGTTCAATGATAAAAAAGATTAAAGGCATAAAACGTAGTGCTATTAAGCAGTACGTCACGTTCGAGAGCTATACTGACTGCCTTAAAACCAGAGAAATTATCAGAACGCCCATGAATCTGATCCTGTCGCGACAGCATGCTCTTGCAACAGTACAAGTGAATAAAATTACATTGACACCATACGACGATAAAAGAATTATTGCTGAGGACGGTATAACGACATACGCCTATGGACATTACAGCATTACAAGTAGTGCATAAGAGAATGTAAGTCGAATATGAAGATTTTCTCGTGAGTCTACAATCTTAAAAAAATGAAGGTTATCCGTGTGCTGTATATGCAGCTAGCTGACGACCGATGAAGAAAGAAGAAGATGGAAGGGAAGGTGGTAACCCTGCCATTAGGAGCAATCCTAGTGCTAGTCTCAAGCCTAGATAAAAAGGGGAGAGACGCCTACAACAAACTAAAATAAAGGTATGTTGACGTAAACTTTTCAATTAAAACTCTCGAATAATAAAACCTGAATAAAACATTGCAATTTCACTAAAGTTGAGTTGAAAGTTGAGGTTATCTTTGGTTAGCCAGATTAGGTTAGTCGATGCCTGACTAGAATGGATGATGAGAGGAACGTTTAGGATTGGTCGGGTTAATCTAGGCTAGGTTCTCGTACTTATTGTCTAAGTTATGAAGGATGAATTAGTTTAGATCGCTTTAGCAATGGGCTGGTTACGTGTTGTTCTTACGTTTTGTTACATGGTTACATAGTTGCTACGTGTTGTTACGTCGTGTGACGTTTCTGGTTACGTGATGTTCACGTGATGTTATGAGGATACGTGCTTATGTTACTTAGTGTGACGTCTTGTCATGCCGTTATGTTACGTTGTGTTACGTCTTTTTACGTGGTTACGTTTGTTGGTTACGTCTTGTTGCGTGATTATGTTAGGAATGAATAGACAATGAGAAGATGTCGAACATACAAGGTGGGCATAGGTTAGGACGTATACTTCACTGTGAAACGATATACAGTTTGTACCTCTCCGTCTCGCACACTACTCTTTAACATATAAAAAGTTTGTAAGGTTTAGAAAAAAGTATATAAAAGTGTTGTAACGCTGGATGATAAAAGTTTTATAATCGAATTACTCTCTATATTACCGTATAAACCTACATTCCTTCTCCTTCAAACCCTGTCTATCCTTGTATCTCTCCCGTTTTCCATATTTCACCCATATAAACGTATACTCTGCTCCTCAACCCATGTCTAGACTAGCACCTCTCCTCATATGCCCCTACCGCTCTCATATAAATGCATTTTCCTCCTTGAAGACCCTCTCAACCTAGCACTACCTTCGTTTTCCCTATCTTTCCCATATAGACGCATACTCTGTCATTCAGACCTTCCTGTCTAGCCTAGCGCTTCTCCTCATATTCCCTACCTCTCTCATATAAGACGCATTCCCTACTTCAACCCTGTCTAGCCTAGCATCGACCCTCGTATTCCCTATCTCTCGCATATAAACGCCTACTGTATCATTCAAAACTCCTAGCCTAATACCTCTCCTCGGTTCGCTATCTCGCTCATATAAAACGCCATATTCTACCCTTCAAGTCCTGTTTAGTATAGCATCTTTCCTTGTATCCCCTATCTCTCTCGTATAAAGCGTATCCCTCCCTCCTTTAGCATCTGACTAGCCTAGCATCAGCCCTGGTATTCCCTATCTCTCCCCTATAAACGCATTTTCCTCCTTGAACTGTCGCATCTACCCTCGTTTTCCCTATCCTTTCCCATATAAACGCATACTCTGTCATTCAGACCTTCCTGTCTAGCCTAACACTTCTCCTCATATTCCCCCACCTCTCTCATATAAGACGCATTCCCTACTTCAACCCTGTCTAGCCTAGCATCGACCCTCGTATTCCCTATCTCTCGCATATAAACGTCTACTCTATCATTCAAAACTCCTAGCCTAATACCTCTCCTCGGTTCACTATCTCGCTCATATAAAACGCCATATTCTACCCTTCAAGTCCTGTTTAGTGTAACATCTTTCCTTGTATTCCCTATCTCTCTCGTATAAAGCGTATCCCTCCGTCCTTTAGCATCTGACTAGCCTAGCATCAATCCTCGTAGCCCCTATCTTCCCCATATAAACGCATTTTCCTCCGTGAACCACCGCATATACCCTCGTTTTCCCTATCCATTCCCATATAAACGCAAAAAGTGAGCCAGGTCTGTGCTATATATCCTACTAACTGCTTCTTTAGATATTACTTATGTTTGTTTTTGCCTCGGCTGCGTCAGTATTGTTTTAGAGTCACGTATCTCTTAGACAGGGTGTGGTGCGACAAGAATGTAGGCTTACACAGATTTTAAGTTTAAATTCACTTCTGTTTATTAATCCTTGGCACAAATTAAATAGCACTACACTGATATTAAGATCTGTGAGATTCTTTAATTTAAAACTTGTACTTTGTTAACGCGTATACTTAATTTCGTTGCACACGAATACGTAATATTTCTTTTGAGAACACATCTTCCATCCGGTCACTACCAAGGTCTGCAGGCAACTGAACATATTTAAACCGCCCAAACCCGTAAGCTTCTGTATTTCAAGTCTCTGATTGGCTAATCCTACTCCAATAGAATACCTGCATTTAATTAAAGCGTTTTCTGGCTATTGATTGGCTATTTTTAAAACTGTCACAAAATTTACATTATCGTTACTCTTATCATGACTAGTAGCATTCAAACTCTCAAACTCATTATTGCCTCAAGGTTCCTCATTGTTACCTCATTGTTAGAAACTTTAAACTTATTATTCTCACAGCTCTTGCATTATTAAATGCGTTCACATAACATTATTAAACATGTTTACAATAATATAAGCATTTGCAATTACTGTTACATACATTTTATAAATTATTACATACATATTGCTTCAAGGCGGGCTGTTATTGAATTTACATATTATATAATTTAATTGAAATTATTCAAGTGTTAAAAATACTGCCTCAAGTTTTGGAACCTAGATGATTACTAAAAAAAATACTCTTTTATAACGCTCATGCAGCTGAGGGAAGACAAGGAACAGTTAAAAGTTGCGTATATGTTTTCAAACTAGTCTTCAGCAAGGCATAGATCTTGTCTTGTCTGATACAGATTTCCGTCATTCCGGACTCGCTTCAGCCTTCGGATTATTGTGCTACCTGTATCGTTTTAAAGTCAATTCATTATGCCTGCACCCTTTACCAAGGAATACAGTTTCACAACAGATGTGGTTTCAAACTCTTCTGGTTCTAAAAACATTTTCCCAAAAGGAGGATATTTCCTGTAAGCCAAAGCCTCACAGGAGCATATAATGAGCTGGGCTGTTTCAGTTTCTTTCTTGCAAAATCTGCATGTCCTGTGAGAAATGCAATAATTGTTCTCAGCTGAAGTCTGTTAGATTTAAGTAAGCTTTCAGCTATTTTCTTGCATGGTTTTCTAATAAATAGTTCACCACGTTCGTTTCCTGGAACATCAGATTTTATGATGCTCTACTTTGGACCAGTTCTTAATAGCCTTTCTTACTAAACATCGAGCTCTTCCTAAAGCCGACTCTGGCCCAATAAATTGTGAAGCTGCTTCTTGTCTTGCAAGTTCATCAGCTTTTTCATTTCCCTCTGTGCCACTATGATCCGGCACCTAGGTGAGTTGAACTTCGTTCTGCTCTGCCAAGTTTGTGAGTATGTTTAGGCAGTTTAAAACCAGTCCTAACGTTACCTTATGACCACTTAGAGCTTTAAGTGCAGCCTGGCTATCTGAGAAGATAAGGATCTGTTTACCAGTGTAAGCTTTCCTTATGTTTTCATGTACGCATTAAATAATAGGATAAATTTCTTTTTCCAAAACGGCAGCACATTCACCCAAGGTAAACAACTTTTTGCACCTTGGTCTTACGTCATATACTCCGGATCCTGTTCCTGAGCCATCCTTAGAACCGTTTGTAAACCACATCAAGGTTTTCTCCGGAATTTCCAGAGTTTTATTCGTCAAACATTCAAGATCAATAATGACCCTGAAGTTCTTTATAAAGTGTTTGATTGGAATTATATAGTCTGACAGCATTTCTAAAGATGCATTTCCTATGCATCTCCTAATTCTTAGCAAACATGAATCTACTTCAAGAAGTCTCAGTTGCTTAAGGCATAAGGTATGAGAGTTCTGTAAAGTCAGAAAAATTACAATATGCATTATTATTATCATCATCATTTGCAGCTCCACACGCGTTATTGGTAAACTGTCGAGCTTCTTCTCTCTCATTCTTTCCTTCCATTTTCCTCCCTCTCCCTCTCATTTTGTCATCTTCCAATCCTATCCTCTCCCCCTCTTTCTGTACTCCATATGCTTCTGTTTTATCGAAACAATAGTGCTCCCGTCTTAACCAAAAAAGTGATAATAAAAATTCAGAATCACAGGGTGCTTCAATGAAACCAAATGTTTGTATTTTGTAGCAAACATTAATTATATTGCTTAAATAAATTAACAAATTTGTGAGATTAATGCCAATGATGTGCCACTGTATTCAGCACAGGAAAATATTTCATTTCTTGGAAACTATATACCGCAAATGGCCTGCATTTTTTGTGACAACAATCTGCTTCCTGTAATATTTCAAACGGAATTTCATCAACTTCCCTTTGAATGTTGTTTTTAAGGACTATAAGGGAACAGTCAATATGGTTCAGCAAGACGGTGCCATAGCAAACATTGTTGGAGTTTCCATGCCAGCTAACAGTTGTCTCTTTGTGAAACAAGTATATAGAGAGATGGAGACGTTTATTTGTTGCCAAGATCCCCAGATTTCTCTGTCGAGACTTCTTTCTGTAGGATTTTTAAGCCGCAAAGTTTATTCAAGTCGTCTACAATATCTTGTAGATCTCAAAAGATAATATTCACAGAGAAATTTAATACCCTTGAACTGTTACAAAAGTCGTTTGACAATATACATCGCAGGCTGGCAAGACTGACTTCACAGAAATGGAAGCTATTTGTGGACTAAACTTTAAAGAAATTAATTTTTTTTCCTGTGTTGCAAAAACTGGCAGATTATTGGAATTATTATCATATATATTTTTAATTTACTTAAATCTCGTATAATTCATGTTTTCTACACAAATACAAAAATGTAGTTTCATTGGATCATCCTGTATAATATGTGTAATTGTCTTATGTATACAAATATCACAGTGAAAAAATGGTATAAGTTATTAAGTTTACTTCCTATAGAAAGTTTTCGAAGAATAAAGCTTAAAGGTTTATAAACTACGTTAAATAACGTTAAATTTTAAAACAAAACGCAATAAGCAAGATATTTGGACATTTTTGGCTTATAATAAACACTATTAGAAAATTAGATATGAAAGAAGGACTAATAGTTGACCTTTGTTTTACCTCAGTTGGAAAATGTTAAACCATACTTGCGTGGTATCGAGTGATAATTGTGTACGTAGTAAGTAAAATGCATTTCTTATATACAGGCAATCGTCGTATCTCAAAGATCCTAGATTTGTCAGAGGGATTTCCTTATTATGTTAGCGAATAAGTTTTGTCAAGTTGGGAAGACTAGGTAGAGTTTGGCGAATGATAGTCAGGTTCCTGAAGTAATAAGACTTGTTAAAGAACAAATTATTACTATTGTAGTCAAGTATAAATTATGCAATATATACAGATTGGCGTAAGGTATCAAGATCGACATTCCCGACTGTCATTGATATTCAAAGAACCTTACACTAAGCACCGTAACTCACGTCTACCAAAGTACATAGAGCAGGGGTCGACAACCTAAGGATGTAATTGAGCTACTTAATAAAATGGTTGGTTACAGAAGAGCTACTGCGAAATATAAGGCACTAAAACGGATCATTCGTCATTTGCATACCTTTATTAACACATGAAGGACAAATTAGAACACACCATAAGCCAAGATTACCTATTTAAAATACACTCGTCCTAATGTGATGTTTGGTAATCCACTTCATCACTCAGTTTCTTGATGTCTGGCTCATAGTTGGTTATACCAAGCTGGATGCAAGAGTCCAGATGTTCATCTGCTAGCCTGTTTCTATATTTATTTCTTATATACTTTAAGCTTGAAAATGCTGATTCACGCGATAAGAAGAGCAATATAACGCCTTCATTTTCAAAGTTACATTTTTCAATATGGTAATTTGTCACTGGGCACGCAAGACCAAAATCTGTCTTTATTTTCTCATCCAACGACACTCCTCAAACACAAATAGTTTTTTTATGATTTCGAGTTCAGCTGTAGCCCCACCTTTATTAAAACGTTTTTCAGTGGTAAGGCACAATTCTTCGGGTTTAAGGGACATGTATGGATTTGAGATAAACTAAGCCAGTGACTCGATTTCTTTGAAGTCTGAGAATCGGATTTCGAACTCACCTCCAAGATTTGCTAACATTTCTATGTGTCCGTCATCTCCTGCATAAGGTTTGGCATTTTCTTCTGCTTTAACATGTTTTAAACAAGGGAAATGTTTCAGCTCACCTTGTCTCAAATTGCCAACAGTTGAATTTTTGCACTAAATGCCTTTATCTCTGAAATCATTTGCAAAATATTCTTGTTCTTGTCCTGGAGTTGCAGATTTAGCTCGTTGAGTTTTTCAGTCAAGTCAATCAAAAACGCTAAGTCCCTTAGCACTGGATAATCTTCTAAAATAGACTACTCCTCACCACGTTCTTTAAGAAAAGAGACCACAGCTCAGAAGTTCATGAAGCGATGGAGAATTACCCCTTTGCTACGCCAGGGCACCTCTGTTCTCCACATTCCAGGTTCATTTCTTCAATTGTCTATTTGAATTGTCTTCTTTGAAATGCATGGGCTCGTATCTGATTTTAAAGTTTCCAACAACCTTCATGCCATTATTCACATTTAAAAATTTACCACAGAGGTCTTGTTGGTGAATTATGTAGTGTTAGAAAATAAAGTGTGGAAACATTTCATCTTTCTGGGCAAGTGCAATGAAAGGTTATGTCGCCCTGTGGAAGGAAGAGCTCATTCGCTATTATATCATTTTTTGCGTTGGGATCTCGTTACAAGTAAGGACGCCTTTCACAGATAAGAATATATCATCGCCTCGTGTGTGGCCTTATAAAGGAATTATTTTACGAAGCTCTTCCTTTACTGTGACGTCATTAAAAACCATTCGGACGAACAAGGCTAACCGTGCTGTATCACTGATATCTGTAGATTCATCCAACTGCTTTGAGAAGTAAACACAGCGTCCCATATCACTTTTCAAAAGACAAGTAACATTTTCTGACATTTTTCCAATACGTCTAGTAACTGTTCGGGATGACAATTGAAGAGATTTTATGACAGAAATTATCCTTAATTTGTTTTGTAATGTTTTCAAATAAAGAGCCTGCACCTTGTATAAAGCTTTCCTTAACATGCTTCACATCTTCGATTTTTTATTTATTTTTGCAACAACCTGTGATATTTTATAAGCAGCAAGCGATGGTTTTATTTCTGTTAGTGAATGTTGTTGAACAACATTGTTGGCCAGTCAGTCGATTTTTAGGCTGCTTAACCTCCTTTCTGATGTTACTGTTTGGAGAAACCCAGCATTTATTTTCGAATGATTTGTGAAATGTCTCTCCACATTACCATTCTTTCCCAAGCGTCCATAAATAAAACTCAATTTTTCACGCGATGTTGGCATTGCACAATAAACACCACACTTGCGATTTACTTAAGTAATATGATAATATGATAATCCGAATGGAAATAGTAGGTTTTCTGCTTTTTAGTAGGATTCCTTACACTTCTTGAAATCTACTCATAATAAATCAAGCATACACAGTCCTAATGATGACACCAACAAAGTCACACAGATAAAGTAACAAAACAAAGGAGAGTAACAGCTGTCGGAATAGCACACGTACACTACTTCAGGTCAGACTTCAAGCTCCCCAGGTTGCACTCTGCACAAGGAACTCTGCTACTTAGAAGGCAGGAGGGGAGTTAGCAATGTGCTGCCTTCCTGCGGTGACAAAACCAACTCATTCGTTACTGCTTGGCCCATAGATGCCATGGATGTAGATTGCGCCTCGCTGGCTTGGCCACTGAACAAAAAAGTCGGCTTTGCTAAACTTTCTCCGCGAGCTGCCTGATATGGCATGGCGATCGACGCGTTGCCGATCTCTAACATACAGTAATGTTATACTAACAAAGTGAACTTATTATATATCCTTCCTCTTGGTGTCTTCATTCATAGCAATATTACCCAGTCTGAGAGTTGTAATGAGTTGGAGAGGCGTTTAAGTGAAACATACAGCTTACGTCCTAACAAACACCCCTATGGACGCCCGCGGTCGCGCCCTATACCAGAGTTTGAACTCTTCCCAAGAGTTCAATATCATAACAGGCGTTGCACAAAATATATGAAAATTGACGGCAGTCATTTTGAGCACCTTCAGTAATTTATTAAAGTGTTATCTGTTTACGTACAGTATTTAGTTTCCTTTTTTACTTCTTTCCCGTCTTATGTTGTCCATACTGCCTACGTCCTCCCCATATTTCAGACACTAGCTCGTAAACAAAGCGTTTCTGGACACGATTTATTAACAAAATGAAATCGCATGGTACTTATCTACCAACCACCAAGTCTTGTAACACACATTTGTTTACTTCCCATATAAAGGTATATGTCGGCCACGATATGAGTGTTTTTGGAGGATGGCACCACTATTTTGTTGACAATGGTAACGTCAACAAAATGCTTGATATCCGAGGGGAGTGAGGGGCAAGGCGGTAGAGAAAATGCACAGTTACACAATGAAAATACTACTAACCTGCTGAAGTCTTCACTTAGTTCTCAGAAGCAGCATCTCTGCGGATGTTTTCTTTGCCTGACTGCATTTCCGATGCCCCGTCCATTTGTTCCATAATTATTTAGTTCCTCTTCCCACCGAACGCACTCATATCGTGGCTGACTTATATGCATAAGTGTGCATACATTTTATTTGTCCACGTTCGCGGACGTAGGATATACAGCGCGATTGCCGAACTACAGTAAACACATTTTTACTTGTCTTCAAAAGGGATGTTGTAGCATTCATCACTTGTTACGAGGAAATTAAAATTGAATTTTATTTATGGATGCTCTTTAACTACTATGGTTCTTACCGTCCTATTCTATATTGGGCGTAAAAGACCGGGAATTTTGCTCAGAGGTGAGGCAGGTGAGTGTTGAAACACATTAATTAACAAGCTGCCTATCTACTTTTATTCGTATATAAATACTTCATGATCTGTTTCAAATCTTTGCACCATTATTCAAGAAACAGAAACAAACACACAAATGAAACTCAAATAATATCTACTCCACACTATATGCGACCCGTCTTATCAGCAACTAGGCAAAACATCTACCGCGCACGCAGATACTACCTAGTGCTCGAACGTAGAAATATAAAATATGTGCATAAGCACACCAATGCATGTGTATATAAAAGATTAGTTGCCATACCCAGCATTGCACGAATGTATTCTGTAAGTAAGGGGTTGAAAATAAATATAAGGTGATTTTTTAATGTCATAAGTGGTCTACAATTTTCGCTCGTACCTAAAGGATAAGTATCCAAAGTTTTGTTCAGATTGATCAAGTGATGCAAATTTGTACATAAGGGGCTAAAAATATGAGTAAATATAGTTTCTTGAAGTTGTAAGCTATCCTAACATTTTCACCAGGACAATTATTTATTCTGAAAAGCTCATGCTTTATATGTGCAGTTGATTTCCGCTAGAAATGATTTCTGTGCAAATGTCGTAGGTACTCTCAACTTTAAAAAGGCCTATTACTTCTGAAGCGATACAGCTAGACGTTTATCGCCCTTTTGTTTACCCCTAGCAATAATTGCAGAATAGAGTTCCCGAGGCCTATGCATAGAATGGAACTTCACATTCCTTCCAATGTGTGTTTCAAAGAAGTGTTACAAACAAAAAAGTATAATGGCATTTTGTTCTTTGATAAGCCGTTTTCGAAAAAAAAATTGCTTTTGTTCCAGATTAAATGTTTAAGTCAGCGAGAATGTATGCAGATAACAGTCTCTTACTTGTAAGATGAGTAGAGTATCCTATTTCTGATATTGTTTCGGTAATAACTGTGTGACATCACACAGGGTTTTTAAATAATTTATCGCTTCAAACACCTTTTTGCAGACGTAATGTGGCTGTAGAACTCGACAACATTATAAACAGGCCGAGGTACGCCATGCAATCTGAATCGGCTTCTGGACGTAAACAAAACATAGTCTTCCTCACTCCTCTCCTTTATCTGAAGGGTGACTAGCAGTTTAGTTTTCCACACGTCCCTTAATCCAGATAAACACGACGAAAGGGTGATGTATATTTTGATGAAGTAACAAGAACAACTGGCATGCTATTGGCCTACACTAGGGCAGTGTAAAATGGAAGGAATGCCTTCAGCGTCCAATAAGGGCCTAACGATGTAGTGGTTTTATGTTTACATGTCAGAAAGTTTGGTTTGGTTGTTTAAGTTACAGCAGTATCGATTACAAAACGTATCCATTTAAGTTTAATGTTGAACTAGCTGATAAAAGTATCTGTAGATTGTGAGTTTAGGTTACAAAATGAGTCACTGGAAGATTCATATGTAATTATTAGTAGGTAGCAGACACGAAACTTTGTTTGTTTACACTCGAGATAAACGCCACTGTGAAAGCGAAAGTGAAACCTATTTACGTGGTGTCCTCCAATTGCTTTTGAAAGTGAAAAGTTTCCCCCGCTAGCATGGGTCAACAAACCCCGCAACGTTGCCAGGATGTTTGTTTTATGTTTTCGAAAAGCCTAACATATCTCCGCAAGAAATGGTCGCGGAAAAAAATGAAAGTATTACAAAATGTGTTCTAAATAATGCGATCTGTAACCGGTTTAAATTACTGCAATAACTTCCCTTCCATCCGGTACAAACAAAACAGTGCATGATCCCATGTTGACTGTGCCACACCGTTTGAAATGTTTTCTCCACACTAATTTTGCTTCGCGGTCATTATTATTGTTATTATTATCTTTCTCATGATAATGGAAATTATGATGATGATTATTACAATATTACTATTATGTATAATTATTCATGATTCATGATTTCTTCTTCTTGTTATTATTATTATATTCCATAATTGCCGAATATTTATGTTTAGATGCATATGACTCTATATTGAGTATGGCTACAATCACATTTATATTTGAAGTTTTAGATTTAACTATAGTTTTGTATCCGTGAAATTGTTTGAAATTGTTGACAGGAGGAAATTATTGTGTATTTACTTTACAAGCTAAAGATTCTTTAATGCATGAGGTCATAACGGACAAAGAATGTTCAAATTATCTTTCGGAACTAAAGTACTAAAGCTACCCGGTATTTACTTTATCTTTAAGAGAAAAAAAAATATTCAGGTAGCTTAATCCAACCGGCACGTGGACCCGGGTCATATTGTTGAACGCAAGAAAGTTGGCTCTCCAGCGCCACTATGGCTACAGTAAAATTTCAGCGTATTTATAGAATTCGTTTCATTTATTTAGGCGCCTCTATCATTCTAGTCATATTGGCAGCTTTGAGTTGAGAAACAAAAGCTTAATGTTAACGCCTTTTGCGTTGCGTTTCTTGTTTTCTCTGTCGCTTACCTATGGTAGGTAGAGGAAATAGTGTATTCTACCCCAAAAGTTTATATCCAGGTTTCGCCAGAAATATAAGCTGCTAAGTATCCTGAACCCCAAAACAGCACTTTTAGAAAGAGTTCCGTTTTGTGTATGTGTGCGCGCGTGTGTGTGTTAGATTAATGAATCTCGAACATACTGTTTATTAGTTCGTGTTTAAATACGGCAAACGATTTAACCTGCTTGAAAATCACCAACACATTTGATTGGAATTAATTGCCTGCCACGTCTTATGCACAAAGATATATTGCCCTAATGTCCGGGTTATTATCCCTTGCCTATAGCAAAGCATCTCTCCTGTTTTTTTTCACAGTTGGGAGCGCTACGAAGATGAATACGAAGGTTGTTGTAACACTTCACCCCTAATTTGTTCGATACAATTTTCAGTGTTTCTGATAGACTCATGTTGAATTATTTCAAGCACAGAGATTCTGAGAGACGTACTTCATCGGAATGTCTTTTAGTTTCATGCATGGTCTGCATTTCATGGATAGTTATAAACCTTCAGCGTGCTGGCAGTAAAGTATTGGAACGTCACCCATCTTCACAAGAAAAATTAACTGTGATAATAACTTCACCCCTGGAAGAAAAACCATTCAGACTTCATGAAACGCAAGCTCCGAGCATTAGGACACTTCACAGAAACACTGGGTTGACGTCATCCAGCGGCTCCCACATACTTTGCAAACGGCAATTGCTGTGGCGGTAGGATTTGGAGGAGCATTTCAACACTGCGGCCAAGTCCAAGCCTATTATGCCTACTTAACTTCTGAAAGGAAGGAATGAATGAAAAAAGATTTGTTGGCTGCAGGCATAGCGCAGCGGGGTTCTAATATCTCCAGATGTGCTCATACAAAGTATCCCCAGGGTCCAACGTGGTTCGGAGTCCGGGGTAAAAGCTTTAGGTCCTCTCATTCCACCGCCAGTCCCATCACCCTACCGTCGGAGGTAACGGATTCCGCCCGCTAGGTGCCTCCACCCCGAAATGGAATCAGTTATAGCTCGGTGGAGTGAGGTAACTTCCGAAGGTCATGACCAGGGCTAGGATATTTAGGTGCAAATTTCAGATGAAAAAAGGAAGGGAAAAGGTGCTCAAATAAGGTGAAAAAAGGGACAATAAGGTGCTGGTTTATTTAAGGGGATGCACAACTGAAATTGCTATTTTCTAAACTATCCATTCAATTGGACTGAAATTTTAACCACATGTTAGACTTCCTTACATATAATTGTTTCGTAAATTTCAATCCAAAATCTTAATTAGTTTTCAAGTTATTAATTTTCAAAATATAAAATTATAGATTATATGCAAAATGCAACACATGATGTATTTTTTTTAAAAAAAAAGATCTTATATTGCTTCTATGTCAAGGAACTACAAATCCGTCATATAATTTTTTTCTACCATTCTTAGTTTAAAAGAAAAAAAGTTTTGCAGTCTTGTATTTGCATTTTTTTTTGTTTTTTGTATACATTGTTATCTTCAAAAATTAGTAGCGCAAAAAATATTAATTACACAGAAAAATTATATGACAGTTTTATTTATTTGGGTTTTTGAAATGCGGATAAAAATGTCAATACGAATGGATGAAAACTACATCGTGAGGAACATTCTGAATATGCAGAAATGCTGAAAATAAGAAAGGCCTTAAAATGAAGTTTTAAAAATATAAACAGCTAGCAACCAAATGCGCAAGGGTATTTAAAAAGTCTCGTAACGATCCTGAAGCGTTCGCTAGGTTGAAAATAAAAGTGGATTCTAAATCTACAAGCAATGGAGAATTTTTTTGGGAACATAATTTTTTTATATAGATTTTTTGAGATTTTGGGTTAATTTCAGTTGTGCATTCCCTTAACTAATTCAACGATTTCTTTCCTCTATTCTAATTTATTGAATTACAAACAAGTACATCAAATTATCACTCATCAAAAGAAGGAAATAATATGAAGCTGTTGTACCTCAAGACATTAAGCATCTCCACATTTTTAAAAGTAAGTCTCTTTTTATTAGGAGATAGAATATCTTTGTAGATGCTAAAGCTTCTTTCAACATCCACAGAAACCGATGGGGCAAACCTTGTATTCACTCGGAATGGCAACTCTACAGATGTGGCGAATTCCTCAATGTCTGGATTCTTCTGAAGACTAACTTCAAGTTTGTCTTTGGCAAAGCCATCAAACTGCTCCCTCACGGAAGTAACAATATCCCATTGTTTTTCCTTTTTCAGGCCTTGTTCTTCCAATCGTTTAATAGCTGTAGGAAGGTACTTGTAACTATGGACACAATATAGTTCTGTCTGCAAATTATGTATTTTCTCCGGTAACAGAAGTTGCTGTACCTTGGAATTTGCACCTGCTTCGGATGGATCCAAAGAAAGCACAAACTCTTTAATTTTGTCAAAATTCTCACACAATATAGCAGCACACTCAATCCAAGATCCCCAGCGAGTAATGACCGGGAAATTTGGAAGGGGCAGGCCAGTGATTTCCCTGTAGCAAACAACACGGCTCGGAGCTTTCAGTAGAATCTTCTTCAGGGCAGAGATTGATTTACGATGTCGTATTCGTTCCTTACGGATTCACAAACCCTGTGAAGGGCATGAGCCAAGCATGTCACATGCTTCAAGTTAGGAAATAAAGGTTTCAATTGGTTAACAACTGAAACCATGTATGGAGCCTGGTCCGTAACCACAAGAAGAAGTTTTTCAAACTCGATACCAGTAGGCCAGAGTTTTTGGCAGAAGTCCATAATGGATTGCATTACTGTACTGGCATTGGTTTTCTGCAGCTCGTACATTTTTAACAACATGGGCTTAACTTTCTCCCCTGCTAAGGGAAAAACTAAAATGTTCAAAACATATCGTTCCATGGACTCTATGGTATCATCCACAATGATTCCCACATCGCAATCGGACACTTTCTCCTTGATTCTTTCTATGGTTTCTTCGTAAACAGGCTCCATGTAGTTTTTTCTTAAAGTACTCTCATCGGGCATTGACATCTTTGTGTATTTTTCAAGAAATTCTTTGAAGGCTGGATGGTTCACCTTATTGAGTGGAATTCCTGCTTGTGTAAGAGCTGCACACAAATCAATGTTTAATTCCTTCAAATTTTTGCTTTTTGAAGAACTCTGTTGAAACGCATTTCGTAATAGAGGTTGCCGTGATTTGTTTGCTTGAAGAGTCTTGTTCATTTGATGCTTAGAACTGTGAATGTGTTGTTTGATGCGATCTCGTTGGTGTTTTTCATCTAACAAAATTCCTGAATCACAAATAGTACATCGCATAACAGTTCCATCAGTGTCTATGAAATCTTGTTTGAATTCCTCAGTCAGAATAAATCGAGCACTGGACACCTTTGGCATGGTAAAATCTAGTACTAGTACACTCGTTTGGTAATGTAACATAGAGCTAACACTAGTTCACTTGCTAACACAATGTGATTGTCACACGACTCACTCCTGCGCCCATTTGCTGTCCACATTCTCTTATAACACCGCGACAATTACCAGAATGTTCTCATTCATGCTGGAACTTCAGTCTCAGCGATTTCTAGTAGTTTCGAGCAGAACCCAGTCTTAATAATTCTCGGAACTGCGCGGGTGAGGTTACTGCCGTCTCTGCGTGCCCAGCCTTTGCCTCCACGCAAACAGATGACGTCTCTCGCAGTAACAAACTCACATTCACGAACAGCAGGCTACTGATTCTGGTGGGATAGAATCACTCATTGTCAATTGCATTATTGCGGGCTAGTTTATAGCGGTAAAGCGAGAGAAAGCGGTTTTCGTCGAACACACAATTATTTTCCATTGTTGCGGGTGTGCTTTCAATTCCCGCGCGGCGTTTAATGAAAGAGGTAGGCTTACTATTCGCACGTATACAGCAAGCTGTGGAGACGTTAATTGAAAGTTAAAGAATAAATTGGAATGAAATTTAAAAGGAAAAAGGGGGAAAAATGGGATTATGGGCATGGTTGGGGGAAATGGGATAAAGGTTCCAAAAAGGGGTAAAGGTCCCAAAAAAGGGAAAAAGATGCGATAAAAAATTCCTCTTTTCGCAACTAGAAACAAAATTTCACACTGTGATATCTTTCGCACTGTTTTAACTTACCCTAAGAAAAAAGGTGCGCACCTAAAAATCCTAACGCTGTTCATGACTCATAGGTCATACATGGAGCGTTAGAGACGACAGCATCTCCAGATGGTGCGTCACGGCAGAGCGTATTACCCGGGACAAAGCTTTCTTTATGCTTGGCAAAAGCGGGAACTACACGTGTTGTGTCGATGGCTATAGGCTGTGTATTAAGTTGTTAGTCTAGTTGTTAACTGTGTGTGACGCGTAAGTACGCGTGTGGTGCGTATCACAAAGTGGGTATCTCAAACAAGTTTTAAACATGGAAACCCCAACAAAGTCACCGCGGAGAGTTATAAACTCCCAAAGTAGACAGATTATTCACAAAGTTTTCCAGTTCTGCACGGAGGAAGAAGAAAACGGTCTAGTTCTTCCTTTGCAAAAGGCAGTGGCTAGAACGGCTACAGCAGTAGGAAAAAGTGAAGCGACAGTAAAAAGGATCGCTAAAGAATTTGAAAAAGCTAGCATTTCAGGTACACGAGTTACTACTCCCGGAAAACAACGGAGTTGGAAAAAGAAGTTTGAAATGGACGATTTTGGTAAGTGCGTCGTTCGCAGAACATTTTGGGAATATTATGAGGTGCGTAAAGAAATTCCAACAGTGAAGAAGTTGTTCTATGCAGTAAAGGACCAAATCAATTTCGGTGGTGGGCAGAAAACATTCTGGCGAATATTACACGAAATGGGATTTACTTTAAAAAAATGCAAGAATATGAGGCAGATTTTAGTGGAACACCAGGATATAGTTGCTCGCAGAGCAGCCTATTTGCGAGCTCTAAGAAGTAATGAAAAGGGTCACAGGAAGCCGGTAGTTTATACCGACGAAACTTGGGTACACACCCACTACACTGTGAAGAAGTGTTGGCAACATGACGATATTCCTGGAGTTTTGGTGAATACATCTGCTGGGCAAAGAGCAATAGTGGTGCATGCTGGCGGTGAGATGGGTTTCATCAAAGGAGCAGAATTAATCTACGACTCTAAGCATGCAACAGAAGACTACCACAGTGAGATGAACAAGACCAACTACGAAAAATGGCTCAGTGAAAGGCTTATACCAAACCTCCCGCCAAGTAGCATTGTTGTACTCGATAATGCGCCTTACCACACCGTGCAGGAAAACAAAGCTCCAACGATGGCATCTCGGAGAGAACAGATTGTTAAGTGGCTGAAGGATAATGGTTTGGACTTCGAAGAATATTTAACGAAGAGGGAGATGTTAGAAATTGTCAAAGCAAACAAACCACCTCCAGTGTATACCGCAGACAAACTTTTGAAAGACCATGGATTTGAAGCCCTCAGATTGCCGCCTTATCACTGTGATCTAGACCCTATTGAACTGGTATGGGATATAATGAAACAAAAAATAGCAGAAAAAAAATGTCTTCCATTACTTTAAATGCACTTAAAGGACTAATCAGACAGTGTTTAAATGATATCACTGAACAGGATTGGAAAAACGCGTGCATCAAAGTGAAGTCCATTGAACAAGAATACTGGCAACGAGATGCCTTGATGGAAGAAGAAATAGAAAGAATAGTAATCAATGTGGGTTTGGTTAGCAGTGATGAAGAGGAAACAAATAATTTGGTCAGTTTTGTGGATTCCGGAGATGGTAATGGCAGTTCTACAGATACAGCAAGCGATGCAGACATAACAGCAGATTTCCATGACAGCGCCACAGATGGAAGCTCTACAGATACAGCAAGTGAGACGGATATGCAGGAATCGGAATCTACACATCAGAATTAAGTAAGTCAACTTTGTTCTGCTCCTTAGCGTGGCATATTTTCTGCCTTCAATGGTGTACATACTTTTGTGACATACTGTTCACCTCTCCTCCCATCTGCAGGCCAGTCGGACGGTGTAAACAGATAACACCGCCTCCACCGCGAGGTATGTTGTTAAATGTCCCGGGTAATACCTCTGATATAACACTTACTCACAACGATAACTACAAGTCGAAGGTATAGTTGCCAGGGTAAAGACAGTTCCCTACTCAAAGCTTTAACTCTGGAAGTTGAAGAGGAAACGAAATGAGAGGGAATGAAGAGTAGGAAATCCGTGGTACGTAAGAATCCACCGCAGTGTTTCTCTAGCGACAAGGGAAATCAAAGAGCTCTTAATCAGGATGTTTCATAATTTCGGTGTTTGAATTCAGAACCTTCCAAATGCGAGCCTCAGATGTTGCCACCTGAGCTATCCCGCTCGCTGCTATGAAGATACATACTAGTAATTTTCAAGCGCACCAATTACTTATCCATTACTTTCAATACATAAAAAGTTAGTTGACATATTTTTAAGAATATTTTCATTAACACATCAGAAGTAATTTCCCGAATATCCATAAGTATTAATTGTCAAGAATTACATAAACAATTTTAAAACACAGTGGAATATACTACCAGGAATCCATAATCATAACTTTTCTGCAAATTAGTAAGGTTTTTAAGTCTATTGAAAGAAGACATGAGTAGAAATAAAAGATATGTTCTGGCGCAAAGGAAGATGCCGACAGCTGATAAGGGTAATTACATGTGTTTTAACATATGTAAACATATGTAAACACGTGTAACCCTCTAATGACCTCTGCTAATGTCAAGTCTAATGGATATGTGTGGTAATACATATGTAAACATATGTAACCCGCTAATGACCGCCGGAGATGCCGACAGGTCCTACCCCCCTCCCCCAAGCGGTCTAGTCGCGTGCCGTGGCGTCCTGACTTGAGGGATTTGTTTTCTCGAGTCCTGCCGCCCCTCGGCAAATTAATTAGGTAATGTTCGTCAAACATTTTTTTTATGACTACTAAGGTCTGCAGATTGCATCCTCGAGCAATTAAGTTTTTTGAATAATGAATTGTTGACTGGAGCGTGAGTATAAGTAGTCTGCTCACGGGAACAGTCTGTCATGTAATGAGAACACGCAGCCTTCTTCTATCTGGGGAAAGCGCTTGTCCATTAGCTGAACATGTTAGACGCTTTCACCACATTAATAGGCTTTTAAATTTACATTACGGATCTGTTTACATACATTAGCGAACGACCTACTTCCGCCTGGCGGTAACGGTGACCTCTATTAGCTGAGACGCTTTCACCCCATTAGCGAACAATGTCAGTAATTGTTTTCCTAAGTGCTCTGCCCAACACTCAACACTTCAGATTTTAGCGATGGAAATGATATAAAAAGCAGCAGCTTCTCCAACGAGTTCCAAGTTGACCAGGATGGCCGGGTTCGAATTACAAATTCAGCTTCTAATAACTCAGAGACTAATTACGATAAAGACGTCAAATAAAATTTATTACATTAATGTCATTAGATAGTTTCTTGTGAATGTATATTTGGGTACATGGTGTCCAGGGTTCGAATACCCATAAAATGTAATTTAATTATAAATTTAATAACTCCTAAACTAATTAAGATAAAGACGTCAAATAAACTTTATTGCCTTTATGTTATTAGGTAGTATCTTGTGGAGATGTAATTAGATACCTGACGTTCTGGGTTCGAGCCTGATGTTTAAATCGTCATTATCTCAGAAACTAAGAGAGGTAGAGGAATTGACCAAAGCATGATTGATAGCTCCTATGATGGGTAAATAATACTGTATATAATTTTTAATCAGTTGTCCTTATTTCGAATCCCGATCTTTCAATCACTTACTTATTTTTTCTCTATACTCTAGAATATGTCACTTAGATTGATGCTGTAACTGCATACACAACCTTTAAACATATCAAACTAATATTGTAAATAATTTTGTTTCTGGTGTCCAGGGTTCGAATACAGATAAAATGTAATTTAATTATAAATTTAATAACTTCTAAACTAATTAAGATAAAGACGCCAAATAAACTTTATTGTCTTTATGTTATTAGGTACTATCTTGTGGATGTGTAATTAGATACCTGACGTTCTGGGTTCGATCCTAATTTTAAATCGTCATTATCTCAGAAACTAAGAGAGGTAGACGAGTGAACCAAAGCATGATTGATAGCTCCTATGAGGGGTAATTAATACTGTATATAATTTTCAATCAGTTGTCCTTACTTCGAATCCCGATCTTTCAATCACTTACTTATTTTTCTCTATACTCTAGAATATATCACTTAGATTGATGCTGTAACTGTATACAGCACCTTTAAACATATCAAACTAATATTGTAAATAATTTTGTTTCTGGTGTCCAGAGTTCGAATACCGATAAAATGTAGTTTAATTATAAATTTAATAACTCCTAAACTAATTAAGATAAAGACGTCAAATAAACTTTATTGCCTTTATGTTATTAGGTATTATCTTGTGGATGTGTAATTAGATACCTGACGTTCTGGGTTCGAGCCTAATTTTAAATCGTCATTATCTCAGAAACTAAGAGAGGTAGACGAGTGAACCAAAGCATGATTGATAGCTCCTATGAGGGGTAATTAATACTGTATATAATTTTCAATCAGTTGTCCTTACTTCGAATCCCGATCTTTCAATCACTTACTTATTTTTCTCTATACTCTAGAATATATCACTTAGATTGATGCTGTAACTGCATACAGCACCTTTAAACATATCAAACTAATATTGTAAATAATTTTGTTTCTGGTGTCCAGGGTTCGAATACCGATAAAATATAGTTTAATTATAAATTTAATAACTTCTAAACTAATTAAGATAAAGACACCAAATAAACTTTATTGCGTTTATGTTACTAGGTAGTATCTTGTGGATGTGTAATTAGATACCTGACGTTCTGGGTTCGAGCCTAATGTTTAAATCGTCATTATCTCAGAAACTAAGAGAGGTAGAGGAATTGACCAAAGCATGATTGATAGCTCCTATGAGGGGCAATTAATACTGTATATAATTTTCAATCAGCTGTCCTTACTTCGAATCCCGATCTTTCAATCACTTACTTATGTTTTCTCTATACTCTAGAATATATCACTTAGATTGATGCCGTAACTGCATACAGCACCTTTAAACATATCAAACTGATATTGTAAATAATATTGGTTCTGGTGTCCAGGGTTCGAATACCGATAAAATGTAATTTAATTATAAATTTAATAACTCCTAAACTAATTAAGATAAAGACGCCAAATAAACTTTATTGCGTTTATGTTACTAGGTAGTATCTTGTGGATGTGTAATTAGATACCTGACGTTCTGGGTTCGAGCCTAATGTTTAAATCGTCATTATCTCAGAAACTAAGAGAGGTAGAGGAATTGACCAAAGCATGATTGATAGCTCATATGAGGGGCAATTAATACTGTATATAATTTTCAATCAGCTGTCCTTACTTCGAATCCCGATCTTTCAATCACTTACTTATGTTTTCTCTATACTCTAGAATATATCACTTAGATTGATGCTGTAACTGCATACAGCACCTTTAAACATATCAAACTAATATTGTAAATAATATTGGTTCTGGTGTCCAGGGTTCGAATACCGATAAAATGTAATTTAATTATAAATTTAATAACTCCTAAACTAATTAAGATAAAGACGCCAAATAAACTTTATTGCGTTTATGTTACTAGGTAGTATCTTGTGGATGTGTAATTAGATACCTGACGTTCTGGGTTCGAGCCTAATGTTTAAATCGTCATTATCTCAGAAACTAAGAGAGGTAGAGGAATTGACCAAAGCATGATTGATAGCTCCTATGAGGGGCAATTAATACTGTATATAATTTTCAATCAGCTGTCCTTACTTCGAATCCCGATCTTTCAATCACTTACTTATTTTTCTCTATACTCTAGAATATATCACTTAGATTGATGCTGTAAATGCATACAGCACCCTTAAACATATCAAACTAATATTGTAAATAATATTGGTTCTGGTGTCCAGGGTTCGAATACCGATAAAATGTAATTTAATTATAAATTTAATAACTCCTAAACTAATTAAGATAAAGACACCAAATAAACTTTTATAGGGGAAAGGATGCTCTCCTGAAACATTAGGTCTCTAGATAGAAGTATTTATAGGGGAGAGATAGGGAATACCAGGACTGATGCTAGGCTAGTCAGATGCTAAAGGAGGGAGGGATATGCTTTATACGAGAGAGATAGGGAACACAAGGAAAGATGCTATACTAAACAGGACTTGAAGGGTAGAATATGAGCGATATAGCAAACCGAGGAGAGGTATTAGGATAGGAGTTTTGAATGATGGAGTAGGCGTTTATATGCGAGAGATAGGGAATACGAGGGTCGATGCTAGGCTAGACGGTGTTGAATGAGGGAATGCATCTTATATGAGAGAGGTAGGGGAATATGAGGAGAAGTGCTAGGCTAGTCGGGAAGGTCTGAATGAGAGAGTATACGTCTATATGGGAAAATATAGGGAAAACGAAGGTAGGTGCTAGGTTGAGAGAGTCTTCAAGGAGGAAAATGCATTTATATGAGAGCCGTAGGGTATACGAGGAGAGGTGCTAGTCTAGACATGGTTTGAGGATTAGAGTATACGTTTATATGGGAGAAATATGGAAAACAGGAGAGATACAAGGATAGACAGAGATTGAAGGAGGAGGAATGTAGGTTTATACTGTAATATAGAGAGTAATTCGATTATAAAACTTTTCTCATCCAGCCTTACAACACTTTTTATATACTTAATTTCTAAACCTTACAAACTTTATATTTGTTAAGCAGTAGTGCGCGAGACGGAGAGGGACAAACAGTATATCGGTTTACAGTGAAGTATACGTCCTAACCTATTCCCACCTTGTTTGTTCTGGATCTTCTCATTGTCTGTCATCTAACGTAACCACGTAACAAGACGTAACACAGGAAATCATACATATGGCACATTAAAAAAAATAAAGGTATATATAATGAAACATAAACAAGTAGACAGAGGGTCGTCGATACATAGAAAACCAGGAGTTGTATGTACTGAGACCATAGATTAGTATAGGCAAACAACAAAGAAGTGAATTTATAGTGTAAATAGCCTAATATTTTCAAATATTATTATAGTCTAAAAGTATATAACTTAATTATGTATCGAGTATTGAGAAATAAACGTTATTCATTATTCACTAATCTCAGATCACTGCAATTGTATTGAATCAATTCACAATTGCTAATGCCATTCAACTTTCATTTGTCTCTGATACATAAACAAATTGCAAAATGGAGAAGGACGAAAGTAATAAAAAAACTCAGGCAGCAAATTTTAAGAAAGAAGAGAAAGATATATGACCGACATTGTTTTAGAACACAAATTAGTGTTGAAAATAAAATGACTGATAGCTCTGCTAAGCGTAAGGAAGAGACATGGAAATAAATTGCAAATGAATACAATTCTAGGTTAGAAAAAGAAGATAAACAACATTCATGTAAACCAATTTTTAAAAATCAGTTTAACTGAATACATGTAAAAAAACATATCACTTTACAAAAAGTAATGCAGACAACATTTATTTTTTATAAACATTATCCTATTACATTCCTTTACAAAAAACCATACATATTTCCTAAAGGCAAAGGTGATAGTCTAGACATTCTAAACACTCAGTTATATAATCATATACATCACACAGAAAGAGACCATCATTATCAGTAAAAAAACTAAACATCTCAACAATGTCTGAATGATGTATTTTATAAGTACAAGTTTTTTGATATTTCAAAGTTCCTGTTAACCATGGCAGTAATTGATTAACACAATTTCTCGATCCTGTCATGCTATAACTTTAGATGCTTTCAGCTTACTTATAATTTCCTCAATCTCTTGTGTGTGTCTATTATTACCAGCATCCCTCGACGCAATTAGTAACCTCAATATATTTACTAGTCTATTCGGATTTTCAAGCGTTGATATCACTGAATCATCATCATATGAAGATTTCATATTCTCGCAACTTCCGATGTATCCAGATTTTTCACCAACAGTAGTCTCCAGTGAAGGACAGAGGCTTGATCCGGTATAACATTCCCCTCTATACATCTTCGGATCTTCAAGTGCAGGTGAGAGAGTCGATTCAGTATAACAAGTTGCTCTATGAAACTTAAATCTTGACAAAGAACGATTCTTAAAAATCCGCCCGCATACACAGCATCTAATAACGCGTTTTCCTCCATGTGTAATGTATGAAAAATCGAGTTTCTCATTCGCCAGTTGCACAGATTTTCTCGGGCAGTAGCTCATGCTAAAACTAAAAGAAATTAAATGAATACGTGAATGCTAACGCTCGAAGGAATTAAAAGCGAATGAATGAATTCATAACACGCACCTATGTATATATCCAGGATGAGGACGACGGAGGGAATTGCGATCAATGCATAGCAGGGAGAAAGGATACTCTCTTGAAACATTAGTCATCTAGACAACTATTGTTCACGGAGCCTGTAGACGTCAGGTTGAATGGGACAGACCTCAGGTTCAAATCTTTAAGGGCACGGACCCCGCCTTTTGCCTGTCATGTATACTAAACCATCCTAACAGCGTAACATTACGTTACAACGACACGTAACCAGAACATGGCGAGTGCGAGCATGGAAAAAAGGATGCTCTCTGGGAACATTACTGGAAAAGGATGCTCTCTGGAAACACTAGTCATCCACACAACGGGTTGTCCCTAACATTTCCAGATTTCGGGTCGTTCAACATCGTGACGCGCCCGTCATCTACATTTCGACGAAATTTTACCTCCTGAATTAAAGTTTGGTGATCTGTATAGACCTGTACAACATGCATTACGCTATGTAACAGACTCATCACGTTATGTAACAACACGATCACGCTAGGTAACAACATGTTCACGCTATGTAACAACATGATCACGCTATGTAACAACATGATCACGCCATGTAACAACATGATCACGCTATGTAACAACATGATCACGCTATGTAACAACATGACCACGCTATATAACAAAACGATCAAGCTATGTAACAACCGATCACGCTATGTAACAACATGATCACGCTATGTAACAACCTGAGCACGCTATGTAACAACATGATCACGCTATGTAACAACCTGAGTACGCTATGTAACAACATGATCACGCCATGTAACAACTGATCACGCTATGTAACAACATGCTCAAGCTATGTAACAACTGATCACGCTATGTAACAACATGATCACGCTATGTAACAACCTGAGCACGCTATGTAACAATCTGATCACGTTATGTAACAACTGATCACGCTATATAACAACATGATCACGCTATGTAACAACATGATCACGCTATGTAACAACATGTTCACGCTATGTAACAACATGACCACGCTATGTAACAAAACGATCACGCTATGTAACAACACGATCACGCTATGTAACAACACGATCACGCTATGTAACAACTGATCACGCTATGTAACAACCTGATCAAGCTATGTAACAACTGATCACGCTATGTAACAACATGATCACGCTATGTAACAGCCTGAGCACGCTATGTAACAACATGATCACGCTATGTAACAACCTGAGTACGCTATGTAACAACATGATCACGCCATGTAACAACTGATCAGGCTATGTAACAACATGCTCAAGCTATGTAACAACTGATCACGCTATGTAACAACACGATCACGCTATGTAACAACCTGATCAAGCTATGTAACAACATGATCACGCTATGTAACAACCTGAATACGCTATGTAACAACATGATCACGCTATGTAACAACATGCTCAAGCTATGTAACAACATGTTCACGCTATGTAACAACATGATCACGCTATGTAACAACATGTTCACGCTATGTAACAACATGATCACGCTATGTAACAACATGACCACACTATGTAACAACATGATCACGCTATGTAACAACCTGATCAAGCTATGTAACAACTGATCACGCTATGTAACAACCTGAGCACGCTATGTAACAACCTGATCACGCTATGTAACAACTGATCACGCTATGTAACAACCTGATTACGCTATGAAACAACATGATCACGCTATGTAACAACATGTTCACGCTATGTAACAACATGTTCACGCTATGTAACAACATGATCACGCTATGTAACAACATGTTCACGCTATGTAACAACATGATCACGCTATGTAACAACATGATCACGCTATGTAACAACATGATCACGCTATGTAACAAAACGATCAAGCTATGTAACAACCTGAGCACGCTATGTAACAACATGTTCACGCTATGTAACAACATGATCACGTTATGTAACAACATGATCACGCTATGTAACAACATGATCACGCTATGTAACAAAACGATCAAGCTATGTAACAACCTGAGCACGCTATGTAACAACATGTTCACGCTATGTAACAACATGAACACGCTATGTAACAATACGATCACGCTATGTAACAATCTGATTACGCTATGTAACAACTGATCACGCTATGTAACAACATGATCACGCTATGTAACAACCTGAGCACGCTATGTAACAACATGACTACGCTATGTAACAAAACGATCACGCTATGTAACAACTGATCACGCTATGTAACAACCTGAGCACGCTATGTAACAACATGACCACGCTATGTAACAACCTGAGCACGCTATGTAACAATCTGATCACGTTATGTAACAACTGATCACGCTATATAACAACATGTTCACGCTATGTAACAACATGATCACGCTATGTAACAACATGTTCACGCTATGTAACAACATGACCACGCTATGTAACAAAACGATCACGCTATGTAACAACACGATCACGCTATGTAACAACACGATCACGCTATGTAACAACTGATCACGCTATGTAACAACCTGATCAAGCTATGTAACAACTGATCACGCTATGTAACAACATGATCACGCTATGTAACAACCTGAGCACGCTATGTAACAACATGATCACGCTATGTAACAACCTGAGTACGCTATGTAACAACATGATCACGCCATGTAACAACTGATCACGCTATGTAACAACATGCTCAAGCTATGTAACAACTGATCACGCTATGTAACAACACGATCACGCTATGTAACAACCTGATCAAGCTATGTAACAACATGATCACGCTATGTAACAACCTGAGTACGCTATGTAACAACATGATCACGCTATGTAACAACATGCTCAAGCTATGTAACAACATGTTCACGCTATGTAACAACATGATCACGCTATGTAACAACATGTTCACGCTATGTAACAACATGATCACGCTATGTAACAACATGACCACACTATGTAACAACATGATCACGCTATGTAACAACCTGATCAAGCTATGTAACAACTGATCACGCTATGTAACAACCTGAGCACGCTATGTAACAACCTGATCACGCTATGTAACAACTGATCACGCTATGTAACAACCTGATTACGCTATGAAACAACATGATCACGCTATGTAACAACATGTTCACGCTATGTAACAACATGTTCACGCTATGTAACAACATGATCACGCTATGTAACAACATGTTCACGCTATGTAACAACATGATCACGCTATGTAACAACATGATCACGCTATGTAACAACATGATCACGCTATGTAACAAAACGATCAAGCTATGTAACAACCTGAGCACGCTATGTAACAACATGTTCACGCTATGTAACAACATGATCACGTTATGTAACAACATGATCACGCTATGTAACAACATGATCACGCTATGTAACAAAACGATCAAGCTATGTAACAACCTGAGCACGCTATGTAACAACATGTGCACGCTATGTAACAACATGAACACGCTATGTAACAATACGATCACGCTATGTAACAATCTGATTACGCTATGTAACAACTGATCACGCTATGTAACAACATGATCACGCTATGTAACAACCTGAGCACGCTATGTAACAACATGACTACGCTATGTAACAAAACGATCACGCTATGTAACAACTGATCACGCTATGTAACAACCTGAGCACGCTATGTAACAACATGACCACGCTATGTAACAAAACGATCACGCTATGTAACAACTGATCACGCTATGTAACAACCTGAGCACGCTATGTAACAACCTGAGCACGCTATGTAACAACCTGAGCACGCTATGTAACAATACGATCACGCTATGTAACAACCTGATCACGCTATGTAACAACCTGATTACGCTATGTAACAACTGATCACGCTATGTAACAACATGATCACGCCATGTAACAACCTGAGCACGCTATGTAACAACATGATCACGCTATGTAACAACATGAACACGCTATGTAACAATACGATCACGCTATGTAACAATCTGATTACTATGTAACAACGGATCACGCTATGTAACAACATGATCACGCTATGTAACAAAATGAGCACGCTATGTAACATCATGATCACGCTATGTAATAACCTGATCACCCTATGTAACAACATGTTCACGCTATGTAACAACTGATCACGCTATGTAACAACATGATCACGCTATGTAACAACATGATCACGCTATGTAACAACATGTTCACGCTATGTAACAACACGATCACGCTATGTAACAACACGATCACGCTATGTAACAACATGGACACGCTATGTAACAACATGAACACGCTATGTAACAATACGATCAAGCTATGTAACAACCTGAGCACGCTATGTAACAACATGATCACGCTATGTAACAACATGAACACTATGTAACAACCTGAGCATGCTATGTAACAACATGATCACGCTATGTAACAACCTAATCACGCTATGTAACAACATGATCACGCTATGTAACAACATGATCACGCTATGTAAATAGGGTGGACCATTTAAGTTGAGGCTATACAATATATCCAAAACTAAGCGTTGTAGAAAGAAATGTCTTTAATAAAACTTGACTGATATTATGACGAAAGTAAATGCCGCTAGTCGTGTTTCGTTTGGAGGCCGTTATGAGGGTCATTTTGGGTCAATTTATTTTTTTAAATGGGAACCTACAATTAGGGTCCCATTTAAAAAGACCCTGAAATGACCCTCACTACGTCCTCCAAACGAAATACGACTAGCAGCATTTACTTTCGTCATATCAATCAAGTTTTATTAAAGACATTTCTTTCTACAACGCTTAGTTTTGGATATATTGTATAGCCTCAACTTAAATGGTCCACCCTATTTACATAGCGTGATCATGTTGTTACATAGCGTGATCATGTTGTTACATAGCGTGATTAGGTTGTTACATAGCGTTATCATGTTGTTACATAGCATGCTCAGGTTGTTACATAGAGTGTTCATGTTGTTACATAGCGTGATCATGTTGTTACATAGCGTGCTCAGGTTGTTACATAGCTTGATCGTATTGTTACATAGCGTGTTCATGTTGTTACATAGCGTGTCCATGTTGTTACATAGCGTGATCGTGTTGTTACATAGCGTGATCGTGTTGTTACATAGCGTGAACATGTTGTTACATAGCGTGATCATGTTGTTACATAGCGTGATCATGTTGTTACATAGCGTGATCAGTTGTTACATAGCGTGAACATGTTGTTACATAGGGTGATCAGGTTGTTACATAGCGTGATCATGATGTTACATAGCGTGCTCAGGTTGTTACATAGCGTGATCATGTTGTTACATAGCGTGATCCGTTGTTACATAGTAATCAGATTGTTACATAGCGTGATCGTATTGTTACATAGCGTGTTCATGTTGTTACATAGCGTGATCATGTTGTTACATAGCGTGCTCAGGTTGTTACATGGCGTGATCATGTTGTTACATAGCGTGATCAGTTGTTACATAGCGTAATCAGGTTGTTACATAGCGTGATCAGGTTGTTACATAGCGTGATCGTATTGTTACATAGCGTGCTCAGGTTGTTACATAGCGTGCTCAGGTTGTTACATAGCGTGATCAGTTGTTACATAGCGTGATCGTTTTGTTACATAGCGTGGTCATGTTGTTACATAGCGTGCTCAGGTTGTTACATAGCGTGATCAGTTGTTACATAGCGTGATCGTTTTGTTACATAGCGTAGTCATGTTGTTACATAGCGTGCTCAGGTTGTTGCATAGCGTGATCATGTTGTTACATAGCGTGATCAGTTGTTACATAGCGTAATCAGATTGTTACATAGCGTGATCGTATTGTTACATAGCGTGTTCATGTTGTTACATAGCGTGAACATGTTGTTACATAGCGTGCTCAGGTTGTTACATAGCTTGATCGTTTTGTTACATAGCGTGATCATGTTGTTACATAGCGTGATCATGTTGTTACATAACGTGATCATGTTGTTACATAGCGTGAACATGTTGTTACATAGCGTGCTCAGGTTGTTACATAGCTTGATCGTTTTGTTACATAGCGTGATCATGTTGTTACATAGCGTGATCATGTTGTTACATAGCGTGATCATGTTGTTACATAGCGTGAACATGTTGTTACATAGCGTGATCATGTTGTTACATAGCGTGAACATGTTGTTACATAGCGTGAACATGTTGTTACATAGCGTGATCATGTTGTTTCATAGCGTAATCAGGTTGTTACATAGCGTGATCAGTTGTTACATAGCGTGATCAGGTTGTTACATAGCGTGCTCAGGTTGTTACATAGCGTGATCAGTTGTTACATAGCTTGATCAGGTTGTTACATAGCGTGATCATGTTGTTACATAGTGTGGTCATGTTGTTACATAGCGTGATCATGTTGTTACATAGCGTGAACATGTTGTTACATAGCGTGATCATGTTGTTACATAGCGTGAACATGTTGTTACATAGCTTGAGCATGTTGTTACATAGCGTGATCATGTTGTTACATAGCGTACTCAGGTTGTTACATAGCGTGATCATGTTGTTACATAGCTTGATCAGGTTGTTACATAGCGTGATCGTGTTGTTACATAGCGTGATCAGTTGTTACATAGCTTGAGCATGTTGTTACATAGCCTGATCAGTTGTTACATGGCGTGATCATGTTGTTACATAGCGTACTCAGGTTGTTACATAGCGTGATCATGTTGTTACATAGCGTGCTCAGGCTGTTACATAGCGTGATCATGTTGTTACATAGCGTGATCAGTTGTTACATAGCTTGATCAGGTTGTTACATAGCGTGATCAGTTGTTACATAGCGTGATCGTGTTGTTACATAGCGTGATCGTGTTGTTACATAGCGTGATCGTTTTGTTACATAGCGTGGTCATGTTGTTACATAGCGTGAACATGTTGTTACATAGCGTGATCATGTTGTTACATAGCGTGATCATGTTGTTATATAGCGTGATCAGTTGTTACATAACGTGATCAGATTGTTACATAGCGTGCTCAGGTTGTTACATAGCGTGATCATGTTGTTACATAGCGTGATCAGTTGTTACATAGCTTGAGCATGTTGTTACATAGCGTGATCAGTTGTTACATGGCGTGATCATGTTGTTACATAGCGTACTCAGGTTGTTACATAGCGTGATCATGTTGTTACATAGCGTGCTCAGGTTGTTACATAGCGTGATCATGTTGTTACATAGCGTGATCGGTTGTTACATAGCTTGATCGTTTTGTTATATAGCGTGGTCATGTTGTTACATAGCGTGATCATGTTGTTACATAGCGTGATCATGTTGTTACATGGCGTGATCATGTTGTTACATAGCGTGATCATGTTGTTACATAGCGTGAACATGTTGTTACCTAGCGTGATCGTGTTGTTACATAACGTGATGAGTCTGTTACATAGCGTAATGCATGTTGTACAGGTCTATACAGATCACCAAACTTTAATTCAGGAGGTAAAATTTCGTCGAAATGTAGATGACGGGCGCGTCACGATGTTGAACGACCCGAAATCTGGAAATGTTAGGGACAACCCGTTGTGTGGATGACTAGTGTTTCCAGAGAGCATCCTTTTCCAGTAATGTTCCCAGAGAGCATCCTTTTTTCCATGCTCGCACTCGCCATGTTCTGGTTACGTGTCGTTGTAACGTAATGTTACGCTGTTAGGATGGTTTAGTATACATGACAGGCAAAAGGCGGGGTCCGTGCCCTTAAAGATTTGAACCTGAGGTCTGTCCCATTCAACCTGACGTCTACAGGCTCCGTGAACAATAGTTGTCTAGATGACTAATGTTTCAAGAGAGTATCCTTTCTCCCTGCTATGCATTGATCGCAATTCCCTCCGTCGTCCTCATCCTGGATATATACATAGGTGCGTGTTATGAATTCATTCATTCGCTTTTAATTCCTTCGAGCGTTAGCATTCACGTATTCATTTAATTTCTTTTAGTTTTAGCATGAGCTACTGCCCGAGAAAATCTGTGCAACTGGCGAATGAGAAACTCGATTTTTCATACATTACACATGGAGGAAAACGCGTTATTAGATGCTGTGTATGCGGGCGGATTTTTAAGAATCGTTCTTTGTCAAGATTTAAGTTTCATAGAGCAACTTGTTATACTGAATCGACTCTCTCACCTGCACTTGAAGATCCGAAGATGTATAGAGGGGAATGTTATACCGGATCAAGCCTCTGTCCTTCACTGGAGACTACTGTTGGTGAAAAATCTGGATACATCGGAAGTTGCGAGAATATGAAATCTTCATATGATGATGATTCAGTGATATCAACGCTTGAAAATCCGAATAGACTAGTAAATATATTGAGGTTACTAATTGCGTCGAGGGATGCTGGTAATAATAGACACACACAAGAGATTGAGGAAATTATAAGTAAGCTGAAAGCATCTAAAGTTATAGCATGACAGGATCGAGAAATTGTGTTAATCAATTACTGCCATGGTTAACAGGAACTTTGAAATATCAAAAAACTTGTACTTATAAAATACATCATTCAGACATTGTTGAGATGTTTAGTTTTTTTACTGATAATGATGGTCTCTTTCTGTGTGATGTATATGATTATATAACTGAGCGTTTAGAATGTCTAGACTATCACCTTTGCCTTTAGGAAATATGTATGGTTTTTTGTAAAGGAATGTAATAGGATAATGTTTATAAAAAATAAATGTTGTCTGCATTACTTTTTGTAAAGTGATGTGTTTTTTTACATGTATTCAGTTAAACTGATTTTTAAAAATTGGTTTACATGAATGTTGTTTATCTTCTTTTTCTAACCTAGAATTGTATTCATTTGCAATTTATTTCCATGTCTCTTCCTTACGCTTAGCAGAGCTATCAGTCATTTTATTTTCAACACTAATTTGTGTTCTAAAACAATGTCGGTCATATATCTTTCTCTTCTTTCTTAAAATTTGCTGCCTGAGTTTTTTTATTACTTTCGTCCTTCTCCATTTTGCAATTTGTTTATGTATCAGAGACAAATGAAAGTTGAATGGCATTAGCAATTGTGAATTGATTCAATACAATTGCAGTGATCTGAGATTAGTGAATAATGAATAACGTTTATTTCTCAATACTCGATACATAATTAAGTTATATACTTTTAGACTATAATAATATTTGAAAATATTAGGCTATTTACACTATAAATTCACTTCTTTGTTGTTTGCCTATACTAATCTATGGTCTCAGTACATACAACTCCTGGTTTTCTATGTATCGACGACCCTCTGTCTACTTGTTTATGTTTCATTATATATACCTTTATTTTTTTTAATGTGCCATATGTATGATTTCCTGTGTTACGTCTTGTTACGTGGTTACGTTAGATGACAGACAATAAGAAGATCCAGAACAAACAAGGTGGGAATAGGTTAGGACGTATACTTCACTGTAAACCGATATACTGTTTGTCCCTCTCCGTCTCGCGCACTACTGCTTAACAAATATAAAGTTTGTAAGGTTTAGAAATTAAGTATATAAAAAGTGTTGTAAGGCTGGATGAGAAAAGTTTTATAATCGAATTACTCTCTATATTACAGTATAAACCTACATTCCTCCTCCTTCAATCTCTGTCTATCCTTGTATCTCTCCTGTTTTCCATATTTCTCCCATATAAACGTATACTCTAATCCTCAAACCATGTCTAGACTAGCACCTCTCCTCGTATACCCTACGGCTCTCATATAAATGCATTTTCCTCCTTGAAGACTCTCTCAACCTAGCACCTACCTTCGTTTTCCCTATATTTTCCCATATAGACGTATACTCTCTCATTCAGACCTTCCCGACTAGCCTAGCACTTCTCCTCATATTCCCCTACCTCTCTCATATAAGATGCATTCCCTCATTCAACACCGTCTAGCCTAGCATCGACCCTCGTATTCCCTATCTCTCGCATATAAACGCCTACTCCATCATTCAAAACTCCTATCCTAATACCTCTCCTCGGTTTGCTATATCGCTCATATTCTACCCTTCAAGTCCTGTTTAGTATAGCATCTTTCCTTGTGTTCCCTATCTCTCTCGTATAAAGCATATCCCTCCCTCCTTTAGCATCTGACTAGCCTAGCATCAGTCCTGGTATTCCCTATCTCTCCCCTATAAATACTTCTATCTAGAGACCTAATGTTTCAGGAGAGCATCCTTTCCCCTATAAAAGTTTATTTGGTGTCTTTATCTTAATTAGTTTAGGAGTTATTAAATTTATAATTAAATTACATTTTATCGGTATTCGAACCCTGGACACCAGAACCAATATTATTTACAATATTAGTTTGATATGTTTAAGGGTGCTGTATGCATTTACAGCATCAATCTAAGTGATATATTCTAGAGTATAGAGAAAAATAAGTAAGTGATTGAAAGATCGGGATTCGAAGTAAGGACAGCTGATTGAAAATTATATACAGTATTAATTGCCCCTCATAGGAGCTATCAATCATGCTTTGGTCAATTCCTCTACCTCTCTTAGTTTCTGAGATAATGACGATTTAAACATTAGGCTCGAACCCAGAACGTCAGGTATCTAATTACACATCCACAAGATACTATCTAGTAACATAAACGCAATAAAGTTTATTTGGCGTCTTTATCTTAATTAGTTTAGGAGTTATTAAATTTATAATTAAATTACATTTTATCGGTATTCGAACCCTGGACACCAGAACCAATATTATTTACAATATTAGTTTGATATGTTTAAAGGTGCTGTATGCAGTTACAGCATCAATCTAAGTGATATATTCTAGAGTATAGAGAAAACATAAGTAAGTGATTGAAAGATCGGGATTCGAAGTAAGGACAGCTGATTGAAAATTATATACAGTATTAATTGCCCCTCATAGGAGCTATCAATCATGCTTTGGTCAATTCCTCTACCTCTCTTAGTTTCTGATATAATGACGATTTAAACATTAGGCTCGAACCCAGAACGTCAGGTATCTAATTACACATCCACAAGATACTACCTAGTAACATAAACGCAATAAAGTTTATTTGGTGTCTTTATCTTAATTAGTTTAGAAGTTATTAAATTTATAATTAAACTATATTTTATCGGTATTCGAACCCTGGACACCAGAAACAAAATTATTTACAATATTAGTTTGATATGTTTAAAGGTGCTGTATGCAGTTACAGCATCAATCTAAGTGATATATTCTAGAGTATAGAGAAAAATAAGTAAGTGATTGAAAGATCGGGATTCGAAGTAAGGACAACTGATTGAAAATTATATACAGTATTAATTACCCCTCATAGGTGCTATCAATCATGCTTTGGTTCACTCGTCTACCTCTCTTAGTTTCTGAGATAATGACGATTTAAAATTAGGCTCGAACCCAGAACGTCAGGTATCTAATTACACATCCACAAGATAATACCTAATAACATAAAGGCAATAAAGTTTATTTGACGTCTTTATCTTAATTAGTTTAGGAGTTATTAAATTTATAATTAAACTACATTTTATCGGTATTCGAACCCTGGACACCAGAAACAAAATTATTTACAATATTAGTTTGATATGTTTAAAGGTGCTGTATACAGTTACAGCATCAATCTAAGTGATATATTCTAGAGTATAGAGAAAAATAAGTAAGTGATTGAAAGATCGGGATTCGAAGTAAGGACAACTGATTGAAAATTATATACAGTATTAATTACCCCTCATAGGAGCTATCAATCATGCTTTGGTTCACTCGTCTACCTCTCTTAGTTTCTGAGATAATGACGATTTAAAATTAGGATCGAACCCAGAACGTCAGGTATCTAATTACACATCCACATGATAGTACCTAATAACATAAAGACAATAAAGTTTATTTGGCGTCTTTATCTTAATTAGTTTAGAAGTTATTAAATTTATAATTAAATTACATTTTATCTGTATTCGAACCCTGGACACCAGAAACAAAATTATTTACAATATTAGTTTGATATGTTTAAAGGTTGTGTATGCAGTTACAGCATCAATCTAAGTGACATATTCTAGAGTATAGAGAAAAAATAAGTAAGTGATTGAAAGATCGGGATTCGAAATAAGGACAACTGATTAAAAATTATATACAGTATTATTTACTCATCATAGGAGCTATCAATCATGCTTTGGTCAATTCCTCTACCTCTCTTAGTTTCTGAGATAATGACGATTTAAACATCAGGCTCGAACCCAGAACGTCAGGTATCTAATTACATCTCCACAAGATACTACCTAATAACATAAAGGCAATAAAGTTTATTTGACGTCTTTATCTTAATTAGTTTAGGAGTTATTAAATTTATAATTAAATTACATTTTATGGGTATTCGAACCCTGGACACCATGTACCCAAATATACATTCACAAGAAACTATCTAATGACATTAATGTAATAAATTTTATTTGACGTCTTTATCGTAATTAGTCTCTGAGTTATTAGAAGCTGAATTTGTAATTCGAACCCGGCCATCCTGGTCAACTTGGAACTCGTTGGAGAAGCTGCTGCTTTTTATATCATTTCCATCGCTAAAATCTGAAGTGTTGAGTGTTGGGCAGAGCACTTAGGAAAACAATTACTGACATTGTTCGCTAATGGGGAGAAAGCGTCTCAGCTAATAGAGGTCACCGTTACCGCCAGGCGGAAGTAGGTCGTTCGCTAATGTATGTAAACAGATCCGTAATGTAAATTTAAAAGCCTATTAATGTGGTGAAAGCGTCTAACATGTTCAGCTTATGGACAAGCGCTTTCCCCAGATAGAAGAAGGCTGCGTGTTCTCATTACATGACAGACTGTTCCCGTGAGCAGACTACTTATACTCACGCTCCAGTCAACAATTCATTATTCAAAAAACTTAATTGCTCGAGGATGCAATCTGCAGACCTTAGTAGTCATAAAAAAAATGTTTGACGAACATTACCTAATTAATTTGCCGAGGGGCGGCAGGACTCGAGAAAACAAATCCCTCAAGTCAGGACGCCACGGCACGCGACTAGACCGCTTGGGGGAGGGGGGTAGGACCTGTCGGTATCTCCGGCGGTCATTAGCGGGTTACATATGTTTACATATGTATTACCACACATATCCATTAGACTTGACATTAGCAGAGGTCATTAGAGGGTTACACGTGTTTACATATGTTTACATATGTTAAAACACATGTAATTACCCTTATCAGCTGTCGGCATCTTCCTTTGCGCCAGAACATACCTTTTATTTCTACTGACATGAGTTTAAGATACGGTCCTTGATACTATATATGCATTCTATTAAACCAGTTACTTTGATTACAGGTACTGTGTTGTATGCTAATGATATTTAACGACTTCTAATTAAAGCTACAGTATCACGAGTTGGAATATCAGTTTCCTGAATGGCTTACACTATGTTGAAACACTTCTAAATTTCTCTTCCCTTAACTGAATTAAATGCGGTTATACTGTTTTACAAAATCTTAACTACCTAATCCAGTTTAGTTCTTTGAAGGCATAATAATTCTGCTCTTGAAGTATACAGAGTGAATAATAAAACACTCTTCGAAAATCAGAGCTTGTGAGAGGACATTTAACGATGAAATTTGATATAATAATTTCATTTTATTATGATTGGTTATTGAGATAGAGGTCACACGCATAAGTGAAATTGGGTAATAATTAATTTGGAGCTAATATGTACGGGTATGTATGGAGTGGTCAGGTTATGTTCAGGTCAGAAGAGCGCGGGAGTGATATGGAGCGTGATGGCGCCTGGCTCGCGGAAACTTCAATAGGTACTAGTGATGGGCACAAACTAACATAACGGTTACTTTGTAACGGTTAACTTAATGTAACGGTTACTAAAGAAACGAATACAAAGTAACTAGTTACCCAACAACGATTACCAAAGTAGCGATTACAAAGTAACTGCTTACCCAATAACGATACCAAAGCAACGATACAAAGCAATTAGTTACCCAATAGCGGTTACCAAAGTAAGGAAGACAACTAGTTATCGCGTTAACGGTTACTGAAGAAACGAGACGGTTACCGAGCCTGGATGACATCATTCACTGCATGTGCGCGACATTGGTATCGCGTATCGGAAACTAGTTAACTCAACTCATTTATAACTTGTCATCCTCGCACGGATTTGCAAGTACAAACTGTAATCCTCTTACTAAAATCTGTCTGTAAGGAATGTGTTGACATCAACAATTCTGTCGCTATCTGAGAAAGATTACGGCTCTATTTTCAACAAGCCTTAACGCCTCTTAGAAAACATACGCTCTTCCGCTAGTAATGCTGAATGACCAGTTGCCTTTGTTTGCTTTCTCGTCACAGATTTTAACAACCTTAGCAACTATTTCTCGGGCTTGACCGTGTAGAGTTCTTCCTTTCTTACCAGACATTGTAAATAACTTTATAAATCACTAAAAACACACACTGCTCCAAGTGAAACCCTGGAATACTAACTTTGCGCGATGTTTTTAATGTAGTTAGTAGATCTATTTGTGACATCATCGTGAGCTGCCACGTGGTACTATCCCCCCTCGCTCCTCCGAAGCGCAGAACACCTCGCAAAAGCTTTATCATCAGAGGTCTACAGTATTTGTTTATTACGGCGCGTTGCTTATCGCTTCGAATATAACTCACAAACCACAGATGGCATGTCAGTTAGCACTCCGGCAACAATTTCGCATGCGTTGCATTAATATGGTTATTCGCACACGATTATAGGTGCACGAGTTTTTATACATTGCGGGTAGATGGGTATGAATAAATAATTAATGCTGTTTAGTAGCAAAGCTAAGCGCCAATAACGATATCGTTCATATTGAAGCGTAGTTACATCTAATCGTTGCTGGTAACCGTTAATGCAATTTAACTGCGAATGTGATAACCATGAAAACAAATAACGTAATCCTTACTGGTAACGTTACATGTAACTGTTAACGCAAGATAACTGCGACAGTTATAACCGTTACTCGAATATAACTGTTTGTCACATCCTAATAGGTACTAGTCAGCCACGATATGAGCGCACTTGGAGGAGGGTCCGTGTTTTGTTGACAATACGTAACCTCATCAAGGCTTGGGGATCAGAGGGCAGTGAAGGGCAAGGCAATAGGGGAAGGTACAGTTGCACAATGAAAACAGCATGCCTCACCGTCACTAGTAAATACAACTCAGAACTGCGGGTGTTTTTTTTTACGTGACTGTCCTTCCGATGCCCTGAACACTTGTACCGTAACTGTTTAGTTCCTCTTCCCGCCCAACGCACTTATATCGTGGCCGACTAGTAATATCCTGCTCGTTTTTATTTATATGTAAACAATGTTTCAGCTTTAACAGTTTAGTTGCCGTATAGGCTGATCCTTCTGAAACTCCTACTTCTTGAAGTTTCTTGGAGAGCATTCTACAGGTGTCCCAGTTTCATCTAGTATTTCTTCAATTAAAACCATTCATTTTCGCTTAAGAATTCTAGCGCTGAAACCAGTTTTCTGTCCCTGTTTGGAACTTCAACGCCAGAAAACGTCTGTGAAAACTATCTACACACCTCTCGACATCAGTCAGTTTTCACGTATGTATCGTGTATTAAAATAGTTTGTTCTAATGTGAACTTTGTGGCTGTCAAAATGGAATCTTTAATATTTTAATAACAGTAATATCTAAATTTGTGAAATAAACCACGCAATAAGAAAGAACAATCGGACTGGATTTATCACTTAAAACGTCCCCCAGAGCAATGCGTACATATGCAACAACATGATTCTCTAGTCGCTGCGTCAACTCATGCACTCTACCGGTCAAAAGATAATAATCCCAAATCGCTGAGTCAGTCCCCGCTTCAGGTCCCGATCTCTACCGGCCGAAACATAACTTCTTACCACTCTTACTTGTCCGTGTAAATTCTTGGTCTTAGATAATCTGAGTTCACTGATTTGTTCGCTGAAGTGTAAGTAAATCTATAGGCTGAGAGCGACACTTATCAAGCCTGGCTACTGCAGAAACAATGCAGTATTGTCATTCGCAACTCAGGTAACACTTCAGGTTACATTAGGTCTCTCCCCCTTTTCCCCATTGTTGCCATACTTTCATTAAGATATAAGAGTCGATGGAATACTACACTGGCTCACTACAGAATCTGCAGCCAAGAGCAAGGAACAAAAAGTTGTGAATTCCAAGAAATGCGAGAAAAATAACTATCTACTTCGCATTAGTTTGTTAGTCCCATGCCCACTGCTACATTCGTTGGCATTTTGAAGTGGTGGCAATAAGCACTAAAGGAAAAATTAGCATACTGGATGGACCCTTCAGCGCACAAAAACTGTCATTTCAGTGATTCAAATAGTGCTGCACGACCCAGCCGTTATCCGACGTTGAAATGTAAACCTAGGAAATCTATCCACCCAGTGTTTGGAGGAACGAAAGAGCAATGCTCACGAGGACATGTAGAAGTTACAATTTGAGCTTAAACAGATGCGTTGCCCATAAAAATAATGACCCATTACATACATGGATAGACTGCAATGTGAAGTATTGGTTCAATTTTATTTATGCTTGTTCGTGGTCTGTATGTTCTGGTCTTCGAAGACGGTATTTAGTATCCATTCTGTGTTATCATTAAAAAAATAACTAAAAAATATTGTAGTAGCCTTTGGGGTAGTTAGCTCCAGGGATGCTTATAACAGGGGATGGTAGTCTCAGATGGCACAGCGTCGTGGGTATTGGGGGTAGAAAGGGTACGTGGCAAGGGTAGCGGGGGTGAGCTAGAGGAAGAGGCATCCAATGAGTACGCAGGGGTTGTATCAAAACTATCATCATATTTACAATTAACTTAAATGGTTACGGGGGTTGTAGTATGAGCACATCTTACCTGAAACCCTCTGGTATGTCTTCTCCAGTCTCACTAATTAAAGTATGAACTTAGTTAAGTTGAGATCGATCCCCAGACGAACTAGTTTCGCCGTGTCGGTGAAGTCGGTTGAGAATGCGACGGATGACCTAATTTCTTTAAATACGTTTCAATAAGCTAACAACGCGACCCCGTGCACTACAATGCCGAGTTTCGTATATTTCACCATCTTACGACACTTTTCCATCTCTAACGCAATTCTCGGCCCTCGGTTCGAGCTACACCTATGGCTCACTACAATATACTCTGAATGCAAAAATGAGCGCCTAATTTCTTTAACATGTGCAACTTTCGTACTCTTTTGTGTAATTTGCACAATGAAAGAGAATGAACCTTAAGGGACCATAACTGGTTTCATTGAGGGGAAGTCTCTCTTAAGCTATACTGGATACAATGGAGATATTTCACTTTGGTAATCCTACATTATGAGGTGCCCAAAGCCACAAAGATTGGCAGTCTGTTGTGATCCTACATAGTACATAACTGCCTCTTTATAGCATTCGTGCCATAAACGTAGCATACAAACAACGAAACCTACTGATACTTCACCTTCCATTCATGTTTGTGCTTGACGTACACTTTACAGTCGCATCTGATAAGTAAATAAATAAATAATAGTTAAGTCTTAAAACCGGTATCTATGAAATCCTTACTTCATGGGACAAAATACAACTAAAACAACTTTTGTAATTCATTCCCTGGTTTATAGTTTGACTCCATCCAGATTTTCAATGCTACTTCTCTTCTAAGTTCTCAATGTCACTCCACTGTTTTTATCTAGTTCGACTTTCACTGGGACTTCACTTAGTTCACATTGTCACTTCACTAATGTGAACTAGCTCAGTCCCCTCTCACTTCATTTAGTTTTCACGATCACTTCACTTTCTTCGTGACGTAGTGGCGTAACGAAATACGCATAATGTAGCGTCTTCTTCAGGACGGTTTGTCGCTGGGGAGTCGAACACAAGACTTCTCCAATATCTCGCGGATGCAGCATTCACTGCACGTTCCAGTAGTCGCCATACACTCACTCGGAGAACGGCACTTTTCGCTGCACCAGAAACACACTCTCTAACTCGCTCACTGATTGAGAGACTCTCGCTCACTTGCGAGAACGCTTGCTTACATAACCAATGGAATCTTCCACAGAACATTCTCGAATTTTCTGGACACGCATCCTGCAGGCGGGGAAGGAAATTTCCAGAATCTTCTGGTTATCTGTCGATAGCGTTTCTGGTGTTTACGCTGGGCGAGCGCGTTGCTTATCTCTGTTTACATTTTCAATGCCCGGAGCCGATCTCCCAATAACCTCGGACTATCGCCGCTGCGTCACAATATACTGAGGTGTCGTCTACTGGCCGCTAGTTGAATTTTAAGCATAGCACTTACGGCCGGTAGCGGTGTTGTGCAGGTAGGCGGCTAACTGTTATGGTGAAGAGTTGTCTTGACCAGATATATGACGAATGAAGATATATCCGAGAGGGTTGTGATAAACAGCAATTTTAATTATAACGCATATATTACAAACCACGGTAGGAAACATTATTATTATTATTATTATTATTATTATTATTATTATTTACCACATTATGAGAACTTATACCAACACGACTTTATACACAAAATACATGTTTGTTGTAAGTTCGTGCAGGAATAAAGTTTGTTATAATCAATAAAATACAACGATTTCTTTACTGAAACAAATTGTGATTGGTTACAGATTATAGTCACAGATTAGCGATATGATTTCTGGACGTTAATAAATTGTTTAAATCTGCTGTTGCTCAAAGTAAAAATACTTATTTTTGTACAAACAATTAAAGACATAGAAAATACAAGCGGCATTGTTACCTGGTGCATTATTAGGTAAGATGCATATAAGTAATAATTTCAGATTCTTATTCGAAATGTCTTACATAAGAATGCGAACCAGATATTTCTTTCTTCCTCATTTTTAATGTCACACAAAATATTTTCATGTTCACAACTACTTTAAAAAAATATAGCTATTTCCTTCCAATCTCTTTGTAAATGGAATAAAAGCGCAATGCTATGAATATTATGATTCCGTTGTCAGATTGAAAAATAATTTTGCACTATTTTGATCCAAATAAAAACTATATTGTAGGGATTACGGTATTGATTTAGCAGCAAATACGGCACAACGCCACTATTGTTCCGTTCCTCCGCCGTTCCCATTTGCTTTCAGAGCGCCTCAACAAGGGCTCTGTGCACCACGGAGCAAACAATTGATATCTCCTATACTAAGTGGTGAAATGCAACATTTCAGTATTCTGAAATCGATTAGATCGCTGTTGCTTTGCTTGCTCAGTATATGCAAGCCACACAAAACCAGCCTTCTGTTTTAAGAACTGGTCTTAGCAGTAGTGACAGGTAAAGTAAAGGTATGCATCGCGGTGCCCCTGGAACCGAGGCAGAGCATCGCAAGTAGGCCATAACGTCCCTTTTTGGTTTCAACGTGACTCCTGGGAGGGAGGAGGGGAAGACCCGAAGGGCGGCCAGATCCGGATGCCACGGGCGCAAGCACGGACGGGGTCCCTAACGCTTCCAGACTGAATACATGCGGCTGTGCCCGGTCCTACCCACAAGCAACCAACCCCCGGAAGTCCTCTGGGGGAGAGACCTAACTAAAAGTTCCCGCAGCGATGTCAGGGAACAAACCTCTAAAGCGCGCAAGCCACCGTCCAGCCGCAACCCACCGAACACCGTCGCCTGGTCCTACAACCCTGAAACAAATGATAAGGAAGATGATGGGTACAGGAAATGAGGGTCACGAAGGTCGTGGTAGACGATGAACCACCCCAGCATTCGGCTGCCAACCTGGGGAAACCACGAAAAACCCATGTATCAGAGTGGGTGACCGCCGGGAATGGAACCCGGGACATCCGGAATATGGGCCACAGACGTTACCGCCTGAGCCATCACGCTCATTTAATAGTGACTAAGTCAATTACAAAAACAACATATGCTGTTGTTGCCTAACTGTAATTTGATAAAGACAACAGGTTCTACAACGTCATCAATAGCAGACAAGACCAAGAGAGCGCTCTAAGCAATCAAAACTGTATACAATGGACACAAGTAAAGACGATGCGTACAGTCCACGACAAAGAAAGTCATTGCATAAGTATGTGCTAAAGTCGTGCATCTTCAGGGAATGGTACCTAGTAGGTAGAGGAAGAATTAGTGAATTCCACCGTACAGGTCTTGAGGTCGCCTGAAAAGAAAATTTAGAAAAAGATCCGCGCGCGTGTGTGTGAACATCAGCATAACTCAAACACGAAATGTCGGATAAATACCAAACTTGGTATTTGAGTTCAGTACTTCCCACAGATGCAACGCAAACATTTTCAAGAAAAGGTTCAGCATGTCCAAATAGAACAGATTACATTAGGCATGTAACAACTCCCCAAAAGACGCCACAGCCCAAAGTTTTCTATTTATCACGTACACACTTATAGATTAAATCGCAGTTAGATGCTTCGTATTAGTGTTGTGATACTGAGCAGAAAATAGAGAAGCTACACATAGGAGAAAGCAAGAGAATGAACGAAATAAACAGTACGCAAATATCGAGCGGTTTTTCGGATTTTATATGAATTTATTTATAGAGACAAAATTATAAAGAAACTTATCAGAGAGATTCGAACCCACAACGATGCGTCTTGAACTTAGAGCAACTGCTATATCTGCTTTATTAGAGCAGCTATAACCTGGCTTGAGAGACCCAGAGCAGTAGTGCCTGTTCACAGCGTTCGTATACCATTTTTATAGGCATTTATATTTATTTTTTAAGTTCGATACTTTCCAACGTTGAATGTAAAGGCATGCTGTTGTTTCTGTCCGCTATAACCTAACTCAGGCATACATTATTGCTCAGTTACTTTTGTATCCTAACTGGGACGGACGGTTGTAATTTTTCGACAACATAAAACCAAATAATAAGGCACTGGTGGACCTCATATAATGTTTGGATTGAATATAACGTTGTTTGCAACTCGCATATAATTTTTGTTATACCACTTGAAACATTAGCACTTAATATTCACGTGTGTCACAAGCTAAAAGTTTTACACTAATCACATAAATAACCATTACTATATTATCGGTGCGTCAAAACGCTTTATTTAGATATTTATGGTGAATTTTTGGGTGGAATACAATACTTCATCGAAAAAGGTACTGTAAGTACGTGTAGAGAAAAAAGAAAAATTTTAGAACCCACTGAAACATTATACATTATATATAGGTTAGCTTATTTCATAACATTATCATCTGCGAATAATTCGTTTTTAATTACTTAAGAAACTCCACTGCCTCTGTGGTCTGGTGGTTAGTAGGCTAGCTTCCAATGTTAAAGAAAACCCAAAGATACAAAACAGTAAAACGAGTGAACATCATTGCCGATGAGCAATTACTCCAAAGGCAAAGCTGCCGATATGACCTTAGAGGTTACAGGCGGCATTTAAATGAAAAAACAATTACAACATTATGAAGTTTTCTTTGGTACATAAATGCTTTTGGAAAGGTTAAAGTCTTCTTTTCTGTTGGGCTTAAACTTATTGCTATAAAACGGACTTGTGATACGAATAGTTGAGTGTAGTTGTGTTTAAACAAATCCGCATTATCTAATATGAAACCATTTCGAGTTAAAATGTATTGTGATTAACGTAAATTGAATAGAGCATTTACTTTCTATACATGTACCCAGCGTTGATGGATACCCGTAATTTGGTAACGGGTAGAAAAGGTTATGTATGGAAGTTTTTTTTTTTTTTTTTTAAACATTTTCCAATTAAATTTCAACTGGCGTTAACTGTACAATTACTTGTTCTTGCATCCTGACATAATGATAGTAAATTTGGAAAATGTACACTTATGGAGATAAAATGTTTTCATGGCATTTACTTTACAGTAGTTGGGTATGTTTCAGAAACTTTAATCCCACTCTGAATCTGCCACTGTTAGCGTGTCCTAATGGACAACAGAAATAGTTCGCTGCTTCTTGGGGAGCATGCCATATTCCTTATCTTCCACACGTAAGAATGAACATTCTCAGACAAATCTATCCGTCGAAGCTATAAAACCTAATGCGTCTTACATAATATGTTAATTTTCTTTCTTTGATTTGTTCATGTTATCATAATTCCGAGCGGGAACTTCACAACCTTTGCTAGTTCCAAGCGCCATCTTTTGGAATTTGAAAACAAGTATCTACTGGTTGCGTGGAAATTTGCCGCGCAGTTCTCTGCTGCTAGCAGTTCAAGTTTTACCCTACAGACGGCAGAACGTGACGACATGGGTTTCGGACCTTCAGCTTTGCCAACCGTACGATCTGAATCTTACAAATACGATAATTCCGAGTCGTGTAAGATCTAACCTTGGATCGTACGCAAATTGTACGGTCCTTATGCAATTTCATATTTTTATGTTAAAGTGTATTTCACCATTTTAAGAACCATTCAGCATTTCAAATAAAATATGTTTATTTTGTGACTAATGCTTACACCGAGCGAGGTGGCGACACGGCAACGTGTGTGACTTGCATTCGGCAGGTTCCGGCTTCAAAACCCCGGGCCGACCTATCTGACCAAAGGTTTTTTTCGCGGTTTTCTTCGGTCGCTAGGCGAATGCTGGGTTGGATAATTTGATTCGCGAATTTTCGTATTATCTCTTTCATCACTACATTTCATTTCCTCCTTCTTCGTCGCCATAGCGGGCATTTGGTTGATCACTCATCCTGGATAAGCCATGATCCAGTGTTTGCTTGCTCATCAACAGGTATTGGCTTGCAAGTCCTTCGGGGTGTAAGTCCTACAAAGTGGAGGGTAATCCGTTAAATAATAATAATAATAATAATAATAATAATAATACTTTCTTATGTGGTGCAAAATCCAAAGGGAAGCGGAGGTGTAGCTAGGGGGTGTTGGTGTTTGAAGCTCTCTTACTTAAAAGAAATTAACAAATTGATAGCAAAAACAGCTTCGTTAAAATAATAGCATCTTTCTAGGTTGGCAGGAAAAATGCACTTACTTCCTAATCATATCACTGGTAGTGCTATATTTACGCATGCATGTCTTGGAGAATATGACCGAAGCTGACAGCAACAGAAATTGTACTTATATGGCGCTGGTACAACCATGTTAAGCGTAAATATGAATGGTTTCCAAATGAGTGCAATATCTCCCAGTTTGGAACATAACTGGGAATCTTATTTTGTAGTGAAATAAAATGGCCTGCAGCGTTAATATAGAGCACTTCAAAGCGATCATTAATCCCCATATTATAACACATTTGCCGCTTAGAATAGTACCCAAAACAACCTTCCTAATTTTAATTCCAATCGTTGCACCTTAAGCTGTGAATATAAAATCGATTTAAATATTTCAACTCAGGATCAATTCACATTTATCATTTGAATTGATACAAACTGTTTAAAAAATGGACCCCATTACATAACCCCCTCTAATAATTTTGTGGCTACGCTACTGGAGGGAAGTACAGGTGTAAGCGGAATCTGATCAAACTGAATGAAAACTGCAATTATTGAGCACAAATTCCTTACACATTCAGCAACCTTAGCCTGAAGGGTAAGAAATTTTAAACATGTGCTCGATCTTCATTTTAAAAAGGCTGTCTAACCTGGCCTCCTATCCCATATAGTTTGTGCAATTACACTCGCAGCAGGACGTAGGCTCGGTTTGCATTTAAAACGAAACATTTCCAAACTTGACTGTCCTGTTTATTTCCAAACTTAACCTTTTCAGGCTGCAGCTCTGGAATACTAATATGAATTTACAACCTGTGCTTTAGAAGCTTCAAGTTAAATTACAAAATAAATGACGAAGTTGCATTCATTAATCTTTAATTTTTACCTTCTGGTAACAATTGCAGAGCGATAGGATTTCTCATTTGGAAATCTGAGAATATTTCGAGTTGGAGGGATTATCATCTAAGTATGTTCAAATTTTATTTGGATTTGTAGCGTTTTTCTTTCTTAAGGTTTAAGAATTGATAAATAAATCATAATTATACTGCACGAGTTTTTCATTTTCTTTTGTTACTACTGTTACTTTTTCAATAATGCTTTGCAAACTGAGCAGGATGGCTCAACCGTCGTCTATAACATCTGTGGCCCACATTCGGGAGGTCGTGGGTTCGATTTCCGCGGCCGACTTTCCTGACCCATGGGTTTCTTCTGGGGTTTTCCCGGGTCGCCAGGCGAATGCTGGGAAAGATCATTATAAACTCCGAATTTCTTGTCCCTCCATTTCCTCTCCATTTTCATTTCAGTTCACCCTTCATCTGCTTGGTTTGGGTTGCAAGTGTCGGCGGGAAGTCTCGGGCGTGTGCATGGCAGGGGAAAAGGTTGCTCTGTGGAAACCTTCGTCTCCCGGACTGCGAGCGGTCTCCGGGTCCCGGGCTCCCCAGGGATGTGTGTAAGTCCACAGGGTGAGGGGGGCCGGCTGCACCAGCCAGCATCCGGGGAGTTCAAATTTGTAAATGGTAGGGACTCTGCCCTCTGCTGTCGTGCCTCCTGGTCCGGCCGCCCTCTGTCTGCTCTCTTCTCATCCCTCCCCCCCGGGGTGCCCTATCAGGGGCCTTTGCACATATCTGCATAGGTCGAGGTGCTAAGTCCCCCTCTACTTTTAGTCCTATCCTAATCTAATGCATTTGCAATAGTTATCTTATCTTCCTTAACGGCGGGGGCTCGGCACTGATCCAGAGTGGATATTGTACCTACGCCTAACAAGAGTGCGTTCCTTCGAGAAAGGATGAGGTGAGAGGAGACACCGGGCGGCCGGATCCTTTAGCGATGGTGCAGCAATGAAAGGGTCCCAGACGTAGACGTAGACGGACAGACAAACCGGGGACCCCGCACCACACAGAGGGGTCTGACTCCCCTGAAGGGGGTTCGCATACCCCGGCAGCCAGCAGAAAGCCGAAGGACGGAAGGAGTTCACAGAGAGCATCCTTTTCCCCTGCCACGCAGCACCAAAACACCATCACCGATACTTCCGACCTTGAAACAGACCAACGGGATGAAGGACGAATGAACTGATGAATGGAATGAAATGGAGGAACAGGAAACTCGGGGGCTGAAAGAAACCACTCCAGCATTCGCCTGACGACCCGGGAAAACCTCCGAAATACCTATGGGTCAGAGTGGGCGGTCACCGGGGATCGAACCTGGGACCTCCCGAATGCGGGCCACAGATGTTGACGTCTGAGCCATCCGCTCGGTCATTTGCAACAGTTGTTCAAAATAATGTTTTAATAGTGCCAATAGCAACCTCAATATTGGACCCACAATGGCATGGTACGTCAAGGTTAATCACTTCAGCTTCCACACTGTATTTTCTTAACTGGGCCAATATTCTCTTTTGGTCCCTCTGCATTAAAAATCTCTCACCCATAGTAGGAGATATCAAAATAGATTAGAAAGTGGCACACAAGTGCCTATAAATTATTTTTACGAACTCAGAAGGGATTTTGAATCCTCCTCTTTGCAGGTAATCAAAATAGGTATATGTCATTTACTTTGTCCCTCTTTAATAAACAATATAGATCACGATACATATCACAGCCAGTATTTGTAAGTGCATTCATTTTATGTGAAAAACATAACCACAAACCTATGTTTCTACAGATTCATCTACATGTGTATTTATCAGACTGTCAGAATCCAAAACTGGAATAAAGTACACAACTTCACAAGAATTGCTACATTCAGCCAGAGTCATAATATCCTGCAACTGCAGTTTGCTTTCCTTCACCATTTAAAAAATTGTTCGTACTCTAGCTTTTTCTCTGGTTCCACAACTTCTGGAAAAGAAGCACTGTAACTTATCCCAAATAAACGTCGATACCGTCCAAATCTTTATTCCAGTTGAGCAATTTGGCAATTGCCAGGCAATACGTAACTTATTGGAAGAGCTGACAAAGATTACTCAATTATATTTATAAGCCCACCTGTACTTCTTTCTTTGGCCAAGAATACATCTTTACTTAACGCATATACGTTAAAATTGTTCCATATAACTGCACAAACTTCGTTAGGAAAATAACCCTTTTATCATTAGCATCATTAATGGACCTGTATATTCAGTTATCTTGTTCTCTTATTTCTCTGAAAAAGAACTGAAACTTTTTTATCATACTTTTACTGTTCGTAATATCCCAAGGTCTAATTATTTCCAGGAATATACAGGTATCCTGCCATTTTCAAAGCTGCAATTGTGTTGTGCTGGAACACATTGTCTACAGCAATACATTTTGTCCTCCCAAAATGTTAGGAAATAAGATTTTGCTGCTCAGTTTGAATGCTTTCTTTAGAAGACAATGTTCCTCACTTTGATAATATGCCCTCAAGTTACCAAAACTAGCAAGATTTATGGTATCACCATTGAAATCTAGGTATTCAAGACACTTTTCATAAACTTTTGCATTTATCCAATTATTTCTTACATTTTTAAAAATATGTACAAAATCATAAATAAGGAATATATCTGACTCAAGATCTAGATTAGACATAAGTTCAGTAGGCAAAAGGAGTCATATTTTGGTTAATCCTATTGTCGTCTGGTATCACCCACAGTACTCTGAAACTATAGATCTGTAAAACTGTAATCAGTTGTAGATTGTAATTGTTCCCCTGACAAACCGTTCACTGGAACTAGCTTTACCACTTCCTTGAAACTGCCAAAAGAAAAACTAATCATAGAAGTGGGAAAGTTTTAACAACACCAATCACTTTTCTGCAACATCTGTTACAGACTGCCCTTTTAAACTGAACTTACTACTAACGTACAATTCTTCAATTTGAAGAGAAAATATTTTCTCCCTGTTACTTAATGCCTTAGGCACACGAGATAGATAATGAGATGAAACTGGTGTTCCAGATTCTGGAGATACATTTAATGAGGATGCAAGATGCTGTAAATGCCGTTTATGAGGCAAAATGAAATGCCCCCTCAGATACTGGTAGGCATTAGTAGAAAGGGAATAAGCCATGAAAGCAAACACATTTGTAACAGGGTCATACGGAGCTTTCCTTAGCATTAGCAGCTTAACTTGATCAAATATTAGACTTATCTTGGCAGCGGTGGCTGTTCCTCCTTCATCAGCTGAGTCATCAACTAGTTTCAAGGAACCATATGAATTTTCTAGATAATAGTTAGAGTCTAGGTTACATGAGCTATATTGTACCTATTGTTGTACCGCACTAACAAATTTTCTAATTCAGACCACTTTGTAACTTTGAGGTTACCTGACAAAATCATGGGCTGGAATTTCAATCCTTTTATGCTGCAACTTAATTACCAAATCACTGGTGATAATTATACATGTAACTTCTAAAGGGACACTCACAATCCCACCACGGTCACTTTTTAAAATGCACAAATGCAAATGATCGTTTACTAGTTTTGAATATCAGGTTAAGTGATCTATGTGTTGGGAATGTTCATTCACGAATTGTTCAAAACTGCCTGTGTAAGAACTGGTCAATTTTTTGCTCTTCGTTTTGTTGAGATCCTCGGCGTTGTTTTTCGGGTTGTTTTCTCGGCAATGACGCTGGTGTACTTGAGGTATGATGGCAACTTGTAGTATACTTGAGGCACTGCAGTGTCCACCAACTTTGCATACGTTAGCAGGAAATTTTGAACAATACCATCAGGGTTTTTGTGTTTCTGGTACCTAATCACATCTTGCTCTGCAAAGTGGTTTATGCACAGCAGCATTCTGTGAAGATGTCCAATCTCGTCAGGGAATTGCTTGTGGCCACAATTTTCTGTTACCTTCATCTCTCGGCAGTCTAAATGTCGAAATTGGGGTTCCCCCTTTTAGTGTGCTGTCGTAATTCGACTTGCAGCCTGGGACATAACACCTTCTTGGTATATGCAATGCAAATTGTTCATTGAGGTTAAAATAACGAAAATGTGGAGTTTTGTTATTTTAATTATTACGGCAGAAACAGATATAGCTCAATACTCACCTGTTTATTTACAGTATGCAAACTGAATAAAACCATAGTTGTGAACTATACTCAATCATGGTGATCTCATATTTACAGCAATCAAATTAAAAGCATACGTTGATCACACATGCCTCACCACCTTACTAACATACAGGATGTATCGTTATTGGTGTCATATATTTGGGGGCGTGTTCGTGACATCAAAACAGTTTAAAAGGTTCATATGTACATGGGTCTGAAAATCAACCGTTTCGCTGTTATAGGTCAAAGAAGATGTATTCCATGAGTGAACAGACGGATATGCACTACACGTATGGCCTTGCAGACGGCAATGCAGCACAAGCATGTGAACTTTATGCAGAAAGGTACCCTGAAAGGCAGTTACCGTGTGCAAGAACATTCGCACGAATTCACCAACGCTTGAGAGAGAATGGCGCATTTGAGAGGAGTACTAGGGATGTTGGGATACCAAGAGCGGTACGAGGCAGTGAGTTTGAAGAACGAGTTATTCGTGCTGTGGATGCAGACCCACCACAAAACACAAGACGTATGGCTGTAAGGGAAACAGTTAGTCATATGACTATCTGGAGAATTCTGCATGAAAATCTTCTGTACCGGTATGACCTTCAACGTGTGCAAGGATTAAAAGAGGCGGACTTTGAGCCAAGAAGACGTTTCTGTCAACGCATGTTACAGCAGTGCGCTGTGTTCATCAATTTCCTAGTCTGTATCTTATTCACGGATGAGGCTGGTTTTACTCACGACGGCATCTTGAATTTTCATAACACTCATAATTGGGCATTTGAAAATCCTAATGAAGTACGACAGGACAACCATCAATAAAGATTCTCTCTCAACTTTTGGGGTGGAATCATTCATGATCACCTTATTGGACCCTACTTCTTCCCTCCGCGTCTGAATGGATAAACCTATCTCCAGTTTCTCAGAAATTAGTTGCATCACTTAACTGATAATGTGCCTCTGGACATCATTACACGATGGTGCTCCAGTTCATTCCAGTATGATAGTTCGTAAGTTTTTGAATGATTGATTTCTGCAAAGATGGATTGGTCGAGGGGGACCCATTGCATGGCCTGCTCGATCGCCTGATTTGAATCCAATGGATTTCTTCGTCTGGGGACATTTGAAGTCCTTGGTTTATGCGACTCCTGTACCTGATGATATTTTGAGAGGACGTATGCAAACTGGATTTGACCAAATACGAAACACACCAGGAATTTTCAACAGAGTACCCAGAGCATGGAACGCAGTCTTACTGCATGCATCGAAGCAAGAGGAAGCCACTTCGAGCAATTTTTGTAACTTTCGATTTTGTGTTGTAACTCTGAAATAAACGATTTTCAGACCCATGTTCATATGAACTTTTTTTACTGTTAGTCAGGAACACGTCCCCCAAATATATGACACCAATAAAGATACAGTCTGTATGCACATGGCACCGGTCAACCTCCTACGTTGTCACATTTCCAACAGTATAGCTTGTAAGATTCAGAAAGCAGTGTGCAGACATATGTGTTGGTGTTCTATATTATAGCGGCTGTCAGCAGTTCTATTGTTTATCTTTCCTCGAGATTAGAGAAGGATGCGTTTTAGTATCAGTATCTCCCAAACCCAGTACTTACTTGTCATTATCGATTTTTATAAAAAAAACAGTGAACTGATACAGAACCACAGTATGACTCAAATGAGTCAACTCCGGTTCTTCCCCTAGGCTTATCGCTGGGTTTATTTACCATCCGTGTCGTAATGGAAAGTTAAAAAAATACTATTCACAAATATAACAAACAGCCTACTTCAAAAATTCCAACCAGACATTAAGTTTATTATTACTAATTAAAGTCCCAGCACCAGTTTGCTCTGAGCCAAGTAGGCTTCAGGAATCTTTGAGGTGGAAGAAAAATGAGATATAAATTGTTTACACCTAGCTGCTTTACCCCAGCAATAGTGCTAGCAACATCTAAGTTTCCTATATTCTCACTTCCATTCCACAACAGGCAGAGCAGAAGCGCACATGTTAGAACCGAATCAGTTAGTGGTGAAATAAACGTATATTTGATACTCTTATGTTTTGAAAGCCTGTTTAAAGTGAGCATTGATTTCAACGAAATATGCATGTAGGTATAATCACATATTGATCGGAAGTAATATTAAACTAACCACAATTGGGCCAGAACCTTCCCTTCTTAGCGTCCACCCGAACCGAGGACTTACACTTCCCATGACGCCTGACGGCCACACGCCCGGGATGAGAGCGAGGAAGTGGGTGATAGATGTAGATGAGAGATGAATGCTAGGAGAGGTGATGATGGAGCACCGGTGGAATGAAACATGGCGGGGGAAACCGGAGAAAACCCACCCAGACGCCTGTTTGTCCACCACAAATCCCACATGGGAAGTAATATTGACTTCGGTATATTGTCTTGAATTGCCAGGATAAAATCGAAAGATGGCAACGGTGCACCAAACACACCTAAGAAAACTAGATTAGATAGTAAACACAAAAGACGAAAGCAGAAATATAGAAAGGAATGGGAAACAATAACTGAGTACAAGGGAATGGTTTGTCGTTCTCCGTGGTGTAATGGTTACCATGCTGGCCTCTCGTTCCCGAGGCTCAAACCCGGCGGAGGGCGATGGATTTTTTCGGGCGTAAAAATCCTTAGCATGGCTTCCTTCGGAAGGAAAGTAAAGCCGGTGGTTCCGTGTCGTAGATTTACGGCACGTAAAAGAACCTCAAACCTGATAAAGAGGCCTCTGAGCAAAATTACCGGTCTTTCACGTCCAATATAGAATGAGACGCTAAGGACCGCAGCAGTTAAAGAGCGTCCATAAATAAAATTCAATTTTAAATTTAAGGGATGATTGTGCACAGATGATTCAAACGCAGGGTTTGCAATGCAACATTTGTTTCTGAACTCGGTTGCGTAAAGAAACATTCAAAAGGTGAATCACTTAAAAAAATGAAGGCCGGTTCGGATAAAGGTATATCTATTATGTCATCATTTCTTTAACAGCCTAACACTTCAATGAGCAGACTAGCCCATATAGCAGAAACCATCAGAGTTCATAGCAGAGCATAACCTTCCTTTTCATGGGATGGGTCATTTAGGGAGTGTGGTTAAAAGTTGCTTTCCTGATTCAAAACTTGCCAATACCATTCAACTGCACCGTACAAACTGCACAAAATAGTAACTAATGTCATTGGAGAAAGTCACAAAATCAAGTTGGCAAAGCTCTGAAGTACACGCAATTTAGCGTATTAACGGACTATTCGACGGATTAGGGTCGATCGAACATCATGTGTTGTAGTGAGACACTTCGACCAATCTACAAACAAAACTGAAGGTAAATTTTGGAACCTTTGTAACATTTTCGAAGAAGGTAACTATAGAACAGCAAATGAAGACACAACTGCTGAAAACCTTATGAAGTCATTTTCTGAATATCGCATTTGGGGGGAAAAACAATGTTTTTTAAAGTATTTATTTAAGGTTGCAGAACTCATGTTTTGCGACCACAATATTACATAAAATACATTGGACATACAAATCAATAATGAAGCAACAAAGACTATTTCTAGAACGTACATAGAATATTACATAGGTATTAACAGTAGCATGACATATCATTAAGGAACACAAAGTCAGGCGTGAGGCGGTACATATTGTATACTTACATATTATATGCATATTGTAAACATATTGTGTATATAGTGATTTATATGTCTGAATGTTTTACTTATAAAAACTGTTTATATGTTTTAATTATAAGAAACTGAATTTAAGTATACAACTGATGTCTAGTGGCCCCGCTAAGCTGACTTCCTGGACACGCCCCCTTCAACAGGGCACAAGGGTGGACGAAGCAAGTGGGGTGAGAGACATGTCACTTTCTGGATGGCTCGAAAATTCGTTGACGCGAGGGGTGCAGGATTCCAAAGATGTTTGCTGACGTGAGCCAATAAGGCTAGCTGAAACAGATTTAAAATATATAAATGAGCGAATGAGATTCAATGTATCTAAACGCCCGGGGAAAATAGCGTCTGTAAGCGTTATAGCTAGTCTTGTATAAAAGGGAGTGTGAGGTTGAAACGGGGCGCATTTTCGAGATTAACATTCTAGTTGCTTCGTGCTAAGCTATCTACTTATAGCAGAATGAGGCGTGTTAAGGGGTTGACGAGTGGCAATGGCGTCGTGTCAATAATTAGTAAAGTGTCAGCAGTTAATAAAGCCAAGTGTAAATAATTAGTGAATTCAAGTGTCAACAGTTAATAAAGTCAAGCGTCATTCAATAAAGCCAAGTGTCAATAACTAGTGTCCATTCATCCACCTGCACGACCACGCCTGAGATAAGAGAATAGCCGAGGGAAACGTAGACTACATCTTGGCAGCTAAAAACCCACCCACACATACTTATCGTCTGAGAAAACAACCCACAACCTATCCGCCACATGTGTCACAATTTAAATTGATGTATACATTGAAGTATATTTAAAATAACACATAATATTATGATGGAACTTCTGTTTATTTAGAGCAGTAGTAATTTCTGATATTCTGTTTGTATGTAATGGATTTAATTTAATGATGGGATCTAGGACCTGCAATGCTTCAAGATTGACGCTTAAATGTCCTGGGGTAGTAATTTTGAAATATGTGTGCCATTCCTTCATTTATGCACAAGTGAGGCGCTCTGAAGACCTTGCTAGGAGTATTTATAATTATTAAATCAAGTGCAAAGAGACAAGCGCAGATACAGGAATTTGAAGCATTTTTTGGATCCTAAAATTCATAAGATGTTACACCCATCCCAAACACGATGGCTGAGTTTCTGAATTCTGGAGCAATAGGATGCACTGCGTTTGTACTTTGACTCTAAATTCCTGGAGGAAAGACTGATCGCTGAGAAAGAAATCCACTGCTGCCGAATAATCTATTTGTAAAATTGTTTTATCTGTTCTTGGCCTGGGTCTTATCCAAATTCACAGATTTGAAAAAAAAGTATTTTCATAGCAGTAAAGTAATAATCATACATTGCACCAAAAATGGTTACAAGGATTTTCTTCTCTGCTATTTGGAAGGTCAATATGTAATGCAGACCAATTTGGTTGATGTTGACTCAAATATCAACTTCCATTTCACGGCAAAGCTTCTTTATGACAACCAGATGTATTTGGCAGTTGAAATTATAAGAGCTGTACAAACTCAGAAATCCAGAGTCACCCATAACACTTATGAGATTTATACTTAAAGTGTAAAACTTTTTAAAAAACGGACTGTACAGAGTGAAAAAAGAAATATTCATTCAGTAATGATTAATGCATTTACTATCTATGCTAACTACCAAAAGATCTCTATCTAGCAAAGAAAGGGAAGTGCTGCCATCTCTGCTACCCCTTGTCTTTAAGTTACCGAGAATTGTCTCTTCAAACGACAACACTAGGCTTCAGCAGATTTATGATGACTGGAGTAAACTGCCCCTATATAATTTTGATGACAGCCTTTTAACATGTAGTGAAAATGATGAATTTTTGGGGAAATACTATCACCAAAAACATCATTTGACGACAGAGTATTTCCCGCATTGCCCGAGTTCGCTCTCTTTGCACTCTCTTTCCCACATTCTAACGCGAATTGTGAGGATCGGAAAAATTAATTTAATTAAAGTTAAAAGCAGAAATAGGCTTATCACTTAGACAGTGAAAACTTCAACTTGCAAGTCAGTGTGTCCAAGATTTATGCACAATTTTTCAGTTGACTCTATTAAAAGCTTGCCAAGACCGGCTGAGGTCTGTAAAAAGTATAATTAATTTCAATTAATTATATATAATAATAATTTTGCACAATGTTTAACCTACCACCGGAAGTACTAGATTAATGGGGATACTGAATATAAAATAATTGACCACGCCCTTATATTTTATTGATATTGATTATTGTCATTCCATGTGAAGTCAAACACCCATGAAACTCCAAGTCATCAAATCTCTTCGACATTTTTTGTATGCATTTGATACTTTGAAATAGAAGACCATTTTTTTGTCCGTAACTTCAATATTTTGTGTACCAGCCAAAGTAAACATTTTTGAAAAAGTGGGTGCGCATCCATACATAATCGCTTTTTATCTTCCGTTCAAATTCTGGTATAAACTCCACATTGGACTCGTTTTAAAGCTTATGGAATCTACTTTTAAACATAGCTAGAATGAATCTGATTCAACAGATTAGTTATTTGTCGCCGAAATTTGGACTTTTAAAATTCAATTTTGGGTCGTATATAGACAGCCTAAAAATATTTTTTTAAATATAAGCGCATTCTCCGTTTAGTGGTGTATACATGTGCAAAGGTTCAAGAGGGCATTCGTTCAAATATATTTATAAGAAAACATTTTCTCAGCCGGAATCCTCCTCATGATAACGAAGCGTAGCAGCGTCCGCCTGGAGTGTGAGAGGAGAGGGGATGGCGCGGCGACTCGCAGCTATTATGAGTTACTCAAGGTTATTCTTGTGAATCACTTCTGGATGTAAAAAAACAAACAAACTCGTATTACGGCAAACCAGATTAGGAATTTCCTTCCACAGACACCAGTCCAGAATATTTAATTTGTGGAGAGAGGCTACAGTCTGTGTCGTTTGTGAGTTTAATTCGTTAAACTGAGTTGTGAATATTCGTTAAATATTTAATATGAGTAGTACCAGTGTCACTACAAAACAGTATGATTGTTGCTTTAACCCCTTCAAAATTAGCAAACACGTGTTCAAGAGAAAAAAGAATTTGCGATCCTGGACTTGAAAATGCTTTTAAAACTGAAAATGAAGGACGTATAATGTCCCCAAAATTAAGAGTGTGCACCTCATATGTATAAGAATTTTTCAAATTCCAGATACGAGTGAAAACAAAGAGTGACGTTTGTGAATCTAGTGTTGCTGAACCTAGGGTAGGTCAAATAAATGAAAGTAGCTCAGAAATTGATAGCTCACCTTCACATCAGAGTAGCGATGCGAATGGGATCAAGGAAAGTGGTAATGTTTAAAATCTTAATACTAGTTTGCTATCAATCTTAGGCGAATCGCTCATACAGAAAGGAAAACTGTCTGAAAAAATATCCATCCCAGAAAATACAAAAAATAACAGAAAACCTTAAGGAGAAGGTATTTACATGAAGTTGGGTCGGTCCCAAAAGAAAAACAGGATTCAGAAATAATTCAGAAGCTGATAGCTTACATAGTAGAGATGATTGGAACTTAAAAATTCAGATTTTGACTGCCAGATCTTACAGCCAAATTAAGGAACATTTTGGCAATAATATTTCGAACCACATGATAAATGTAACAAAAACATTAGCTTCAGAGAAAGGTATTATGTCGACTCCTGAAACCGAATCTGGTAAACCGTTAGAATATTCTGTGGTGGAAAAAGTATTAGCTTTACATTTCAGCGTTATGGCGAGAAAAAACAGTATATTTCGTTAACGAAGGAGGACAGAAAATTAAAAAACAGAACAGATTGATTTTGTGCAATCTAAATGAAACCTTCCGCAGCTTTAAAGATACATTTATCCGATATCAAAACAGATGTCTCAAAATTTGCTCAACTGAGACCTAAATAGTGTAGGTATACTTCTAGGTACCCAAGGTACGCATTCCGCTTGTGTTTACATTCATCATGAGAATGTGAAAACAAATGGGGTTTTATTTATAGACGCTCTTTAACTGCTATGGTTCTTAGCTTCTCATTCTATATTGGGCGCGAAAGACCGGAAATTTTGCTCAGAAGCCTCTTTATAAGTTTTGAGGTTCTTTTACGTGCCGTAAATCTACGACACGGGACCATCGGCTTTACTTCCCTTCCGAAGGAAGCCATGCTAAGGATTTTTACGGTCCCCCCCCCAAAAAAAAAATCCATCGCCCTCCGCCGGGTTTGAACCCGCGAACTCGGGAACTAGAGGCTAGCATAGTACGAAGGCTGTCCCAAAAGTGTCCGACCTGACGTATATATAGGGGTTGTTGTTTCAAACAAATGACTATGGTAGAAAGTACCATCTTATAAAGCTAAGTTTGCAGTTTAACGATGCTACGTTGTTTAGTAATAGTTTGGCAGCCATTAATAGTGAACTCTCTCGGCGAATTTGTAAACATGGATAAAACTGGCCATCGTTATGTGATACAATACTTTCATTTGAAAGGTCTTTGTCCAACTAATATTAAAGCTGAGCTAGGTTCTACTCTGGGGGAGTCTGCTCCTTCGTTTACAACAGTAAAATATTGGGTGGAAGAGTTTAAGCGAGGCCGTACGAGTTGCCAAGACGAACATCGCAGTGGTCGACCAAATGAGGTGACCACGCCAGAAATTGCAAAGAAAAACCACAAAATGGTATTGTATGACCGTCGACTGAAAGTGCGAATGCTAGCAGACATCGTAGGCATTTCAAAAAGTGCTGTACATCGCACACTAACTGAAAATTTAGACATGAGAAAGCTGTGCGCAAGATGGGTGCCGCGTTTACTCAAAATGGAACAAAAACAGCGTCGTGAGGAGTTTTAGTCGAGTGTTTGGCGATGTTTCGCTGCAATAAACCCGAGTTTTTGCGTCGATTCATAACCATGGATGAAACGTGGGTCCATCACTTCACACCTGAGACGAAGCAACAGCCAAAACAGTGGATTGAAAGGGGAGAATCAGCTCCAAAGAAGGCAAAGACAGTTCCATCTGCAGGCAAGGTCATGGCATCAGTTTTTTGGGATGCGCGTGGGATAATTTTAATTGATTATCTTCAAAAAGGAAAGCAATCAATGGCGAGTATTATGCAAACTTATTGCAGCGTTTGAATGACGAAATCAAGAAAAAACGGCCGCATTTAGCGAAAAAGAAAGTTCTGTTTCATCAAGATAATGCACCAGTTCACACATCCATTATCGCCATGGCCACAATCAATGAGTTAAAGTTCTAATTGCTTCCTCGTGCACCCTATTCGGCAGACTTAACCCCCTGTGATTATTTTCTGTTTCCAAAGTTGAAGAAATAGCCTGGTGGTAAAAGATTTGCCAACAATGAAGAGGTGGAGTTTGCAATTGATGGCTATTTTGCAGAACTCGACGGTTCTCACTATAAGCTATCGAAGCTGTTGAACATCACTGGGAAAAGTGTATCGAGCTGAAAGGAAACTATGTAGAGAAATAAAGATGTATTTTCCCAAAATTTTTGTGTTTTCTTTGTTAGGTCGGGTACTTCTGGGACAGCCCTCGTACCACTATGCCACGGAGGACGACTAACATGAGAATGTGAAACTGATGCTTGATGAAATAAACATTTCCCATCTTACTGCAGACTCAGGTATTGTCCGTAAATTATAAAGACTGTTTCTCTCAAATAATTTGTAACCACCAGATTTCTATTTAAGGAAATGTGTTAACTGACTAGGGAATGAAAACTTAGTCAATAATATTCAGGACATTTTCGAAGAAAAAAGTACAGCAGGTGACTTATAAACAGTGGATAACCGTAGATCGTGCAAATTTAGAAATAATACAATCCCCTTTTGAAGACTTTCTGGGGAAAAAAAATTCAGCAAAACTTTCGGATCTTTTAACTTGATACCGGAAATATTCACTCGTATGACTAATACTTTTATAAAGATATGATAAGGAGATAGATAAATGATTGCTGTAATACATTCCATATATTAAATCAATGCATAATGCAAGAAGAAAGGGTTACAAGTTTACAAGTGAATAAAGAACTCATTACCAGGTAAACTACGTGTTACAAAAAAGCGATTAGTTAGAAGTCAGGGTAGCTAAGGCAATTAGGTGTTCCGGCGAACTCAGTCAACAAGAAGTCCATTAGCTCAAGGTTCAGGCAGCTAGAACTCAAGACATTAAGAAATAAGTGAGGTGTGAAAGTGCACGTAGTCCAGTTCTGAAAACTAGAAAGAGAAAGAATTCTTGGAATTTAGCAAGTCAAAGAGTAAAAGTTGTGTTTCAGATGCAAATTAGCTTAAGATTTGGCAACGTATGATGTAGGAATTTTGGTGGGTTAACTGTAAAATAGGCGGGACTTAAGTTAGTAAAAGTGCGCGCGTTTTTTTAAATTAGCGTCTTTTATTTTCCTTTCGTTTACAGCCTTAGGGGCTTACAGTCTTTTACAGTGATTGACAGTCCGTTGCGCCTAAGGACCGCGCTAGGTTATCACATATTTAGCGGTAGCCACGAAGAGCTTTGTCGGTAAGCATTTTAGCTTCTGGTAAATATTGCGGGAATAGTTATTTCACAGTTATTTGATAATTCGGAAGTTAGCAGATATAATAATTGAATTCTTACAGTTTCTCCTGCTAAGATTCAGAATCAGTTTAATTCTTCATCTCAAACGGTCGGCAACTCGCTTCAATAGCTCAAGTATTAGATCACAATACATTCTCAATCAATTTAACTGGTGTTGTCTATCCTCAACCCACCCACGCATACCCTTAGACATAGATCTCATCGCTCACCACTGTAGCAGCGGCAGCAGATTCATCAGCAGATATTGGAGACGGCATCAAAAGTGCCACAAATAGGGTATGTCGTCAAAATCGTCAAACGTCGTCATACTTGGTGACATCACGGAGCATCGAATTGGGGAAGACCATCGGAAGTTGAGGGTGGCACACTGGGAATTAAACTCAGTGACCGACAGCACGAGAAGGAAGGAAGGAAGGCAATCTAGAACGACGGTAACTCAGGCTACACGGGTACACGGCGAGTAAGAAAGAAGAAGGAAGACATCATCATCATTAGACAACAGTGATTGCATCAGGTACTGAGTATAAATTTATTCATTGCAATATTGTGAACATGTACATTTTAATTCATGTAGATGTGGTTAAAAAGTGGAAAAAAGTTAGGTGATAAGGATTCAGTAGAAATAATGGAAGAACAGGTGGGAGAAAGTAGTAGTAGGCATGAAGTTGTACAGAATAGAGTAACAAAATGGGAGAAAATAGTCGAAATCTGCAGAATAAGCTAGAGAAAGGGAAATAGGAAATAATAGAAGCCAGGAGAAAACAGTAGATATTTCAGGAATAGAGGGAAGTGACTTTAGGGTGATGATTGAGATGTTAAAATGTATGAGGGAGGAAAGTCAGAAAGGAATACAAGAGCTAGGAACTAAAATACAAAAGGAGCTGGAAAAGGAGTATCAAGTATGTATTAGAAATGTTCAAGGAGGAAATTAAAGGAGGAAATTAAAGAAGAAATAAGTAATGTTAGAAAGAAGTCAAAGAAAATATAGAACAGCTTAGGGAAGAAATAGAAAATGTTAGAAATTAGCAAAATAAATAAATAAATAAAAAAAATCTGAAAAAATTTGCAAATAGATTAGTGAAAAATCAGTAATAGAAAATAGAAAATTGAGGGAGGAAGCAGCAAAGAAATTAGAAGAAAGTAGAAATAAGCAGGAAAAAGCGGAAAGGGAAGGTAGGAGACGGGCTAGAAATTTAGAAAAAGGAACAGTTCAAGTTAAAGATGTAGCAGCAGAAATGACAGAAATAAAACCCATGTTGGAGAATTTAAGAATAGCTGCCAATGTACAGAGTTCTAGTTATAGTAATATAGTGAACTAATAGCACGAGACGAAGCAATGCAGAATGCATCAGCGGACATCCGGTAGCCGAATATGGGTGCAAGCACTTGAAATAGTGAACCGAGACATGTTACTGTACATAGATATGGAGGTCAGAACCGCAACATGTACTGGCCTAACCATATTCTGAATAAGATTTCACCGCCAAGTTTTGAGAACGAGGACTCGGACGATCCGAAATCCTTTATTCGAGAGTTGCAGGAGTATTTCAATGCGAAATGTATACCAAAGTATAAAATGACAATTGTTAGATGTTTAAAAGCAAATGCGGCAACTTGGCTGGACATAACCATAAGAAACGACAATGACTTCAAGAACAAGACTGGGACAATGACTAACTGGAGCTCTAGCTCTAGCCCTAGCACTAACCCTAGCTCTAGCCCTAATCCTAACTCTAGCTGTAGCCCTAGCACTAACCCTAGCTCTAACTCTAGCTCTAGCCCTAGCACTAACCCTGGCTCTAGCCCTAATCCTAGCTCTAACCTTAGCACTAATCCTAACCCTAACTCTAGCCCTATCACTAACCCTAGCTCTAGCCCTAATCCTAGCTCTAGCCCTAGCCCTAACACTAGCTCTAACCCTAACCCAAGTTCTAGCCCTAGCCCTAGTCCTAACTCTAGCTATAGCCCTAGCTCTACCCAAGCTCTAGCCTTAACTCTAACCCTAGCTCTAGCCTTAGCTCTAGTTCTACCTAGCCTTAGCTCTAGCTCTAGCCCTAACGTCGTCCTCCGTGGTCTAGTAGTACTATGCTAGCTTCTATTTCCCAGGGTCGCAGTTTCAAACCCGGCGGAGGGCGATGGATTTTTTCGGGCGTAAAAATCCTTAGCATGGCTTCCTTTGGAAGGCAAGTAAAGCCGGTGGTCCCGTTTCGTAGCCTGATAAAGAGGCCTCAGCCAAATTTTCGGTCTTTCATGTTCAATATAGAATGGGACGCTAAGAACCATAGCAGGTAAAGAGAGTCCATAAATAAAACCCAATTTAATTTTCTAGACCTAGCCATAGCTCTAGCCCCAGCCCTAGCTCTAGTTTTAACCCTAGCCTTAGCTCTATCTCTAGTCCTAGCCTTAACTCTAGCTCTAGCCCTAACCCTAGCTCTTCACTATCTGCCGGGTTTTAAAGACCCGTCAGATGATGTATAGAATTATGTCACAGTACACCGACTTTTTATGATCTGCCTAGGATCTTCGCGATATTATGGATTTCAGCAAAAGCCCATATGTAGATATAAACTATACGACCGTATCACTCACTTAAGTGCTTGTACAGTGCCACGGCTGTGCATTTCGATGCCATGAAGTCGTTTTTAAGCGTTTCTAGCTGATACCGGAATTCTTGACTTGTACAATTAATAAATTTATAAAGACATGATAAGGAGATAAATAATAATTGTAGTAAATAATTTCCATATATTAAAAACAATGCAAGATGTAAGAAAACGAGTTACAATTCTGCCAGTGGATAAGAAGTCATTACCACTAAGTTACGTGTTGAGGCAAAGCAATTAGGTAGACGTTTGAGTAGCACAGACAATTGAGTGTTCCGGCGAACTCAGTCCACAAGAAACCCATTAGTTCAAGGTACAGGTAGTTAAAACTCAGTACGTTAAGAAATCAGAGAGTTGCATGAAAATGCAGTTTAGCAGTTCTGAAAATTAGAAAGGGAAAGGAATTCTTGGAATTTGGCTAGGCAAAGAGTGAAAGTTGTGTTTGAGATGCGAATAAGAGGCTTAAAATTTGCAACGTATAGCGTAGGAACTTTGATGGGATAATCATGAAGTAGGCGGGACTCAAGGTGATAAAAGAGCGTATATTTCTAAAATTAGGGTCTTACAATCCTTTACATTTTACAGAAGTCGTTTTCCTATGATCGATTATCGGCAATCTTTAGCGCCTAAAGACCGTGCTCTGGTTCTCAGATAATTGGCGGTAGCCACAAGGGGATTCGCCGTTTAGCATTTAAGCGATTCACGGCAACTTACATTTCTCGTTGTTGCCGAAACAGTTATTTTAAACCGTAAAGTTCTTGATACTCCAGAGGTTAGCATATATAATACTTCAATAGTTACAGTTTTTCGTGCTAAGATTCAGAAACAGTTTAATTCTTCGTCTTAAGCTGTCGGCAACTCGCTTCAAATAGCTCATATATTAGCCCCCATTAAATTTATCAGTCAACTTAATTGGTGCTGTCTATTCTCACACCTACCCACGCGTGCCCTCAGAGAAAGATCCTATAGCTCACCACTGTAGCAGCCGGCAGCAGATTCATTAACGACAGAGATATTGGAGACGGCATCAAAGTGTCTCACATATGGGAAATACGTCGTCATAGCCCTCACAGGCAAACCGTAGTTTGTTACTACTTTCACCGCAGATTTTCACAGACCGCCATGGAGCTTGGTAAAGATGCATTCGCCTAGGATGTAGTTGATTTTGTTATTTGTTTGACCTCTTGTGTAATAGACCCTTTCTTTTCTGGCTTGGCCTCGATCCACAAATATACTACTTCTACTCTGCACAGAACCTTACTTCTGATTTCTCTGAAATTCATTAGTGCCTGCAACATATGCAATAAGCGAACACAGCCAATTACAGATAAGACACAGTCCTGTTGATATCCTTCAAACGGCAGAATGAGCACTTAACGTTAGGAATTTGTAAGTATATTGCTACAACGCTTCTTTTAATGTAAGTTCCGCACTGGAAAATGACCACTCCAACCTTGTAGACTTGTATCAGGCATGCGAAAGAACTCTCGGAGCAGAAATCTCCTCCCTACATGTTTTCTGATCGCAGATAACATGCTGTTTCCGCTAAAGACAGAAAATAATTAACCTAAACGTTATTCTAGAACAGTTGCGGGAGTAAAACCGTTCCAAAAAGACTATAGGGCCAGTTACACAGTTCTAAAATAGCAGTCCTCCATATTTTCACTAATACGATCGTACAAGTATTTTCATAATTAGTTCCAAAAGCAACGCTCGGATCTTAGAGAGTACGTTAGTTACAATACGACATTAGAAGTTAAGTATATATTGTGAGATCTTGGAACCGTTCTTTGGTTCAAGTCGGAATAGAGGGCAAAGCATGCTAGAAATCTTCCGGCCAATCAGCTTTAATTATCTTGTCGAACTCTTGTGATAGGGCGCCGCCGTGGCCGAGTGGTTAGACCGTGGAATAAACTGGACATCCCTGTATTTCGTAGCAGTTTGCTCCAGTGGAAGCTGTGCTGCAGATTGATAGCTCAAGCTAAAGGCTGCCATATAGAACATCACTGCTGGTGGAGGCGTGGTTTTTCATAAGGTAAGGGGGTCTTAAGTTTGTTACCATAGATTTCAAACAGCCCTCTGTACACTTTATTTGTCATGTAAATATCTTAAATTCGTGGTCTTTTAATCGAAATCGTTGGAGCCAGTTTTAAGAAAATCGAAAGTTGGAAACATTTTCCATATAGGGGTAAATTGGGGTGGGGAATTTCTTGAAAATCATCGTGTCGCATCTTCGGAAGATGCTGAACTGAAATACCAAATTTAGTATTTGTTGACACATTTCTATTTTGAATTATGTTGTTTACACGCACATACATGCGCGCGGGCGGACCTTTTCTAAGCAGTCTTTTTTATTCGGGAGACCTCAAAATATGTATTTCCGGCGAAATCTCGGTATCGAATTTTTGGGTGGAATTAAATATTTCCTCTACCTAATAGGTACGTATTAAAGAAGGTAAAACGTGTTCATGGAAAATAAACCAACATCCATTAGCGTATTAAAATTTAACGCTTGGAAGAGAAAGTATTTCTGAAATTTATATTTGATAAAAAAAGTTATATAAATTTCATATTTTAATAGATGACATATCCATTGTCTATGTTATGGTTTTTCGATTATATAAAATTCGCCGATGAGGAGAGGGTTTTCATCGGCTATATAGAGAAAATTCAAAATGCATTTTATTTGACTCGACTTTATCTCAGATTCGTGATATTTGTATCATGACAATAACGAGAAAAAAATATCATTTTGTCCGTTTAAATTGAATTACCTTACAGTTATTTTCGTCTTGCGAACTTAAACTACAGGGTCATTATAAATTAGTTATACAAAACAATGCCGCCACTGCTATTGAACCGAGGGTAGTGATAAGGTCTAATGCGTTTAATACGTTCCGCCATATCTCAGGTTTACTACATACCCGCTATAGTACCTGGGGTGCGGTACAGCATGCTGCGACGCGATAATAATTTCTTCATCACCGTACTCTAGCTGTATTGCTCACCACCTGTCAGCTTGAAGCGTATACAGGTGCGGAGCGCACTCATTGTTGTCCGTTGTTGCATGAATTGCAATCAGCCACCTTTTTCAAAGGGAATTTAGGACTAAATCTAAACGAATTGCAAGTTCATATAGGAAAAGTTTAGCAACCATTGATCGCGATATGATCCATAGAATTTTGGACGAACTTGCTTACAGATTAGATATATGCCGTGTTACAAACGGAAGTCGCATTGAACATTTGTAATACTTGTACATGAAGCTTGAAGTTGAACTGATATGTTGGCTTCATTATTCCATTAAATATGGTTTATACTTTCTTTACACTTTAAGTTCATTTTTTTAACTAATTTATCACATTGTATAAATACTTCAATAGGAGGTATGATATTTATCCGACTTGAAATTTCAAGATCTAATTTCTGGGCCGAACGAAATTGTGCTCTACTTTAAGTATGGGAGAAAGGAAAAACACTTTCAGCATAACCCGGCGAGGATGAAACGCGGAAGAATTTCGTAAAGTGAATTTTGTAGAACAAATGTTATGATAAAACGGATACAACCTCACGTCGTCTCTGGCTGAGATTATGTACCCCTACCCTACACTTAGGCATAGGCAAGGTTCCGCTATGCGGCTTCAAGTTATTCCGTGCTGCACAACCTTCCGGATATGTGCACATATGTTTTTAAATACACATCCAGCAGCCACAAGGAATGAAACAGTTCAACCTTTTTTTTTCGCAGTGTTTAACGCCCGTTCTTAATACATACGGCACCACAGATGGTGGACACTGGTGATATGTGCAATGATATTTAGGAAGGAAACATTCCAGGGCTAAGTTTAGGGTACCTCCCCGACATTTGCCAATTATGAGGACTGAGGAAAACTTGGAAAGAGCCTCAGTCATGGCGGAATTTGAACCGCAGACATTCACGAGTCCTTGTGTTAACGACTTCGGCCACCCGTGTCGGTGAAACAGTTCAACGAGAGAACGTACTCTAGAAAATAGATATTCTTGATCAGGGAAACGACCTGAGTCGCTGATAGTGGTGACAGACCCCAAGCACTCCCTTTACGCTTTTCCAGCTATTGTGCAAATCCTGTACATTTCATGACAAAACTGCGTAGCTCAGTCGGTAGAGCACCTGCGTACTGTGTGAAGGGTCCCGGGTTCGATTCCCGACTGGGGGAGGGAATTTTTCTCTAGCCAAGATTAATCCGTATCCTCGCCCAGAGTCTGTGTGTGATCTAATGTACAAATCTGAAAGAAAGAAAATCAGAAATCCAATTACAATGTATACGAGTTAACACTGTTGCCGATAGGCCACCATTGCAGTTAAAGGCGGGGTATAAATGAAAAAAGAAGAAGAAGAAACGAACCGTTGAGCATGCATGGGTAAAATAAGAGGTGGGAAAATGATTATTTTTCATTGGTTTTTCGTTCTAGTACCAAAACAACACGAGGTTACAAATCACTGTTCCAGAATACGCCTACGAGTATTTAGGCATAAGGCGTAATACCTTTATTCGCTGATACGTTACTTGCCTGAATCGGGTTCTTTTGCACCAATTCGTGATTCCTTGTTCCGGGATCGAAAGACGATGCTCCCCTCCTTTCTTCATGCCGCGGAATTCATAATGTACTGTTAACAATAATACATCCGTACAACTATGGTAATTATGTTCATTTTACTCACATTAAAGCAGTTCATTACGATCATCATCATTATAGTATTTTTTAGTAACTGTAGTTCTATATTAAAACATCATTCACGTTTAGATAGATTGCGTCAGGAACATTTTTTCCAAGTTACTTCGATCCATTTTCAGTATCTTATAAGAAATGTATCATAGTAACCAACATGTCGGTTTTCATTATGCTAATGATTACACATTCCAAACAACATCTCGGGTAATTGCCTCTTCTTCTTCTTCTTCTTCTTCTTCCTCTTCTTCATTCTCTGTTTATCCTCCCCGTTGTTAGGGCTTACACCCCCTGGACTTACAAGCGGATGCCTTGGGTCAGACGCATGTCAGAAAATACAGACCATGGAACAGAGAGAATAGCAAGGATGCGTAATCAGCCCGAAGCCTGGTATGAAAGCGAAGGAGGGGATGATATGAAATGACGGTGAGATGAATGAAAGGAAAGGTGATAATGGAGCAACTGATGGAATGAATGGCGGGGGAAACCGGATAACCCGGAGAAAATCCGCGAGACGCCGCTTTGCCCGCTACAAATCCCACATGCGGTTCCCTGGGATTAAACCCGGGCCGCTTTGATGAGAGGAGAGCGGTCTAACCACTCGGCCACGGCGGCGCCCTATCACAAGAGTTCGACAAGATAATTAAAGCTGATTGGCCGGAAGATTTCTAGCATGCTTTGCCCTCTATTCCGACTTGAACCAAAGAACGGTTCCAAGATCTCACAATATATACTTAACTTCTAATGTCGTATTGTAACTAACGTACTCTCTAAGATCCGAGCGTTGCTTTTGGAACTAATTATGAAAATACTTGTACGATCGTATTAGTGAAAATATGGAGGACTGCTATTTTAGAACTGTGTAACTGGCCCTATAGTCTTTTTGGAACGGTTTTACTCCCGCAACTGTTCTAGAATAACGTTTAGGTTAATTATTTTCTGTCTTTAGCGGAAACAGCATGTTATCTGCGATCAGAAAACATGTAGGGAGGAGATTTCTGCTCCGAGAGTTCTTTCGCATGCCTGATACAAGTCTACAAGGTTGGAATGAACTTACATTAAAAGAAGCGTTGTAGCAATATACTTACAAATTCCTAACGTTAAGTGCTCATTCTGCCGTTTGAAGGATATCAACAGGACTGTGTCTTATCTGTAATTGGCTGTGTTCGCTTATTGCATATGTTGCAGACACTAATGAATTTCAGAGAAAGGTTCTGTGCAAAGTAGAAGTAGTATATTTGTGGATCGAGGCCAAGCCAGAAAAGAAAGGGTCTATTACACAAGAGGTAAAACAAATAACAAAATCAACTACATCCTAGGCGAATGCATCTTTACCAAGCTCCATGGCGGTCTGTGAAAATCTGCGGTGAAAGTAGTAACAAACTACGGTTTGCCTGTGAGGGCTATGACGACGTATTTCCCATATGTGAGACACTTTGATGCCGTCTCCAATATCTCTGTCGTTAATGAATCTGCTGCCGGCTGCTACAGTGGGTAAACAATTCTGGTAAAGAGTCACTGTCACTTGTCGCAATTTCCCTCACTACTATATCAGACTGGGATGAAAACTGTTAAAAATGTTCTGGTCGCACAAGAATTGGTACATCAGACCATGGGCCAGGTTAAATGGCTGGCTGAATTACTGGATACACAATTTGCATTTTATTTTTAGAATTGTACCTCTTCATATCACTTGAGCAGAAGTAGCAGTCATTACTATGGTTCAACTGCTCTCTCCAAACCATAGGCATTCCAAAATATAACAATAGTGTTCTTTCATTGGCCCAACGACATAGTTCTTCAGCGCATGCTCTACATACTTTATGTGGTGTTCCAGCTATACTTTGGTCTCCAAGTTTGATTACAAACTAGGCATGTTATGACTTTTTCACAAAAACTGTGAAATTACACCTTTGCTTAAGTAATGTGTACTTCCCACATATATAACAAAAGTGGTCTGCGTTATTTATACATCCTCATTGCAACATGATAAATACTTTCTTACTGAACTAAAACCTCACAACATTCTACTACAAAATAAAGCTTCAAATGATTTCATTTCCATATGAAATGCAGTTTAATGAAATGTGAAAGGAACCAGATGGGATATGTTTACTTAAAAGATGATGTATCTCTCACCAAAGAGTAGTTGACATTCCTAACTCTGACAAATGAACATAATGATAAGGCTGTGCGAATCTCACTCTTAACTACTTTATGTGCTTTCACCACCTATCAGATAAGCTTCCAGTGTCTTCGGTTTTTACAAATAAACAGCTTAAAAATATTTTGAATAAATTTGTTTTTCATATCCTAACATACTAAAAGTACTAATGTTTAAGTAATACAGCTTAAATGGTTATGCTATAATTGCCAAAATATGATATAAGAAAATTAAAATAACAAAAAATGGTATGAGATAGGAGCTTTCTGGTTTTGAATTGATTTTAGCATCCTTAAAGTAAAAGTATTAAAACTTTGGAAGCAGTAATTTTATCATGATGCTTATTCTGAAAACCCACCTAGTGAACTTGTAGGCTTTGTTGAAAACATGGAACAACATGAAGATAATGAAGAATGCAATAACGAAGAAGATGAAAAACAATTTAGTATAAATTCTGTTTAGTGCAACTTGTTTCCTCGAAATGGGAATGAAATATGAGCTACCGCCCCTCGGACTGAAATGTCAGTTAGACGAGCAAAAAGTAGGTATGTGTTGAAAGGAGACGAGGGCTTACATGGTATTCGATTATGAACTGTGATAATGAAGAGTTGAAAGCTGTTCTTTCGCGTACATTGTCGTCCGGATCTGGTCGCCCTTCGGGTCCCCCTTCCCTCTACGTTGGGACCAAAGGACCCACTATAGCCTAAGTGCGGTGCTGTGCTCCAGTTGCTGGAGACTGCTCCTAACTCCCATATTCGTAACGGCATTGCAGTTTTAAGAAAAGGGAGGAAAAAGAGAGAAAGATACGCTTTCTATCCCTTTCTTTGTCACCTTATCCAGAAATACGCGAGTGTGATCATCGTAAGACGCATTTACCAACAAGAACTGCCCCCACCCTCAGGGAAAAATTATGCTCATCGCCGCAGTAACAGAGACTTTAAAAAGAACATTCACCTTATTTTTAAACGAAGTAAGACATTCTTTAGATATTGTATATTAAGGCACTCGATGCTGAAGTCTTAACAAAATGTTGAAAGAAAAATCACTTCTTTAAACGTTTAATTGAAAACATCCTTAAACATTGTAGAATCATGATCGAATTAAGGTTTTACCTTTCACGTCATTAAATGCTCAAATGTGACATTTAAATGGACGTGTGTAGGTGTGGGCAAATAGCATTTGATTTTCTTGTGGTATTGCTTTCTTATGTTATTGCCACTTTAAAATGTTTCCCATGATGCAATTTTTGTTCAGTTTCTTCCAGACTTTCAGTATATGTTCTTTGAAAGTTGATGAAGATATCTAAAGGGCGTTTTCTTGATATAAGCGTAGTTTTGGATTTAGGGTTTTAGTTAAACACATTATTGAATTTTATAAAGTTAAAAATATTACACGCTGTATTACTTTTTCGTTTTAATGTTACACAAAATTTAATCTTTGAAAGTAAAGAACTGTATGCAAGGAATGGTATACAAAATGGAAAAGATTACACTTACCGAATATTCATTACATAGAACATTTCACATAAGACTCTTGTAATGTACACAGGACCATAAAAATTTATTTTATGCTATAATTACGTTAAACAAGTCTGTGATCAGAATTTCAGTTAAATTTATTAAATCTGTATAAATTAGCAATTTCAACAACAAATACCCTTAAATAGCTGTTTGTGAACTAAACAGCAACATGTTAACTAATTAAATAAGTACTACGTCCCACCTTTTAGGTGTTAACATGCTTCTGTTCTCACTCACCTGTTTCAGTATTCCAAACACTGTACAAATAGCTTTCCTAGGATTAGAGTTGAATGCTGAATAATGGTTGGGTTGTGCAGGGTGCCTTGAAATTACTGAAAAATCACTTTTTGTGTGATGAAGGGATTGTTGAGTATGCTAAACTTCCGACCATACTTATTACCGCCACTTCAAAGTCCAAGAGATGCAGCATTTGGCATCGGACTAACAAAGTTAATGCAAAGTAGTTATTTAGCTCTCAATTCTTGTGATGCCAAGAATGTTGAGTTGAGCAATGACAAGTGCATGTCACACTCGCCGGATCAATGGTGTTGAAGGTCTTGACCTTTAACTCCAATTACTACACATCACAGATCAAAGCAACTATTGCCCTACTTGACTTCCGGGTATATGTACCTCTATCTCCATAACTAAACATGATACAATGGCATTCCTAAATCAGATTTATATATGCAATTTCATCTATCAGTATTGGTCTTCAAAGACAGTATTTAATATTGACTGAACGTATGGAATTCAGCTACCTATATTTTCATGACTTCCAGATACGTTTATAGCTACAATACAGCAATGAAATAAAACAAAATTGCTGATTTTTATTTTGTGCACTGTTTATCTAATGTAGTGATAGTTCATACCCCTTAACTATAAACTTTTATCACTGATTGTTTAAAATGACTGAGAATCAGGATAATTGTAACTACAGAGGGAAAGTGCTGATTTTAATTACATAGGCCAATTTGAACAACTGCAGCGTACACATGAGTTTTTTTGTTTTTTATTTTAGTAAACTTTCACTCAGAAATGTAATTCAGTCTATTGTACGATTAGTGTTTTGAGTTGCAATGTTTCAAATCCTCTCAGTTTCTAAAGTGAGGTAAGTTTTGAGAATAGGAAACAGATCACAAATTACGAAGACGAGTTACATAAAACTTTAAGAACTATAATAGGATGAAGAGGAAAACTGTAATCAGTACTTTGCCTACATATCTGTTGGATTAGCATGCTGTAGATGAACTAGGAATTCTCCACATCATTATATCGTACACTGTTTCTACCATGTAATTAAAATGAGTGTGAGATGACTAAAATTTGTGTATATATGGAAGCATTGCCCCAGAAACCTGCCTACTATGGACAACCTATGTTTGCTTATCCAAATCTTTTTTATGGAGGCATTGCCTCAGAAATGTGCTGTTGGTTGCTTATGTTCGCCTTTTATCTGACCATCCCCATCATCAATCATAATTTAAATTTTAAATGATGCCACTGTATCAACTGTAGGAAAATTGCTTTCTATCCATTTGCAAAACTCCTCACTGACTATATCAATAACATGAAGCTGACTAGTTTGAGAGTGCAGATCTTTCTCTGTCAAACAATTTAGTGAGACATTCTTGTCGGTCATTTTTTCAGGAGTGTTTTAGTCTTACATTGTTTATTTTTGGATTCTGCAACAGACTTGTTCTTTCTTCACAGGCAATTCTTAAAACATTAGAAACGTCTTCAATTGACTATGAAGAAGTCGTTTCTAATGCTCCCCATATGGCCTATGGCCTTCGAGGATACCTCATTCCACCAAGCCATGACTGAATCTGAGGCGGGGGCATCCTCCGATGGTAGGATGATGGGATGACGGCGGAATGAGAGGACCTACGGCTTTTACCGTGTACTATGAACCGCGCTGGGTCTTGGGAATACTTCACATGAGCAAATCAGAGGTGAAGACGTGTATAGGGCAGACTTAAAATCGCCACCCCAGAGCCGGGAATCGAACCCCGGATCCTCAATACGAAAGCCATAAACGAAACCACTGCGCTACCCCGGCACCCCTATGAAGATTTTAAATACTGTGTAACAGATTCTGTTTCTACATGCTAAAATACCTCCATTTGTTAAAAGGAATAATGGGGGACCATCTCATTCATGCAATTTGTTTGGCACATAGGATCAGTCTCTTTGGTGATATTTTGCAAGAACATTTGTTAGAAATTGTTTAATTAACAATTATTGTCCATAACCAGAACTGTTTTTACTTGTCCAAGGAGATAAAACACCCATATTGCTCATAGCTAAATGAAAACCACTGTGAAGAGTTAATTCTCTCGTAGCCATAACCAATCTTAAGTAGAAAGAGATAGCACTATATTCCACACGACAGTTGGTAATCCTAACTGCCTAATCTCGAAACCTGTACCGCTGAAACTTATTATTTAAAATCTGGGGTTAGGTTGAAACATGAAATTTAGAAAAGAACAACCAACCCCCACTTGTAACAATACGAAAGCCAGCGAAGTAAGGACGGCCGAAGATATCAGGATATTTTCCAATTTCACTGCCAAAGGTGCAACTGGCAACAAGTACAACTGTACTGAGAGACTAGGCAGCGAAGGGTGGCTGTGACAGGGTTTCTCAGCACTCGGACCGTCATTAGTGCACCTCCCCTCCTAGACCGGTCAGGTAGCGTCAAAATCGTCATGTTTCAACTTAAACCTCACTACTGCAGTTTAAATCTAGGCAGTACATATACAACTATTTTGATATTCTTGAGTCATTTTTTGCTTATGTGACTATAAAGTACTGCTCTAAGGAACTGTTTAAGAATAGTGAAAGAGGAAAGATGTTATAGCTTAGTAAATGCTGCCTTCGTGTGTGACAATTGTGAATGTATTAACAAAGTGGTTTTGGATTTAAAAGGCAGCGAATATCCCTATGGTGACATTCTTTTGTCAAAAGTAAATGAACCGAAGTGCAAATGAATGTAATAATTTCAGGTAGTGTAGGAAAGTCATTAGGGCAAATAATTAGTGCTTTCAATTTGGTTTTAATGACTGAAATAACCAAATCATTGAAGCCTGTCAGCGAGCTATTTCTTGAAAAAATGGAAGCCATGCTTTTCTTTTCATACTGTAGGATCGCGTCTTCTGGTCAATAATGTTAACGCCACGTTTTGTGACATTGTACGTCATTATGACTTGAGGCTTCTTTGCTTCTGATAGTAATACCGTTGGTTGGTCATGAGGAATGCTAAGTACGGTGACAACTTTGTCTTCTTAGGAACATAAGAGTCTAACATCACATCTGGTTGAAAATCAAATAGTGTAGAGTCCATTGTAACAAATTCGGGCAGACAGTTCACCTTTGTTTTTCCAGATAGTACCGACTAGTGTCGGATCTTTTGACAACAAATAAAGAGCTAAATCGAGAGACATAAAAAGATTATCACAGGTCTAGATTTTTCAAGTTCAATTATGGGTTCTTCACAACATCTCACCGAGCCACACGGCTCTGGCTTCTTTCTCCTCCAAATATACTTTCATCCTCCAACAGCAGTTTGTTTCATTGTCACAAATTGCCCAGATCTTTATTCCACCTATCAAGTTTTGATGGAATGTATTGTCGAACTGGACAGTGACCTAGAAATGTGACCAACTGTTCATCCACAGCCATGCACCTTTCTGGAATGTAGACTTCCCTCAAAGTAGTTTCCCACATTTCTTCAAAGACTTCTCTAATTGGCTTCAATTTCTCAGTTGACCTATGCTCACGACGGCCTGCTGCATTATCAAAGCATGGAAGAGGTAGTGAGATGTACTGATGCTGAGCTACCTTCATTTCCTGACTTGTAAACACCAGTCAGGATCAAAACGCCGAGAAACTTTGCACTTCGTGCAAATCTATATCCACACAGTCCTTGTAAACCATTCGATCTTCCTTGTTGGTACATATACACACTTTCTCAATGAGGGGTAAAAGGTAAACGTACGTATTAACGGAACCCCCCCCCACCGCAACCCGAGCAGAGAACCACACGTGGCCCTTTGTGCTTCTAATGTGACTCCCGGGAGGGAGGGATGAGGGGAGATACCCGAAGGGTGACCAGATCGGCATGACGACGGAGCAAGCATGGACAGCGTCCCTAACGTTTCCAAATAGAATGCATCCGACGCGCCCGACTCCACCCACGAGCCCCTAACTCCCGGCGGTCCCCCCTGGTGGCGCTCATTTCGGAGGCGGATCCTAACCGACGCCACGGACGTAACCTTTACAAAGCTCACATCCACCGCCCAGCCACAACCCACTGAATACCGTCACCTGGTCCTACAACCCTAAAATGGATGACAATTTTGGAGATTATAGGCACAGGAAATGAGGGGCAGGAAAGTCGTGGTAGAAGAGAACCACGCCAGCATTCGCCTACCGACCCAGGGAAACCACGGAAAACCCATGAGTCAGCGGGCGGTCGCGGGCGAACCCGGAACCTTCCGAATGCGAGTCGCACATGTTACCACGGTGCCACCTCGCTCTGTTCAGTGACGGGTACGCGAAAGAACAGCATTCAACTCTTCATTATCACAGTTCATAATCGAATACCATGTAAGCCCTCGTCTCCTTTCAACACATACCTACTTTTTGCTCGTCTAACTGACATTTCAGTCCGAGGGGCGGTAGCTCATATTTCATTCCCATTTCGAGAAAACAAGTTGCACTAAACAGAATTTATACTAAATTGTTTTTCATCTTCTTCGTTATTGCAATCTTCATGTTGTTCCATGTTTTCAACAAAGCCTACAAGTTCACTAGGTGGGTTTTCAGAATAAGCATCATGATAAAATTACTGCCTCCAAAGTTTTAATACTTTTACTTTTAGCATGCTAAAATCAATTCAAAACCAGAAAGTTCCTATCACATACCATTTTTTGTTATTTTAATTTTCTTATATCATATTTTGGCAATTATAGCATAACCATTTAAGCTGTATTACTTAAACATTAGTACTTTTAGTATGTTAGGATATGAAAAACAAATTTATTCAAAATATTTTTAAGCTGTTTATTTGTAAAAACCAAAGACACTGGAAGCTTATCTGATAGGGGGTGCAAGCACATAAAGTAGTTAAGAGTGAGATTCGCACAGCCTTATCATTATGTTCATTTGTCAGAGTTAGGAATGTCAACTACTCTTTGGTGAGAGATACATCATCTTTTAAGTAAACATATCCCATCTGGTTCCTTTCACATTTCATTAAACTGCATTTCATATGGAAATGAAATCATTTGAAGCTTTATTTTGTAGTAGAATGTTGTGAGGTTTTAGTTCACTAAGAAAGTATTTATCACGTTGCAATGAGGATGTATAAATAACGCAGACCACTTTTGTTATATATGTGGGAAGTACACGTTACTTAAGCAGAGATGTAATTTCACAGTTTTTGTGAAAAAGTCATAACATGCCTAGTTTGGAATCAAACTTGGAGACCAAAGTATAGCTGGAACACCACATAAAGTATGTAGAGCATGCGCTGAAGAACTATGTCGTTGGGCCAATGAAAGAACACTATTGTTATATTTTGGAATACCTATGGTTTGGAGAGAGCAGTTGAACCATAGTAATGACTGCTACTTCTGCTCAAGTGATATGAAGAGGTACAATTCTAAAAATAAAATGCAAATTGTGTATCCAGTAATTCAGCCAGTCATTTAACCTGGCCCATGGTCTGATGTACCAATTCTTGTGCGACCAGAACATTTTTAACAGTTTTCATCCCAGTCTGATATAGTAGTGAGGGAAATTGCGACAAGTGACAGTGACTCTTTACCAGAATTGTTTACTGTAGAAAGTGGGTGTTTTAACCAGAGTAAAAAGTGAGGGATCTTGGCCTCTCTAAGCTGAGCTCCAAAAAGAATCTGATGTGCCCATAAACATCATTCTATTGGTATCAACAATGCAAAATGGATTTTAAATCCTTTTTCTCTGAAGATGTCCATTTTGTATAGTACAATAATGTGAAAGAACTTATGCTAAAACTTGGACTACCAAACTATGCCCCGAGTGAATGCAGACTGTTCCTTGATGCTTCCAAGCAAAGTTTAAAGGGTAGCCTCCTTCATAACTGAAACGTTTTTGGTTCAGTGCCCATTGCCTATTCAGTGATTCGCCAAGATACATCTGGAAACTTTCAACTGCTGTTATTGTGATTTAACTACAATGAACTCAGCAGGTAAGTTTGTGGTGATTTTAAAGTTCTTACTATGTTTCTAGGTCAACAATCTGGTTTTACCAAAATTCCATGCTTTCTTTGTCTGTGGGATAGCAGGGCATGAGTTGACCACTGCTCTAAGAAAGACTGGCCATGTCAAGAAAATTTGGAAGTTGATTCTAAGAAAGATGTGCACCAAAGCCTTGTGAGTCCTACTAAAGTAGTGCTGCCAGCTCTCTGAATTAACCTTGGCTTAATGAAATAGTTTGTAAAGGCTTTAAATAAGGAAGGAGACTGTTCTAAGTACAAATGTGAGAAATTTCCACTACTATTGGAAGAAAAATTAAAGGAAAGCATATTTAATGGTCCTGATATAAGAAAACTGATGTCTGATGTGGCATGGATATAACTTTGTGAAGTTGCTTCATAATTTTTTAGTAATAATAAGAATCCTAATTACTGAAATACTGTGGTGGCTAACATGCTTGATGCATACAAGGAATTTGGTTGTAACATGAGTCTCAAAATTAATTTTCTATTTTCTCACCCAGATTGTTTCCCTGAAAATTTAGATCTTTTTAGCATAGAACAAATCACAAGGATCTGCAGGGTTTGAAAGAAGGTAACAAGGACACTGGAGCATGAGTATGTTCATCGACTATTGTTGGATGTTAAAGCATGAAATACCTGAAGACAAACATAAAAGAAAGAGGAGCAGAAGGACTTTCTCAACTAAGAAGCAACAGGTGTAATTTATATATTCAATAATGAAGTAGACAAGACAAAATAAAGCAAAGCAAAAATACACTAGAAACATTTATAAAGAATCATACACATAATTTCAGCAAGTTGTGTTTTTTAAATATTGTTTTTGCATTTCAAATAGAAAAGCTTTTGATGAAATTCACATAATCATGCAATAAATTTAAAGTGATGTTGCAAAAATTCCTGACATGATAGAAGTAAACAGATTGAAAATTTGGATTCAGCACATCAAGATTATATACATATAATCACTTTGTTTACTTTATGCAACAATCAAAGTGTAAATTTGCAGGCTAGAGTAATACATGCACTAAATACCCTTAAAACTTGTCCAGATGCTCTAATCTACAGTATTTAGTGATCTATCTTCTGGAGCAACATAAGACTGCTAATCAGCATGACAATTACATTTCCTTCAGCCAATCGCTTGCATGATATTCTGCATAGAATGCACCAAGAGGATAGCAGGTTCCCCACTGATGAAATGTATATTAAAATTTTCTGCTGTTTCTATACATAAACCTTGAAGGTTTGAAATAATAATGTTCAGGTTGCTGAATGCAAGCTCACACTCTGCAGTTGGTATATGTACTAAGGGTATGCACAACTGTAACCAGTGATTTTGTTTCCTAAGGATACTTATCATCAGCATTGGTTAAATTCATATAATATTCATGGAATTCATGAACTGAAATGTTACTGCATGCATTTAATGATTTAACCAATTCACTTATTTCTTAATTAGCAAAACCTGAAATTGGGTCTCAACATTTTACCCACTTAGATTTATCCATTATATACAGTTTGTCAAGCAACAAAGTATATTTTCTCTATTTTGCCATCGTATAAGAACCATGTTACAATGGTAGCTCAGTGGTTAGAGCAACCGGATGGAGACCGGGAGATCCATAGTTCAAATCCCCGCTATGGCATTGAGTTTTTCAGTCGTCTGATTCTACCTTTCCAACCCTGTCCAACACACGGCTTGTGTGGAAGAACAATTAATTCCACTATGTAATATTGTTGTAAACAGGATGAAATACATGCATTGGTTACTGCAGTGCTTCAGATGATGCATTTCAGTCACAGTCTTCAACTTTAGTGGTCACTTCCTGCCAAAATCTCAACAACATTATTTCCGATTCTTTCAGACCCCATTTCATAAGGGTCCATTCTGAAAAAAAGTACAGATAAATAAAAATAATTCACTGACCTGAATGTAACAAAATGATGAGACTAATAGAAAGTGAAACTTTAATAACAAAAAAACCCTTGAGAATAAGCTATTGTAATCATACAATAGCTTGCTTTCATTATTTCTGCTAACAGCAACAATGCAGATAATTTCTAACATCGTTGCTTAAACGGGACTGTCAGTCTGCAGTTCTAGACTATTCCAGAACTGCTGCACAAATCCAAATGAAAAAGGAATAATGTAGTATGCTCATTACAGGAGGGCGTTCCTGTCACGTGATTTCTAAGTTCAAAGAAGTTAAAGGGATGAAAAATTACTTCTGTGCGGACAATGAGTCTGTATGCAAGTACTGCAGGGTTAAAGCATGTAACACAATTCCCATGTTTAGAACAAAGTTTACACCACTTAACTTTCCTCTGATTCCAGAATATTGTGCCCTCTCCCTCCGTGTGTGTTTAAAATCCACAGATATTTTATGAAAATGCTGATAAAGAGCAGGGTAATTATTCTATATAGCTCTCATAGAATGCGCACTTGACGACACCCAACTGGTTGTTCCTAACACTCATCCTATTGTGTTTAATCACATACTCAATTGTAGGGCAACACCTTCCAATTCAACCTTGTTTTTTGGGTATGTGCTGTATACTGATTGTAGTGTGTCAAAAAATGAGCACATGTGACATACTGTTGACATTTCTCATACATCATGCATGCACTGTCATTTCAAGTTGATCACTGCAGTGCCAATCAATACAATTAGGATGCTTCTGAAGCAATAGCTGTGCAACACCTGCATGTCTTACAAATAAATCAGAAGCCTCACCACAAGCTAATAATATCCAGTTTGTTGATAAAAAGCTACTCTCAAGTCACTACTCTGAAGATTTAGAAAGGCATCCCTGATAGTTACAGCTCATGTCTTAATTCCACTAAACCAACAAGCAACTGTGCACATCAGTAGAATCCAGCAGTTTACAACTTATGCAGATTACCAGAGTTTGTTTTTTTACTTTGAGTGGAACTTTCGTCTACCATAAAGCCTACCTTATGATCATTTTCAAATGTGTACTTAATAAATTTCTTTCAAATTTCAGCAGCTATACAATCACAGATGTTAGTACATGCATCATTAGATTGCAAAATATGCCCCATCGCTAAACTATTTGCTTCCAGCAAATCAATGAACACAGATAAGTCTGTCATTAGATGGTTTAATTTTTCAATTTGATATGCTGTTCTAAATATATATGTTCTTGTACTGTATTTTTTACAATATAGTATTTTAATGTTTCTTTTTTGCAACCAATAAAATATCGTTAGCTAACCTGAGCTGCTGACAAATTTGTTTTCTAATCAACTGCTGTTTGTTGTCTATTGTTTCACCATATTCTTTGATCCTACCTCCACACCACAGTGGTCACCACTCCATAGCTAATTTCAAACATGTTTTCTCAACCCTAGAGTCCCTACGGATTTATAAATCAAACACCCTAACCTTTCTTTACTGTTAACCATTCATAAGTTTTTATTTTATCTAGCCACTGATCCTGTGTCCAGTAATAAAACTAGGGAAATAAATATCACTATCTTCTTGTAATTTTGCTTTAGTCACATTATCATTGTTTGTAGCGGCTGTAGAAGGGTTTCTGCTTTGTTGCAGGTAAAAGTATTTGCATCATGTGTGTTTATTTTGGCTGTATTTCCACACACACCCGATTTATCAGTCACTTACCTTCACCTTCTTATTGCAGATTAGTTACTAATCCACTTTGACTGGTGACTGCAAACTGGAGGTAAAATCAAATAATGACACACACTAGTAGTCTGCCATGTGTGTTTGTTGGGCTCATAACTACATGCACACAACAGAAAAGTGCGCCGACTACTTTGTGTAAATATTTGACCTGCACATGTAATAAAACGATCATTGCTCAGGGAAGGGATGGCAGCAACCATTTACAACACAACAATATGCATTTCAAACTGTACATAACATTGACAATACAAGTTCTAGTCATCCTGCCACATCCCACCCCACCTTAAACTCTGAATTTACGATTACAATTAATATTATTGCAATGGCTTAATAAAATCATATACAGTAATACAGAGGTGGCGAAAACGTGACTCACGAGTTATTTTGACTCGCAGGCACATGTTCCCTCTCTGCAACCGTCTGTTTGATTTTCACATGCTGCTGAGTGACGCCGTGCGTGTTGCATATTTGGTGACTCGCAGAAGGAAGTCGTTTTCGCTACCCTTGCAGTAATAGCTGACAAAAAGCAATATGCAATACAGGGGTAAGTTACATTGGGAAAACAAAGGAATATTGGTGCAAGGATTAAAGAAAATCTGAGGAATATGAAACACAAAGCAAAAGGGAAAATCAGTGCATGCTTACAGTGGTGGTGAAAGCATGAATGCACCAACGCTGCAACAATGATTTACCTACTGGAAATTGGACACAATTATCAGTCATCAGATTCATTCATTTCCATAATGCAAGTTCTCCCTTTCCAGATAAATGTGCAAGGTTTATCACATAAGTTATCATTTAGTTGCTTTTATCCACTTCCTCATTGTGCTTTTTGAAAGCTTTCAAAAGTGGAGAGGATCGAGTACTGAAATCCTCTTGGTTTACCAGCACTCCCATCTTTGGAAAGCTCTGCAAGCAACATTATTGGAAATGACTTCACTGTTTAATTTAAACATAATTAAGAGAGACAGAAGCACACTAATCAAAATGTGAAATAATATACAAACTTGTGTGAACCTTTTATTATTAATTCACATTGCATAAAACCTTTTTGTATAACTTAATGATGCCATCTCTACTTGCACATGGTGCCATATGGAACAGTGTCTTTGGTACTAATTGGTGTTGATATATACTATGCTCTTAACCCTCAACAACCATACAAAGCTACAAATGGAAGCCCTGAAATATTTTGTGTATGTCTGAGTTGTACCACTGGTCCCAGAGCTGGCCTTAGGTATGTGTAAGTGGTGTGGTTCCACTTTGCCCCCATGCTTCTAAGGGACCATGCAAAGAAAAACAAAAGAAAAAAAAAAGAATTGAGCAGAACAATTTTTGGTCTTACAGATGAAATGAAAAGAATGAAGCAAAACTATTATGGAAAGAACTTTTACATTAATAACAGTGTAATGTAGTTTAGTCATAGTATCACGCTATTGGCAACTGGGTTTGTTGTCACAGGAAGCAACGTGAAGTGGTAAGCAGGAATTGTTATTTAACACCAGCTATGTGTTTGTTGTGCATTTGTTGAAGTGAGTTTAAATGTACAGCATATGTTTAATGTTTTTCAGTTTTACAATGATTTGTGTATTGTGTGCATGTTCTACATATGTTAGAATGAAGAGGTTTTTTTATATTGTAAAGTTTAAATAAAGTGCCAAGAGCAAAAAATCTCATGAAAGGGATAAATTTAGAAAATATGAACAGGTGCTCAAAAAGCCAAGAAAAAGTTAAATCATGTACAAATTTTTAACTCACAACAAGGTGCTTTCAAAAAGTTTCTTCAACCTAAATCGTAAAAAACCGAGAATAAAAGTAAAGAAATGCTTAAATGGCCACAGCCATTGCCTTAACAGTAGTGACTTCTCATTTGGTGGTTTAGGCGAAAAGGAAACAAAGTAATGGATTGTAACCCACCTGCTATCCCACATTCAGGTAAGCCTAGTAGTAGTAAAAATAAAATAGTCACAGATCCAGATCCATATACTTGGTCCAATACATTAACATCCTCCAGCAGGATCTCCACTTTAGCAGGACAAAAAGGCCCTGCTAAAGTTATATAATTTTATTATCCTTTAAATGGAACACAAGAACATTTTCAATTGCTTCCGTAGTCAAGCAATCAGCAAGCTGACTTCTCACCAAGAGGTCCCAGGTTCAATTATTGGTCAGGTGGGAATTTTCTTTAATTAGGATTATTACCTACCCTCCATAGATTCTGGAAGTGTGGATGTGGGAAAGAATATGCATGTGAAAATAAGTTAAAAACAACGAAAACGTACAGCAACCTAACCTAAAAGTTCAAAGAGTAGAAACACCATCAAATGTTTCAGTCAAAGCCTCTGATATCACCACAGCAGTTAAAGGGGCTATAGAAATGGAACTAAAAAGAATTTTTTTGTCTCTTTGTGCATAGGAACTTTACCCAATGGAGAGAAAATAATATATCGGAAATATCTCATGTATTCAAAATCTACTGACAAAACGTTTAGTTTTTGTTGTAAACTCTTTGGATCCCTTTCAAAACTTAAGTGTGCATATAAACTTTTGCATTTCTTAAATCTGAAAATAGATAACAGTGTATAAATGAGTACTTTAATAAGAGCGTATCCTAAACAATAACTGTAAACCATATCTCATTTTGAATTTTAATACAATTTTAAGAATTCCCAATGATAATTGGTTTGTTTTTATTATTATTATTATTATTATTATTATTATTATTGTTTATTAATTAGCCTACCTATTAACATTTCATGAATTCTTTGCATACCACATCAGTAGCCTATAGGATTGTTAGTAGTGTTCTGATATATCCATAATTGTAGGAGCTCTGTGCCAGCTAAGGCTGGCTCTGGCTGTTACCCAGGCATGAACCTAAAGAGTAGTGATGTTGAGTTACAACTTCTTCATTGGCTTCTCTGAGTAACTACTGCCATGCATGTCATTGCATTTCTAACTGAAAAATATTATATTCTTACTGTATAAGATACATATTATGAATTAAAATAATATTTTAATATGTGAATTTCTATCTTGTTATATTTAACCAGTGCCATGGCACAACAGCACTACCCTTGCAGCCATTGCTACTTGGTTATCACTTCTGGGCAGTGAATCATGACATCAGGCATGGCTTTTCCATTAGGTTCACTGTTGTTCCGAGTCACAAACTTTCCTGATTAATATATTGCTAAGAGTAAAATCAGGAGAGACAATGTTGATTTTTCAACTTCTGTGGCTTAGAGCATAAAGGAGCTAACTGTAGCTTTTCAAGCTTTGTGGAATGCCTGTGGGTTTATTCTGCAGAGTTACCCAGCAAAAGCCTTTAAAATATTCCTAGGTGATGGACACATCTTTAGAGATATAGGGAAAATGTGTTTTAAAAAATGCAAAAGTCGTCACAGAAAGTGTGGTTCATCTTCCACCTCTGTCGCATCACAATCCTCCTTTGAGGTTATCCTATCTCTTGCTCCTCACCATACAGTACCTGGAATCAGCAAACAAAGGTTTGTCTCGGGTTTTCAATAACACTTGAAAAGGGATGGAGGAGGATGGTCACTAGCCAATGAATTTGTACAAATTTCTTTTCGCTCATGAAAACCAATGCTAAGCAGATATGTTTTACATGTGTTTCTGAAAGTGATAGTTTAAAGTGTGCTTTTATTAATGACTGAAAACAGTTTTAGTGTTCTCCAAGAAATAACTTTTCAGGTTTTCTGTTGGAGCAAAAACTTGAGTTGAAAGATTCTGGGAAGGCCACTTCTACTTCAAAACATTTCCCAGAACCAATCTTGTAAGGGCAAATCATTTTTTAGCATGTTCAAGTCCCAATTTATGACTGAAACAATTGGATCTGGATCTGTGCTGTAAAAATATGATTTTTCTGTTTTTTATATTTATTCTTCACTAATGAGAGTAATGCTGGCTGGGTAAAAATTGGTGGGCATGACTGAAGTAATCCAACTCAAAAAAATTAGAAAACATAAACAATCACCGGTTCACAAGAACTCAATGTTGGGTCTTTCAATGGTTGGTAAAATAGGTAACAGAGAACCAGATAGTACATTCAATAAGACACAATGATGTCAAAATGTCTAATGGCCTTGGCAATGCTTATCACTTTAATAAGAGCTGAAAGATCTATGGTTATACAAGTGGATTTCAGTGAGTGTGTGAATGACACCTTTTCAACAAAAAAGGAGAGGATGGATTTCCATGGATGCAGATAAAATGGCTATTTTTAGATGCAAATGTTGAAAATGAAAAATTTGAATCCCCATTACCAGCTAATATGAGCCGTCATTGCTTGACATCCAACATAACACAAGGCAACCTGAATGCCAATTGAGTTCACTGTATGAGGAATACTCTTGATACAGAAAAACATGAATTCCTCTCTCTTTCTCTCTCTCTAACCGAGCAGGATGGCTCAGGTGGTACGTCTGTGGCCCATATTTGCAAGGTTCCGGGTTCAAATCCTGTGGGCCAAGCAGTATGACTGGGGTATTTTGGTGATTTCCCTCAGTTGCCAAGGTTGGATTATTAATACCATGACCCAAAGTTCCACGTTAGGTCTAAAACAATGGTAATAATGAAAATAGGTGGTAATAGCAAATGCTCTACCATCTATCCATAGATAATGAAAACAGGTAGACTGGACTACATGTATAGAAGCAGAGATACAGTTGCCTGGTACTAAGGCTTCTGTGGACATGTATCAAAACTGCCATCTGCCTGTCAATATAGAAGCAAAGGTACAGTTGCCTAGCACTAAGGTGTCCGTGGACATGTGACAAAACAAGATGGTATGGTACAGGGATGACACCTAGAGGGCTAACTGTCCACCACACACTGAGCCACAAGGTATCTCCTAACAGATGTCACAATATGACCATGTAGTTTAAGCGACATAAAGTAAATATAGAGAGAAAAAAATTCCACATTAAATTTCAGCTTTCCAGAAGACTGACACTGACATCATCTTGTCTGATGATGGAGGTAACATGCCTCAAACTTGTTAATCACAAAAATAGTCAAGCTTTCAAGCGAGTGATCCATGTTATTAATTATTGCAACAAATAGTGCATTTTCTGCACTTTTTCCCAAAACTTATTGCTTTTATAACTTAACAGATTTGTTATTATACATAGATGCTCTGCACACTGAAAAAAGGTGCAGGAAATCAGTGCCCTTCACTCCTTGCACAGAATTAAATATTTTTACTGTTCCCCAAAATTATTATATCTGCAATCATAAGCCTTGAAAAACATGGGGAAGTATGTAATAAATAAAAGCAAGACCATTAAGAACAAAATTATTATTCATCAACAGTAATTTAGAATATTTACATACCAAACTCAAGAGAAATCACAGTGTAGTTCTAAACAGAACATCTCTAATATTTTCTTTAGCAGCTAAAAACAATGTAGATCTGATTTCATTTAAAGATCTGATTTCATTTAAATATCTATTTTCATTATATAGAGCACATCAATAAATAAGAAGTAAAACATCCAGACATTCTGAAATGAAACTGAAAACTTAACAGGTGTTATAAATGCACTGTCCTGTATCTCACACTCGCTCTACATTTTATAGTCATCTTAAATACAGCAGAAACAAACAAAACATCATGTGCACTCTGTGTGAACTTCAGTTTGCTCTGAACAATTGTTTTACCTGGGGCACAAGATTGTCACTTTTCAAAGTAGTTTCTGTGAACAAGTGCACATATTTGATTTACATTTCTTGACAATCAGTCTATTCTCTTATTGCAGGACACTGCAAATGAAATAAAAAATTCTGCATACACATGCCTTTAGAACATGTAAGGCAACATTTGAAAATACTTAACAAGGAATAAAATGTACTGATAAACAAAACTAAAGTATTTTACTGTTTATAAAAACAGTGGTGTGAATTTTCAAATATGCTGCAACTCAAACATTGCAAAAGCATACATTTGCATTCAGCATTCCTTTTATTAGGAATGGTTATTAGGAAAGAAATGTGTAGTTGCAGGACTTGAGTGGTACCAATGTCTCAATTATCAAACTATCATTTCTGAGGAACAATTAATGACTACTGCTTTATAAACATTTTAACACCTATTATCAATCTCCAATGGAGCTGCTTATGCTTTCTATATTCTATTAACCTTTCCATTAACTCCATTAATTAAAAAAAAAAAAATAGTAGCTCAAATTCACTAAGAAAAGAATTTGTTACTGCATGCCTGAGTGTCTTTTGCTTATTCTGTATATCCTTCCTTTTATATTTCCTTTTTCTTCCTACATGAAAATTTATTTTAAATACAGTGTTTCTATTCATAAGCATCAAATTAATGAATTCAATGACATCCAGCAATAATGCATAAAATAAGCTGTGTTTAAAGTAACAGAGCCTCAAACATTTCAAAGTCAATGTAAATGTTAATATGCACCTTTTATACATATGTATATATGTGTGTGTGTGTGTGTGTTTGTATATATCTGTTTCTTTTATAGTCATATCAATTGTTCAGGTACACTTTCTTCAGTACATGAAACATCACTGTTTTACTTAATAACAGAAGTTAAGTAAAGAATGTTTGTCTTATAGATGGAAGCTCTACGAGTACATGTATGTCAACATTTCATGTACACTGCAACACAATGGGATCATGGAACCATATCCATGTCAACAAGAGAGTCCTCATCATCATCATCAAACTCGTCAATAGTGTGAGCATCTCCAGGGCTTGGCAAGTGAGGAGAAGATAGCATTGGATCACCATTTACTGGATGGTCATCCTCCATCAAATCCTCTAGCTGGGACTCATTCAAGGTAGTGGCTTCGGTTACAGTCTCTTGTTGCAGAAATCCGGCTTCCCCAATGAAGTTCATCTGTAGCCAAAGGAAATATGTAACATTTATCTAATAATCTTCAAACAAGCAGAAATTCATATGAGAAACTAAACAGTATCTAGCAATTAACATCTGGAGGAATTTAGTGACAGAGGTGTATAATTACCACTTTATATTTTTATTTTCCCTAGCACCTTCTTATAAGAGGAAGTATTTTTTCATCCAAAATTCAAAATAAAAATTTCACTGGAAAATACATGCTTTGAAGTCCCCTGAATACAAAAAAGAAGAGGGGTGGGAGGGAGACTGACTGACTGACTTATTGACTTACTTTGAACAACATTAAATTGAACACGAAAAGTTGAATAAATACCAAAATTTGTATTCAAGTTCAGTATCTTCAAAGGATGCAACAATGATTTTTGAGAAAATCCCCCCCCCCACTCCAAATCCTCTCCATTTTTAGGTACATGTAAATTCTTTGGTTATGCTGGATTTTCTTAAAAATGGCTTCTTAAAATGGTACATGATTTTGATTAAGATCCATATGCTTAAGATATTTACATAACTAATAAAATGTATATTTTAAATTCATAATAAATAGTCTGTCAAGTCATCTTCATTTGGAATGAATTTCGTATAACTGGTAAACCGCAAGAGATGGACAAAACGTAGTGCACAAAAGCTGTGGACACAATTTATTTCAAATAATATTTTTTATGATATCAGCCATTTCTGAGATATCCATTGTTATTGGTTAATATTTTATCATTTTTGAAGTGCTGTCAGCATTTAGTTGTTTCTTATGATGTCGTGGAAAGATGTGACTAGATTTGAGTAGCTCTCTTAAGACAAACAGGCCATGACTGCTTAGGAGAATGCCTTCAAAGATTGGAATTTGTCACAATAGGATGCCCTCTGTGTAAGGAACATGTACCTTTCAATAAGGAGCACATGCTACACTGCAGGCATCTAGATCCAGAGAAAAGAAGGTGAGAAGATCTAGCAGGACTTTATTTGGAAGCACAAGGATTGATGGTATAAAACCAAGTCCAGCCATTTGAGAACAGCAGCAACAGATTTGGCTATTGCTTCACCCTCCTGTATTCCACTTGTACCTACAATGAAATGTGTAATGGGGCCATTTCTGCAAACGTTTATCTCTATTAATGTTAAGTAGATAGACCAATAAGCTTTTGAAAGAATATTTCCTACAAGCTATTTTTTTTTTAAAAAACTACTGCAGAAGAAGATGGATACAACCAAGTATTAGTGCATAAGAAGATAAGTTCACTTACAATGACAGCCTGTTAACTTACAAACTGCGGGTGCTGCAAGACAGTTTGCCATATCAATATTTTTACTTTGAAAAAACCCTGGGAAATAAGTGTAGCTCCACCTAAAAAGTTCAAATTTTACAAGAAGTTCTTTTGGTATTCTCAATGAAACATTGCCAAAAGTGGAAGAAGTGTCTGCTTGTGATGAGAATTGGAGATTGTGTGGAATTGTCAGGAATGAGGCAGACAAGAACTCTTATTTGGTGAAACATAAATCATTCACTTAACTTGTTTCACAAGTTTTTATTTGTAATATACCTTTGTAGTATTGCAAAAATTCATTGTTAACTCTAAGTACTTGAGTAATTGGACCAGAGTACTGCCGCTGTATCTCCAGCCCTGATGTTTCATAAGGGTAAAAGAAGGGATAGGTATATATCTATATGACCACCTTTGGCAAGAATAGCACTGTTAATTTCCACAGGCTATTCTAACTTATTTCAACCAATAAATAAGCATTTCAACTTGATGTCTAATAATGTTTTTAATAAATACAGTTTACTGTAGTGGATTACAGCTTTGCTATATGCAAAAAACAAGAGAAAAGAAGTCAGGCACGGTTTACAGTGCGAGAACAACATACACAGGTAAGGGTGAAAGTTATCTGCTAGCACCAATCTATAGGCTTCCTTCCCTGTGTGTTCATTGCATTTTGGGATCTGTTGCCAACTCTCTTGTAAGCACAGTAGTGGATTCAGTTTTTGTTTTCTTTAGTGCAGGTGGCGTTAGTTTCTTTGGTACATGTGTGATTTACTGCACTGTTGTTTGTTATAGTTATTCCTATATTTATCATTATCATTGATATGGTGGTTGTTATAGCAAAATGGCTAGTGCTTTATCACAATCAAAAAAAAGAATAATCAAGTCTTACCTAACCCCGATTATTACCTATGACTTTATATTCAAACTACACAAGTAGTTTGAGAAGGAATGAAACAATAGTGGACATTCATTCATTCATTATCTGTTTACCCTCCTCTTATGTAGGACTTACACCCCCCAGGACTTAAAAGCGGGTGCTTGGGGTCAGAGGCCCATCAAGGAGCAGACACTCATGGATCAGACAGAGCATCCAGGATGGGTGATCAGCCCGATGCCTGGTATGGGATGAAGGAAGTAGATGAAATGAAATGGTGGTGAAATGGATGAAAGGAAAGGTGATGATGGAGCAGTTGGTGGAATGAATGGCGGGGGAAACCGGAGAACCCGGAGAAAACCCCCCAGACGCCGCTTCGTCCACCACAAATCCCACATGCAGGTCCCTGGGATTGAACCCGGGCCGCCTCGGTGTGAGGCGAGCGGTCTAACCACTCAGCCATGGCGCCGCCACAATAGTGGACATCATCTTCCTTTAATAAGAATGGTGGATAGGTTTTAGATGTACTGAAGGTGAGCAAAGCAACTGTGAAAATTGTGATGATGGCATATTTGTTTAAAGTTCTTATTCACAGTAGTGGCAAAAACTGGCAGCACTGCTTCTCTTGGTCATAGAAATGTCAGGGCCAGAGACAAAGTGGCTGGACTATAGGTAACCCTTTTATCTATATTGCAGGATCTTGAATTGGCAATTGCCATTATGCTGCAACCAAAATTCCCCAGTCCAAACTTAAATCCTTACTTGCTACAAAAATAACACTTTTGTTTTTATATTATTTTCCTTTCAGTTATGAGATTCCCAAATCCCTGACATATAATTAGTGTAATACACGTATTATAGATACAAGATGAAAAGTGTAATTCAACTTTTTTGCTTTCAAGAAATTTATTATGCGTACTTAGCAGGTTTTGCATCTAGATGTTTCAATTTATATCACTTGGGTTTAAAAGTACCTCAAAATACAGTAGAGCAGTTTTTAATATGGAAGGAAATGCTCAAAGCTCACTCGTTATGTGTTTGGTGACTAGACAATCATAACAGATAGGCTTTACCGAGCTTTTTAGACGAGTTGTTGATGAGAATCATACTAATGAATCAAAGGTGTAGCCAGAAAAATATTGAAGGGTTCTGTATGGATCCTATTTTTAAACAATTTGTGCCAACTCAAATGATAAATATGAATTAATCCTGAGTTGAAATATTTAAATAAATCAATTTTATATTCACAAATTAAGGTGCAGCTATTGGAATTAAAATTATGATAGGATGTTTTGCGTATTCCAAGCGGCAAATGTGTTGTGACATGAGAATTAATGATCACTGTGAAGTATTTTATATTACCATTGCAGACCATTTTGTTTCACTACAAAATATGGTTTCTAGCTATGCTCTAAATGGTAGATATTACACTCATTTGGAAACCACTCAAATCTAGCACCAGAACGAAAACATGCCTCCAATATCTTAACATAGTTGTACCCATGCCATCTAAAGTACAGATTCTGTTGCTGTCACCTTTGGTGATAGTCTAAGACATGCGGTGTATAGTGCCACCGATCATACGATTAGGAAGTATCTCGTTCCCGCCAACCTAGAAAGATGCTATTATTTTAATGAAGCAATTTTTGCTATACATTTTTACATTTCTTTTAGCAAGGGGGGGGGGGTTCCAACCCCCAAAACCCCTCCCTAGCTATACCTCTGTAATGAATCTAGTTTTACCATCTCTACCAGTTTGATTATGTTTTACAGAATCTTGGATAGAAAGCTGATTTTCATTTATCTATTTCTTTCCTTCTATTTAACCTAAACTGCTTGTACACTGAGAGTTGAGTGTCTTATCTATACCGAATGAATGAAATCACCTACCCCTGTTTGTTTTTTAATTTACATAACCTGCTAAGTGGCAGATGTGTCTTAGCCTTTCCTCATTGTCTGCTTTGCAACCCATTTATGCATTTAGACAGAAAAAGGCTCCACACTAAGTGGAAAAGTATTTTAAAGGACATAAGCTGCCCCCAAAAAAGTTCCTTCTACTAGAGATAAACCAGTTCTTTTTTTTGGCCAATTTTATAAATTTTTACTATACATTTGTAGTTTGCTACCCACCTTAAATATCTAATGAGTAAAACACCTACCATCTCAGAAATCCAGTATCAACATCAACCAAAAACAAAATGGTGGATCAATAACTAAAGAAACAATAGGCTACAACCAATTAAGGCACGTACCTATACTAAAAGTGGATGCTGTACAGGCACATCAAACAGAATGTATTAAATTAGCATTCCCATTCTTGGTTGAATTCCCATTCATCTTGCCTCGTACATTTGATGCATCAACCATAATAGATTATGCCAATTTAATTAATAAAGTTATAATACTGTATATGTGCTTTAGTCAACTTAAAAGGCTAAGTGCAAGCAAAGTTATGAAGTGGTAAGTGTTTGGCTAACAAAGATTGATTAGAGCTATTTAAAAGTTCTGGGGTATCAAGGTACTCGATAGCTGAGTGGATCATTACCATTTCTTCAGCATTATAAAAAGGCAGTGGGTGGGCTCTAATCTTACATTCTAACTCAGCCCTTAACCCCCTCCCTTCTCGCTTCAGTGCTTCAAGCATGGGATTTGGGTGTTTCTGCATAAAATATTGTATAAAGTTATAACAGCCTAGATTTTCAGGTCAGGTGAGAAATAATGGAAGCTAATATTTCTGGTGCTCTCCTGGGTACATTTGAGCAGAAATTAAAATTATATAAATGTAAATTATCCTGCAGCACTAAATACAGTACACTACATTAATAATTACTTGAAAATAGTTATAATTTGGGTTAAACTCTTCAGCACAAATGATAAAAGATTAAAACTGAATAAAAGAAAGTTTTTCCATACAACATGGGTTGAAACCTCGTTCAGGTCTACCATAGGAGTTACCAAGTTCTAATTCACTTGACTATTAGGCATTAGTGTTGAAGTGTTTTACAACTAAACATGTCCATATCACCTGACTTTCAGATTAATGCCAACCTATTGCTTTTTAAACTTTCTGCGGTTTGTTTATACTGGTGCATCAATTAATAAGTAATGCTGGTGATACACAGGGATAAGTAAATGTATTACAAGAATGGTAGCTGCAGAAGAACCTTATTTGTTGGCAAAAGGACCAATGTGTTCATGTATGACTATAATCTGCAGGTTACATAGATATGGAAATCTAGGGACGGCTGCTTCATTTACAATATGTAAATGAGCTGTTAACTGATGAAGATAGCTGGCTCTTAAGCAGGTTGCATACATTAAATGTGTACATGCCACAATGAGTAAAAAACAAAAAGCCATGGAATACCTTCTGCTCTGAATTCTCCATCACTGAATTTGGCTTTATGTAAGTATTGATCACTGTAGATGGAGTGGTGGGTTGCCAAGTAAATTCTGACACTGCTAGACCATGTTCCCGCACTTGTCTTTCTAACTCCTGAAAACACACAACATTTTCAAATTATTAAAAATACAAAGCAAGTCAAAAAAATATAAAGGATGTGAATAACTTTAATGAATACTCGCAAATATTATATTTTACTAAGAAAATATCAAGTTAATATTGTTATTCTCATGTGTGTTCTTACATAAATGTTTAGAGCTACTGTAAGCAGTCAGAAATAACTGAAATACATTTAAAGAATCTGAGATATTTAATACTCAATATCACATAAAAGCTGTGTCAGGCATAACACATCCGCTATGTGGATCAACAGGAGTAGAGTTTTAGGTCAGTGACATAGTCTGACCATGGTTCTAAATTTTCATTTTGCTTGCAAAAATTGAGAGCTGCTTCATGGATTCCTTTGAAAATCAGCACAATCTATAAAACTATATTTGTACACCTTCAAAAGATTTGAGCAATTGTTAAATTTTCTTTAAAAATGTAATATACCAATTCGCAATGGTGAAGTGTGCATTTCAAGCAGTGATATCAATTATATTGCTCACCTCCCCAAGAGAGAAATTGCTAATAGCATACATCACCCTACAAAGTATGTAAGTGTCCATGATGACTATTAGTTCTAAGTAGAGTTGACTGTATATACAACATACACTGCTTTTGAGAACTATAAAATGATTCTACTATAATCAACAAGAACCACTCACTCACTTCCCCCTCCCCAAACATGCTTACACAGTCCTAGAATATTTGCTAACATCCCCACAGCTAACTTAGACCATTTTTTGTAATTGACAATATATTTGTCCTTAAAATACAGTATATGTAGTTCACATACAGAATTTATTAACATATTGTTCATTTCTAATGGTACATTCTAAAATTGAAATTTTCCACAAACTGAAAATAACTACAATGACATCTGCTTTTCTGGGGCATCCCAAAGAGGCTAAGCAGTAAATTTCTTCACACATTTCCCATCTGAAAGATCTTAACATAGATGCAAGAAGTGATCTAACCTGGTGACAACAGGAAACAGCTCTCTTATGACAAAAATGCAACATATAACCACTGCTGAAGAGTAAATATTAATGGATATAACACAGACTTCACTACTGTGACAAATTACCTTTGAATATGTTTTGGAGGCATGGTGCCTCCATCAACAGTGATCCACACACAAGTGTCTTGGGATGGATGAAGATGTTGCATTTGTTTGAAGAGAAGAGATCATTTTTCTTTGGGAAGTTGAATTTATTAATACCTCTTTTTCTGTATCAGTAATTTTTCCCAAATGGTTAACATAACTGAGCTTTGGATCATGTTTATTAATTTTATTTTTTCTTTCTACATCATGATTTGTTACCCAGAAATGCTGATTTTTCTATTTCTTTGTACTTAGTGTGTCTTTGGTGCTGCTCGAGTTTTAAGGAAGCAAAAGAAGTGAGTATAGGGGAATGATGATTGCCCACATAATTCATATTGTTTTCATTCAAATTAGAATGGAAAGACTTGCATGCATTGGTGGTACACCATGAATGTAATGAGAAACAAGACATGGCTTCGCAGTAATGTTAGTAAGCCTTGGAGGAAGAAAATGCAATGCCACCACAAAGCAAAATAATGCATGAAGCACTGTACAAAGTACCTGAATGCAGTTATCCCTCTGCTTCAGCTCATGAATGACGGTAGCTCTGTGGCATTTCAAATATTCCCTTGTCTACCTTACTGGCACTTCAAATATGTGCAGTTCACAAATATGTACCTGTTTATATTTTCTTGAAATTCACATGGCTCACTTTTTATTTCAGTTCCTGATTTTTATTTTTAAATAACTAGATATCTTAAGGTACTAATGCTGAATCAGCTTTCCAATTAGTAATGATGAAAGGGAGTCAGAAAACCATCAGCTTCTGAAGTGGCCTAGGATTTTAATTTTCATAGTGAAGGGAAAAATCTAATGTAACCACAATTAGGAGACCGATTCCAAATAGAAGTTAAACAATTCAGAATGAAAAAGGATTTGATTCCAAAGCTACTTCAACTATATAAGGTTTTTAATTTCGGAACATATTTCAGGAACTATTGCTCCTATCATCAGCTTATTCTGACTGGTGAGGTTGGTGGATGAGGTTGATTGGTCTCCCTGGTGGTAAGTTTGGACGTTTGGACGTTTGGACATTTGGATGTACTGGAAAATTAAATTATCTTCTGTTAGGATATCAGAATCCATGAGTAGTTGCTGGTATTTTGGATCAAAATTTGCTTCTACACTCTTAGATGTACTGTGTTGTTGATGTGCTTTACTAATTTAGCATCTTCATTCATTTCATATTGAGTTTCTCAGAAATAAGCAGCTATTGCTGGTTTATCCATTTGTTTATAGTTAATGTTCCTAAAGTCTTCTATAGTTCCGATTCCTTTGCTCATTTTTATTTAGCCAATATAAAATGTGTCAGTTTTTTTTATTCTATTTTGTATATGCTGGGCATTTTGCTTGGAGGTTCCTTGTCCTTATAATTTAGTTTGACCAGGTTTCTCAAGTTATGTTTGTTTTGGGGTGCTAAAGTAATACTGAAATCTTTGAATACCTTTTGAAATTTTCTTTGTACCTATGGATGGAATGTGAATTTTTTGTAATTAGTGGCTGACTTTTTTTCTTTTAGTTTTGCAATTTCCTCAATTGCACTTTATCTCTTGAATTTCTTAATTTTCTTGTTGATTAATTCTTTCTTGAACACATTGTTAATGCCTATTCCTAAAATGTGATTGTAGTCTTTCTAGCTGGCTGGCGGCTCTGAACATTGGTGATTTACAAAGTTATAGGTAGCTGCAATTTCAATTTGTTAAAGCAATAAACACTGTATCATCAATTTTGCTTTATAAATGTTAGTTATTAACAATTACACACTTCCATATGTAATTAGTGCGTTCATTATAAATTCATTGTTACTGCGCTATTATAAGCCATGTTCTTTTTTTAGGGAAGCCAGAAAGATGCTATAAACCACTCACACCATGTTTTATCAATGGATCTTCAGTATGTCTTCACCACAAAATAAAACTCAAGCAAAACAGGAAATATTTAACATCACAACCACACATGCAGTTATATTCTCATATACATTGCTGTTAAAATTCCTGTTAAAACATCTTGTTTTTGTTTTAACAGCTGAATGATTTTTAGATATAGTGTAGGTCTACCAAGATGTTTAATTTCCTATTCCTTTCAAGTTTAGTATTGAAAATAGTGGTGCAGAAAGAGAATAAATGTACAGCTGAGTGATTTTTAGATATAGTGTAGATCAACCAAGATGCTAAATTTCCTTTTCCTTTCAAGTTTAGTATTGAAAATAGCGGTGCTGAAAGAGACTAAATGTACAGCTGAGTGATTTTTAGATATAGTGTAGATCTACCAGGATGTTTAATTTCCTTTTCCTTTCAAGTTTAGTATTGAAAATAGTGGTGCTAAAAGAGACTAAACATTTCACCATTTACATGTATTTCACTAAGTCGCTGTGATTCACCAATTGAAACACAGCACAACCACATGCAATGTACAGGCAACATACTAGTACAAATGTTCAGTATATGGATGACCAGAAGTGAGGCAAACATTTACTATAAAACCAACAGATGGCACTGTTTGAGATGAAAGTCATAGTGAACATCCTAATCCATGCTCTCTGACTATTAGGTTAACCAACAACATAGAGCCTTTGCCCCACACTTCCCCACCACATACCTCTGTGATCTCTTGGTTCATTGTGCCCTATACTTAACCATTATATTAATATGGGTTGCAGCCAGGAGTGCACTATTTGGCACCTGCAAACAATGTAGTGCTTGATGTAGATTGAGTCAAACTTTTTTTACACTCACCTTCACTAATTAAAGTTACATAAAATAGGAAACGTTTTCGAGGGCATTTGTCCTCATCGTCAGTGACTGGGTGACTAAGGGTCGCTTTCTCCTGTGTCCTCTTCTTCCTCATCCTGCGAATTCTGACCCTGTTGCCATCTGTGTTGGGGGCACAAACTTTTAACACATTGCTTACAGGCGGGATTTCATAATTAATGACGTTGTTGCTGTTTTTGATGATGTGTATTTTTTCCCAGATGTTCAATTCTATTGGTGTGGTGAGGGGTTTTAACAACTTTATACTTTGGCCAATGTTGTGGTTTTCAGTCCAAAAATGGTGTGATACAGCGGATTTCTCTATTTGTTTTAGTTTTATGTTTCTTTGGTGTTCCTTAAGTCTGGTTTCCAAGTTTCTTTTAGTTTTTCCTATGTAGTATTTCTCACATTCCTCACAACTGATCTGGTAAATTCCGGATTTTAGTGTGTTTGGGATGGTATTTTTGAGAGGTGTGTTTAGTAAGTTCTTCAAGCTGAATTTGTTCTGTGGAGCTAGTCCAATGTTAAATTTGTTGAAGATTCGTTCAAATTTTCTAAAGGCCCAAGGGTGGTATGTGAATTTCTTGTACTTCCAATTTGTGTTTGAGAGAGGCGTTAAGAGTGGTGGAATGTAAAATTGCCTTGAGTTTTTTCTTCTTGTTTATCATGTTGCTTATGAGATCTGCGTTGAATCCATTAGTTATTGCTATTTTTTCTATATGTTGTTGTTCTTTTAAAAATTCTTCTTTACTCAAGGGGACGCTATGCAACCGGTGGATTAAACTTCTAAAGACGGCTAGTTGGTGCGAAGTTGGGTTGCAACCATTTTTCTTTATGTAGTTGTCCACATGTGTGGGTTTTCTATGTATACCAAATTTAAAGCTATTTTGATCTCTGGTTATAATAAGGTCCAGGAAGGGTAAGGTGTTGTTCTCTTCAATTTCGATTGTGAATTTAATGCTGTTGTCCTGAAGGTTCAACAGTTTCAAAGCGTCTTCTGTTAGTTTCTGTGGTATGATGGAAAAAATATCATCAACATATCTCCGCCAAAATTTATATATTTGGGGGAAAGCTTTCACTATGTGGACTTCGAGGTGGCTCATATATAGTTCTGCTAGAATGGGGGACAGTGGGCTCCCCATTGCTAGTCCTTTTGATTGTTTGTAGAATTTATGATTAAATGTGAAGAAGTTATGTCTAGTGCATAATTCTGTAAGGTTAATGATGTCATATATTTCTGTGGAGTCTATTGTAGTCTGATCTAACCATTTTCTAAGTAGTGTAGGGATTTTTTCTATGGAAATACTGGTGAAAAGTGCTTTGACATCAAATGATACCATTATGTGGTTTTTTTGGATGTTGTAGGTCTGCAGGTGGTTTATTAATTCCGAGGAGTTTTCAATTCCCAGGTTTTCAAACTTTTTGTAGGTTTTCAGTTTGTTTACTAACCACTTAGCAATGTGGTAAGTAGGTGAGTTAATGCCATTGATAATGGGTCTCATACTATTGTCATCTTTGTGTACTTTTGGTAAGCAGTATAATCTTGGTAAAGTGGGGTTAGCAGACTTAAGAAAGTATTTTTCAGATGTTGTAAGGGTGTTGTTAACAGAGAGAGCCTTATTTACAACATTCATGCATCTAGTTAAAGGGTTCTTGGAGATTTCTTCATAGTCCGGGCTATTTAGCATCTGGTTTACTCTATGGTTATAGTCATCCAGTTCCAGGATTACAAGAGAGTTGCCTTTATCTGCTTTCAGGTAAATGACTGGCTTTTTGTTTAAACTCCTAATTATTTTATTGTAGTTATTGTTTTGTATTATCCGAAGTTGTTTTATTATGTTTAGGCATTCAGTCATAACTTTGATTTTGTCTTCCGTTTTGAGGTTATGTGTGGCTATTTATAAGTCGGCGATAAAGTCATCTTTGTTCTGGGAGTAACTAATGCAAGTTTTGAATCCTTTCTGGAGTAGCTTCGTTTCTTCGGCTGAGAATTTCTGTTTTGATAAGTTAATTATATTGGTCGGATCCTTATTGCGCGAACTTTTTTGTTGCTTTGTATATCCAAATTGACGGGATTTTAATTGATATAATTTCTTTTTTAGCTTCTCATTTTTCATTATCATGAATTTGTTTAAATTTTCGTGTAAACTCGTTTCAAAATTTTCCCACATGCATGATGAATATCAACTAAAATCCCGTCAATTTGGATATACAAAGCAACAAAAAAATTCGCGCAATAAGGATCCGACCAATATAATTAACTTATCAAAACAGAAATTCTCAGCCGAAGAAACGAAGCTACTCCAGAAAGGATTCAAAACTTGCATTAGTTACTCCCAGAACAAAGATGACTTTATCGCCGACTTATAAATAGCCACACATAACCTCAAAACGGAAGACAAAATCAAAGTTATGAATGAATGCCTAAACATAATAAAACAACTTCGGACAATACAAAACAATAACTACAATAAAATAATTAGGAGTTTAAACAAAAAGCCAGTCATTTACCTGAAAGCAGATAAAGGCAACTCTCTTGTAATCCTGGAACTGGATGACTATAACCATAGAGTAAACCAGATGCTAAATAGCCCGGACAATGAAGAAATCTCCAAGAACCCTTTAACTAGATGCTGAATGTTGTAAATAAGGCTCTCTCTGTTAACAACACCCTTACAACATCTGAAAAATACTTTCTTAAGTCTGCTAACCCCACTTTACCAAGATTATACTGCTTACCAAAAGTACACAAAGATGACAATAGTATGAGACCCATTATCAATGGCATTAACTCACCTACTTACCACATTGCTAAGTGGTTAGTAAACAAACTGAAAACCTACAAAAAGTTTGAAAACCTGGGAATTGAAAACTCCTCGGAATTAATAAACCACCTGCAGACCTACAACATCCAAAAAAACCACATAATGGTATCATTTGATGTCAAAGCACTTTTCACCAGTATTTCCATAGAAAAAATCCCTACACTACTTAGAAAATGGTTAGATCAGACTACAATAGACTCCACAGAAATATATGACATCATTAACCTTACAGAATTATGCACTAGACATAACTTCTTCACATTTAATCATAAATTCTACAAACAATCAAAAGGACTAGCAATGGGGAGCCCACTGTCCCTTATTCTAGCAGAACTATATATGAGCCACCTCGAAGTCCACATAGTGAAAGCTTTCCCCCAAATATATAAATTTTGGCGGAGATATGTTGATGATATTTTTTCCATCATACCACAGAAACTAACAGAAGACGCTTTGAAACTGTTGAACCTTCAGGACAACAGCATTAAATTCACAATCGAAATTGAAGAGAACAACACCTTACCCTTCCTGGACCTTATTATAACCAGAGATCAAAATAGCTTTAAATTTGGTATACATAGAAAACCCACACATGTGGACAACTACATAAAGAAAAATGGTTGCAACCCAACTTCGCACCAACTAGCCATCTTTAGAAGTTTAATCCACCGGTTGCATAGCGTCCCCTTGAGTAAAGAAGAATTTTTAAAAGAACAACAACATATAGAAAAAATAGCAATAACTAATGGATTCAACGCAGATCTCATAAGCAACATGATAAACAAGAAGAAAAAACTCAAGGCAATTTTACATTCCACCACTCTTAACGCCTCTCTCAAACACAAATTGGAAGTACAAGAAATTCACATACCACCCTTGGGCCTTTAGAAAATTTGAACGAATCTTCAACAAATTTAACATTGGACTAGCTCCACAGAACAAATTCAGCTTGAAGAACTTACTAAACACACCTCTCAAAAATACCATCCCAAACACACTAAAATCCGGAATTTACCAGATCAGTTGTGAGGAATGTGAGAAATACTACATAGGAAAAACTAAAAGAAACTTGGAAACCAGACTTAAGGAACACCAAAGAAACATAAAACTAAAACAAATAGAGAAATCCGCTGTATCACACCATTTTTGGACTGAAAACCACAACATTGGCCAAAGTATAAAGTTGTTAAAACCCCTCACCACACCAATAGAATTGAACATCTGGGAAAAAATACACATCGTCAAAAACAGCAACAACGTCATTAATTATGAAATCCCGCCTGTAAGCAATGTGTTAAAAGTTTGTGCCCCCAACACCAGATGGCAACAGGGTCAGAATTCGCAGGATGAGGAAGAAGAGGACACGGGAGAAAGCGACCCTTAGTCACCCAGTCACTGACGATGAGGACGAATGCCCTCGAAAACGTTTCCTGTTTTATGTAACTTTAATTAGTGAAGGTGAGTGTAAAAAAAGTGTGACTCAATCTACATCATAATGAATACTTCACTGTTAATAGCGCTTCTGTTTTTAATCTTTAATGTAGTGCTTGCTGAACTCCACTACACAAGATCAGGTCAGAATGAACCCTATATGTATAAACAGTACACTTATTTACATTAATGGGAAAGCCAGGATTATGGTTTTAGTACAAAGGTGCTACCATATTAAGAAGTTACCCCTGCTTTATAGTATCCATCTGAAGAAGAGGAACATCAACTATTCTGTATGCTAGGCTATTAATGTTTGCTTGTGGGATATAGGGTTGTAACTATTTTCCTTGATGTAGTACTGATGTGTATTCAAAACTATTTTATTGTTTTTCTTAATTAATTTTAGATCCAGAAAAGGTAAGTAATTGTTTTCTATTTCATTTGAGAATTTTATGCTTTCTTCTTGCAAGTTAGGGGTTTTAGTGCTTCTTGAATAAAATGTTTTGGCAATATGGCAAAGCTAGACACACTGTGCCTTATCCGGAACAACCATGGAAACCCTTTTGTGACCCACATTTCTAGATTGCTCATGAAAATATCTGCTTAAAAAGCAAATTATAAGGACAAGTAATCTACTAACAAAAAGGAACACAGGCATCCGAACTATAGAATACTTAAGCAAATAGATAAATCAGCAATAGCTGCACATTTCTGGTATACACATCATGAAATAAATGAGGATGCTAAACTAGTAAAGAACCTCAGCAACACAGTAGATCTAAGAGTGCGAGAGATTTTCATCCAAAACACTAGCAATTACTCATGGACAACAAAACAAAACAAAACAAAACAAAAGATGATTTGATTTGCCAGTACATCCAATCTCCAACCTTGACCACCAGGGGAACTAACCAACCATTCTACACCAACCTCACAAGTCAGAATCTGCTGATGATGGAAGCAACAGCTTTTGAAGCATGCTCTTGTGGTAATGCTTTATTTTGATGTTGGTACACAAGTTTGGTTAGCTGTAGATAACTTTTGTTACAGCAATAACAATAAACAAGAAAAAATTGAAAAGACAAGTTTTAAACTACATGGAGAAATAAAATGACATTACTTTGGAATTGTGAAGGTAGAGCCATTGCATTCTGGAGTAAAACAAAAAAAAAACCTTACGTAGTTGAAGCAGTTGTGTAAAATAGATGGAGAAATAAAATGAAGTTACTTTGGAATTAGGAAGGTAGAGCCACTGTATTCTGAAGTAAAAAAAATTATGTAGTTGAAGTAGTTGAGGGATGAAGTCATTTTTCACTCTGAATTGTTCCATTACTTCACTGTGCAGTTTTAAAGCTTAATTAAGAAGTTGAACAGTTAGGACTATAAAGCTGGAATTTTTAGACAAAGTGAAATTACCATTTTCACAATTTGGAGTTTTAAATATCAAATTTTCTAGTAAAGACAGGCTCTTTCATCTGTTTTCTGCAGAGTGGTCTAAGGTTTAGAATCTCATTTTTGGCCTTCACATATTTGCAAACAGGCTTAGTTTTCAAAATGGGTACCTAAATGATATAGAGAATTAAGATCTCAGAACTATGAGGGAGGCACTTAAGTGATGGATCAATCAGTTCAAGATGTATATATATATATAATAACATAGTCAATGCAGATTAAAAACAAGAAGTATGAGAAATATCTGCCAGTCTTTGCAAGCAGATTCACTATAAAAACTATAGATTATGAGAAGTGAACTTATTTAATTTTTTTTAAATCCATCCTTATTCCCAAATGTCAAATTCAGTTATCTTTAAGTTTGTTTACTAACATGGATTCTCAAGAGAAGGCGTCTGTTTTGATTTTCTAATATCCTCTGACGAGCTTCTACTTCCTTCATTCTGCTCACTTCATTCTTCAACACTTTCACATAATTTACTGAGGACTGTAGGATGGCACCTTTGTTTGGCTTGAAGTCTCTGAGGATTTCATAATACCTGAAACAAAAGAGATTGTATATTTTAAAAAGTAGTATTCACTAAAATGTACTTCAAGTACTAGAAAACTGTATGCATCTATTTTAATGTTTAAGTATTTATCATGCTATAAGGATTAATAATGTTGTACCTGTGTCTTAAAACATACCCAAAATGATTTATGTTCTTTCTTTTAATGTTAAAGTAGTAATTTGTCTATTTTTACAACTCAATTTCCAACAGTTTTCACCTGCTACATGTTCTCAAGTTTCTTAACATCTAAACCATATGTTTGATTTAGAACAGGCAGGTACATGTGGATGCAATTATGAAGTGAAAGCTTGCATGTGCCTTCATTATAAAATAAATTTTGATACAGAAGAAGCCAAATATTGTCTTGAGAATATAAATAGAAAACAATGATAAATACATTAGCAATGGCGCTTTGATGAACCATTGACCTATGGATCCAATTCTTGGCTTGTATTTGCTCTGAGCATTTGCTGAAGAAAATGACACAAGTTCTGTCCACACAAACTATAATATCCTGCCCATGTAAAAAGCTCCCTTACCCAGGGTTGCCAACCAGAGCAGAATCTAGAAGCTCTAGCAGAAGCAGAATGCATCTGACAGAATGTTAAAATGTAGCAGAATTTCTCAATTTCAGAATGACACACTTCCTGTTTCAAAATAGGTCACTAGGCCTCAAATTTTTTCCTACTTTTCATCAGTTCACAATTCCAGGTACAATGGTTGTAAATCTGCCTTCACAGCTGAGCATTTCTGAGGAAACAGGGCAGCTCAACCTGTTAGGTTGAAAGGGGATGAGGCAAGGTCATCAAAAAGTAGCATAACCACTGAAAACAAGGTTGCTATAAACCTTTCGGTGGTTGTTAGACTGACAAAATGCACTTACAGTAAACTATCTATTCAGGCAGAGGGAGAATGACCATATAACATAAAAAAGCTTGTGCTTCCTTTATGGCACATCTGTCACACTCTACAAGAGAAACAAATTTGCCAGTTTAGAAAAAAACAGAAGGAAGATATGAGGCAAGTATTACACATTATTTTTCTTTTAATGCTTCTTTTGTAGCAAATTTGACTTGAATGTATGAATAAACCATCCTTTATTACATCCACAGCCAAAACTACAATAATTGTACTGGATTTCATTGCAAGTCAATATGATTAAAAAGTGTAGCAGAATAATGGCCCTAATGGCAGAATTTGATTGTGGTAGCGGAATCTCACTGTCAGAAGTTGGTAACATTGCTTACCCATGGAACATGAAAGCTTGTTATCAAATCCATTGGAATCATATGTTCCCTGGTACAGTCAATAATGTTTCCAAGTCTCCCAATATATGTTCTCTAAACTTACAAATAACACATAGCTGGCTGACGTATAACATTGTCCATGCTTTCTTGCTATGTTTTTCTTAATTTTTCTCCATGTTTCTAACTTAATAAATATTCTACTATTTCAGTTCCTGTTAGATTCAAAGGTATACATTGGGGCCTCATCATGGCAGCTCATTGGTAGAACATAAGCATAGAAATCTTGGTCATGGCAGTGAATTTTTCAAATTTGGTTTAACCTTATCTTCACATGGTCAGCATGAAAGAAAAGTTGTTAGATATTGATTACTCCTAATACAGTGGTTGACTAGAAGTTAGGACATTAAAAATCTGATGTGTTACATTCACATATCTACCTCTATAGCTTATCAGTGGGTATACAAATTATTCTTACAAAATTTATATCTACTTTATTTTAATCAAGATAAATCTTTCTGAAATAGCTGCATTACATATTTCATTATAGATATAAAGGGAACAGCGATAGTCAAATGTTTTAGAACTGGATGCTTTATACTGGCCTGGTCTTTCCATGACCGCGAGAAACAACTGAAAATCGACAGGACTTGAAATGAATGGCTAAGTATTAAACAATTCAAACAATTAATAACAGATATCTCAGAAAGGCTGATGCCAAAAAAAAAAAAAAAAAAAGAAATAAATTCTGTTTTTTTAAAGAGATTTACATTTCTTGTGTATTACATTTTCACCTGTTGCTTAAAGTTTACCAGTTATACAAGATTATACAAAATTCCTTTTGAATCCCAGAAAATTCAAGATATACATTTTATTTGTCTTGTAGATATCTTTAATCAAAATTGTTAGAGCCATTTTTTAGAAAATCAAAATTTCGAGAAATGTTCCATGTAAAGGCAGTTTGGGGTGGGGGAATTTTCTTGAAAACCTTCGTATCACATTCATGGAGAGTACTGATCCTAAATACCAAGTTTAGTGTTTATCTGACTTTTTGTTTTTGAGTTAAGGTGTTCAATCTCTCTCTCTCTCTCTCTCTCTCTCTCTCTCTCTCTCTCCTAAAAACACCCTTTTTTGATTCAGGGGGTTTCTCAAAACATGCATTTCTGGTGAAATCTTGGTATCAAATTTTTGGGTGGAATGCAATATCTTGTCTATCTACTAGGTACATGGCAGAGAAAGTAAAAAGTACTTGGAGCATTACAAGTATTCTTTGAGGCTTTTGGGGCTTTCAGGAATAAATCAACAAGATGTGTGCTATTTCTTTCTCAATGTACTGGTGTGTTTACTTTGTACTTTATATCAGCTTTTCTCGCCATACATTAATATTACCTACCATCTATTGGGCACTTTCATGCAATGTAGTATATTCCATTCTATTTTACTTTCTTTGATTACTGTCCTTACACACTGGCTGTGTAAAGGTTAAGGTTGGAAAGTTTAACTCATGTTCAGGTATCTTATCATGGTAGCTCAGTGATAGGGCATCATCATGTAAAGCCCAGGATTTGTAGTTTAAGTCCTGGCCATGGCATTGATCTTTCAAATCTGATTCAACTTTCCAATCTTAGTCTACACACAGCCAGTGTGAAACAACAATTATCTGTGGGCTTAGGAATTTCCAAGCATTAAAGCAAGGATGAAAGGAAATTAGGTTGAACTGTTACCGGACTTTACACTGTGATGCCATAGATAACAAACCACCTCCCATCCCTGTTCAGTCTGTTGGTGTGTGCAGACCAATCAAAAGACCACTTTTTACCTGCTACCAGTATCTCATGTCCATGTTGTGTACATTCTATGTACTGATGATGGTTTGAGTGTAGCCAACTTGAAACCAACTGCTTGAGAATTCCTTAGCCTGTTTATCAAAATAAATTAACAATAATAGCATGGTTAACTACCAAACTAGAAATTGAAAGTACTTTAGTGTTCCAAGTCATCTTTAAGGAATGATATCTTGAAGTAATTGACATTGCCTTGGAGGTCCACAGGGATACATGAATCAGATGACATAGTTTAATGCATATTCAATATCTTGTCATATTAGCTCAGCAGTAGAGCATCAGCACGGGAACCTAAAGATTCATGGTTTGAGCCCCAGCCATAGTACAAATTTTTAAAAAATTATTCAGTTTCCTTTCTTTGAATTAATTCCAATGTCATGGAGTTGACTAAACACCCAAAAGTTTCACTCACCAAATTTTACTGCAGCAACATTTACGTATGGCTGTTGCCTACATCATCAGCTGCTGCTGTCAATTGGTTTGGGTTTGGACATCTGGTTCTCTCATGGCTGGATGGGCATCCCCAGGTGTCAAGAATTTTTAGCAATTTCGCATGTGTGTTAACATCTGTAGGAATCTCACAGTCCATTATCAGATCTTCATGTTTTGTAATAAAAAACTTTTCCTACACACATAATTGTTTCGAGATTTTAGTGGTTTTTATTTTCCTTATTTATGTTATGGTGGGTTTCCCAGAAATATTTGACTATTGTAGATTTGTCTGTTTGTATATTATATTTCTGAAATGCTCTTTTAGTCTCACATTCAGACTTCTTTTGGTTTTTCCAAAATACATCTTAGGCAATCAGAAGAGTTGATTTGGTATACTCCTGGTTTTTCTTCTGTTGGTGGTTTGCCCCCTTTATTCAATTTCAGCAGGTTTCCTAGAGAGGATCTATTTTTCATAGTCAAAAATATCTTCTGGAATTGGTGCATTACTGTTGGGTGAAAGGTGAACTTTCAGTATGATGGTATCTGGCTTCCTTTGTTGAGTGTAGTCATCTCATTTGAATGCTTTTGATTTTTGAATTTGCAAATAATTATCTTAACTACCAGCTCTTTGCTGAAGCCATTGTATTCTGCTGTCTTAATGATTTCTATGTGCTCCTAATTATATTCATTGCTGTTCAGTGGTAGATTTACCAGTCTGTGGACTAACTGTTGATTATGGCATGTTTATGTTGATTGGGCTTAAATCTGTTGGCTTTAATGTGGTTCTGTGTGCGGGTTTTCTTTCTGTAAATCCCAAATTCATTCCAGTCTTTGTTGCAAATTAGCTTTAAGTCCAGCAAAGGTAGCATGTTGTCAGTTTATTTTGTGATGGTGAAATTTATTGTTGCTTCCTGAAGGATTAAAAGAGCCGACAAATGCAATGCACTAGTAATAATGGACAAAGATAAAACACTTAATGAACATGGAAACTCTACTGTAGAACTATGAATTCAAAGGAATTTAGTCCAGCTCATAAAATAAATTGATACACAAAATAAATAAAGCCATAAAAGACAGCTATATCATCCCACCTTCAGAAAAGTTCACAACCAAACTTGATAACCCTACACTAGCCACAATATACAAACTAGGTACAAAAATTACCCCAATCCAGAAATAAGATACGTCCTAACTCTAGATTTTTTGGGGCTCCCAGCCAGGTATATGGTTGATTTGAAGCCAAGGTTTTATCCTGAAGATGAAGATGAACACCTTTGAAACCTTGGATCGTCTTCCATGGTGTAGTGGTTACCATGCTAGCCTCTAGTTCCCAAGGTTCAAACCTGGTGGGGGGGCAATGGATTTTTATTTGGTGTGTAAAATTTCTTAGCATGGCTTCCTTCAGAAGGGAAGTAAAACCAGTGGTACAGTGTCGTAGATTTGCAGCACATAAAAGAACCTCAAGCCTGATAAAGAGGCCTCTAAGCAAAATTACCAGTCTTTCATGCCCAATATAGAATAGGACACTAAGGACCACAGCAGTTAAAGAGCGTGCATAAATAAAACTCAATTTTATCAATTTTGAAACCTCAGTTTCAAATCAACCACATACCTAACTGGAAGTCAGAGAAAATATAGAGTTATGATGCTGAAAATATATGCCATCAGCTTATATTTCAAGATGTGTCCTGTCATAAGTATTTAATGTCTCATCATACCTCCAGGCTAAATGGCTCAATAAAGTTCATTTCATTCCCAACATTTGAGAGCCTCAGCATTAAAAATTCATTAGAACTAGTGGAAAAACTCAAGAATGTTCAACTTTCAAATGACAACTTACTAGTTTCCTTTGAAGTTGCAACACCCTTACCAACTATTCCTAGAGAAAAGCTGGTTGATTTCCATGAACTTAGAAAACCATGAAATTCAGGAAGTTAAACAGGATTATAATTGGACAATTTGCCTTTCAGTTTCTCAACAAATTCTGTAAATGAAGCAGACTCTGGATAGCAATAGGCAACCTGTTATCACCTTTCATAGCCAACCTGTTTATGAGCAACTTTGAAATAATATGCACAACTTTCAGTCACATTTTTAAAACATGGCACTGTTATGTAGATGATGTGATAGCTGTAGTGAGTAGAAAGTACCTAGATGATACCCTTAAACTTCAGGAAACAACAAATACATTTCACTAACTAACATGCTACCTTTCTGGATTTAAAAGTTAATACAGAACACAGCAGGATTGAATTTAGTATTTACAGGAAAGCAACTTGCATACAGAACAAAATTAAAGCTGCTAAATTCAATCCCAATACATAAACATGCCATAATCAACAGTTTAGCCCACAGGATAGCAAATCTATTACAGAACAGCAATGAACATACCCAGGAGTACTTAGAAATCATTAACACAGCAGAATATAATGGCTTCAGCAAAGATTTTGCAGTTGAGATAAAACTTCAAATTCAAAAAACAAAAGCATTTGAATGAGGTGACTACACTCAACAAAGGGAAATGGACATCATACCGAAAGTTCACTCTTCACCCAATAGTAATGTATCGATTCCAGAAGATGTTTAAAAAATGTTTTGGCTCCAAAAAATTGATTCTCTCTAGGAAACAGCTGAAACTGAATAAAATGGACAGGTCACCAACAGAAGAAAAACTGGGAGTATACCAAACTGACTGTTCTGATTGCCTAAGATTTATTTTGAAAAAACCAAGAGAAATTTGAATGTGAGACTAAAAGAGCATCAGAAACATAAGATACAAACAAACAGACAAATCTGCAGAGGCCAATCATTTTTTAAAACCCACTGCAACATAAATAAGGAAATTAAACCACTAGAAACCCAAAAGAATTACATGTGTAGGAGAAGCATTTTTTTTTATTGTGAAACATGAAGGTCTGGTAATGAACTTTGAAATTCCTGCAGATGTTAACACGTATGCAAAACTGTTGAAACCTCCGCCACCAGGGGATGACCATCCAAACATGAGAGAACCAGATGCCCAAACCCAAACCAGTCGAAAGCAGCTGATGAGGTCTTTCACACTCATATACAATATGGCACTCTTCTCTGGGGAAACTGGAGAGGATCAGAACAAGTATTTAAATGGCAAAAAAAGACAATCACAAGTATCAAAGGTCTTGAAAGATCTGCTTCATGTAAAAGTCATTTTATGGAACTAGGCATATTTACATTCCCCAGTTTATTTATATTATATACCCTTTTATGCATTAGAGGTAATATAAATACCTTTAACCTTAGAACGGATACAACATACATAATAAAAGGGGAAAAAAATTAATAGACATTCCAAATACAAGATCAATGATAAATCAACATCATTATGCCTATATGGGTATTAAACTTTATAACAGGTTCCCCCAAGAACTAGCATCAACTAGCACTAAACACTTCAAATATGAGATTACCAAATGTTTAAAGCTAAAAGCCTTTTATGATATAAATGAGTATTTTGACTGTTCTATGGATGATTTATATTATCAGTGATGTATGAATTAGGTGATAAATTCTTTAATAATTGTATAATTTTAGTAATATGTATTAATAGCTAGGTTTATTGTATATGATAAACATTGTAAATAATGATTGTGATGAAACCAGTATATTTTAAGATCTGATGGTGAATAAAATTCTGGTTCGGATTCAGCCTACATAAACATTGTTGCAGTAAAATGGTGTGCATTGAATGTGTTGAGGGCTTAGAAAACTCCACACTCATTGGAATCAATTTAAATTTGGATTCACTGTCTATGTTGCTTTGTTCAATCAATAGCACACTTCACTTACTCTGCTTACCTGGAACATTTACAGACCATGTTTCACATTCTATGAGTTAGACATTAGCTGATCAGTAGTTTTGTGAAACATGCTCTGTGAATACCCAAGTAAGTAGAGTAGACACTGCTGAATGGTAACCACCTCTATGAGCTTAGTCTCAGAAACTTGATACAGATCAAGATAAAGAAACAAGCAAATAACCAGATGCATGACCATAATACAAGAGAAAGCACAAATTTTCACATAAAATCTCATAGACTGAATTGTACAAAAGAAAACCACAGTGACTGCATGTTTACTATACAACAAATTAGGCACCATAATACATAAAAAGCATAAAGTGTATAGGTTTAAAACTTGTGTGCATTAACATTCACATGACTTTCTCTAACCACCATTATTTATTTTTATGTAACAACTACAAACTATTCTTATGGAAGCTTATTTTTCTATCCACTTCATGTATATCGAGATAAACCTTTGCAGAAATATTTCATTACACATTTTGTTGTAGGCACAAGGGGAACATGAGTCATTCCACATCAAACCAAACACACACAAAACATCACTTTCTCAGAATTTTCTGAAATTTAGTTTTCATGTTCTACACATAAAATAAATGGACACGCATTTTATATTTTACGGAAAATCAAATTATTTTAGGATTTACAGCATACTTAACATTTTTCTTATATGTGCACAATGTTACATAAAAGTAGTTTATTCTTAGAATAGAGAATGGTCAGGAATAAGAACAACACATCGTTTTGCAGATAAAAACATTTTAGTTTTCCTTATATAAAATATTATTTTTTTTCACTTTTTTAAGTATGAATATTTTAAACTGCAATATCATATTTAACCCCCTAATATTAAAATCTGTAAAAAATACAGGAGGAATCTGTGATATATTTTGTTTTAAATCTGTTAATATCAGGATGGGATCTTCCTTAGAAGTATGCTTTTATACAGTTTATTTGTGGTGGCGTGTAGGATTTTAGAACATAAGACTGCTGATTGAGAGCTTTATACTGCAGTAGCATGCTGCGCCGGTCGATGTGTTATGCAGTACGGACGTGATAGGCTATCACTTCCGGTGTTCGGTGTAACTTAACAACTGGAATCTGATATTCTATAAAGCCCCTCTCCGCTGTTTCACTTTAAATGTTACTTTGTGTTCAGCTTTTTTCGCTAGAAGTTCATTCTTAGCTCTGCAATTTCTAAATTGCATAATGAGTGAACTGAAGAAATGTAGCTATGACTATTGCTTCAACCCATTTAATGTTTCCAAGCATAATACAAGGCAGAAATCATTAAGCTTGGTTACCCGCAATATGCTTAAAAACTTTAAAATGGAGAACTTAACTTTGTCACCAGACCTAAAACTATGTGATGCGTGTCAAAAAAAAAAGTACCACCCACTGATAACAGTGATTGTGTGCTACGAAGTGGCCAACGCTGTGAATAATCCAGAAGTGGTTTTGAACATAGTGCCCATTTTAAGGCAAGATACAGCAATGTGAAAGGGATCCCTGGTACCTTAGAGCCAAATTTATTTATTCCATCAACCAATAATGCAAGAATAACCAAATGGTATTCACTTGGGCCTGAATGGGAAAAAGTGAACATTTAAATTTTAGTTACGTTGCATCCCATAGGATAAGATTGAAAGTTTGAATGTTACTCAACTGTATGCCAAATTTAAGCTACATGTGAACAAACTAGTGCAACTAAAGTGCTGTGAAGTCATCCAATGATGACTGCTGCTGCTGTTCTCCAGCGGCGCCATGCTGGAATCCTGCTATGCACCGCTTTCTATGTTATTTTATTTAAAATTAACTATACAGGCTCCCATCTTTATTTTATGTAAATATATACAAAAAACTACAAGAAATTTATTTATAATTTTTATAGAAATTTATACTTGGGGGTTAATAGGGATATATAGTTTTTAAATGTTTGGATTTGAAAAATTGATGTTAAGAGTTAATTATATCAATTATAATAAATACTAAGTAAAATATTACATATGAAGCTTTGCATTGCACTTTATAACATAATTTTATCACTTATTGCCTGTGAGACATTGTAATTTAAAGGTAGAGAGGTGTGCTGGTTTTCACAAGTTGGATTGCACAATATTTTTTAAAATATTGCTATTTAAAGAAAAATAAGAATTTAAAACATAATTCACTTTGTTTTTGTAATCCATGGAAAAAATTTGAAGTGAATCGGAGACATGATGGTCAGATTTTGTGAAAATTTGTGCGATTTGACGTGGAATGACTAACATAGGAAACCAAATAGATAGCCAAATGTTTAAAAGCATGTCACTTGTTGGAGTTGAAATTCCACACTAGGACTGAAAAATTCAAACCAATAATAATGAATATCTTGGAAACGGCTGATGCCACAAAAAAGACTATTTGTAATAAATTGTTTTAAAGAGATCTAAAGTTTCTGTGCAGTACAATTTTGTCAATCTCTTAATGTTTACCAGTTATACAAAATTCCTTCCAAATGAAGAGGACTTCACAGGTCATTCCCAGAAAATTCAAGATATACGAGTATATTTTATTTGTCATGTAAATATTTTAAATACATGGTATTTTAATAAAAATCATCAAGAGTCATTTTTGAGAAAATATCTATTGGGTATGTGGTAGAAGGTAAAAATGAATTGGGAAGCATTGTATCTTATGTAGTTTTATTTCATAGATGAATTTATGAATAGCTAAAGAGTAAAAAAGTAAATCTATATAAGCAATTACAAATATGTATCCCAACTTTTATAGCATGTGTGTTTAATTATACATAATTTACTTATAGTATATATGTTTATATAAATAAAAATTGTATAGAATATATATTTAACTTAAGAGGGGTGTCAAAAAGTAACCAGAATTATTTTTTTGCATTGTATTGCACCCAAGCTGGAGTTTGGTGTTGACAGAACTGGAAAGGTCTTTTCTTGAGTAATGAAATGCGTTGTACATCATTTGCCTGGCTGTCCTCAGTTGGAGGGAAGCAGGTGAAGTAGAAAAGCATGTTAACTGTACCCTACATGGATCTTAAGTTGCAGTAGCATGCATCGGTTTGATTTTAATCTTCTTGATAACTCCATCACAAACATTGGAAATGTTACAGCAATCCTACAGAGAGAAAGCCAATGAAAAAATGCAAGTTTTTGAATGGCATAAGTGATTTCGGGAGGGTAAAAATGACCTTGAGGATGCTCCACTGCCCGAAAGACCCTCAACTTCGAAAACTAACATCAATGTTCAATACAATTGATGTCATGTTGCGTGATGACTGTCATTTATCATTAGCAAAGATTGCAGAGTTTGTGAATATATCCTATGGATCAGCTGAAGACATTGTACAAAATGTTCTAGGCTATAGGAAAGTTGCAACAAAGTAGGTGTCTCATATGATCAATGACGAAACAGAAGGCTCACTGCGTGATGGCATGTCAACAATGGAAAGGAAGACTTCGGCAAGAACCAGATTTTTTGGACAGAGTATGCGACAAAGCCTGGTTTCATCATTATGACCCAGAGACAAAACAGAAAAGTGCCCAATAGAAACATCCTTCAAGTCCAAGACAAAAAAAAGGCCAAAGTTCAACCAAGTGCTGGAAAAACCATGCAGCTTGTCTTTTTCGATAAGTAAGGCATTGTGTATGGCCACATGTTGGATAAACAACGTACTGTTACTGCTGATAAATATTATAAAGTATTGATGGGACCTTTAAGGAGGAAAATTGCCAAGAAAAGACCAGGCCTTGCTCAAATGGGATGGATCCTTCGTTAGGATAATGCACCCCCTCATCGCGCCATGAAGATTAAAGAAACAAACACAGCATTAGGCATTGAGGTGATGTCACATCCATCTTATTCACCAGACCCAGCACTGTGTGACTTCCACCTATTTCTTAAAGTGAAAAATGAGCTTCGGGGTTGTCATTTTCCTAGTGATCATAAGTTAAATCATACAATTTTGGGTATACTCAACAGACTATTCAAAAGTGGCTCTAGGAAGTGTTTTGAGCGGTAGGCAGAATGCTGGAACTGTTGTATTGTGTTCAAGGGAAAATACTTTGAAGGTTTGTAAAAGAATTTGAATAAAGGTGAGCAATATTTTCCAACAAAAAAGCATGTTTTCAATTTTATAACTTGCATATCAAGCTTCTTATGAAACTATGAATTCCATTGTAATGTTTACAGCTGAAGAATAAATTGGATAACATTTTTGGAAATATAAACAAATCCCTCCCCCTCACAAACCAGGACCTACGGGAGAGAATGCTAAGATATGTGTCTCATTTGTTATACTGTACTTAACTTAGAATATTTCTGACATGATGTTGAACATGAGTATAAAAGGACTCTTAGTTTGCTGAAGTAAGGTGCACAAAATGAAAATGGACAACAATAATGTCTAATGTTTCCTTTTGGAAAATGTACTATCTGTCTAACACATGAGTTAGTATTAAGTCACCACCACTGCAATGCAGAGCAGAATTATGTAAATTGTGTTTACAATTAATTATTAACTGCAGCATAAACATTTGGTTTGAGAAACAGCATATGAGCTGAAGTAACTGTTTCAATTACAATATGTCTCTGTAAGGTCTAAAGTGAAAGTAACATGAATTTTTTAGATAATATCAAAGAGCTCTTTGTTAAAAATTCCTGTATTCGAACTCTTCTTTTTCTTTAAAGTTTTAAGATTATTCTTAAAAATTATTACTTGTGGAATCCACTAAGACCAATTTTACCCATTTGTTGCTACATGCTTTGCACAACCAGTGACTGCATGGTGCAGACTTGGCTGCTCCAACCCTTTTGCTCTCTAGAATGTTTTTCCTTAAAAGATTTCAGACTGCATGATTATACTGCTTGCCTTGTTTACATTTCCTGATAAGTCAGCTAGCTCTACTGAATATTTGCTTGGCTCCTATTAATTTCTGTGAAAACAGACCAGTCAGAGGACAAACAGTACATTCTGGAGCAAAAAACATGGCCCATTCCCCTGGACCCCCTTTTTTTCTTCCATAATATTTCTGAATTTATTTAATCAACATTAGTTTTTACCTAGGGAGTGAAAACTTTCACAAAGGGGATGCTCTCTCTTGCTTATTATTTAATATTTCCTTAGATAAAGTCATATGAGATATTAATGTCAATACAAGAGATATTTTTTTATAAATCCATACAAATACTGATATACACCGATGACATCTGCATAGTGGCAAGGACAAAGGCAGCTCTAAAGGAAGTCTTTGTTAAACTAGAAAAGGCTGCAAAGAAGATGCATCTGAGAATAAATGAGAACAAAGCAAAAAATATGCTTTTCCTAAAAAACATTGCCAAATCAAACATGGGAAAACTCAGATAGAGGGATACACATTTGACCATGTCTGCAGTTTTATATATTTGGGACAGAGATTGTCAGAATAACATTAGCAAAGAAATTTAAAAATAATTCTGGAGATGAGCAAGTGCTTTAATGGGCCAAAAAGATATATGAAATCACGTATCATTTCCAGAAAAACCAAATTATTACTATTGTGATGCAGCAGCTATGGTCCAAGCTTTAGGGGGTCAACACTGGGCAGTTGAAGAAATAAACAAAGATAGGTACTACCTGACAGGAATAAGTGCAGATGGGAGGCTCATGTGGAAACATAAGAGACAGGCTGTATTACATCACCTTCCCAGTGTATAGCATGTACTGTACTCTCATTAGGGTGTTCTCTCTCCTATCTAAACCTAGCCATGGCACACTATCGTCCTTGCCTGAAAACTGCACTCTTTTTACAGACAGCTCAGCTTGCTCTCACCAAGCATAAACACTGGAAGTGCTATCATGGAAAACCAGAATCTTCTGGAAGTTTTCCCCCTTTTCTTTGCCTCTAGAACATTCTGGAATTCTAATCAGTGGCTATATAAGTGAGCGCTCTTGCAAGTAAGTCGGTGAGTAAGTAGCAGAGTTAGTAAGAAAGTAGGTGAACTGGTGAGAGTGTTTCTGGTGTGACTTAAGTGCGGTTCTACGAGCGAGCTTGCGATGATTGTTGCAAGTACAGCAAGTATTGCTACTATGAGGGATTAAGAGAGGTTTTTTGTTTGACTCCCCAGTGGGTGAACCATCCAAAGAAGACGTTGTGTTATGCACATTTCATTACACCACTACATCACAAAGAGAAGTGAAGTGATAGGGAAAATTGAACTAGTTTACATGAGTGAAGTGACAGTGTGAACTAAGCGAAGTCACAGTGAAAGCTAGAACTAGACCAAGTTATTAAGTGGCAGTGAGAGCTTGGTTAAGTGCCAATTGAAAACTGAACAAAGTCATACTATATAAAATCTTGAAACGCCAGTAGCAACAAATGCCCCAGAAACATGGATGCTGAATAAAACTGATAAAGACAAATTTGGCATATATGAGAGAAGAACCTTAAAGGGTGTCTTTGGAGCAGTACAAGATAAGGAATTAAGGAGACAGAGACAGTGTTATGAGATATGCAGTTTGCATAAGGAACTAGATAAATAGTAAGACATCAAAATCAATAGGCTAAGATGTGATGAGAATGAATGAAAATTGCCTGACAAGAAGATTGTTTTCTGCAAGACTAGAGGATGGATCCAGAGGAAATTGGTAAAAGTTAGCAGAAAATAGAGACGAATAGATAATGCTTCTGAGGAAAGCTGGAGCCCAGAAACAGGAATAATGATGATTTTTCATCCAGCCCTATCACATGTTTACGAGTGGCTTGGAACAAATCCCAAGAAACATACATAAACCAATAAGCAATGTTATCTGCAGTGAGAAACAAAGGATTGGTGAGAAATAAACTCTCTAAATGAGCTCAACTCCAACTTGCATAAACAGGTAGACACAGATAGCCCATTGTACACTGATTACAACCTTGTAAAGAAATTAAATTTAAATTAAATTGAGTTTTATTTATGGGTGCTCTTTAACTACTATGGTCCTTAGCGTCCCATTCTATATTGGGCGTGAAAGATCAGTAATTTTGCTCAGAGGCCTCTTTATCAGGCTTGAGGTTATTTACGTGCTGTAAATCTACCTTCGGAAGGAAGCCATGCTAAGGATTTTTATGCCCGAAAAAATCCATCGCCCTCCGCCAGGTTTGAACCCATGACCTTGGGAACTAGAGGCTAGCACGGTACCACTAGTCCATGGAGGATGACAATAACCTTGTAAAGGGAAGGATAGGTGAGCTACTTGCACTGTTGAAATACCATTGCCCTAATACTTATGTCAAATGTTTCTTCTGAATTACAAATTAAATGGCATAAAAAATTATTGCAATTATTGGATTACTGTCGCCAAGAGGATATTATTTTTATGTATTTGTCAATTTCAGTAATTACTCTGGTCCACAAGCGTTTACCTAGCAGAAAAATTAATAACAATAATGCTAATATGGATTACGAGGGGGATATAAAAAAATTACTAGTATGATTTTATTGCAGTTCAATGCTCCCAGTTCTACAAGTACTATGCAGAAGAACATCAACTTGTGTTTTATGTAGATGTGTGTAATCTTATTCAACAGTTGGGCAGGGAAGCATATAAGCCAAGTAACTGGTGTCTTTTTATGGCTCTTCCAAACAAAGTCTTAAGGCAGTGTTACTTCTTAATGGCAACAAGTTAGCTTCAATATCACTTGCACATTCTACGAACCTAAGAGTGTCTTATGAAACCCTGAAGCATGTTCTTGAGAAAATTAAGTACCACGACCATGAGTGGCAAATATGTGGTGACTTGAAGGTCATTGGTCTGTTACAAGGACAACAGGGAGGATACACAAAATTCCCACATTTTCTTTGCAAATGGGATAGCAGGGCGAGGGAGAAGTTTGGGAAACTGACCAATAGCCTGAGAGGCAGCAACTGGAACCTGGATCAAAAAAATGTTACTAATGTGCCTCTTGTTGATCATCAAAAAACTCTACTCCCTCCATTACACATAAAACTTGGCATAATGAAACAATTCGTGAAAGCACTTGACAAATGTTGCCCTTGCTTCCAGTACTTATGCATAAAGTTTCCATCATTGTGACAGGCTAAAATCAGAGATGGAGTATTTGATGGACCAAAGATAAGGAAATTGATGAAAGACCAGTTCTATGAATGAAGATGAAAAAGATGCATGGAATGGATTCAGAGAGGTTGTTAAGAAATCTCTGGGCAATGTGAAAGATCCTGAATACAAAGAAATTGTCAGAAATATGCTGGAAACTTTCACACTGCTTGGCTGTAATATGAGTTTAGAGCTTCATTTCCTCACGTCACATCTTGACTACTTCCCGCCAAGTTTAGGAACTGTCAGTGAAGAGCAAGGTGAAAGGTTTCACCAGGACTTGAAAGATGTTGAATGACATTTTCAGGGTCATTGGGATGTACGTATGATGGCCGATTACTGCTGGTGTCTTGCATGTGACAAATCTACCAGAGAACACTCGAAAAAATCCCATACGCTGAAGTTCCATGGGGAAAAAAAGGGGTACACAATATAACATACATTCTCAAATTCAGGTATACTTTCATGTTGTTATTCTTCTTTATTTTTTTAAAAGTTATGATTGTGTAATAGTTTTGCAAAGTTTACAATTATATTTCCATTGAATATTGTCATATTGCCAAAACAAGATGCACTATGGAAAAACGGAATGCATTTTTGAATTCTGAGCACTGAAACTTTTAGAAGTCACCTATTTTTAATCGTACCACAGAAAAAAAGCTTTCATTTGTAACCTAGTGTTATGAATGTATCCATCAACTGATGACAATATGCATAATGTTCTCGGCTATTGCAAAGTTGTAGCAAAGTGAGTGCCTCATGTAATGAATAGAAAGCACACCATGTAATGAAATGTCAACAATGAAAGGGGAGGCTTCAGTAAAAACCATATTTTTTGGCCAAAACAATCATTACGCTCCAGAGACAAAACTGGAAGGTGCCAAATGGAAACATTCTTCAAGTCCAAGACCCAGGAAGGCCAAGGTTGAAGTAAGTGCAGGATAGGTCATGCACTTCATCTTTTTTGATCAGCAAGGCATGGTATACAATCACATGGTAAAGAAACAACATACTGTTACTTGCTGACTAATATTGCAAAGTAGTGAAGGGACCATTTGGGAGGAAGATTTCTTCTAAAAGACATAACTTTGCTCAAATGAGAGGATTCTTCATCAGAACAATCTGCCTACTCATTGCAATATCAAGACTCAAGAAACAATCATTGCATTAGGCATTGAGTGATATGACGCCCAACTTATTCACTGGACCTAGCCTGTGTGATTTCCATCTACTTCCTACAGTGAAAAATCCAATCTGTTACATTCACATGACATTCTCTATGTTCTATAATTTATTATTAGGTATACAAACTATTCTTAGGAAAGTTTATTTTTCTATCTACTTCATTTTAATTGAGATGAACCTTTGCAGAAATACTTAAATTACACATTTCATTATAGATACAGAGGAAACAGTGATAGTCAAATGTTTAAGAACTTGACGCTATATGCTGGCCTTAAAATTCCATACCCTTCCCATGCAATCATGAAAGACAACTGAATGTTGACAGAACTTTATAGAATGACAAAGCATTGAAAATGTGAACCATTAATAACAGATACCTCAGAAATGGCTTATGCCACAAAAAAAAGCTATTTGCAATTAATTGTGTGTTCTAAAGAGATCTAGATTTTTTGTGTAGTACGTTTTTGTCTATCGCTCAATGTTTACCAGTTATACAAGATTATATAAAATTTGTTTGAAGAGGACTTCACAGGCTATTCTCAGAAAATTCAAGATATATGGTATTTTAGTAAAAATCCTTAAGAGCCATTTTTCAGAAAGTAAAACGCTTAAAAAAATTTTCCATGTAAAGAGTAGCATGGAGTGGGGAGCTTTTCTTGAAATTCTTTGTGTCACATCTTTGGAGGATACTGAATTTAAATACCAAGTTTGGTGTTTATCCGACTTTTGATTTTTCTCTCCCTCCCTCTCTCTCTTGCTATTTGCACGCACACACAAAACTTTTTCCAGAATTGCTTTTTTTTTGGATTCAGGGGTCCTCAAAACATAAAAATTCTCGGTATCAATTGTTGGGTGGAATGGAATACCTTCTCTACCTACTACATACGTGGTAGAGAAAGTGTAATGGAGTTTTGGGGTCATCAGTTTCATAGTAAATTAAAATTGAATTATTAATATATCATGACTATTATTAATTTAATAGTATTCAACTAGCAAGAACACAGACAGCTCATTGATAGTGTCATCTTTTGGAAAGCACTAAGCCACCTTCCAGTAAACTGCCTGGAATTATGTAGGTGGCACTTGGAGAGGGCAGAGCTACATATGTCAGCAACAACTTAAATTCCCTCATTCCAATATGGGCCATCTTTTCTGCTCCCAAGTGTACATCCCAGAGTACACAGATATTGTCACAAGAAGAAAACAAATTGAATTACAGATGATGACCATGAAAGAAGACAATGCTCCCACAGATGTATTTGTCACTATCAGCATATTATTTTGAGCCACAAATTTAACTCTTGTGTTAAATATACTCACGGATCATTGCTCTTTGGAAGCAAGGTGCCCAGCTCTTTAATGCGATCATTTATGTTGAAGCGCCGTCTTCGTTCAACTGTAAAAGAAACATGCTTTAAAACAACAGGAACATAATTGAAATTGCAGCCAGAAAAAAAAAAAAAAAAAAAAAATGAAACTTCTAGCAATGTTCTAAAAATTAAAGAAATGCAACATATGCATTATTTCTGTGAATATAGAATTTTATCTTAAACATGTGAAATTGTGTACTTCCTGCCTAATATCTTGTACAGATTTTAAACAATGTAGGTGAATACATACTCTTCAGTTTTCTGTTTGAGAATGATCTCTTCTGTATTAGGAGCTTTTTTCCAATTATTTATCTCCTATGGGCTTTGAACTGATTTTATTGATTTTGTCACACTTTATGTACCATTTCTTTCCCAGAAATTATGTCCTATTGCTGATTTGTCTATTTCTTTGTATTTGATGTTGGTGCTCTTTTAACACAAAGTGAATACTACTCTTTGTTTTTCCAGTATAATGTACGTTAGCTCAAATGTGCCTAGCAATTTGTGTGCAGAGAATTTTTGCTTTATTACATTTTTAATGTTGTAATGAAGCACAATAAATAATGAATGGATCCAACACTCAAACCTCACAATTACGACAAATTACTCTAAAAAATCTTTGATCCACTAATAAGTTTCTTGGTATGAAAGGAGATTTTTTGGATGTATCCGAGGATGAGATTGTTGTTATTCAGGAAGCTGAAATTTATCAGTTGGTTTGTGTTTTTCTCTATTAGTAGTTTTTCCCAGATCATTAACTAGATTGGACTTTGGATCACTTTTATTAATTTTATTTCATTTTCTGCATTATGATTTGTTTACTCGAAGTTATAAGCTACTGTGGATTTTTTATTTATTTGTGTTTTTACATGGATTTGTGCAATTACTTTGTAGGAGCAAATATACCACTTGAGAAACTCAGAAACCCAACTCTTTAGAGTTTTTTGAAGAACTATACATCAAAAGATGTCTCTGATCCCTCGACATTGAGGAAAATTTATGTTCCAAAATCTTATAATCAGGTAGGCCTACGTAATGTATTTGCGGAAATAAATTTAATTTTGTGTAAAAATAAATGAAAAATATTTTCACACACATAAAAATACTTGTTGTTTTGCTAACCAGGTATTGGATAAAGTTTGCGAGGACTTGGGAACTTCAAACATATGGACATCTGTAGATGAAACATCGATCCTATGGGGCACTATGTTACTAACCTAATTGTAGAAAAATTAACTGAGGATGGGTCTGGTCAACCCCATCTAGTGTGCTGTTAAGTCCTGCAAAAAGAAAATAACTCCACAATTGCTAGTTTCTTTGATGATGGATCGTGTAAGTTTTCATTAGATATTGTAATTGAATAACATTTTAAATAATTAATTTATTGTCATAAATCATCTTCTGAGTGAATGATTCTTATATTTTAGGTATTCTGTGACCAAATAATCTAAATAAAAGTAGAGTTCTTTTGCTGCTAAGTGGTGCTGCTCCCTACATGCTGAAGGCTGGGAATACCATTAAAATATTCTACCCAAATGTAAAACACATTGCATGTCTTGCTCACAGGCTCCATCATGTTGCAGAAGCAATACGCTCTAATTATGACAATGTCAATCATTTGATATCCTCAAAAAAAAAGGTATGTGTAAAATTTAGGTTTATATCAGTTTTAATGGTCCCAAAGCTGTAAAAATAAATGAGTCATTTTGGTGTTTTGTTTTATACAGGTGTTTTCAAAAACCCTTGCACGTGTAGCTGTAAAGAGAGTCTACCTGAGTTACCGTTATCCCCTCAGCCCATCCTTACTAGATGGGGGTACTTGGTTGGAAGCTGAATGTTTTACTCTGACAATTTTGATGCCATTAAATCGATATGAAATAAAATTGATATGGAGTTAATTGCAATTAAATTAATACTTCAATATTTAATTCTAAAGTAAATACTTCTTTCATTCTAGGTAGTTAACAGTTTCTCACCGTATGTATCAGAGATGCACAAGCAGCATTTGAATACAAAAATGTGCAGCAGGATTTAATTCACAATAAGACAAATTTCTCTAAATTGCCCTTTACAATAACAAAATTAGAAACCACGGTTCTGCCACTGGTAGACTCAATGTCAATTGTTGAGGAATTTCATAGATTCCTCAGTCATGCCCAAGGGAAAGTGGGAGTAGATGCAAAGAATAAATTGGACAGTGTCATAAACAGGAAACCAGCCTATGGATTCTTTTGTTCAGTGAAGAAGGTATTTTGTTGTGAAAGCATGAATGAAGAGCTTGACATGATACTGTTACAAATATGTTCATTCAAATTTGCACCTATGTTATAACTTCTTGTGATGCAGAGAGGCCATTTTCTGCTTACAAAAATATTTTGTCTGATAAGCACAGGAACCTCACAGAAAAAAATTTAGAAATGCTGTTAGTTGTTAACTGTGCAAAAAGGGAAGTGAATTAATGAATTGGGAACAAAAATGATAGTGCACATTTTAATGTATTTTTCACTTGATTGTGCATGTATTGTGGTTTGATAGTGCATGATTGCCTGCATATTTTGGGATTTTATAGTGCATGGAATTCTCATCTTTAGTTATTACATTTGGACATTGGAGTAGGATGGATGAAATAAGACATGATCACTGTTATAACTCGTTTAATGCTTCATGCTGTCCGACATCTTGTGTACCTCTCTGACTGTACTATCAACATAATGCAAAACATTCTCTGCTACCTTCATTTGTTACAGCAGGTGTTACCAACTTGTACTAACTATGTGTATTACATGGTCTGTAATGAACTCGTACTCCTTATATGTACTGCCATAACTACACTTATAGTTACTAGTCGGCCATGGTATGAATGCACTTGGAGGAGGGCACCACTGTTTTTTTTTTGACAATGCGAATGTCATCAAGGCTAGGTATCAGAGGGGAGTGAGGGGCAAAGCGATAGGGGAATGTACAGCTGCACAATGAAAACAGTACTACATTTGCAGACTTCAGCCTTGCTAGTAAATGCAACTAACTGCGGATGTTTTCTTTATCTGGCTGTCCTTCTGATACCCCACCCACTTGTTCTATAACTGTTTAGTTGCTCTTCTTACTGCATACACTCATATTTTTGGTGACTAGTAGTTGCAATCTAAACAGATATAAACAACATTCCTAGCCTAGAAGAAAGATGTAAATGTAGTGAAGCAAAATTCCTACCCTGGTTATGATTATCCTTCTTTTGTCTATCTTTAATTGCAGCCTCAGTCAGTTGTTGTGGTTCTGTTTTGACTTGAGTCAATGTTGGACAGGAATTGCTTGTTTTGTTACTGCTCGAGTTGCCAAAGGACAGCACATGTTCATATAAACTTCCTGTGGTACCAACCTAAAACATGTAATTAACATCATCAGCAACTCAAGGCATAAATCACTGTCAAATGCTCCTCTTTACTACTCCTTAGGTCATTGTGATTAGCACATACGTTTGAAATTTAACATGGCATAGATATGTGTCACATATTTGCTTCTCTTTGTTATTTAAAGGAGAGTTCTCAGAAAGTTGGTCTATTAAACACAAATATTTCTGCATACAAAAGCAAATTTCTAAAGCTCTATTTCATAAAGATATGAAAGTTAAATACAATGGATGACAGGGTGAGAATTCTATCAAGTTTCTAGTCCGATTAAGAGGGACAAAAACGGCAATTGATGACTATGTGTTTATAATTAATTTTGCACAATGGCTGTGTGTATGCTTAAGTTGCATAGCTGAATTTGAGTTGAAAAATTCAATGCCACAGTCACATATGTATGACTTTGCATGCTGATATATAGAGAGATAGGTCCCGAAAATGTGTTAAAACTTTCTCATCTAATTCATCCTTTAAAGCTGTATTTCTTTTTTAAGAAATACATTTAAAAAATCAATGTTATAAAGAATTTTTAAAAAATTCTGAACTGGCATTTAGTTAACATAACAAATATGATTGAAAGAAGTATGCTTTTGACAGATTTAGGTTAATTTTTCCAATCAATGTTACTCAATAAATTAAACAGTCTTTATCTATTTGACCCCAATAAGAGCAACATCTCATATATTGGGATTTCAAACTTGAGAATAACTAAAAAAAAGTATAAATTAATCTTAAAATACTGATGAATACGTCAAAACCTTATGCTAATTTATAAATAGCTAAATATGCGCTAGGTATGATTTAAACAAGTAGTTCCCAAAACAGGGGATATACCTTCCTGGCGAGCAGGAGAGATTTAGAGGGTCACAGACAACTTATCAAGAAGAAAAAGAAAGATGTATCTAATATGATAAACAGAGATGATATAATCAACTTTACTGTCCATAATAAAAAATCTGACAAGCCTTTTGACACTATCAGTGTATATGTAATTATAAATAATAGTAGAATTGTAATTTGATATACCTACATTCATACAAATACATCATCATCCACTGCAAGGATTAGACTTTACAGTCTGTTCCAGCTTCTACAACTAGCTCATTCCATTTTATTAGTGATCTTCCCATGTTTCTTCTCTCTTTTGGCTTATAGTTAATTATTCTGGTTATTCTTCCCTTGGACATTCTTAATGTATGATTTTTCCATTTGTCTCAATATTGTTAAATAATTTCATTTATACTTAAAACTTTACATAATATAGCATTTAACGCTCACTCCTACTTCATATGGCTGTGCAGGCAGTGAGATGCTGCTGATATATGAAATGAAATTATGATTTGGAAAGAAAATTTTGGAATGAAATGTTCCAGGCCTAAGTTTAGTGTATCTCCCTGGCATTTGACAATTATGAGGACTGAGGAAAACCTGCAAAAAACCTTGGTCAGGAAGGTTGGTCCTGGTGGGATTTGAATCACAGACCTCCTGTTCACAAGTTCATGACTTTGACAACCTTGGCTACCCATGTTGGTATTTATTTATAGATTACATATGATTTTTAATACATATATATTAACTGACCCTAAAATTATTTCCTTGTTGGGTTGATATACCTGTTGATTTACTATACAGATTGACTAAAGATATAGAAACTTGCACATGTGCATGCATTTTTTTTGTATATGTAATAATTGTTAATAACATTTTGCAGGGCTATCATGGAATGGCAAATGTAGAACACACAAAAACCATCCATCAAGCAGACAAAAAATGAAATTTTGCAGAGCACATAATCACAACAGACTGCAACTACAAAAACATAAACACAGACATAGCAATATTACACATCATGCAGAAAAACTAAAAACTAAATGCTTTAGAAAACTGGAAATTTACTTTTTTCTCTGTTTACCCTCCTTGTATGTAGAACTTACACCCCCCAGGACTTATAGTGAGTGCCTAGGGTCAGAGGCCTGTCAAGGAGCAGACACTTTAGATCAGATAGAATATCCAGGATGGGTGATCAGCCCGATGCCTGGTCTGAGAGCAAGGAAGTAGATGATATGAAATGATGGTGAAATGGATAAAAGGAAAGGTGATGATGCAACAGTTGGTGGAATGGATGGCGGGGGAAACTGGAGAACCTGGAGAAAACCCGCCCAGATGCCCCTTTGTCCACCACAATTCCCACATGCAGGTCCCTGGAATCGAACCTCGGCCACCTTGGTGAGAGGTGAGTGGTATAACAACTCAGCCATGGTGTAGCTTTGAAATTTACAAACACACAACAAATCTATTTTCTGATTTAATCTCAATTCAAATTCCATGCCCTACTCAACAACATCCTATTCCCCACCACAACCTCAAGATGAATCTAAAACCTCAGTTAACAGTAACCACTGAAGACGAATGGGTAACCTTGCAAAATAGCCATTTGCTCAAACACATGCACATATGAAAGTTTCTTTTTCCACTAGTGATTTAAATACAGTACAAAAGTGGACAAAGTATGACAAAACAAATTTATTCCAATAACATCGGAATCCTTATTAATAGTCTTAAGTGTCATTTTGATAATAGGCTTATAAATAAAAGATTCTGATGTGCTGCAGTCACACAAATCTTTCTATCCACTGTCATTTGTTTTCCTACAAATTATTCATACAAAAGCTTGTTTTTCCATCTACTTCCCATTAATCATTATAATTGTTGGCAGAAATGGTTTCAATATGCTTTTGTAGCAGGCACACAAGGTTATGCTGGAGGCTGATACAACAGTCAGGTATTTTGTATATGCCTCCATTGATATTACATACTGTTTGCACAAGCTCAGGAGAAACAAAACAACTGCACTTGAAAGTGTCTTGCTTAAAATACTGGAAAATACAAACGCACCACAGCGAATATTTTAGAAATGGCTTGTGCTGCAAAACAAATTTAAATGACATAAATTGTATCTTTTAATAAGCTCTACATTTTTCCAACAGTAACTTTTTGTCTATCTCTTATGGTTTCTCAGATATATAAAGTTATTTGAATTGAATGAGAATGAAATGGACTTAACAGGCTATTCACAGAAAATCATTTAACTTTCATGTAAATATCTCAAATATATGATATTTAATTAAAATTGTTAGTCATTTTTGAGAAAATACAACATAACTACAACTCTTCATGTAAAGACTAGTTTGGAGTGAGAGGATTTTTTCATTTTGGAAATCTTCACCCGACATCCTTAAGTTGTGACTCAAGTATGAAAATACTTTTAAAAAATTATAAGTATATTAATATTAGTGACACTAACTTAGTTACAAATTTATTTAAACTTTTCTTCAGCTAAAACTTTGGATTATAAGCAGTTATTTAATATTGATTGTCTCTCAGCATATGATTATTACATTCTGTGTTAAGATACGTAAAGCAGAAGCGGTAATGCATTCAGCCCCAAAAAATGCTTTATTGCGATTTCACTGCAAATACACATTTTAAGTTACCCTGAATCAAAACAATACATTTTTAGTGTCTGTGAGAGAGTAAACCAAAAATGCAAAGTTATATAAATATCAAATTAAGTCAGGCACCTTATGAGCATGCAAGGTGAAGGCTATTAGGAATGTTCCCAAAACATCCCTTTACTGGAAAAAGTTTTAATATTCATTTTTTTTCTTCTAAGAAATGGCTCCAATTTTTATTAAAATGTATTCTGTTTGAGATGGTGAAATGATGAGTTAAACCTATATTGAAATTTTCTGTAATTGGCATTGTAAATCTCTAACAGTCCTCTTTGTTCTCACTGAATTTTGTATAACTGGCAAATTACAAAAACTTACTACAGGAAAACTATAGATATTATTAAAACAAAAAATTTATGATACATTTTTGTAGTATACAACATTTCCATGTGTTTGCTATGTTTTGATTTTCTAGTATTTTAGATAATACACTTTAATTAATTGTTTAGAACCTTTGTAAGAGTGAAGGCAAAATTCAATATTTAAGCATTAGGAGTCGAATTTAGGACACGTTTTCTTCACTTATTCTGTAATTTATACAGGACATGTTTCAGAAGCTTTCACTTCCATCATCAGCTGTAGGTTATATGGCGGTGCTGGTGACGTTTTTGTTCTGGCCTATGGTAGATGGCATTATGATACCAAACTATGATATTTAGTCATACTAAATTCATCACTCCATCTACCAGAGACCAGAACGAAGACAACACCAGTGTCACCAGTCAACCTACAGCTATGATGGAAGCAGAAGCTTCTGAAACATGTTTTGCATAAATTACAGAGTAAGGGAAGCAAACATATCTGAAATTTGACTCCTAATGGTTAAATACACTTTTTAATGTTAACTGGCCAGTCATTTGATTCCAGTGAGCTCAAATAGTATGAAATATTAAGGCCAGCATTAGTCAAACTACTTTTTAAACTATTGACTGTTGTCTCTTCTTCCTTTAGCTCCTGTGTACTAACACTGTTGAAGTAATTTCTGTAAATATTGATAATCATGATTAACAAAGTATATAAAAGGAGATTTTTCTAAGTGTAATTTTCAGAACAATTATGAAAATAAATGGTAGTGGGTAAAGAAACCTCTGTGATTGGTCCACACATGTTTCAGTCACACATTTTTCAAATTTTTGTTTGATTATTTATTGTGTTAGTTTGGATTTTGAGACCATATAATTTACAATAAATTATTCTCAAATAAAAGGGTTTTTGAGCAACAATATTTGTAAAAACTGCTAAGTGGTCTTGGGAATTGGAGAGCTTACAAAAGGAGGCGCCAGTGGGAAAATCATGATAACTGCTGTTTAAACCACCATCTGCAGGAATACTGCTCTTTTCACTTCAATTTACCATTGACTACACATGACAGTATGTTTGTTATTCCACTAATAAATAGAGTTATAAATATGAATTTTAGTCCTGAAATGCATCTACAGAGATGTTCATAATGAATACTTTCATTTAATCCATTTTATTCTCTGTGATACAGAAGAGGCAATTTTTTTTTTTACCTAAAGCAAGGGGACACAGTTTTAAATTCGCTCTTTCTATAACTTTAAGGTATGCACTTGAAAATTAATAAGTTTAACACTGGGTACCATAGATGCACAGTGAGATTAATGTATGCATTTTATTATTCATGCTGCTTTTCACAATAGTAATAGTGCTACAAAATGTATAAGTATGGTTGAAAGTGAAGGTTAGGTCAAATCAAACAACATTGTCCAAAACAATTCACATATTACTGGGTTTCTCTTGAATGACAAGACTTGCATCCCACCACTACAATGCCACTTCTATACAAATCCATCTATGCAGTAGTGGCAGACTGGCCCCACCATTTCTTTCTCAGATAATGTTAATGATCATGCCTACCTTTTATTATAAAAGGTGTTCAAAATTATGTTCCTCTGTGTCTATACAAGCCTGGCACCTTTTGAACACGTTATTGAACAGTCAAATTTTTTTCAGATGAAATATTGGAAAATGTGTGCCAAATACCATCTCCTAATTCATTAAGGATTTGAGTATTTGTTGCATAAACTTTATCTCTAAGCATTCCCCATAGATCATCTTATGAATTTGGGTTGGAGAGTGAGTGGACCAGCCAATTTTTCTGTGATCAAAAATACATTATGATGCAAAGAAGAAACTCTCTTGGGATGCTTTCCATGGCAGCACCTATCTTGTCTAATTTTTCCTTGGTTAGAGCTGTTGACTGTCCATGTGTCTTTTTGTCTAATATGGACCCAGTCTGTTTTTATAATAATCTTAAAGGCTGGTTCACAACCACCCGGTAACGATAACCAGAACGGAAACGAGAACGGGAAGCAAGAAATTTTGATTCACAACAGCCCGGTAACGAGAACGGGAATGCATATCGATCACAAAGTGAAAGTCGATTTTGCGCATTGGGATTTCATTTGTTTTTAACTGACCAATGACATTTTTTCACCTACTTCCAATTTAGCCAAGCCAACGTCAAAATTCGATAGATTATCTAAATGCATATTCATTACATTTCCGATCCCTCTACTTATGCCAAACTTTCATTCCTTTATTTAATGGCATACATTAAAATTGTTTATTCTTTTTTCATTTCCACCGGATTTAGCTGTTCTTTGTAGCTTTTGCCATTATTTTTAGGTAATAGCCAGTTTTGAGTTGCATATAAACAAACTACAAATGATCCCTTCACCAGAGGAACCAACGTTGATTAGATTTGTGGGTATCGGGATGAGGTTAGGAAGCACATTTACTACTAATTCCTTCCAGTTTCTTGTTTCCAGCTTGCGACTATAGAGAGCACTAGTGGCTGTTTCATGTCACGGCCGCTTAGAATAACCTCTAGAGTGAAGAGTCTAATATGCACAATAGGGATCTAATATGCCGTGCCCGGGAACGAGAACGAGAAAGTTAAAAGTTGGGCAACTCTTCTTCCCGTTCCCGGGGCCCGGGAAGGCTTCCCGTCGGTTGTGGACACTCCCATTTGAATACATGTATTTCAACTTTCCCGTTCTCGTTCTGGTTACCGTTCTCGTTGGTTGTGAACCAGCCTTAAATTGTGGATTTGTTAGGAATGCCAACACCATGAATTTCTGTACAAATTCTAACTGAAAGCCCACATACCATTCAAGGAAAACTAACATAGTAAACATGTGCTATTCTACGGTATACACCATGACAACTGCACACAGTATGAACACAATTAGCAGACAGCTTCGTGTAACATTATTCCCACTATACATCATGCCAAACAACATTAGATTGAACTGCAAATGCTGTTACTGTCCATAGGTGCACGAGTTAGGCTACCACAAACCAAGGTAATTCACCCCAATACCTGCTATGATTCAGAGAAGATGGCTGCCATACATGTCATTCAAGATAAACCTGGTATTAAACACAATGTGGCAAGACTGTAGTTTGTATACATCTTGCATGTAGGTAAAGGAAACAAATCAAGACATTCATAGAATCCATGGAATTGGGTTCACGTGACTAGAATTTACGCTATTTTAAAACTAATAAACCCCTCATCTGCATCACATTAACCCTCTTCAGCCCAATGGGACCACTTGGCTTCATTGTGTATACTTTTTAATGGAAGTAGGGTAGAATATTTGGATTGGGAAGGTTTAGGTTTTGATAATTCTCTATTTTATTAGTATATATTTAGTTTTTCCATCAAATGTATTGCCAATGGCATAGGTTAAAATAAATAAAAAACTAAAATAAACAATTCTGCTGATACTGTTTTAATACAAATGTAAAAACACCTATTATGCTACAGTGCTACCGAAGTCTAGTCAATATACATGTCGTCCTTCATGATGTAGTGGTTACCATGCTAGCCTCCAGTTTCCGAGGTTGTGGGTTCAAACCCGGCAGAGAGTGATGGATTTTTTGGGCGTAAAAATCCTTAGCATGGCTTCCTTCGGAAGGGAAGTAAAGCCAGTGGTCCCATGTCATAGATTTACAGCACATAAAAGAACCTCAAGCCTGATACAGAGGCCTCTGAGCAAAATTACCAGCCTTTCACGCCCAATATGGAATGGGACGCTAAGGACCACAGAAGTTAAAGAACGTCCATAAATAAAACTCAATTTTTTCAATATACATGAATGCCAATCGCTGTTTATTTTACACGATCCCACTCCATTCTTTACCATAGATTTGGTACCATCCCAGCAAGAGAGTTGAACCTAGTTATCCTCCAATATTGAAATCCTGGACAGTGATGTTCAGTGTTTTAGCCAATTGGGCTACAGATCCGAGATCAGATGAGAATTTCCTGGAGTATGAGTATCTATCCTATGCCATTCGGTTTCAAAATCAGTTTCTTTTGAAACTAAATCAGGCAGGAAAGGGTTAAATGAAAATTATTTTATTTTTTAAGGGGCCCTAGACAGGTTCTGTTTTACTTCATATGCATAATTATTTTAAGTTTCATTTTCTCATGAGACTTCTGTGATAACAATATGAACTGTATACTGAACTTTTCTGATCACTTTAATATAGGGATTTTTGAAACTTTAATTATTTCAAAAATTATAAAAATGCTCTCCAAAAGGGACTTTTTACAATATTTGAGAGAGCCAAGCTTCTCTGTAATATAAGGAACAAAAAGAATTTCAAATTAAAATATACACAAAACCTCCATAATTACCATGCAAGTCTGATTCTATTGACAAACTGATGCTGAGAAAAAGAAGATCTCGTAGGAAAACACACAACTTTGATAAAACAAACGTTAAAAGTTGTCAGTGCATTCCAGCACCATAAGATGGGTGGTTGGTATCCTCATCTTTGTTTTGCAATTACAGTAATATACAAGGTTATTTATATAATTGGAAAGCCAAAATTCTGTAGACTATGGATAAAACAAAAACAAAACATTGAAATTTGTAGATTTTCACCTTTCCAGAGCCCCTTAATGAAATGGTAAGTGTTATGGTAATAAACAAAATTAATTCTGTAATACTTTTACATCTGCAAATTCATATCCCAAAACTTACAGAAAATGTTTCCTTACCATAAAACCCTTGATAATAATAGGGATTCTATTATGTACAATTATACTGTTTATAAATTAATTTCACCTCACTTCTCACAACTTTCAATGGTATAACCTGTTTTGAAATTCAAAGTCTTTTTATTATAATAAGAATAGTGTGGCCATTGCAATTATGAGATGTGAATCTTAACCTAAATATGGAAATGTACACTAAATGCAGATGGAGAAAATGGAAACACAGAAACAATGAATGGATGGCATCAGATTGAACAATTTGGTTGTATATTATAAAGGCAAGTATATTAAAGTAAACTTCACGCAACACTATCACAGTAACTCCACAGAACATACCTACCAAATAGCTATTTTTACCTGAAAATCAGATCCAACACTTGCATCAAGTGGCTTTACACCTTCTGAAGCTAGAGAAGATGCTTCAAATGACAGGATATCCTCTATTAGTTCTTCAGCCTATAACAATAAATCAAATGCTTGACAAAACATTCTTAACAGCAACTGGTATATGCACATTGCTTCACCTAGAGTAGAAAAACAAAAAAGTTATGCTGATATTCTCAAGAAATGGTTTTAAATTCACTGCCTGTTTAAATCACCATGTAATGTTCATCAAGGCACAATGCATCAGTGAAATTTGATGAAAAGTAATTTAAAAATTTATAAAATTTGGCACTTTGGATTTTTGTTGTGTTTGTATAAGTCTGTTTACAAACCTTTTTTGTTAGGCCGCATACATTTATATACTTAAATAAGCATGCTGATATTCACATATAAATCTTAAAATCTAATCGATTTTTGTCAATAAATTTAGTGTTTAAGATGATAGATGAAGGTACTACAATTTTCAACCACATAGCTTCACATTATGGGAGCTTCAAAGTATGTATTAAAAGGCTCATAGATATGATTTTTTAAACAGTTCATCGTATACTTGCCTAATGTGAAGGGCTTGAGTGTAACACTGGTAAGGGATATGCAAAATATTGTAAGAAACAAAGACAACAAATTTCTGGAATACCTGATAATTATTTATTGTAGCAAGAGCTTTTTTAAATAATAAAATATGAGCTTTTTAAGAGCTTCCAGATTAAATTGAGAAGCATTCACAGTGTTTTGTAGCAGATAATGGGTATTATATCAAATGGATGCTAAATCCAAGAAATGCTATAGCATCATTGGCATTGATATGTTTTAATATATTACCGAGAGCTTCCTGTTGTTTTGAAAGGCTGGCTTGCTGTAAACCCACTTTATAATGTTAATGAATGTTTTCAAGCCAATACTGATATTATATTTTGAAGCCTGCTTAATATTTTTATTGTTCATGTTGTAACTGCTTTTGTACAGTTCTAAAACCTCAATAATTAATATTGAAATTAATTTTATTAAACTACCTATGTTGATAATGTTAAATTTCCAAAGTTTAGGCCCACTTTCATGAGAGAAAATCTCAATTTTTGAATATTTACTAGGTCCTTAGGTGTACAACCTAGTACCAACTTTACAGGTTTTTGATACTTGTGTTTAGAAATAATGATTTGCTTGCATTTATCCAAAAATGGTCATAACTATTTTACTTCTTTATTTTTTGGTATGAATGATACCAATGTTGTTTAGCTTGTTACATAGTAAACAATTACTTAGTGAATTGGCTTGGTAATAACTCCATCAATTCCTAAGAAAATGCAGCGTCAGAACAATTTAAGTTATGGGATTAAGCTGTCTGAGTTTTTATTTACTTTATTCACTTGTGTGATGACTCAGAAGTCATCCCCTTGTGTGATCTTTCTTCCTTACTCAGGATTCTGTCTCCCTTATTGATCATTCATATCTTTTCGAGCCAGATGTTATCCATCTCATGTTTCAGCATAGTGCTGTAGTTTGAATACATTTTAAGTATTTTCAGGATTCCTGTTGTGTATGTTGCAATCATTAAAGGAGAGTGCTGCCTCATATATCTCTAACTCACTGTATTGATATTAACAAAGAATCCTTCAGAATCCTTATCCACACCATATTATTGTAGGATATTCAGATTCCGAGTCCGTCCATGAGAGCATTCTTCAGAAGTTAAGAGAGTTTATCAAGTTGTGTTGCCACTAGAATTTTATTAATATGTAAATATGGGTTTCAGGACATTGATTATACCTTCTGCTAAGCAGTGGTGGTCACTCTTATCTCCTTTGTTGCACTTACACCTTGCAAATCACTAAAACCATTAGGGAGCAGAGACCATGCTGTGGCCTGTCACTGGTGTTTAATTTATGAAAATAAGTAGACCAGACTATATGGCTTTTCTCATTTTTTTCTAAATTCTCTGTACTGTCCCCCGATGGCACTGTCATCATAATTCTGAGTTGTCTGTTTCTTACTTGGTAAGAATTCTTTTCTTACTTGGTCTTCCAATTCTCTTACCATCAGAAAGGGGTTTTCCTTTCAGGTTCTTCCTAAATTTATGTAGTCATGCACACTTTCTTTTTTCACATGGTCAATGCATTCAAATTTTTCTCTTACAGCATCTTCACCATTAAGACTAGATGCGATACACTGCTGTGAGCAACCCTACTATTACAAATATTATTTTTAAAAAAATTATCATAATACCATTCTCCATGCACTTAAAAATAAACTTTTTTCTAATATTCTTCTTCTCCAAATCCAGTATACAGACTTCCACAGGTTTCATCACAAATCAATGTACTAGGGAACCTCCCCTTTGTTTTTGTATTTACAAAATATAATCCCACTAGGCACACAAATTGTTACATATTCATTTCAATTATGTAGTATTTCCATTTCATTTGGAGTTGTTATACCAGTTATTATGCATCAAAGTAAGCATTTCAAGCTAGAAAGTGTGTCATTAAATTTATCTATAATTTGTTCAAAACATTTCTCTTTAAAATCAATTCTGAGGTGTAAAGATGATTACTGTTTTCCTTGTTTAGGCAGGAAAATGACTTTCAGAGTGCCATTATCTTAAATACAATAAGTTTTCACAGAAATATCTTTGCAGTATTTGTTGCCAAACACTATAGTTGATAATTTAATTGAATTTTGAGCCAGTGGATACACTAAAACTTCACTTACTTTAAATTAATGGAAATGTTTCAAAAGCACTGCGTGCTTTCATCTTCAGCTTTTCTCCGAATGAGCATGATGAGAATTCAGGTCCATAGATGTAGATGGCATGTATCCACCTACTCAAGATTCAATTAAATTATTGTTTTGCTTCACTGTCTCTAACTTCTGAATAACACTTTCTGCTATAGTTGATATTCATAAAATTGAAAAGCTGAATTAGATGTACAAATAGATTTTATAATACTGTTTTTTCCTTTTCTTTCTTTCTTTTCTTTTTTACTTTCCAGCTGCTTATCTTGAAAATAATCTGTTTGTAAGAAGCATGTTTCTTCAAATGAAGATGCCTTTACTCAGAGTTTATAGGGTGATATAGACATGCTCACATTTAATAAACCTAATAAAGACACAGATTTTAAATAACAGAGATGAAACTAAAGATTTGACAAATGAAATAGAAATTGAGATTCACTCAACTTTCAACAGATAACATTCACAGTTGACTTTCTAAATTCAATCCATGATTTCCATAATTTGATAACATTAAGAACCTTTCTCCATACAAGGGGAGTAAGCCAACTAAGTAAGTATGTAAGTAAGAACCTGTCAATCACCAAATGATATATTGAAAGTAGATTAATTGTACTTGTGTTTTTGCATCATTTATTGATAACCTCTGCAACTAGATGATTAAAATCTATATAAAACATCTTAACAAGTAATTCCAAGATTATATAAAGTGTTATCATGAATTAAAGCTGTACTGGATGTAAGAGTTTAATTTCGTTGAAAGTTAAATTTAGGGTCAGTTTTATGGGAAATTATTTATAATTCAGTTTTGATTTGTGCGAGCATTCTGCTCTATCTATATGCACACATTTGTACATTACTTTGTTTATATAATCAGTCTTCTGGTAATGAATGAGAATTACTATGATCTCACTCACATTCTGTTTAGTGTTATCTACCCAGGCAAAATGAAAACGTCTCGGAAGTATGCATCTTCTCAGCATTGTTAAGAGCTCCACCTTGTGTTTTGTTTGCCTCTGCAAGAAAGTGTTGCACAAGCCATTCTGCATTTTCACTTTTAAAACATTTTGTTGTTTATATCTGCACACATCTGAGTACCTGCGCCTTGTATAAATTTTTATTTTCTGCTCAGAAGCTACCATCATGAACTCCAACATGGTACTAAACTGCAGCTGAGTAAGCCGTTTCCTACAGAGGTATCTCAAAAAATAGCACTCAATAGTTTAATATAAGCATGCAGGGCTTGTTTTTATTTATATTTTGCATACTGTTAGGAATCTCTCAGGAATCAAGATTAACAAGCAATTGCTCCAGAGGAGGTTGAGGAGGAACTTTTTATTTATATGAAACCGAGAAACTGCTTGGAATTAATAAGATCTGAGCCAATGTTTGCTTTTATTTATACCACTCATTGTTAGATAGAGGGGGGGATAATGGAATTTGATATATATATTTTTTTATTTAGTGGTGTTCATTTAGGTGATTTTAATCAACGCTAATTTAGTTTTTAATTTTTTTCCACCAGATTCTGGTTCTGCACACAAAAACCAAACAAAAAAATTTTCTGAGACAATTTTCAATCAAACCACTCATTTTATAAAATATTTAATAAAATTTCAAGGCATTAAAATACTTTGAAAGATTCCATTTTATTGTGGTATTAATCGCAATTTTAGTTTACAAACATTTATTTTGTTTTTCCTTTTTTTACATTTCTTCAAAGTGTTAAGTTTCAACATTATCAATTAATCTCAAACTTACTACATTTGGTCTTTTTATAATGCAGTGTTTATCAAAGAAATACATTTCATCAAGCATCCTTGTCATTGGAATATCATAAACAAAAGAAATCTGATTTAGATGCAATGCTTCAACATTTTACAGTGTAATGGTGTCATAAGGGTATGATTTAAAAACAATTCATAGAATTAGAATCTGGTGAATAAATGTTCATTTCCATTAAAAAAAAAAGAAAAAAAAAGAAAGTTAACCTTAAAATGACAGTAAAGTCTCCACTAAATTAATAACTAATGCCATTGCTTTCTCCCATTAAACATTTAATTTTATTTCTTGAATATTACTTTCAAGATGGGCAGATCAAAAGTTTTTTTTAAAATGCAGTATATCCATTATCTGTATACCTAGCGAGATTTCACAGGTGTGCAAGTGACTTTTTCTTTATTGTATTCTTTTAAAGTAAAAATGTTAATAAGAAGTAATGAACCTTATTTGAGTATTCAACGTCAATTCAATTATAATGATATTAGATTTCTGAAGTGGGCACAATTGCAAGTTTTTGTACTGTGGTTATATTAATGCTCATGCTCAATTAAAGCGTAAAAATTACAAGTTGAAAACTGTGATTTCTGAGATTTCACAGATGCATTGCCTTAAAAACCATTTGCTTTCAGTTCAATGCAATAAATCCAAAGTAAATGCTGTGAAACCGTTATTTTCCTATGCAATGCAATGCTAGGTTGCGTGCAAGTGAAGTTCACCTCTTCAAGTCTATGGTATAAAAACAAATGTGTAGATATATGCAGAATGGCATGAAACTTTTGACTCCTATACTCAGTGTAAATTAGTAGGAAAATTCTTTTTTGTTGAATATAATGTGGCAAAAATATGTCTAGCAGCACAAAGTTGTCAAAAGGTAAAAACTAAGTATAACCTTCATCAGTGCTACATGCTTTCTGTAAGAACAATAACAGCAATTTACATAGATGGCGCCTTACATAAGTATCACATGTTAACATATTGAAATTGTGAGTGGTGATGATGATGCCGACACTTTAGTTTCACCTACTAAGTTTTCACTCAGAACATATTTAGAAGAGTTAAGTCTCTATCATCAGCTATATGTTCAATTTTCCATGGACGTCTGGAAGAGGATCTCCTACTTGTAGTGTCATTTGTATTGCCATCTAACTTCTAATGGAGAACTTCACTATGTTGTTAATTGGCAAAATTTAAAAATTCATTACTCTGCATTTTTGGTAATGTGGATTTTTTCCTCATACTGCGAGTTCTACTGGTGTTTTGGCAATCTTAGAAACTTGATTTCCTGTTTAATGTTGTGTTCAGTCGATCAAAAATGTTGAGCTACTACAGATTTGTCTATCTGCTTAGGTTTTAAAAATCATAGGTGCCCCTTCAGTCTAGTTTGTAGGTTTCTCTTAGTTTATCCTATGTATATTAATTTCATGGCAGTCTTCACAATCGATGAAACTAGTGTGTCATCACTCCACTCACAATTTCAATATGTTAAAAAGTTCCACTGTTTACAATAATTTGCAATAACTTAGCTTATCACATGTTAAACTATTTTTAGTTTCTTGTTGATTTTCAAAATGTTTCTCTCAGCATAGGAGTTAATATCCTATATCCTTCTGTGTGTTAGCAGAGAAAACCTTAAAGATCCAATTAATTCCAAAGGCTCAAGAATATAGTGTAAGTGTCACTTTAAGAAACCAAAGTACCACCAATTTGTTTATAGCGGAGGAATAATCAGTACCAGATAATTGCTTGAACAATAGCAGTTATTCCCACAAGAAAACCAACAGCTGGTATGGAGTATTTACAGATAGAGAATCTTTGCGCGAGATCTTGGTCTCGTTTGCAAACACACTTAGCATTATTTAGGGATTCATCTCACACTCAGTTTCGCTAACCAAAGTCAAAAGTTCATTCTAATGAAGCAGTGGCATAGCAACCAACAGCAGCATAAAGAATGATATCACTATGACGAAACTGCCCTAAATTCTAACAAATTAAGGAAGAGAAAATCAGGTACACTGGAACAATAAATCTTCATTATCTCAAATGTAAGCACTGAAGTTATGTTTATACGAATGAAAATGGCTCTATTTGGATACCTGATTTTATATAATTTATAACTACTATCTACACAGCATTTTACAGCCAAGGATGCCAATCATGATCAACTTATAAATAGATCACCTTATATCATTGCATTTGTAACAAACTTACAGGGAACCAGAATGTTACTACAGAGCCATCAGTAAGGAATAGTGAGTACTACTAATGTGAATAGGTACTAAACACTCAAATATTAGGTATTTGTACATGATACAATTTTTTTGGCTGATTAACATTTAAGTTTTCACTATCATTATCATTCATGCTATTCCTAACTACCAATAATTGGAAACAAATTTTCAGTTAAAAGTAACAGCGCCTTGCCAATTTTTTTCAACAATTTTCCACTTAAGTTTAAAAGGAACCATAGATTTACATTAGAATGATGTTTAAGGTATTCTCCTGGAGTTTAATTGCTAGGTCAACTTTGTAGTAACAGTGAATGAGGTGGTCTCAACATATTATCCCCCTCTGTTCCACTGCAGTAACACAGCACTGTGTCCCAGAATGTAGGTATGTATTCACAGTGATGATGTCACATAATCCAGTAAAAAATACTCTAATACTGGTTACAAAGTGATCAACATTTCTTTTTGCTAATTCTTCTTATTTCACATCAACCGAATTTATAAGTAAATGATCCTCCTAAGCATTTAAAAACAAATTTTCATAATTTTTTTTTCTCTCTAAAGCCAGTGAAAACAAGTACGGTTCATCATTCATGAAGCTATTCTGCTCAAAATATCTTTAGTATATTATGATACAATTATTGACATCTTGTTGCAAGGCAGGGCTGTAGTTAATTTCAAGCAACTAAAGCAGAAAAATCTGGAGATTCTTCATAGAATATACTGACTATTCAATTCATTCGCTGTGTATTTTATATTGACAAATAACGTTTAGCAATGCCTTGAATATCGACCAATCATGGTTGTTTATCTTATAATATGCTTGTAATTATGTAATTTTATCATTAAAATGTCAGTTCATTACTGAACCGCAATAGTATCAGTATGCAATGATTAATAGGCTACATCATCTAATTGTGTTAATTTCTTATGTTCTTAAGTTATGTTCTTGAAAAGATGTGTTTTTATTGTGCTCTGATTTTAGCTTATCTTAATTTTGAAGCTAAGTATTTTGTCACTCCTACTGTTGGTACATTGACTAGTATTCTGTAACACGATCTGATTGTTCATTTTGTATGCTGTAATCTGACAGCTCACTAAATAGTGATCTGATTTCAAACAACAGAAGTAACAAAGTAATTATTATTTATATATTTGGTTGTATTTTATTCATGAAATAGTCTCAATAAATCCCATTTGAGGTTACAAGTTTCACCAGATAAACTCGTAACCTCGAATGGGATTACCTACCTAAGCTAAAATTCCTTCGAAAGAACCTGAGAAACACTGCCAAGTGTAAAGACAGTTTGAGACTTTACATTTGAATCATACAAACAGGCCTTGCCAGAATACAGTTTACCCTCCATTTGGTCAATGGTCAATAAAGGTGCATGAATTAAAAACACTGCAAAAAAGCCAACCCACTCAAGATTACTGGGAGCTATCCCACTCTTCAAACTGTGCAGTTTTTATAAACGTTAATTTGTGGTATAAATATGGCAGCACTGTCATGTGACATGCAAACATATATAAAATGCCTTTGCAAGCTCACTAAAAGAAAAACTCGGAGGAATATTTAGAATGTTAAGCCTGTTTGTTTTGTAATTTAAGACAATGAAAATGGTGTGGGGAGGTGAATATGTCCCATGGCAGGATTTTACCATGGAGGTTGGATTTTACATTACGCCTGTTGATAGTAGATACTGCTATATGTTGGCAGAGGTAAGAATGACAGTTAATGCATAAGCAGCCACAGAAAATGACTTAATAGTATAAATAGAAATAAGATGTTGATGCATCACAGATGCTATCTTGCAATGTGTTGATACATTATGCTCTTAAGCTTCAATCTGGATCATGGATGCACTTGTGTTCTTTGTGCCACTTCATTCAAAGCTTATTTTCAAGAAAACAGGTTCCTGGGAAGAGGGAGCCAAATAATACACTCAACCCCGTTTTTTTTCCATGCCTGCATGTCACTAGTGTTGCTAGTTCCAAGAAGTTCTAATGTTACTCTCTCTGCTGAAAATCGCCTGGTCACACTACTGTTTATTTTTAGGGGAAAGCTACAGCTGGAAAGTCAAATGCGAAGCTGATGATCACAGGACAAATCAAAAGTTCCATTCTCCCATTCTCTAATGCTAAACATAAAAATGTTAAATCACCCCAGTTACACGTTGTATGTATAGAACATTTACCACTTTAACATTTTGCATTTCAATGCTGTTAGGTGCCAATCATGTGCTACAGAAATTATTAAAAAATATACAAGTGGTTACATCTATTATAAAGAGAGAAAATGAATGTGCTTACACATGAGGCACTAGTGAAAAACACTGTTGTTTGTTTAGTGAAAATACGTTATAAGAAATTTTCAAAAATATTGAAACCTGGGTTTGCGCGGTCTTGCCGAGATGGATGGTTCAGGCGTTAGCGGGAGGTCGCAAGTTTGATTCTCGGTGGACCAGCCACCAACAGATTTTCCCAGATCAGTAGGCGAATCCTGGGATCGACTATATACCACCACATTTCTTTTTCCTCATTTCCTCTTATTACCTTTAGGGTACCTGGCACGGTGGTCGCTGGTGTGTGGTGAATGTGCATTAAGGAGAGAACTGTTCCTAGCACGGAACTTTCTGCTCGAAATCTGCCCGTTCGGCCGTGCAGATAGGGGAGCATCGACCCGTAGATGCTCAACCTGGAAACGCTAGGGATCCAGCTGCGCCTCGCCTGCCGCCATCAGATCTAGCCACCCTTCGTGCTTTATCGCCTCATCTCTCCCTCCCGGAGGTTTAATAGACACAATAGGCCTAGCCTTGGTCGCGGTGCCCAAATTCTCCTGATGTCGCCTGATTTCATTCAATATTAACATCAGAAGGTATTAATTTTTGGCCCTTTATTCAGACATCGGATATTTTTAGTATTCCAATCCTATAGGACAAAGGGCATGCTTCCGAGTTATTTAAACTCAGTTTACCTGGGGAACTTGTGTTTATATCTGATTTACTTCGGATTTTGTTGCATATGGACGTTAAGGAATATAACATTTCAGGATCTGGTAAAAATGGTTGGCTTCGCCACAAACATCCAGAAACTTCAACAACCCGTAATTTCAAACCCTTACATAGAAATGTACACTACTGACCTACCTGAGATGTTTACAGGAACCAGTAAAAAAATTATAGGTTATGTTACAACTTTTATAAATGACCCTTACCCATTTTTCAAAACCCTTAGACACAAATTTGCAATATTTGATTGACTAGGACAAAATTGGAACTTAATGCTATAGGTCCCGGCAAAAATATAGGATATCTTACAGCGTTTAAAAGTTATCAATACTCATACTTTCAAACACTTACATACAGATCTTAACCTTGACGAACCTTTAGAAAGGTTTGGAAACTTACGTTTTAGAACCAAGCCAAAATTATGAAACGGTTGCTGGCAATGTGGCTGGTGGTGTGTTCGAGATCTAGTTTTGTGTACTGGTTATAATATTTACTGGTGTATTGGTCATGTTTCACAAGGAGCATAATAAAGACTTGAAAATATACTCTTAATTTTGAGTGTTGTAATATTTTTAGTTTATAATTTAATGTCCATAAAAAGGCATAATCTCGGTGTTAATTCTGTCGACTGGTGGTACTACAAAGAAGTTGTATATTGTAGTAAAGCCATTAACATCCACTCTTAATACTGCTAATAAATGGAAAGAATTTCTCGCACTAACAATCGCGCATTCCGTGTATCGCCAAAAGTTCATTGCCTAAATGAGAGTAATGCAAAAACTGGTGGAGAAAAAAACAATCGGCTGCCACGGCGCGCTTAAGAGCTATCTCCCACGCTGCATTCACAGAAGGCAAATAGGCGTCAATAAACAATCAGCAGAGCGTGGTCTTATCAGCAAACCTAAACAAGGCGCATAATATCTATATGAAGTGCTTATAAACACAGGCACTTTAAGATGTAAATAGCGAAATCCAAAATGCAACTCTATTCAAAATAAAAGCCAGAAGATGAATTCAAAGTCAAACACAGATCATTCAGAGGACAGACAGTACATTTCAGAGTACGCAGATGTCCTCACGATGGAAGAAGGAACCAAACTGAATCACAGATGACGATCACGAAAGAAGACGGCAGTTATATTCAACATTAGCAGTATTGTTTTGGGGTTTGGATGCACACCGTGTACAACACTTGACGATACAAAGTATAGATTCAAGGTTACCGCTCGCTTCCTAAAGTGTGTCAGACAGCGATATGAATGGAGAGAGATAGTTCTCACAGAGGAGGGTTTGCACGTCATTTGCTACGTACAAGGACTCGGTCAAAACGCAACAAAGGCTCATTCCGAAGAATACCACAAATTTTTAGGATTGGCCAAGCGGAACCGTACATGAAATCAAATGCAGAAAAGAAACAAGAGTTATGCAGATCTTGGTATGTATTATGTCCTTGCCAAGATCCGCGGAACAGAACACTACACATACTTTTTATCTTATTGTTAGCCTTGATGTTCTATCTAGTCATTCCTTAGTGTGATTCAGGAATTCTCTTGCGTAATGAGCAAAACATCTGGAATTCATCACATTTCTTTCTTCTTCTTTTTTTGCCGGCTTCCAGGCTGTTTTATGAAGTTTACTAATGGAGATTAAACAATTTAAAACTCGTCTTACCTACGTGAAGCGATTCTGGAAAATATATATATTCTTTATTGTCGCTTCAACTTTAAAGTCATATCGCGACTAATTTAGAATACAGAACATGATTGCAATGAAAATACAATATTTTAAACAGTAATGGTACATACAACATTAAATTCTCTAGATAGGTGTGTTTACACATTGTTATACAATTTTGTCGCTTTCATAAAATTCAAAGTTCTTTGTTGTGCTGAATTTAGGGCGTCTGGTAGGTTGTTGGGGATGTCACATCTTTTTCTGTGTTGTGCAGTGGGCTTCAAATGTTTTCCGATGCGCAAGAGGGTTTGAGGGGAAACGGGAGAAGAGCTTTCTTATCGAGTAGTTGTGCCTGTCCTAGGGGCGGTGTTATTGCAAGTGTTTACTTACGTTTGTTTGCATGCCGTCGTCTGAGGTGAGGTGAGGCGAGCGGGGTAGCTTCTGTTGAGGAAATAAGCAACTGAATATTTTGTTCTATACTTAATTATCTGTCCAAACGAAAGAAATTTGCACATTCTTTCCACACGCGTTTAAAAAAATTAATATTGCACATTTTGTGATAGTGCTAATATAGTTTTAGAAAAATTTTAAACAAATCTTAAAAAAAGATAATCAATATAATTCATTTTTCGTTCATAATAATAGTGGTAATAACAACAACAACAATAATAATAATAATAATAATAAAAACATGTGATAAGTATAACACTTTGGGTTATTTCACGGAAAATCGGATAGCAGAAAACGTTTATTTGGTTTGGATATAAAGTTTGGCTGCCAATAAATTATTATTATCATCATCATCATCATAAACATGTGATAATTTAACACTAAGTGCTATTTCGCGTAAAATTGGACAGTAGAGGACGTTTACTTCTTATTTTGGATACGTAGATATACTTGGTAAGGTGCTGCGTTTATCGTTTTATTTCTTTACTTTATTTAATTTTTTTTGTAAAAATCTGCGTTAATTTTTGTGTAGTTCGTGTTATTTTTTTAAACACTTGAACTTATCAATGATGTCCATCATGTTTTTAAATCTGAGTCGTAATTGACCTAACACGATATCCAAATAACCATAGAACACATTCAATTTGAAATACTGTTCGGGATCACTCTCAGCCTTTTATCCTCACACAATTCATCGAGAACTAACTTTGTTTTAACTGTGTGTTTTCTTGCAACACTACATTCGATTCCCCAGCGTCTTGTTTTACTTTGTTAAAGCAATTTCTAAATTGCTGAAGAGAAGCGAATGCTTCGACCAGTAATTTTGTAACGCTGTATATCTTCATTAGGCGATATCATATTTTTTGACATGATGTTGGTAGTTTCTGACACCTAGCTTCGTACTACGTCTGAACTACAGACTCTTAAGCTTCCATTTGTTTTCTTACGGAAGTTGCTTCGTTACGCTCATTTGAATTTTTAGAGGTCATTATTATATTGCTTAAAGCTCTCATGATATTGGATAACGGAAACGAACGGATAACAACGCGTCATAAGCTGAAGACCATCTTGTTAGACATAGTCTTTTGAGAGTTGGGATTTTCTTTCTGATTATCATTTCTTCTAATAGTTGTCATGTTTTAATACTGGAACTGAAAAACTTGCACATTCTTTCAAAAAATTAATTAAATTGAGTTTTATTTATGGACGCTCTTTAACTGCTGTGGTTCTTAGCGTCCCATTCTATATTGGGCGTGAAAGACCGGTAATTTTGCTCAGAGACCTCTTTATCAGGCTTAAGGATCTTTTACGTGCCGTAAATCTGCAACACGGGACCACCGGCTTTACTTCCCGTCCGAAGGTAGCCATGCTAAGGATTTTTACGCCCGAAAAAATCCATCGCCCTCCGTCGGGTTTGAACCCGCGACCTCGGGGACTTGAGGCTAGCATGGTAACCACTACACCACGGAGGACGACTATTCTTTTAAGCCAGTTGTAAAAGCATGTTATCTGTGGTATCTTAGTTGCGTCTCTTAGGACTAAATTCAAGCTGTGAGCAGTACAATGCAAATAATTTGGCAGTCGGCTCCAGTCTTTTGATCCGCTCTTGCACTCCCGAGTACACTTCACTCATTACTTTCAATCCATCGTAATCTTGATTTCTGCATTGTTATATGGAAATTCCATTGTTTTCAATGAATTCTAAAACTGTACTATCTAGTCGTTGTGCACTTCCATTTCCAACTTTAAAAAAACTCTAGAAAACTTTCCAGTATCGTGAGCTCTATAGGTGTGTTATTTACTTTCTCCTTTACTAAGATGTATCCCAAAATTAAGCTGATCATCTTTAGTTACGTCTTGGGTAGTATCCAATATTAGGGAATAGAACCATCGTTGTGTATGTATGCAATTATCTCTTTTTCTATTTGTGAAGATAGCGTCTGAATGAGTTCGCTTTGTATTTGGGGACTTAAGTAGATGTTTTTGCTTTTTTGCCTTCTCATTCATTAATCGAGAATAAATGGGATCATATTTGCTACGAACTTCAATAACAGAAAAAAAAAAAAAAATTACCATGTGTGATTCACCTACTTTTCTCTACGCCCTCGAAAAACCATAGGTATTACACATTGTAAAGGTCAGCGACACGTCAATTACCCTTCTCACTATTTCTTACTTCTTTAAATTATCTGTGATTTATTTATTAAAATGACTTCGATCAGTGGGGTTCTTGTGAGATATATTTATATAATTTTCGACATTCGTTTGCGATATGGAAATCAGGGAAAATTAGTGCCACTTTCACAATTTAACGCATCTTCATTATTATTAGAACCCGTGGTTAAACGCATGTTCACATTTTATGGACTTTCCCACGAAATTAGCGGAATCATCTATTTCAGAAACGCCACAATTTGCACATTTTTCACTTTCTGCAGTTTCTATTGGAACACTTTGACCATCTCCTTTTTATCAATGAAAAATGCGAAAAAAATTCGGAGTTTCGTTACCAAGGCATCCTTTTCTTTAGTTTTCTTTTTGCCGCTTCACTTGGGCCTCATTTATGTATGCCATTTCATGCCGTGCGACAAGGCATGATGCGACGTGGCATTACTTAAGATGGTCAGTTTATGCAAGCGACGTGTGTCGCAATGTGTTTCGTTAGAAAATCGGTTCTACGAAGCCATGGTGGAATCAGGGACAAACGCTGCTCGTTTTCATTCGGTTTGCGCAGTGACGTCACCTTGACTACAACGTGAGGAACAAGGGTGCACTTTTGTTGATGATTGCGGCGAGGACGATAATAATATACTCGTAATGTGAAAGCCTGAATGTTTTATTTATCTAATTTCTAATACAAAAGAACAAGTGGAAACAACACGAAGCAAAGAAAACGTTTAGAAATCACTAACTTTGTATTGTAAGCTGGAGTAGTACTTCTCTATTACTCTGAGACACTTGTATATATTTATTCATGCAAAACCTTATAGACAACAGCTATATAATTTTAACAAACAAGAATATTTATGAATTAAAACAACACTACAGATAACCTGAATGCAGCATAATTAATTGCATTTTGTTTTCAGTAGTAATAATATTTTCCGATATACAACACAATATAAATAGTAACGTTGCATATGAAGTAACTGCAATGTTTACCATGTGCTTACCGAGCGGAATGGCTCAGACGGTTATATCCGTGGCTCGCATTCGGGAGGTCCCGGGATCGATCCCGGCGACCGCCCACTCTGACCCATGGGCTTTTCGTGGTTTCCCCGGGTCGCCAGACGAATGCTGGGGTGATTCATCTTCTACCACAACTTTCCTTCCTCTCATTCCCTGTATCAATAATTTTCCTTGTCATCTGTTTCAGGGTTGTAGGACCAGGCGACGGTGTTCGGCGGGCTGCGGCTGGGCGGTGGCTTGCACTCAGTAAAGATTTCTTCCCTGGCATCGCTGCAGTATCCCTCAGTTACATCTCTCCTCAGCACAGGGCTCCGCTTCAGGGGACCCTGGAGGTTGGTGGCTTGTGGGCTGGGATCGGGCGGCGCCGGATGCGTTATATCTGGAAACGTTAGGGAGCCCGTCCATGCTTGCGCCCGTCGGCATCCGGATCTGGTCGCCCTTCGGATTCCTTCCCTCCTAGGGGCCACATTGGAAGCATAAAGTGCCGAATGGCCTGCGTACGGTGCTCTGCCCAGTTCCGAGGACCCCTCCGTGATACGTACCTTTACCTTTTTACCATGTGCTTTTTCCTTCCAAATTACTCTTAAGAACACTCATCGATGAAAACAAGGCCACAAAAATCATAAACATGGATTTTGTTTTATTAAATACAACATGCCCTTTACTTTAGTTCTCTGCAGTTTTTATAGCCATATGGTCGTTTAAACCATGGAAGGTACACATTTAAATGTGTGTAAACCAGGTTCCTATAAAATTATGGTCAAAAAGCATAAGCTTTGCGCACATTAAAGTGAAAAAACCATTCAAAGAAGCCGCAAGAATTTTCAAATGAATAATGTTAGGTGCAGAGCAGGCGACGAAGGAGGACCTGCACATATTATATTAAATGTTTTTAAACAGCTTAAGGGCCAGAAACAACATTATTTACTGTCGTAGTTTTAAACTCTGATTTTTCGGTTTGCTTATGTCGGATATTTTAAAATTATTCCACATAATGCAGTAGTAGGTATACATGTGTGAAATTTGCTATACTTCCATATAAATAGCAACATTACTATGAGAAGTTTTTTTGTTAACATGCTTAGTTGTGGAGTAATTAAGCAACAACATCAATGTTGTGTAAATGTTTAAGCTAAAAAGTGAAGACTATTTTAACATTTTCTCCCAAACTACTAGGATAATCAAACATTCATCTCTATAGTTTATTTAAATACTATTGAAGAGTGAAATTATAAAACATTTTTAAGAAGTATAATTGCATTGTGTGGAGATTTTTTTTCAAAGTAGTAAAAAAACAATAAATAAATAACAATGTGAGTATCTCGGGAACCAATTTGAACAGATGCATGACATTTGATATGCATTAAAACCCTAGATGATATATTAAATTTTGAAATGAATCGCACAGAAACTGATTTTAAAAATTTCACATATGGGTATTTATAAGTAATCTCTTTCACTTTCTTTTGATTTTTCCTTTTGATCTATTGGGTGTTTTGTTGTTTTATTAAATTATCTTACTCTAATAAAAGTTTTCGTCCTAATCAATGTTCTTATTACTTTCTATGGAATGGCAGAATTTATTTCCTAGTTGTTTTTTTTATTGCTTTATTGAGTGATTGCATTGTTATTTTGTTTATATGTTTATCATGGGTAACAAAAGTCCCCATGCACGTTTAAAAAATCTGATTGTTACATTCACATGACTTTCTCTACCCTCTATCGTTTAGTGCGTATACAAATTGTTCTTTCGAAAGTTTATTTTACTATCTACTTCATTTTAATCCAGATAAACCTTTGTAGAAATAGCTACATTACACATTTCGTTAGGATGCAAAGAGAACAGTGATAGTCAAATGTGTAAGAACGGGACGCTATACATTGGCCTTAAAATTCCCTACTGTTTCCATGCAATTGCCAGAAACAACTGAAAATCGACGGGACCTCAAATAATGACAAAGTATTGAACGAATAAAACCATTAATAACCGATATCTCAGAAATGGCTGATGCCTTAAAAAACGTTGTTTGAAATAAACTGTGCGTTTTAAAGAGATCTTTATTTTTTGCTTAGTACGTTTACGTCTATCACTTAACGTTTACCAGTTATACAAGGTTATACAAAATTCCTTCCGAATAAAGAGAATTTCACAGGCTATTCCCAGAAAATTCAAAATATACATTTTATTTGTCATATAAATATATTTAATATGTGGCATTTTAATCAAAATCGTTACAGCCATTTTTAGAAAATCAAAATCGAAAAATATTCCATGTAAAGGGCATTTTGGGGTAGGGGATTTTCTTCAAAATCTTCGTATCACATCTTTGGAAGGTATTAAACCTAAATACTAAGTTTGGCATTTATTCAACATTTCGTTTTTGAGTTATACGGTTCTCTCTCCTTCATGGATCTTTCTCTAAAAATGCTCTTTTTGGATTCAGTGGGCCTCAAAACGTATTTCTGGCGAAATCTCAGTATCGAATTTTGGGTGGATTGCAATACCTTCTCTACCTACTAGGTAAGTGGTAGAGAAAGTAAAATATGCTTTCCATTACAGTAGTAACCAGTTGGAGTTTCATGTATGGCAGAGCTAAATTTCCTTTTGAAACTGTACTAATCAGTCTTTGTTGTCAACTGGCATCAATTTTGTATATATTTTTAAGTCGGGATACTGATGTGTTTAAACTCTGTGTAACCCCGCAATATATTTAAACCCCATCCTGATATAGTCGCTTTTATACTGATATTTCAGAGTAGGTTTCTTTTCTTCATGTTCTTGATCTACACCAGTGGTGGCGAAAACGCGACTCGCGAGGTAGTGTGACTCGCAGGCGCAACTCCTTTTCTAGCCGTCTATTCATTTGTTTTCCATGTGCTGCTGAGTGGCGTAGTGCGTGTTACATATTTGATGACTCGAGAGACAAAAGTCATTTTCGCCACCCTTGTTCTACACCATCTGGTTTTAGGATCCCTTTAAATAATTCTACTATTCCATAAAACTCAATTTGTAATGCGTCTGTGCTTTTCTTCCTGGTTTTATCACAAGTAGTAATTTTTATATCCCTAACTATAACGCTGTAAAGTAATTACGTAATAATATGCTATTTTTGCTAATTATAGAGTGTCAAGTTACGTAATTTAGAAAGGTATCTTAGGCAACAATGTTCCCATTTTTTACGAATGTGTTTATCTTTTGGAAATGAGAAGTATAGTATATGCTAATTTTGCTTTATTTTCCTATAGATAATAAATATCACAACCCTACATTGCATAATGACCCATTTTAAAATTTAAGCTGTATATTTTACATATTGAGGTGTATACTGAGGTCTTACGACTGTCACATATATGTCATGCGAGCTAAAAGACCAGCGACGTGTTTTTCAAATCGTGCAACACGTCGCATTGCATAAATGCTTCCATTTAACTCGATGTTCTTTCAGATTGCGTCGCATGACATGAAACCACATGCATAAAGGAGGCCTAAGTTACTATTTGGCCACGATATGAGTGCGCTTAGAGGAGGGCGCAACTGTTTTTGTTGACAATGCAACAAGGCTAGGGATCAGAGGGGAGTGAGGGACAAGGCAATAGAGGAATGTACATAAATGAATAAAAGAAGCTAAATGTGTTGTCTTCAAGTTCTAAATCAATATTCTGAAGAAAATAAATTAACAATATACGCATTTAAGTCGCTGGAATTTGAAATAATTGAAAATTATTGTATGTAGGTACTGTTTTCAAATGGCTGGTTCACGTGATGACAGTTGGCTGTTGCTCCCCACTTCTGTAATTCCTGTCTTGCGTCAAAATACGGCTGTTTGTAGAATCGAGGATCCTCTGCAGAATGGCCATACAAAACTATGCCTATAGACTTATAGTACATATTCAACACACACTATCACAGGTCACTGCGGTCACAAAGTATCTATGCTGCCACGTCGAATAGTTAGCCGGGGCCTCAAGTAGTTGGAATACAGCAGCGCATGAAGACCATAGTGGGACCTTTGTGCTTCCATCGTGACCTCTGGGAGGGAGATCCGAAGGGTGGCCATATCCGGAGACGATTTGCGATAGCAAGGACGGGGTCCCTGACGATTCCAAAATGACACCACTTTTGACAACGGCTAGCCCTGCCTTAACCACCCGCAATCTGGGGATCAGGGTGTATATGAGACACTCCAAGGAAGGGAAAGGGGCCCAGCAGTCCCGCCAAGCGCCAGGGAGAAATCTTTCTAGAGCGCAAATTCCACCCTCCTGCCGCAGGACACCAACCGCCATCGCTGGTCCTAAAACCCTGAAACAGACGAGGTGAAACAGATTCGGACAGTAAATGATGGACAAGAAATTTGTCGTAGAAGGGAAAGCACCCCAGCATTCGCCTACCAACCCGGGGAAACCACGAAAAAACCCATGGTTAGAGTAGCCGACCCGACGGGAATTGAGCCCGGGACCTCCCAAATACGAGCCTCACACGTTTCTGCGGAGCCATTTCGCTTAGTACATCGAATAGTATTAGTACATAAAAGCAAAAACTACTGCAAATCTAATATGTATACTTAAAAGTTTATTTTTCAGCACAAGACTTTGTCTACAGTAGAAAAATTGTCTCCATGTAGGGGGGAAAAAGAAGAAAGAAACGCAATAGACGACCAAATATTTGTGGTAATTTTACATTTACTTAAATGAAATGTCAAGGGCTAATGTTTAGTGGCACCTTAAATGTAGATGTTTTAAAATAAATGTGAAGAGCGTTAAACTGAATTACGAGAAGAATTTAGCATCTCTACTAACGAAGTAGCCTATTAACGAAATGTGGATTATTTTCATCGCTAGTCAGACTAAAAGCTAAAGTAAATTTATTTTGAAGCATTAATGAAAGGGAGTTAAAGCTGAATACTTTCTGTCTATTGCAGTCAGCATGTAGTTGTTGATCACACTTGTTCAACAGAAGCAGGCAACTCTGATGTTCCGTATTCCTTCCGAGCTATGTTCAAGTACAAAAAACGGAGGTGTCGCAACGATTATTGGAATGATGCTAAGAACAAACCTGCCAAATGCAGAGTGTCATCACTCGAATCAGCGATATGAAATCCTTCTAGAAGCCTGTCTACCCACATTCCAGGTCCAGTGTCTACTTCCCTTGTAAGAGAATTGAAGCTGGGACCACTGGATGAGGAAGGAGGGAATCATAATGTTGACTGAATAAACTATAACACTTCATTGTCAGCTATCTAAAATCACCTCAGATAAGGATAATATGAATCTGAAAAATTAAATGCGTGGATGATCCTTCTGTAAATCAAGGAATTTGAAGAATAAACAGCCGTTGCCTAATATTTACTCTGTCAGCACGACCTTCGTGCTTTCCATAGAGAACTTTGTTGCAGGAAGATAAGCTGTGTAAGAAAGCGAGTAAAGTACCTCGTACTGACTAACATTTTTATCAGCATACTTCTTTCTGCCCCTTTCCAGCGACATATAGCACAAAGTTTGATACGAGAGGAGCAGTGATATTAAAAACTATGAATCATGCCTTTTTACTCCTTAGTTAACCTGTTAAATTAAAGTTAAATTACGCCGTGAAGCGTAGAGACCCATTGGATTAGGGCTTTAAGGGTAGTCACAAAGAAGCAGAATATTATTTTTAAGAAATGAAATATGACATGTGACTTTTCCAAATATAGTGATATTCTGGTCTAAGTTTCTTTAACCCTTAAATGGGAATACGAATTTCGTAAATATATGATAACATGGAATATCGTGAGATAATGTCAAATGTTAAAAGAGTGGCATATGGAATATATGCATTGTATTTTTATTATTGTTTAGAAACAATGTTTTCCCTTGGAGCTGTGGTAGCGTTGCTGCCTGTGGCGACGTAGTGCCACCCTCATTATTTCACTCTGTACATGATGTCCTGTTAGGGCGGAGGCAGAGGATGCAGCGGCTGTGGGGTGGACATTGGCCCACTAGGACTGTGGTGGAAATTTTGGAATCAATTTATTTAAAGCAGTAGGATATACGAAATAAAGAAAGATGGAATCAAATACGTGGTTTTAATACAACAGCACTTAGAGATGGTTTTTACCATCCAAAAGTTTAATTTAGCTTTCTTCAATAGTTTGAGAAAACGGGCCATTTATACAGGAAAATGTCATTCACAGTAAAAGCTGTTCAAAGCAAAAATGGAGAAAACTAAACTCCCATACATTTGTAAAAAAGAAAGCCACTTATCTAGAAGGCACAGAAGCTGCCATACCTAACAGCAGTACCAATTTGTAGGGCAAAACCATGAAAGATGAGGTGAAGTTTGCCACTCTAAAGTGTTAGGAGTTATGATTTTCTTTCTATAAATTGGTGCAGAATTCAAAGTACAAAATGGCAGATGCAGTATCATTTTAAAAGTTTGCGTATATATTAAAGAGGACATTCCAATTAATAGGATGTTACTTTTTTGGTATTTTTCGCCATTTAGTTTCCCTTAAATAAAGAATGTCAACAAATGCTAAGTAATATTCGTAGGTGCAATTTGTTTGAAATCCATAGAAATTTAATAACAGTTTATATGAAGGAGTCTGATAAAAACTTACTAATTTTGGCATTGTTTCCTAAAAACCATAACGCAAGGCATGCGAACGGTCCTGAAATGTAACACAGTGTGTACGTGTAAGTTCTTGTTAAATATTAATGCTGGTTAGCAGAGGATGAAAAACAATTTTTTTGGCAAGAGGAGTAACGTTTATTCGGTTTGCATATATTGGAATTTTAAGGGGTGGCTGATTCACTGATATACATTAATGTGCTTTCATGAAGAAGTTATAGATGTTTACAGCAAAGGAAGAAACCTGGGCTATAAATGGAGGGGATAAGAGAATTTAACGTCCCTGAAGTCAGCACTTCGCACTCCTTCTGTATCTTTTAATCGTACATTTTTTAAATAACGAGTGCCACATTCTTTACTACCGGGCTTCAGCTAGCAACAGCTGTCAGCATACGACTGCTAGAAAATGAGCAGGATAGTTTCTAACGAGCGGTAATACTAACTAGGTGTTTACATTCACATGCCTTTACCTACCCCTAACGTTTCTTGTTATATAACTTCTGCAAACTATTCTTAGGAAGGCTTAGTTTTTTGTCTACTTCATGCTAATTGAGATAAACGTTTGCAGAAATAGTTCAATTACACACTTCGTTGCAGGTACAAAGTGGATACAGCAGACCAAAGCGACAGTCAAATGTTTAAAAGCGGCTCGCTATATGCTGACCGTGAAATTCCATAGCCTTTCCATAGCATCAGACAAACAACTGAATGGTGACAGAAATTAAAAAAATGACAAAGGTTTGAAAGTAAAAAATAACGAAAAACTTCATATGTAAAGGATACTTTTGGAAGGTACTGAATTTAAATAGCAAGTCTGGTATTTATCCGACATTTGTTTTCGAGTTCTGCTATTCACACACTCTTTTTCTTTCTCTCTCTCACCCTCACTCTCACTCTCACTCACACACACACACACACACACACACACAGACCTTTTCCTAATCATACATTTTTACTTTCTCTACCACGTACACTCGCTTCCATTTATGCCGTCACCGCAGCTTTGGGAGTCATTGCACCAACCTTCTCGGGGGGCGTGTATATAGCAGGGAGGGGCGAGTCTGTAGCGTTCTGCCTTTGTTGTTCGGCCAAGCAATGACGTGTGTTAACTGTAGCTCACGCGGTGTATGCAAATATTTCGGAGGTGCATCGGGGAAGAATTGTGGGTATGTGGGAAGCCAATTTGTCATTTGAAGACATTGCTAGGGCAATTCCATGCAGCATTCGCATGGACAGATTATTAAAAATGTCTAGTAAATGTATCCTCTTCGAGAGTAAAAGGTATAATTTACTTAAGTTTTACGTTATAATTACTGTCACTAAAAATATTGTTTCATGGAGATTTTGTTTTTTGTTTTGTTTATACAGTTTAGCCTCATTTAACCCTTTAGGTCACATTGAGCGATGAATGAAATGATGCTCAAATGAGCCGGGGTGCACAAGAGCTTAAAGTTATCAGACATTCGTCTTTTCAGGATAAGGGAAAACCCTGGAAAAACCTTATCCGGGTAACTCGCCCAAATCGAGATTCGAACTCGGGACAGCTTGAATATGAGGCAGACACACTAACCCCACGCCACAGAGGATGAAATTCTGCAAAATAGCATTTTATTTAGTTGTGTATTTGGATTGGACAGATGATTCCAATACTGACCTACTTAGTCGACTTAAGCCTCCTGTATGTAGGGCTTACACCCTCCTAGGACTTATGATTCCAATAATGTCTAGTAAATATGTCCTCATTGAGAGTAAAAGGTATAATGCATTTCAGTTTTACATTATGCTGCCATTAAAACTATTTTTTTCGAGGAGATATTATGCAAAACAGGGTTTTATTTAGTTATATATTTAAACGTGGTTATAATAAGCGATGGTGAGTAAAGCTATTGCTTGAAGTCATATATTCACATGTGAATAATCTAGACTTGTGCACGTACAATAGGACGCCACTGCATGCGCGAAAATATACACACACCTCCTCCTTGCTATACACACTCCACCTGTGAGGTCAGCAGAATGCCTCCCAAAGCTGCGGGGACGGCATAAATGGAAGCGAGTGTACATAGGTAGAGAAGGTGTTGCATTCCACCGGAAATACACGTTTTCAGACCCCTGAATCCAAAAAAAAAGTACTTTTACAAAAACGTCCGTGTGTGTGTGTCTGGAACAGCATAACTCAAAAACGAAAAGTCGGATAGATACCAAATTTGTTATTTCAGTTCAGTATCATCCAAAGATGCGACACGAAGATTTCTAAGAAAATCCCCCATTTCGAACTACCCTTTACACGGAACATTTTTCGAAATTTTTTATTTCCGCAAAAATGGCTAACTACTTAAATTAAAAAATATTATATTAAAGATATTTATATGACAAATAAATGTATATCTTGAATCTTCTGGGAATAGCCTGTGAAGTCCTCTTCATTCGGAAGGAATTTTGGATAACCTTGTATAACTGGTAAACGTTAAGTGATAGACGAAAACGGACTGCACAAAAAATGTAGACCTCTTTAAAACACATTTTATTCTAAATAACTATTTTTGTGGCATAAGCCATTTTCGAGATATCCGTTATATCCGTTATTAACGGTTCGACTTGTTCAATACTTTGTCACTTTTTTTTAAACTCCTGTCAATTTTCAGCTGTTTCTCGCGATTGCATGGAAAGAAGTGGAATTGTAAGGCCAATTATAGCGTCCAGTTAAACTTTTGACTGCCACTGTTCTCTTTGTATCATAAGAAATTTAATGCACCTATTTCTGCAAAGGTTTCTCTCGATTAAAATGAAGTAGACAGAGAAATAAAATTTCGTAGGAATAATTTGTGAACCCATTAATAAACGATAGGAAGTAGAGAAAGTCATGTGAATGTAACATCAGTCTTGTTATTTCGTAAGGCCTAGGTGTATCCTATGGTACCTACCATACTATGCCAACCATAAACGTTGAGCAATATTAATTGCTTTAAGAACACTTTGAAACGGTAAGAGCGTGTACGTTTTGCTTCTTCAAAATGTTTTTGAGACTAAAACCAAACTTCGTGAAACTACAGGAGCGCTGTCTTATTTCGTGGTAGTCATCTACGATTGAGTATGATTTGTTCTCTCGTGAGGTCATCTGAGAGCTCAGATTACCATGCGTCAACTGAATCATCTGTGTGTATTATTTTTGTCCCAGTTTCTTCCTTTTATTTTGGATAGCGATACAATTTTGGATTTTTATATGTTTATGTACGTTTTATACATGCATTACTTATGTCGTTTAAGTTTGCTGATAAGCTAGCTTTGCTGAATATGGACACGACTCCAACTGACTTTCAATGATTCTAGAGTGAAATGAACAGGACGTGCACCGTGCAACGCCCTTTAATGCAATTTAACGCGGACAATAATCACAACAAAGCATTCTGATGCGATTCATCGCTCGTTGTGTTATTGTTTCGGATGGTAGCTTTATGATACATTTTTAAGCTCGTCTTAAGGAGTGTAATTCATTGGTCACAGTTAAATATCTGGTGCTATTTGAAAGAGCGACGATGTCAGCTGTATCTTCTAAAAGAATGGAATTACATTAAAAAAATTTCTTCACCTTTACTTAAGTTCATTGTAAAATCACCTTCAATTTTTTCCCTTACCGGTTCAAACAAGTTATTTGGGATGCACACGATAGATTATACGGGTAAAGCCTGTATTTATCCTTTTGAAGAGTAAATTCTGCAGCTTTTATAATCCTAATAACAAAAAGGATTACTTCCCAATGTCTTTAAGCAAGGCGAGACCAATTTCTTAAAAATAAGCAATGTATTATTTCTAAGTTTCTGCATCGAGCTGGTTGTTCAAATGTTTTAGCCAACGGAATACAAAACATAGTATTAAATATGCATATTTATATGCCAATTAACAATGATAAAACTTATCAACATGCCATGGAGTTGGTGTACTCTGCAAAGAATAAAATTTTATGAATTTATATGGTCCATTTAAATACCACCACCCTCTTAAGCATTACAAACTCGAAGAATATAATCAGGTTAAAAATTAACAACAATTTTTCAATGTAAATCTAAATTTGTGCGTGAAGTTTGAGAGGTTTGGTTGGGAAGCACTTTACAATGCTCAATGCAGAGCATTGTCCCTTCTGCGATGTTGTAAAGGCATTCGGAGTGACAGGTTTGGAGATTAGCCATTAAGTAAAAATTTTCGGTGTTTCATGCCCAATATAAAATGGAACACTTAAGGACCATAGTAGTTAAAGTGCGTCCATAAATAAAATTCAATTTATTTTCACAGGTTTGAACTGGGTGGGAAAGTGTGTAACTTTGGATCCCTAATAGCCTAGAGGATTCTATCATAATGGAACGGACAATCATTTCTACCAACAGAACAAATGAATTAAAATTACGGAGATTACTTTTGATTTAACAAGGGTTCAACAGCACCCTATGTAGCATTGTAGTTTACATTTGAGTGTTCCTTATTTTTATGGATATTGTGCAAGTATTATGAAAAAGAAAACACATTTTACTTATCGGTACTAAATGTTTACTTGTCAGGATTATGTAATTCTGTAATAGTTTACTGTCTTGTGCACAGGAATTGCTTTATTACCCCACAAATTGTGCGACTCTAAAATGACAAGTTCCATCTGGAACAAATCGGTGACAAGCGCGATAAACGTTCGAGATCCTCATGATGCGAGGAGGCAAAGGGAGAAGTTCGCGATTTTATGCATAAGGGGGCCCCTCGCATTTCGAGTCCAAGATGTGACCAACTTTTCCCTCTAGATTATCTTCTACACATCTCACAAATCAAAATCACCAAAAAGAGTGGTAGTGTGTTACCAACAGTGCTATTGAAACATAGCTACATTTCTACATCCTAACCATATCTCGTCAACAGAAGGTCCCGATCACCGTAATAATCTTATATTACATTACATGCTGTAAATGCATCATCGGAGAACAAGAAATTTCGAAATTTCCCAATGTACTTAACGCATGTCTACTGCATACTATTTTTTTCAACGACAATGAATAACAGAAATACTACTTGCGCGAAAATAAAATTAATTACTAACACCTGTTGAACCTGGTGATTTCAGTAGCGAAGTCACCAACATTAATATTGGTAGCGATTGATATGGTAGACCTTAACAAATATCAGTAACTTGCAGCTCATACTTAGGTGCTGCATGAATTAAACCGTAAGCAAGTATTAATAAAAAAAGAGGTAATGATCCAATCGTAAAATACAACTATCAAATATGACTATACAGGATGTATCTTTATTGGTGTCATATATTTGGGGGACGTGTTCCTGACATCAAAACAGTAAAAAGAAGTTCATATGTACATGGGTCTGAAAATCAATCGTTTCGTTGTTATAGGTCAAAGAAGATGTATTCCATGAGTGAACAGACGGATATGCACTACACGTATGGCCGTGCAGACGGCAATGCAGCACGAGCACGTGAACTTTATGCAGAAAGGTACCCTGACAGGCCGTTAACGTGTGCAAAAATATTCGCACGAATTCACCAACGCTTGAGAGAGAATGGCGCATTTGAGGAGTACTAGGGATGTTGGGAGACTAAGAGCGGTACGAGGCATTGAGCTTGAAGAACGAGTTCTTTGTGCTGTGAATGCAGACCCATCACAAAGCACAAGACGTATGGTTGTAAGGGAAAGAGTTAGTCATATGACTATCTGGAGAATTCTGCATGAAAATCTTCTGTACCAGTATCACCTTCAACGTGTGCAAGGATTAAATGAGGCGGACTTTGAGCCAAGAAGACGTTTCTGTCAACGCATTTTACAGCAGTGCGCCATCAATTTCATAGCCTGTATCTTATTCACAGATGAGGCTGGTTTTACTCGCGACGGCATCCTCAATTTTCATAACACTCATAACTGGGCATTTGAAAATCCTAATGAAGTACGACAGGACAACCATCAACAGAGGTTCTCTCTCAACGTTTGGGGTGGAATCATTCATGATCACCTTATTGGTCCCTACTTCTTCCCTCCGCGTCTGAATGGACAAACATATTTCCAGTTTCTCAGAAATGAGTTGCACCACTTAACTGATAATGTCCCTCTAGACATCATCCAGCGAATGTGGTTTTTACACGATGGTGCTCCAGCTCATTTCAGTATGATAGTTCGTAAGTTTTTGAATGGTCGATTTCCGCAAATATGGATTGGTCGAGGGGGACCCATTGCATGGCCTGCTCGATCACCTGATTTGAATCCAATGAATTTCTTCGGCTGGGGACATTTGAAGTCCCTCGGTTTATGTGACTCCTGTACCTGATGTTGACATTTTGAGAGGACGTATCCAAACTGGATTTGATCAAATACGAAACACACCAGGAATTTGCAACAGAGTACACCGATGCATGCAGTCTTACTGCATGCATCGAAGCAAGAGAAAGCCACTTCGAGCAATTTTTGTAACTTTCGATTTTGTGTTATAACTCTGAAATAAATGATTTTCAGACCCATGTTCATATGAACTTTTTTTCTTGTTTTGATGTCAAGAACACGTCCCCCAAATATATGACACCAATAAAGATACATCCTGTTATTTCATGTGTGCAATAATAAATAATTTCAAACGTTAGAGGATTTAATATAGTTGATGCACATACCAGCAGTAAAATAGACAAAACATGCTGGTAGGTTAGCTACCAGGCCTGAATGCAGGAAATTCCCACCATAACAGCATGAGCGGAAATGGATCAAAAACAAGTTTCATTGAAAAAATATATTGTGCTTTTGTTTTAGCATTTTGCTGAGGTTAAAGAGACAAATGAGTAATTTTAAATGACCGCTCACAATATCTCAGCTGCCAACGACTTGAACATGACAAAGACAATTTTCAAGTGGTTACAAGTGGGTAAAAGCTGCAACAATTTATGAAGCTAAAGGCGGGAACAGCTCAACCATCGTGCACTTAGCTACAAATAAATCACTGCATAAATTACGTTTAAAAGAATATTCACTCTTTTCCAACGCCCTATAATATAATTTCTGTTCAAGTGTCGGTATAAGATTAACATCTCTAATATTATGAAGAATAAACCATTCTCATTACACGTTTAGTGAAGGCAATTACGAATAGTCCAAAATAAAAGATGTGAAATTCCTCGAAACCACCGCCAGGTCCTTCATATGGATTTCCAGTATTTCATGTTCTAGTCTCGGCCTTCGTATTGGATTTTTGAAGTCTGATTCAACTTTGTAATTTAGTACCTACACAAGGTTAGTTTGAAAGAACAATTATAATTATAAAAAGACTAGTGATGGGACGATGCCATTTTGAAACAGTATTTATCCGTCATTCATAGGTATGCAGTCATAATAATCACGTCTTTATCATATTAATATCAAACTTATAATTACCTATGTTCTTTCTATAAATGAGCTGTATAAATTTTATTTAATATCATGTTAGATATGTTCCATTAATGTAACAAGACATAGTGTTTCCGCCACTAAGTACGGATTTTGTTGAAAATGCACAAAGAGGCAAAGAGAAAGTTGTGCAAACCTTGTGCAAGAAAGACTTATTCAGCCACCGCTATAGGAAACCCAAAATAAACCAGAGAGATGGGAATCCTACATTGTGTAAATTCCGTGATTCGGAGAGAATGAATCACGAAAGCGCAAACGGCCTCCAAATTTTCTTGAATTTGCAACTCGCAGGTCCAATGAGCCAATCAGAAAAGTCACCAATTTAGAACCACCAAAGACACACACTATATAAGGAAAAATAGTTTCTTCAGGCGCTTGGTGTATTTAGTTGTGTGACGAACCTGGTTACCATGTTAGCCTCTAGTTCCCGAGGTTGCGGGCTCATATCCAGCGGAGAGTGATGGATTTTTTTTCGCCGTAAAAATCCTTAGCATGGCTTCCTTCGGAAGAGAAGTAAAGCCGGTGGTCTCGTGTCGAAGATTTGTAGCACGTAAAAGAACCTCAAGCCAGATAAAGAGGCCTCTGAGCAAAATTACCGGGCTTTCACGCCCAATAGAGAATGGGGCGGTAAGGACCACAGCAGTTAAAGAGCGTCCATAAATAAAAACTCAATTTCAATTTCAGTAGGTAAGCCCACGCCAAAAACAATGAATTAAAACAAGGATATAAATCGAGTGCGTGAGTGTCGTGAAAGTCGTGAGTAATTAGCTAAGCATAATGTAACTTCGGTGATATAAAACAGTGATTTATTAGCTTTTCACGTGCAACAATTAACTTACTAAACAGTGGAAAATGCGTCATCGTAAAGACGTCATCTTGTAAACCATAAGAGAGTTAATAATTTTCTTTCATTCAACAAATAGTAATTAAAACAATGTCATACAAACTTAACTTCATGTCTTTTAGTAAATACTTTCTTACTTATCATACCTTAGAGGTCTCCATTACTACATGTTCATTTGGATATATCGACAGCAGCCGGGGCAAGAAGAGGAGTTGAATCACCGAAGCCAGCAGAGAACTTATCTTCCACCACTATAGAGATAACAGCAAACGGTAAGAAGGCACGAGACTCCTAGTTCGACTACCCGTTCACTATGCCCAACGTGAACCAAGTTGTCATATTGTCACGCAAAGCGGGTACGTAGAGCGATCATCGTATAATTCGCGAGGCAAATAAAAACAAAGTACTAACCGCTCTAATTTCTCTATACTCGATACTGATTTTTGAGCACCGATACTCGATACTCAATTTATGGAAAAGTGTAAAAGGCGATAGCTTGTTCACTGAATTATATTCTCACTAGTAGTTTTCTGTGTATAAACACCTGTAACCAATTTTTTTTACTGTATGCTAATTCCAAAATTGTTCCTGATTTACATTCTCTAATTGAAAGAACCTGTTTTTATCTTGCTAATGCCACGGGTTATATATCCCCTATTTTTAGTCAAGTCTAATAAATAAATAAATAAATAAATAAATAAATAAATAAATAAATAATAATAATAATAATACTTTCTTTACTTCCCTTTTTACGTAACTATATTTTGTGTCGAAAACTTCCTTTTAAATGATTTTCTATCCACTGAAAGACAAATACTACAATTCTTTATTCTGCAATCTTGAAAACACAAAATAAGATATACTTTACATAAAACTCAACTAAAAACAATGTGTGTTACATCATTCTACCACTATTCACAACTTTCACATAACATATGCATTTTTTCATCCGGTAATAATTGACCATATACCACTGAGAAACTTAGTAAGTTTGTAGATTAAGACTCTCTACTACCCACCCTCATACATTAGCATATGTGTATATGTTTAATACAAAGGTTTGACTTGCGTAAACACAAACAGATGGAAGGCAAGAACAAATATTCCCATGCGCTGTATTATCTCACGTCTTAAGTTCTGATTTTTTCTCCTGGATTCACAGATTTTGGTCAACGGAGTAGATAGATGTAATGGCTGAGAGTGAGTAATCAAGCCAGGCTATTGCAGAAACGTGATTTAGTGTATCAGCTAAATCAGCTTCTTTCACAACTCAGTTAACGCTGCATGTTACACGAGTATCTCTACTCCTTCCCCCATTGTTTTGCATGTTTTCATTTAGACACAAGACGTTATGGAGTGTTGCATTCATTCACCCACAGGAAGCGCAGTCAAGGTCTATCAAGATTTATAGTCTAGAAACTCACGTGCGAGACAACGTGAAATCTCGACTCCTTTCATTCCTTGTCTAGCACAAAGTTAAACGCACCAACTTTCAATGCTCAATGATCTAGAATGCTTATGATGTGTCCAAACCTTTTTCAAGTATGGAATGACCGAGAATTCTACGAGAGATTTCGATTAAGTAAACAGTTGGTAAGCTGATACCAGAAATTCTTAATGATACAATTAAACACCAAACTGGCTAGTAAAGAGTCAAACTTAATTTGACATGCCCTTAATTTTAAACTTATACCTAACACTTTTATAGTATACATTGTCGCACTCATTGCCGTCACATCTACATATAATGTATTGCTTTATATTTCAGTAACAAAACTCTCGACAGAAACAATGCTTCTTTTAACATTGAGGTTATATTCAAGTGAAAGTATGCTAATTGCAGCTTGATATTTTTTCCCGGCATCTCAAAACTTATAGCATAGAGAGCTATTAAAATTGTTTCAAACCATTCTAATCCACCCCTCGTATCGCAATTTTCCCCATGTTTGGTTTTTCTCACCCCATAGTAATTTGTCCGATTACTTGCTCTCTATTTCTTGCTTATGCTGCTTCACAATTTCTAGGAGAATGCCGACTTCATGAAGAGTAAAGTTCTACGTTTTGACTCTGATTTTTCGGTAATTTTAACTTTATGTTGTTGCATAACCTACAAAAGCTTATTCTAGGAACAGCGTCGCCATAAACAAAAGACGAGAATTCACTCAATGCGCATGCGCAAGCGTTACCAACTTTACTGTTCCGTGGAATTTTTCAGCTCAGCAAAACCGAATCTGGTTGCCCTACTGTGAAACCGGCCCTTAACGGCGACATATTACTAATAGAATTGGACGGTAGGCAAACCGAAGAACAAAACTGGGATGGATTACCGAGCGAGATGGCTCCGCGGTAACGTATGAGACTCGCGTTCGGGAGGTCTCAGGCTCGATTCCCGGTGGCCGCCCAGTCTGATCATGAGTTTTTCGCGGATTTCCTTGGTCGACAAAGGCGAAAGCTGGAGTGGTGTATTCTACCACCGCTCTCCGCTCCCCCCCCCCAATTCCTCTCATTTAATTGTCCTTTCATGTTTTATGTTGACTCCGGGGATGTGGTTTGATCGGTGTCGGACAGATGGCGCAGAGGCTTGCGATTTGGAAATGTTTCCCCGGTCCCACTGGAGGGACGTCTCCGAGTCTCGTGGTCGGGTGGTCAAGCCTGGAACTGTTAGGGAACTCTGCGCGTCTCTGTCCACATGCGCCGGCTTCGCTCTGCAACCCGTATGTTTACTACGGTTCCCTCAACTCTTCCGCTCCTCCCGGGGATGTACGCAAAATAGATCCCTTGAGGGTCGCAGTGCTAGGTGTCCCCTTCGTTCACTAATCCAGTTCAGTCCAGAATGATGGGTTAAACCTCGCGTCCCTTCCAGTGGCAACCCTGCTGCAGAGAGAGGACAAAATGAGAATTACCTGAGGCGCTGAAATACACAATGCCATAATATTTGTCAAACGTTCCTTCCAAGTCGACATGGAAGCGAAGTCTAAACTTACTGTCGCAAAGAGGATGTATCTCCATGATGCGTCGATCATCGCATCGATTATCAATTTCGACAGTTACTTCAGTTCAAAAGTATTTAGATGCAATAATAATAATAATAATAGTTATAAACAAACATAGGAATTTTTAAGAATTAAAGGACTAAAGGAAATGAAGTTGAATAGTTACCGGACTTTACGCAATGACATCGCACCCTAATCCCCGTGCAGTTTTTTGGGGTTTGTAAACAGCACTCACCCGACCGTGCTTACCTAAAAGTTAGCGACTCATGGCCGATGTTACCGAGCGGGATGACTCAGGCGGCAATGTCTGTGGTCCGCACTAGGGAGCTCCCGGGATCGATCCCCGGCGACCGCCCACTATGGCCCATGGGTTTTTCGTAGTTTCCCGGGTCGACAGGCGAATGCTGGGGTGGTTGATCTTCTACCATGCTTTCGTTTCTTATACCATCATCTTCCTTGTCATTGTTTCAGAGTTGTAGGAACAGGCGACGGTGTTCAGAGGGTTGTGACTGGGCCGTGGCTTGCGCTGTGTAGGTTTCTTCCCTGGCGTCGCTGCGATACCACTCAGCCAGGTCTACCTTCCAGTGGACTCCGCCCCGGGGATCCTGTGGGCAGGGATCGGGCGTCATCGGATGCGTTCTATCCGGAAACGTTAGGGAGCGCCCGTGGGCGTCCGGATCTTGTCGCCCTTCGGTCTCTCTCTTCTTCCCTCCCAGGAATCACATTGAAAGTAAAAATGGCCGTTGCAACCTACTTACGGTGCTCTGCCCCGGTTCCGGAGGCCCGTCCGTGATACGTACCATGACCGATGTTGTTTACATTCTTTGTATTGAAAACGGTTTGAGTGCAGATAACGAAGCCAACTGCTTAAGAATTCCGATGCTGTTTATAAATGTTGTTACTGTTATTCAACAAGGATTGGTTCACCTGCTCTGTTCCGACTTCAAGATGTTAAAACACGTCCTGACATCTGTGTAAGTCCGCAGTCCCTATTCCCTTTGGCAATTTGGAATCAATAATAATAATAATAATACTACTACTACTACTACTACTACTACTACTACTACTACTACTACTACTACTACTACTACTACTACTACTACTACTACTACTACTACTACTACTACTACTACTACTACTACTACTAATAATAATAATAATAATAATAATGTTACCCTAGTAGGCAAAAGCGTCGTTAAATGGACTATTATCGCCACCGTTGTTGTCATAACTTTTACTAACTTAACGGTGCTCAACTAGGAAAGCATAGAAGTTCATCAGCATTGTTAATCCCCGCCCATTTTAGGATGATGTAACCAATTTGCCAATCAAATGGCTCGAAGAATGCAGGGAGTAAGAAAGGTGACGCTTGGAGAAGACGGAACTACACATTTCAGTACCAACTGAAATCTCCCTCGTTCTTACATGGGCCACTACTCCCACGTACGTAATCAAGGAGCATTTTAAAGTTTCGTGCATGCATCCAAACTTTAAAATATCGACCTTTAAATGTTAAAACTAAGAATTTCTGACCTATATATTCCGAATTCCGTTTAAACCTTTAATCTTTTCTTTGTCTCCGCAACTTTCCTACTTTAGCACCCTATGCAATTTCAATATATGAACGTTAAAACGAAGCCGACACGTTCTAATCAGGTAGGCACAAGCAGGAAATGATCTCTATTCTGGTCTTGATCAAAACCAGTGTATCCATTGGATTTAGGATTGTCGTAATTGAAAGATAAAACATGATGACCTTCCAGCTGTCAGTGTGATTGTATTAACCTGTTTCAGACAGTTGGCGCTAATGCATTACACATGACGTTTACTATCTTCGTGACAAAGAGATCGAAGTATTAAAAACTCGTCTGCACAACGGTGATCCAATCAATCATGAATGCTGAAGTCATATGACCTACATTTAAGGAGACATTCAAATCAAAATTAAAAGGGTTTTATTTTAAGTTTTGTGTTCTTTTATATGGAGATATTCAGATATCAAATTTGTTCGTTCAAACTCCTACTCCGAAGTAATTTTGTAAAAATGAGACACTCAAATTGCTGTATAATATTCGTTTTTAGTATAATTGTTTGTTTCAAACACTTAAATTCAAAATTTTAATCACTTCTGGTTCTGTAGCTGACTATCCTGTGACCATAAATGGTATCTAATGGATTGTTATCATACATACGTAAATATCCAATTTGTAGGTGGGAAAACATTTTCATTTTTATTTTTTATTTTTGCTTTTTCTACCACATACATACTGAATAGAAAAGGTATTGTATTCCACCCAAAAATTCGATACCGAGATTGCACCAGAAATACATGTTTTGGGGACCCCTAAATCAAAAACAATTTAGAAATAGCTCCGCGCGCGCGTGTGTGTGTGTGTGTGTGTGTGTGTGTGTGTCTAAACAGCATAGGTAACTCAAAAACGAAAAGTCAGATAAATACCAAACTTGGTATTTAGGTTCAGTAGCTTCCAGAGGTACGACGACACGAAGATTTTCAAGAAAATCCCCCGCACTCCAAACTACCGTTTACATCGAGCATTTTTCGAAATTTGATTTTCTAAAAAAATGGCTCACGATTTTGATTAAATACAACATATTAAAGTCAATAACATGGAAAATAAACTGTATATCTCGAATTTTCTGGGAATAGCCTATAAAGTCCTCTTCATTCGGAAGGAATTTTGTTTAACTGATTAACGTAAAGCGACAGACGAAAGTGTGCTACACAAAAAATGTAGATCTCTTTAAAATACAGAATTTACTTCAAATAATTTTTTTGTGGCATAAGCGATTTCTGAGGTATCCGTTATTAAAGGTTCGAATTGTTCATTTCTTGGCCATTATCTTTAAAATCTGTCAACATTCAGTTATTTCTCGCGATTGCATGATGCGATAACTTTATTGTAGCCCCACGTTGTGGTAGCCAATTTGATGCGGTGTTACAAATTTTATTACTTGTGATTATTTCTTACAAATGTTTGTGTATGTTAGTGTTGAAGCCATCTTGTGACGTCATTCTTTGTTCGGTTTGTAGCTCCATCTAGTGTTAGCAATTTGTGGTAGTATTAGTGTTTGAAAGAATTATAAGTTTTGTTTACTGTCGTCCGGCTAGCTATTATCTCTCAGTCGAACATGTCTCTTGATCAGGGTTGTGTAAACGGAAAGGAATCTTTTATCCAAATATAACACTGATGAAGAAATTTGTTTTACACATTTATTGTCGAACACGTTAACTATCACATTTATACATTGATCTTAACACTCGCCAAACTGAAACTGTTTTAATAACTTCATTACTAATCACTCTTAATTCGCATACTTCAACTTTGTGTATAATTAACTTTATAATACTTTAGATTTTCGTAACTTGTGAATCTATAGCCAACGTATCTCATACAAATATTTTGACGAACTGACGAACTGAAGACGACGTGTAGTGCACAAAGAATTTTGATGAACTGAGCAACTGAAGGCGACGTGTAATGTATTGAGATTTTCGATGAACTGCACGCGATCTACCTCTGACTTGGCTTTTTATACACCCACTCCCTGATATGCCTAAAGATTATACCTGAGTTACTATTGGCTAATAAAACGCGCCAACATTAGCGTCTATTTTAATATCCAATGAAAATTATGAATACATATGCTTTAGGGAGAAAATATTCCAGAAGGTTCTCAACGGAAAAAACGCGCTAACATTACGTAACTTCCTCATTTCCAATAATGATAAACAGCTCACCCCCCTCTCTGCATTATTGCGCTATTATTGTCAGTTTCAGTAAGGCATTAAAAACTTACTTCTCAACAATAATTACAATAAACAAATATCTCAAATCAATGTCACATAAAAATGCATATTCATATTACAATCATTATTTACATTTAAGTAATTTGTGATACAAATTACTGCATCATATGCCCCACTAGAAACATAATTATAAATATTTACAACTTGTTTGGAAATTTTATAATTGGGTTTTTAGTCTCCTAAATCTTGGAACACACGCTATCACTTTCACTTAACACATCACACGTATTTAACACACGACATGTTTTTTTTATCTCGCCACTACTTACTGGCTCTTGTTTAATTTGTTTAGACATTAATCTGACATTACAATTTTTTTTATAGTAAATACTGTACCCTGAATTATTAATGACTGTTTCAAAATTGGTTTTGAGTTTCTTATATTGTTAACAAAATTTTGTGCATTTAAGAATTTTTGTAATTACTATACATATTTACTAAAATATTCACCCTCTACACAAATAAATTTACATCTCTTAAATCTAGTCACTGTTTCACATTTTCTGTTTGCTACATAAGTATTTGTTTTTAATTATTTTTACCCATTTTTGTTATTTTGTACTTTATTTTAACAATACCCTTGGAATTATATTTATGTACTTTTAATTTAATATCATATTAAGTTTCAATTATTACCTTCTTCTTTTCAAATACTGTTACAGTTACTAAAAAATGTTATTTGTTTCTTTTAAATATTTATTTCTCCATTTTTTTTTATTTCTGTTTTCTCATGACATATATATTTAGTTAACCCTCTTACGTTCCAATACATTTCTCTGCAAGTCATCTTTAACTATCCAGCATTTACTTTACATCTCATTGCTATTTACCCTCCTGGATCAAATTGTGTGTGGCTAAACATTACTCGTAGCCGCATCCTAACCTTCAAATTTTTGTTCATTAATAACCTCTTGTATTCATATGAAATTTCATCACAGAATAACATTTGAAAACAATCTAAAGTTTTCTGAACAATACATCTTTTAACAACTTTCATTTTCAATTCTTCTGCTATCCTTTTAACTTGAGAATACTCTGACAAATCTGTACTAAAATGTACTGGATTGGAGTTTTCATTGTGAACATCTTGGTACAATTTATTTCTTTGCATTACTGTCTCATTCTGTATTTCTGATATCTCCCCTCTGAAATTAACTTGCGCCTCATTCACATCTACATTCATAACCTCTTTCATCTCTCTTATCTCACTTGAAATATTACTCATTCTACTACCTGACTCTGTACATTCTACATCAACATGTTCATTTTTAGTATTAACCTCACTTTCTTTGTTACCTATTTCCCTGCTCATGTCTAACATTTTCTTTGAAACTTCTCCTATCTCACTTACTATTACTTCCTCATTTTCATCTCTCATTTCTGGCATACTACTATCTAGCTTCATAACTTTCTTTTCAATTTGTTCCCTGCTTTGATCTACTTTTTGCTCTAATATTTCATTACTCCTACCAATATCTTCAATTAATTTCCTGTGATCTTTTTTTATAGCTTCTCTCAATTCCATAAAACTCTGATCTATTTTCTTACTAATATCTTCCCTCGTTTCCCTATAATTCTTTTCCATATTCTCATTAATCTTTTTCAGCATTTCCATAATCATACTAGTATCAGAATTAATATTTCCTGCTATTATATTCTCACTTCCTGCACTAACATTTCCTCCCTCCAATACTACATCGTTTGAGCTTTTTTCTGTAACCTGTATTGAATTACAGCTAACTGTTACACTATCCCCTTCCATCATTGTTTCTTCAATATTATTAGTAGCCATTGTTTTTGTTTTCTAAAAAAAATTACGATACTCTGACCTTTGTGATGCTGTCTGTTGCTGTTACTTTGATGTCCAGCTTCCTGCCCCTCTCTCCTAGGTTATATGTCGCTTCTGCGTTGTATTAATGATGAATCTGCGTCATCTCGATGTTTTTGTGTCCATTCATCCGCGTAGTCTGTCGTTCCTATAGTTGTTTCTGGAATCTGCGTCTTCTCGATGTTTTTGTAGTTGAATTCACCTGTTGCCTTGTAATCTCGGAATTACGATGTCCAATCATCCGCGTAGTCTGTCGTTCCTTTTGTTGTTTCTGGAATCTGCGTCTTGTAGTTCAGTTCACTTCTCCATTCGCCCCTTCCTGGTCATCTCACTTCTTCCTGGTTAATTCTGCCCCTTCCTGGTTATTCTGATCCTTTCCTGGTCATCGTGTTCCTTTCCTGGTTACTCTGCCCCACGTTCTGGGTGCCAATTTGCGATAACTTTATTGTAGCCCCACGTTGTGGTAGCCAATTTGATGTAACATTTATTTGCTTACGTAATATGTTTTTACGTAAATTATTAGAACTTGAAGATCTTATATTGTGCTGCTTTTGTTTTGTTTGGTTACATAATTTTAACTGCCCCACGTATGGGAGCCAATTTGTAACGGTATTACTTACAATGTTTGTTTACATCAGTGTTGAAGCCATCTTGTGACGTCATTCATTTGTTCGGTTTGTAGCTCCATCTGGTGTTAGCAATTTTGCAGCAGTGTTAGTGTTCGTTTAAAAGAACGCTATTGTTTTCCTAATTAATTTTGGTTTACTGTCCTCCGGCTAGCTATTATTTCAGTCGAACATATCTCTTGATCAGGGTTGTGTAAACGGAAAGGAATCTTTTATCCAAATATAACACTGATGAAGAAATTTGTTTTACACATTTATTGTCGAACACGTTAACTATCACATTTATACATTGATCTTAACACTCGCCAAACTGAAACTGTTTTAATAACTTCATTACTAATCACTCTTAATTCGCATACTTCAACTTTGTGTATAATTAACTTTATAATACTTTAGATTTTCGTAACTTGTGAATCTATAGCCAACGTATCTCATACAAATATTTTGACGAACTGACGAACTGAAGACGACGTGTAGTGCACAAAGAATTTTGATGAACTGAGCAACTGAAGGCGACGTGTAATGTATTGAGATTTTCGATGAACTGCACGCGATCTACCTCTGACTTGGCTTTTTATACACCCACTCCCTGATATGCCTAAAGATTATACCTGAGTTACTATTGGCTAATAAAACGCGCCATCATTAGCGTCTATTTTAATATCCAATGAAAATTATGAATACATATGCTTTAGGGAGAAAATATTCCAGAAGGTTCTCAACGGAAAAAACGCGCTAACATTACGTAACTTCCTCATTTCCAATAATGATAAACAGCTCACCCCCCTCTCTGCATTATTGCGCTATTATTGTCAGTTTCAGTAAGGCATTAAAAACTTACTTCTCAACAATAATTACAATAAACAAATATCTCAAATCAATGTCACATAAAAATGCATATTCATATTACAATCATTATTTACATTTAAGTAATTTGTGATACAAATTACTGCATCAATGAAAACAGTACGGAATTTTTCTAGCACATAGCGTCCAGTTCTTAAACATTTGACTATCGCTGTTGCCTTTGTATCAATAATGAAATGGTAATGTAACTGTTTCTGCAAAGGTTTATTTGGATTAAAATGTAGTAGATAGAAAAATAAGCTTTAGTAAGAATAGTTTGTATACCCTTTAATAAAACGATAGAGGGTAGAGAAAGTCATGTGAATGTAACACAGAATTTTTCTGTAGTCTCCCTACCGTTTTATTCGAGTAACATGAAAATATTTGTGTGTGTGTGTGTGTGTGTGTGTGTGTGTGTGTGTAAACTAGTAAATAATTATTTAGCTATACAGTATTACAAAATTGCAAGTAATCACTTTCTATTCATGTTGTTTTATATTTCTGTTTTAGTTGACAAATGATTATTATAACGATGCAAGTTGTGTGCATATACCCTGTATATAATAGGCTGTATCAGTAGGCTGTATAACATTTAAGCTTTAAAAATTTTCAACATGGAGCATCAGTAAAGCGAACAGAAATGAAAAACTGGAATCTGTTATTAAGGCTAAACTACTGATAAATACAACGGGGAAAGCATTTAAAATTTTAAACGCATTTCTCCGAAACCTTCTTTATTAGTCAGATCCAACTGAGATATCTGAAATCCGAGAACTTTACTGTGTGTATTGTCTTTGGTAACACTAAATCTCTGTGCATGGGTTTTAAGATTGGGTTATTTTTAGAAAATTTATGGCAATTTTAATGCTTTTACGTTAATAACTGAAATCCAAAAATTACAAACAAAAAAAATTTTAATGCAAACAACTGTTCATATAACTAATGTGTAATTTTAAAAAATCCTTTAAGAACTAATTTTATGGGGCCCAAAGGTAAATACAACTTAAGCAAATGTTTATTTCGAAAACTATTTATTCCTCAGATTCCCAACGAATAGTATAATAAACTATAGAAAATATATAGTAACATTTCCACGAAAATTAGACCAATAGAATATAAGTTTCTTTCTAAAAGTTGAATGTTATGTTTCCATAACTCTGTCAGCTCTATATCTAGTGTCGTCCTCCGTGGACTAGTGGTACCGTGCTAGCCTCTAGTTCCCGGCGGAGGGCGATGGATTTTTTCGGGCGTAAAAATCGTTAGCATGGCTTCCTTCGGAAGGGAAGTAAAGCCGGTGTTCCCGTGTCGTAGATTTACGGCACGCAAAAGAACCTCAAGCCTGATAAAGAGGCCTCTGAGCAAAATTACCGATCTTTCACGCCCAATATAGAATGGGACGCTAAGGACCATAGTAGTTAAAGAGCATCCATAAATAAAACTCAATTTCATTTCTATATCTAATATACTTAATGGTGAATATAATGATTTGTCACTTCTCTCAATGTTTTATGGTGGTTCTATAAAATAAAAAAAAAATTAAAAGAAGTATGGTACCTTAAAATGAATTGCTGTAGTAGCTTTTGTTGTCGTAAGCTATGTACTACAAGGTGTCGCACAGTCGCTCCCTCTCTCTCTCTCTACCCCAGATGTTTGCTTATAAAAATCAAAGTCATAATTTAACATGTTATATGGACATGCCTGTGTAAATCAGCAGCATGGCCGAGCGAGATGCCTCCATGGTAACTTATGAGGCTCGCATTCTGGAGGTCTCGGGTTCGATTCACTATGGCCATATTTTATTCGTTGTTTCTCCGGGCCGGTAGGCGAATTCTGTTCTGGGGTAGTTCCCCCTTCTACCACGAATTTTCTGTCCCCATCGTTTCCTTTCATATGCTTCAACTTATCGTTTCAGGTTGTAGGGCAAAGCGACGGCTTGATGCGGCAGGACGGTGGAATTTACGCTCTAGAAAGAATTCTACCTGGCGCTTGGTGGAACTGCTGGGACCCTTTTCCATCCTGGGAGCTGTCTCGTCTCTTCCCGGGACTCCCAGGTTGCGGATTGGTGTCGTCTTAGAATCGTTAGGGCCCTCTCCTTATTGGCACACATCGTCCTCCGGATCTGGTCACTCTGCGGGTCTCCCCTTCCTTCCAGGGGTTACGTTGTAAGCATAAAGGGCCCACCATTGCCTACGTGTAGTGCTGTGCTACCGTTGCCGGAGACACCTCCGTCTAACTACTCCTATATCAGAAGCAAGTCTTTCGATGCACTGTAGTTATAATCTGAGTTCTTAATCCTGCTGTCGTGAAACTATACAGGTTTCAGAACCTCTGAATGCTCATGTCTGTTTTTTCACAAACTGTTATTTTTCTCTTTACAGTGGAACCAAATCAGCATATATTCAGAAGCGAATCTACTTATAACTGTGCTCACATGAAATGAGAACGAGCTAGTGAAACTAAGAATATGCTAAATTTGTTCTTACTAATTAATATAATCACTCGGTGTAAGATGGACATTTAAGTATGCCCCATGCTGCAATTATTTGAGTATACTTAAAAGATAAATAGGTAGCCATGAGGTTTTATTATTATCAAACAGAGCAACGACTAAAAGGTGCAGTAAGTACTACGTTTTTCATTCATAATTTCCGTTGTATGAACTGCCTTACGAACCTTCTAGTGGTAATTACTCTTGCGGTAGATCCGTTAAAACAAGCACTAGGTGCCAAAAAACATCTCGTCCGGCGGGCTCCACCCACTTGAAACAGTCCACCAGAAGATGGCACGCTTCAAGAATCAAGTCTGAACAGAATAAACATGTTCTGTAGGCGAATTTACTTCCTACCTGTCAAAAGTCAAAACATGCTTCCCTTGAGGCGCGGTGATATGAAGTAGTTTTTTTTTGGGGGGGGGACTACGTCTAACTGAATAGAAACATTGGTATACAATGTCCCTTCGTATGGTATTTAATTACTGTAGGCGTATAATAAGACAAAATCTTTTCCACAGTACTTTTATGAATAATTTACTGAGCATGAATGAGTTGAAAGCGTTAACGTTGGCTTTTAAACAGTCTGACACTTGCGTATTAAAGAAAAGTATAAAGATATATGATCCAAATCCTCAACGAATACATCAACTCCGCATGTTCCACTCTGTAGGTTCTTTTCAATGTTGCTACGTTTAAGAGACGGACTCATATTTAATTCGTAAATTATTTTAGATTTATTAACCAGTTCTTATCCAAATCATTGGATTAACCAAAGTAATACGAGCCTAAATGTCTGTGAACGTGATAGTGAAAGATGATGTACTGTGAAACCCTTTTCTGCTGTACATGATTGATGCTTTCAAGAAAATTAAAAGATGCCAAGAATTTTAAATATGAAAAATAGAAACAAACTTATGCACAGTATAAACTCCTTTATATTTGCAAATAATAGTTTAGGTACAGCGAGTTTCTAGTAAAAGTCTGCATAAAAACTTTAATCAGCTTATGATACGGCTTCCCTACAAGGAGAAGGGTGTTAGAAAGCCGATGGGATTCAGTAGAATTCATTGGGGTCATGGTTTAAACGGGTATCGCCTTCGATTGTTCAGTCAGTTAAAACCTTTGTCGGCATTAAAAAAGAAACAAGAACACCTGTGTTGCTGCAAGATAAAGCTCCTTGGTGTGAAATTGCGAAAACAGAGCAACTCAACGAGGTGTCTTTTAGCGTTGACTTTACGACGACAGTAATCCTTATCTGTTTCTGAGGTGTTTTGAGCGTGGTTACGTGACAAAGAAATATTCCTTGTTATTGAGCTGTTGCATAAGTAAGTCTTCAGGAGCGTAAACCCAAGACCAGCTGTGCCTTGTATTGAATTATACTTACCGAATCTTCCATATTACTACGAAAGTAAGGACATTAAATGCAATATAGTACCATTTCGCATATACTTTTTTTCAAAGGGAAGTCTGTAAAATACTGTATACGTGACAAAACATAGGTTGGTAGTATTAAAAGAACATACAATTGCAAGAGCATTGCCTTGGTTCTAGTTCCAACCAAGGCATGGGATTTATTTAGGTCTTATTCTGCTTTCCAACCGTTTCCTAATTCTTTGGAAGTTCAAATTAAGGGGCTGGTTCTAAAACAGTTTAGTGGAAAGTATGCGTGGGGATTATTATTGGGAAAATAATCAGTCAGCGAGTCAGATGGAAGCAAGAACTTTACCACATTCTTTTCACAATAATAATTACTGCTTCCTCTACCATTACCTTTGGTAAGCTACGGATATCTACATTTCATCGGGCTTGAAGTCCCCTAAGCCCAAGAAAAGCATTTTTAGAAAAAGTTCCGCAAGCACATGCCTGTGTGTGAACGAGTGAGGCAGACAGAGAGCAGTATACTCTAAAACCAAAAGTCGGATGAATACCAAACGTTGTATTTATGTCCAGCATCTTTCAAGGATTCAACACGAAGGTTTTCACAAAACTACCCTTTACAAGGAAACATTTCTGTTAACTTTTATGTTGTCAAAATCGGCTCTAACATCTTTAATTAAAACGTCATATGCTTGAGATGCCACATCTTGGATTTTCTATAAATAGCCCGTGAAGCCCTCTTACTTCTGAGTGAATGTTGTACAATTTTGTATAAATGAGAATTCATAAAGAATATACAAACATGTTACTAAGGTAAAAACGGCGATCTCGTTAATGCATTCAATTTATGTAATTTTTGTGGCATTTATGTTTTCTGAGGTATTCGCTATTTATAGCTTGAATTTTCCAATATTTGTTGAAGTGCCACGTGAACTTGATTTTGTTTCTCATTTGGTCATTCAAGGAGTATGCAGTATCAAAGTCAGCTTATAGCGACCTACATTTTAAACATTTGGATATTGCCTCAGGCTCCTGTGTGCGCCTATGCACCTACAACAAAATGTGTATTGCAACTTTTCTGCAAACACTTAACATGAGGCAGATATAAAAACAAGCTTTCTTATGGATAATACGAAAGTAAACTATAGTGGATACAGAAAGTCATGTGATTGCAATATGTCACACTCTTTTTCATCAATACAGCATAATCATTCCGGGAAGAAATTATGTCAAGCGTGACAAATTGCATTTCGAATCATGTGACACAAGAAGGGCAAAGAATGCTTGGAAAATTTTGAAGTTCCTTGGAAACTAGTGCATTATCTTCTTGGGTGAATCGGCGCTTTAATACGCCCTAAAATGAATGTAAAGTAAATAATTGCTGAGTGCTATGACATTTTCTGCCTATTACAATTGTAGTACCATTGTGGCGGCCATTACCTGAAACTTCGCAAAGTGTATCATTCTTGTTATTTAGCGGGAGGCCTCAGACCGAGACCTGATTGCTTGGGAAGCAGACGCTAAAAAGTTGTGATGCCACCGAGTTGCACAATGTTTGAACAACAACTAACACCACACGTGTCTCAAGACGACCTAGGTCGCTACGGTTTTGCGTCAGTGCAATAAGGGCGAGTTAACATGGTGTGAAACAGCTCTCTTTTCATTCCGTGGCGATTACGTTGACGGATGTGATGAAAAAACAGCACAATCCAGAAAAAAGGGCCAAGAGAAAATAAGCAACACACAAATGAAGAAATTGGCACAAAGCTGTTTATCACTCAAAGAGAATAAGCGGATAGCACAAGAAATGAACATTTGTATGGGTGTTACGAAATGATCGCAGAACAAAGGTCATAAAGAGCTTATTTTAATACGTGGAACACCCACCGTTAATGACCTATGTTAACACTAATATTATTGGGAATTATTACACAGATTACACGTGCCGTAAATTATCTCATAATGTTAAGAAAATATATCAAGGTAAGTAAGTCTAACTTCATTCCAGACTCAGACTTTATTCACTATCCCTGCAAGATGGTTTTATACTGCGACGCAGCGGCTATGCCTAAGGTTATCGGGAGGTCGGCGCCAGACAGTCGGAAATAAAGATAAGTCGCGCTCTCGCCCGGCGTAAACACTAGAAGCGCTATCAGAATCTTCTGGAAGTTTCCTTGCCACGCCTCCAGAACGTGTGTCTAGATAGTTGTAGAATTTTCTGTGGAAGATTCCATTGGCTGTAGTATAAGCGAGCGTCCTCACGAGAGCAATGCGTCAGTGAATGAGTAAGCGAGTTGGTGAGCGCATTTCTGCTGCGACATGCAGCGGGTGCTACAGCGGAGCGATTGACTGTAGAAATCTTGTGTTCGACTCCCCAGCAAGTGAACCGTTCGGAAGAAGAGGGTACGTCATAAAGAATCTGAAAGTGGCGGGGATATGAACTAGTTCATACTAGTGAAGTGACAGTGTGTACAAAGTGAAGTCACCACTTCAAAATAGTGACAGTGAGAACTGAGAGAAGTGACAGTTGAAAAACTGGAAAAAGCCACAACACTTATATTTTTCAACCTTAACTACAATACAATGTAATGTCATACATATTGACAACCTAAATAAGGGTAGTTCCAATTTAGGCAGTGCATTTTCTGTATCACCACCCTTCGGTTGGCATGGAAGTCGGCGATTTATAGTTTCCCAGTGGTGAACTTTTCACAGAACTCTTCAAACTTGACTCTCTTTCGTGCTACAGCAACAAATCTACTACGGGAGTTTAAGGGCTTCTGACGGATACTTTAGACGTGATGCTTCTGGTACATGGGATTCTTGTTGCGACATCGACCATGAAAATACCTAACTACTATTAGAATTTGTGGAAGCGGTTCACGAATCAGCAGAAGCATTCAAAATGGTGGGTCAGCTATGTACCATCGTGCAACAAACTGTGTATTTAGAAATAGTGGCACTAATATGTACCACCAAGAATTTTTAGTAGTGTTTAACGCCTGTTCTTACTGCATGCGGCACCACAGGTGGCGACACTGACGATACATGAAATTAAATGATAATTGGGAAAGGAAACGTCCCAGGCCTAAGTCCCCGGCATTTGTCAGTTATGAGGACTGAAGAAAACCTGGAAAAAAGCCTCAGTCAAGGAGGACGGTCCTCGCGGGATTTGAACCCCAAACCTATCGTTCACCACAAGAATTAACAAGTTAAACAGGAAAGACAATTTACAGTGCAAGGAGGAAAACTTAAGAGTAAAATAGCGGATTTTAACTCGGTAATAAATTAAATATAACTTTTGTTTCAGCCAGTGAGCATAATCTATTTCAGTAAATCGTCCCACAAAACTCGAGATACATTCGATATATCTGCTGTCTAGCATCACACGCTCTTGCAACTTGCCTTTACACAAATATTTGACAAGGTTTCTTTCCACATGATGGCACATTAAATGGTATGAATTTTAAGAGGAGCAATAAAAATCACGCTGAAGCTACAATAATATGTAGTTATTCTACGAAATTCCTTACGTAGAATTTCTCTCAGGGATCGACATTTGTTAGTGGGCCAAGGCCGAACGCATGACCGGCGCATCCTCTGTTTCCATCTAAACAGAACTTTGAGGGAGAGATCAGTAGTGGGGGTGGCAAAGACATGTGGTCAGCACACCAAATTACTCTGGCGGTGTATGCATAGTTTCCGAGAACTATAGCACCTACTTTTCACTTAAGTAGTTGAATTGTGCCCAAAGACACTCAACACTTCCAATGACAAGAAAACTCGCAGAATGGTACAAAAGACTGACTTGAGATAGCCTGCACCATTGGTGGCAGTGCTATCGCTTCACCACGAGGAGAAGCCGATTAACGCAAAGTTTATTCTTATATATTTAAAGACACACGTATATATGTTATTTTATTTCGAGGTAACTGTTACCTATTTTTTAATCTGATAAAACAAGTTGGCACTCAATAATTAGAATATAAGTGTTTAGTATCTATCACTTTATTACCTCAAGAATAATTAAAGAATTGTGATAATATAATTGTATCACTCATAGTTTTAGTAGTATTTAACGTACGTTCTTGCTGAATAGGGCACCACAGGCGGTGGACACTGATGATCAGGCATAGGAATTTCCAAACATTAAAGCCAGGACGGAAAGAAATAAGTTTGGAATGTAGGTGGGGAGGTCAGAGATAACATCCCCTTTAGTCTTTTGGCGTTTGCAGACAGCACTCGGACCAGTTTTTATTTGCCTGTCAGTGACCTTTGGCCTCTGTTATCCACACTCAAACCATTAGCACTAAAGGATCCTTTAGTATAATAGTTTGAAAGTGGATTAACTTAAGAATTCCTACGCCTGCTGATGATACATAAAGTGAAATTATAATTGGGAAGGAAACATTCCAGGCCTAAGTTAAGGGCAACTCCCCGGATTTTTCCAGTTACGGTACCGAGAAAATCCTGGAAAAAACCTCATCAGGGAGGACGGTCGTGACGGGATTTGAACCCTATACCTCCCGTTCACGAGTCAGTGCCTTAATGACCTCGGTTATCCGTGTCGGTATCACTCATCATTGTGAATTTTAATATCTATCAGCAGAGGATTCTTCAGTTTCACTAGTTGCCTCTTCCAAAGACTTCTGAATGTCTTTACACACAGATTAGGCACAATTTGGAAAAAATAATGAAGCTACAGATTCTGAGTTCCCACTAGAAATTTAGGATTTGATACTTTTTTTGAAAACGAGCTTCACAACACACCTGCATATATTCCACTCGCACGAAACTATTAAGAGCTGAAATATAAATTATTACACGCTTTGAGATAAGTTATACAAGTTTCTCTGGAGTTTCTAAAATCTGCTTTCTAGGTCTACCTTGTAATTTTCTGCTCGTTTCTATAATATTCAGGAACATTATCTTCATCAAAATAAAAGTTTTGATAAATTATTTTTAGAAGTTCTTTAGCTTTATTGAGAGCTTTAAAGCAATGTTTTACTTTAAACGCGCATTTATCAGTTAAATCTATTGGTGCATTTCATTCCCCAATTTATCAATCAATACTAGCAAGTTTTTCCTTTAGAAATCGTGGAAACTGTCTCAACCGTGGTGATAAGTAGAGCCCGAATTTTATGTAATATCAATCCAAAACTTCCTAAATATGCAACGAAGCAATTATGTTTATAATCAAACATTTTATTTCTCTACTAGGAAATAGAATTTTATAATCAAATTTAGATTACTATATTAATTATAATCAGTTAGCTTCTGCTACAAAGTACTGAAAGACAAGTGTCCCCCATTCAAACTTCTAAGTTATATTGCAATGGGATGCACAATTAATTATATGTGATATACTTTTCCAAATGTTCTGTTGCCATGCGCAGTCTTCTGATTAGAGAGAGAGAGAGAGAGAGAGAGAGAGAGAGACAGAAGTTGCTCAACTTCGCAAGAAGTCAACAGTGTGTATTAAAATGAATCATCATCAGCATCGAACAGCATCATTTAGCTTTGAATGTAACGAAAATGTATGGGACTGACAATGTATGAGTAGCACAATAAACCGTACAAATTATTTCTTCCTTCCTGTTACGGCCTCAGATAAATAAATGATGCTAATTCAACGGAAGCACAAAATAAACCGGAAAATGTATAATTATTCTGCAAAAATGTTAAAATATATGAAATTATGTAGTATGGTGTGAAATATGTAATATTATACCAAGTATGTAAATAACGTAAAATAAAATGTATGTACAACATTCCTACATATGTATCTGGTCAACATTTGCCTATTATTCGTGCATAAATACGTAGCATTAATATATTACATGTAATTCGGACTCTAGTGATAACTGATAAGACTTAACAATGAAAACGCAAAGGGACTTCAGTGTCGAAAGATACGTACATCTGCTCGTTTAACACGTACTCGGATATTGAAGCAGTGTCATAAAACTGGCAAGAATTGTGTTGCGATATATAAAAGTGTTAAGTCCTACAAGGGCAATAAACTCTGGAATTAGCTTATGTAACACGCAAAGCGCGATAAACCAAAGTGCTGTAGAGTATGAAGGTTTTGGCGTAGTAGTAGAAAGCCATGCACTAATTCTTCGGTGCTATCAGTGATCCCTGATAACGGTCAATGGCAGGGAGAATGAAGCATAAAATGATACGCAAACACAAAATGCGTTTTTCATTGGCCCCAATAAAAATAAAGGCGAATGCAAAGAAACTACGTCCGAAATTTGGAGCTTGCTTTGTTTTCATTTCATTGTAGCTCCGTATTATTTATTCTACCACATACCCAGTAGGTAGAGAAGTGTTATATTCCACCCGAAAATTCGATACCAAGATTTCATCGGAAAAATGTGTTTCGAGGATGGTCCCTGTGTGTGAATAGCGTAACTCGAAAATGAAATGTCGGACAAATACCAAACTTGGTATTACGTTCAGTAGCTTCTAAAGATGAGACACCAAGACTTTCAAGAAAATTCCCCACGGCAATCTACTGTTTACATGGAACATTTTCCAAACATTTTGATGTTGAGAAAAGTTGCTTAAATTAACGATTTTGATTAAAATGCCATAAATTTCAGATATATACATTGCAACTACAGTGTAGGTATATAATGAATTTTCTGGGAATAGTTTGTGAAGTCTTCATTGGGATGGATTTTCGTATAATTTTGCATAACTGGCAAACATTAAATACCTTCAAATAACTTTTTTGTGATGTCAGCCATTTCCGAGATGTCATTATTTATGTACATTTTCCAATACTTTTGCCATGTTTCAAGTTATGTCGTTATTCAGTTGTTTCTCGCGATGTTATGGAAAGAGTATGGAATCTCAAGGCCAGCATATAGCAACTAACCTTTAAACATCTGACTGGTCAATTCGATTTCCTCTAACCTACAACGAAATTTGTAATTAAACTATTTCTGCAAAGGCTTATCTCGATTAACACGAAGTGTAAGGAAAAATGAGCTTTCGTAATAGTCTGCACGTGGAAGCTACCGATAGTGGTTAGAGAAAGTCATGTGAATGTTACACATTTTTTAATGTGGTGTCCATATACAGGTACATCGTTTCAAAGTTGACATCTAAGGGCATTGTTACCGTCGATATACACAAACGCGAGGTGATGACACATTTCAGTTGCAGGGTTGTCAGTTTATCCAATCTCATTTCAAACTCCTTACTGTACACGCAAATGTGAAGAGTAATGGGCCGACTTAGTAGCTGTCTTCAGAGCGCACACATACGTTCCTATTGACTCGGAATAACATGCCGAGAGAGGTGTGCAAGCTAATGCTAATTTTACAAAATCTATAGTAAGCCAATGGTTAACCCGCTCGGTTAAACTTCGTAAGGTTCATAAATAACATTACTATTGATTGTTTCGGGGCATTAGGACTAATGTTTAACTCGTTAAAGAATTTCCAATTATTAGTACCCAATTCTTATGGGGTTTTATTAGGTTTCACCTCGCCTTAAACCATAGGTATATATTTTAACTGGAAGATGCAGTTTTGTCTTCCTCAATTAAAATGAAAAAACAAAAACAAAAGAAGAGGACTTCATATGTCCATTTAAAAAATGAGGTTGCATCTCAATTGACACCATTCCATTTTAATAATATTCACATTACTTTTAGAGGAACGGTGCTACTGCGCAGTATTCATTTTCACAAAACTATGAAATTCAAAATTGGCAATTAAACGTAGAATAAAAGAGCACTTGTGATCACCACTTAAAGTTGCAGACGATAGCAATAGGTGTGATACATTTAGAGTGGATAAAATTATACCTCCCCGTTAGTGAACCGATCCCAACTTCCCCATGTGATAATTTAATTGGTTTGCTCTCTCTTAATGCCACTCCATTAAAAAAATTACCACCCGATGCAGTATTAGTATTTGTATCATGATTGTATTCAGCTTGTAATAGCAATAAAACGAACGTATTTAGTTCCTCCTGCCGATATGCAATCCATTCCTTTTAGTATAGCACTCGTTATAGGTGAGATTTCGATAAAAATTAAGTGTCTCCTAAATAGACCTGCAGTGTGAGCTTGGAAATTTCAATTGACCCTTAATATGTTCATAAAATATTTATGCCAGATTTAAGGTTCTTTCCTCTTTGTGACCGAAAAGATTTAAACATAAGCACGGAGAAGAATAAATAATACTAATAATAAAATAAATGTGACAGGTAAGTAAATGAGTAAAACCGGAGAAAATTAACTTTATCTATACCATTTTGAAAGTTCTCCTACGAGAACAAGTTCTTTGTTTCAATATGCAAAATATGAATTAAGTTTCCGAAGCAGTTAAGTCAACGTTTTATATTTAGAACATCTGGAGATAATAGCGGATGTCAGTTGATACGCTTCAGTATGTAATCATTAATCAGTTTAACCAGTGGCGACTCGCGCTAAAGGGCACGAGAGCACGTGTACTCCCTCTAATTTTAAACCATAAATACCTTTCAGAGAATTTCTACATTAATTGTCATCTAAAAAAAAAAAAAGATGGGATTTTAGATGCAAACCCTATATGTTTCAGCGCCTGTATTGTTCTACACAAGAGAAGTGTGTGGTTTAAACGGCTTCTCAGGCGAATGCAGACAACTTGGTATGTACCTATATTTGGGAAAAGGACAGACCAGGGCACATTCTTCTTAGATCCAGGCTTAGCTGGCCAGAATGCTTTGGTTTAAAAGGAGTTATTAAAGCAAAGGGATGACAGGGGTGTCACAGGGGGGGGGGTTCACTGTGAACTTCTGTAGCACATGCGCACTGAGCATGTCCTCCCTATCGGGGTGCCTGCAAGAGGAGCTTCTCTAAGCGATTTGTCGCGAGGTCAATGTTATTACTTCCCATCAATTATTTGCTTTTTCGCGCCAATGGCTTAAGAGGAATCGACTCTCTCTTACACTATAACAACTCAACAAATGTATCCTTATATAACACTATCTTTTAAATAGAACCAGCATTATCATAAAGATTAAACTTGAATGGTTAATGAAAGAAGGATCGCAGAATGGACTTCATCAATAAATAGAGAGGTCACTGTTTAATGCATCCTTTAACGTTATATTTTACTGTTGTTTTTAATACAATTTAAACCCCCCCCCCAAAACAACAAATTATATAAAAAAGTGGCAACGCGGATAATAACGTTTAAATATTCTGCTGCATCCTTAGTATTAATAGATATTCATTGTTGACAAATTCATACATAAAGTTTCTGAACAAGAGTACGTAGCGAAAATATTAATGAAGACCCGAAATGCACGAGAAACTTAAGTGAAGGTGAATTATTTCTTTTAGTAAAGATATAGTGTGAAGTGAATGTTTACGTCAAATAAAAACTGAATACCGTTTCATAATACTGAGTTTAACTCATTTTGTGATATAAAACGTATTATAGTCCGTCAGTCGCTTACTATTTGACTTTGTGCAACCTAGAGTTACAAACATTGGTCCCAGTTTACATACATGATTAAAAAACGATATGCTGCGATAACCTGCAGGTATACACGTTTGAAGTCAAAGTTGAAAACAAATAAAATCCCAAATGACCACAAACACAAATAGTAACTATACTAGTACACGGTCGCTAGGAAGAGGTGCTGCACAGACTAAATTTTTCTATACCTATCTCCGAAGCTACGTGGAAACTATCCTGTATATACATCTGTAGCATTGTCACACACACCAGAGGGAGGATTCGAGCCTTGAGCAGGGCCCTTCCCCTTTTTCTCTCTACCTCTGAGGACACTGCAAATATGCGAAGTGGGATGCTTGTTCTTATAATTTATTTCGTTTTATCGTTTTCTGATTTATTTTCCATCTCAGTGTTTTACACATCACTTCATACCTTGGCCCTAATATGAACATTTGATGACTGCAAAAATTAATCAGATTTATGAACCGGCCTATTGTTTTGGATGGGACCAAACAAACTTGGTGCTGTGGTGTTATTCATAGGATGGAAGGTGATGCAAGAAAGAGCGCAATGTAACCTTAACTAATTGGTCACACTTGTACCTACGGTATATTATGAATCATTAAATTTAATAATAAAAACTATTTGTATATTTTATGATTCACTCACTCATTCACAACGGTTGAGGATGGAGCTATCCAGTCAAAAGCACCATGTTATTAACAATACGTATTATCTTCACTTCTGCACCCAATATCCGGGTTACACTCCTTTTGCATGTTTTAAAGCCGTAATTTAAAATTTTACATTTTGTCATTGTAGATCACGCCATCTGCTATCTTAAACATATTAGTCAAACGCATAACAACAGGCAATGCTTTTTGGAATGGGCATAGTGTTGTGGTCTAGATCTCTCTCTCTTTTAATTTGTTCCATTAAATACCGCCTTAACATCTAAGATTATATCGGCGGCGTTGCCGTTGGAACAATTGCTCATCGGCAATGGTGTTCACTCGTTTTACTATGGTGTTAGTCTTTGAGGGTGTTACTCTGGGTTTTCTATTTAAACGTTAACTTCACACACACATGTTAATTCTCACTCTAGGGATGATGGGAAACAATCCTGGTTAAAAACGAATCCCATCCTTCAGCCGGAATCGAACCTGCGACCTATGGATTTGGAAACTAAGCGTGCTAACCACCAGACCATATAGGCAGTCACGGTCAGTTTTGGTTTAAAAAAAACTTGGATTTACGTAGCAGTCATATAGTGTGCAAGCAGTTGGCAGAGCGGTATCGACCTAATCGACTTCAGGACGCTTCAGTGCTGCATAATCAAGAATTTTGTTGGGCTGGTGGACCATATGGTAATAGTATATTATGAAACGAGGGTATATTGGTAGCAATTAAGATGCCAGTTTCATAATTTTTATATGATCATCTTAATTGTTGTTATACTCAAGTTTCATACGACTGTTTATGCTAGACCATGTGTCTAAGTTTAAAATGTTTATAAATTATTTTTAATATTCTAGGCTTACCTGAGTCAATAAGTGCATTGACGTTACATTACGCAGTGAAACAGCTGTCAGGGTTGTGGTATGTGCGCAGACGTGAGAGTATTGATTTTATTCTGACCTCAATCTTGACACAATACTCGATGATACATACCGTATATGCTATAACCTTAAAAAAGTAGGCTTTGTTATAACCGGATCTTCTGATTGGTGGAACCTGCACTTTAATGAGGTCCATTAAAGTGCAGCTACCAGACGTATAATTACTACACTTAGGCGTGGTCTAGCATAAAGATTTATATGGCACTACATATATTTCCTTAAGCTTGGGTGTTAATTAAAGCTAAAGATGTTCAAGCACATGGATATTGAGTCCGCCACTGACCATGGGGGTGTGTCTGTTTATCGTCATGATTACAGAACTTTCGACATGCCCGAGTTTGAAAACATTAGTAGTATTGCTTTAAGCCACTTATTACATTACATAGTTTTCCTGTAGGTAAAAACGAACGCTGTTATTATCTTAACATGAGATACATGAGCGTGTTTTTACGTTAAATTGTAGTGTAATTATATGATTAAGACAAAACGTTTCCACATTGATTAGAGTAAACTCTGAGTAACAAAAACTTGCATCAGCATAAGTTATACAGAAGAAGAATGATTAATATTAACAATGGCTGTTTTTATAGGTATAAATATAAAGTCGGTTGAGGAGAAACTTACTAAAAGGATTCATATTTATGAAAATGGGCATAATCTGGCTCAAAAAATATCAACTAGCCACGTTACACTACGCTCACCTCTATGATGTGGTGTAGCGTGTCTGTCTTGTGTCCCGGAGGATCCGAATTCGAATCTCCATCGAAGTGAGTTACTTGGATAAGGTATTTCTCAGGATTATTCTATCCCAATATAAATGTCCACTAACTCTCATCTCAGTAGTCCCCAGGCTTAATGGAGCATTTCAACCACTCACCGCAGAGTTTCGATGTTAAAAAGGGACGTGAAACACTTACAGCATTTGATGGTTACATCCACATGACTTTCTCAACCCACTATCGTTAAGTTTATAAAACTTCTACAAACACTCTTGCAAAAGCTTAATTTTCTATCTATTTCAAGTTAATTGCGATCAAGATAATTGCTATAAACCTTTGCTTAAACAACTACATAGACAATCCGTTACAAATATAAATGGAATAGTGACAGTCAAATGCTTAAAAACTAGTCGCTATATGGTGGCCTTGAAATTCCATGCTCTTTCCACGACATCGCGAGAAACAACTGAAGGTTAGCAGTGCTTAAAAATGACTGAAATATTGAAAATTCAAACCAACAACGGATATCTTGGAAATGGCTGACGCCAAAAACAATTTCAAATAAATTGTTTATTTTAAATAGATCTACATTTTTTTGTGCATCTCTTAGTTTACCAGTTATGTAAAATTATACAGAGTTCCTTTCGAATGGGTTCGTCGGCTATTCCCAGAGAATTCAAGATATACCTACGTTTTGTTTGTCATGTAAATATCTTAAAACACATGGTATTTTAATGAAAATCATTGGAGCCGTTTTTGAGCAATTAAAAGATTTCGAAAAACGCTCCATGTGAAGCGTAGTCTTCGGTGGGGTGGGATTGTAGGGGGCCTCGAAACATGTATTTTCAGTGAAATCTCGATATGAAATTTTTGGGTGGAATGCAATACTTCCTCTTCATACTGGGTACATGGTAAGGAAAGCAACAAGGACAGGTTTCCAAATTTATGTATTTTCTTTCTTTCAGTAAAGTACATCAGAAATACGAAACATGGCTCTATTGTCGTTCATAAGAGACCTTGTTGTTTCCCAGAAAAGATTATTTATGAAATAGTTATTATTCAACGCAATGAAACTGCAGGTTTGCCTTTTGTGACTAGTCGGGTTTTCCCAACATACTTTGTTGATACATATTTTAAAATATCGTGTATACATTTTATCTTTCCACGCACGTTTACGCAGCCTGAATCGAAAAGTTCTCAACTATCCACTTTAAACTTTGTCAAATTGACACGTTTGCTATTAAGCAATTTCACTCTTTTATTAACAGCAGCGACAAGATTATGCTTTCCTAGAACATTTCAATCTCGTTTGATAAAAGTTGTGTGTCTAAACTTCCATAAGAGAACATGACTGTGCAGACCACGGAAAGATATTTAAAAGATCAGCGTGTTGGATTTGAAATGGTTACTAAGGCTTTTAAAAATAAGATCATGAAAGAAAACTGATTTGGATTTTTGTTTTAAGTTAGCGTAATTCATCATTTTCTTTTCCTCTCTGCCTTTCTCTCTCTCTCTCTCTCTCTCTCCCTCCCTCCCTCTGTTATACTATTATACAGGGACAGTGATTCTTTTTAATGGTCGTATTGTACTTTCACTTTGTTGTAATGTGGCTATCGGAAAATGAAAATTTTGTAGAAGACAAACGTTAACTTTTTTGAAATTAATGTTCTTTCCCTCTAAAGAACACTTCTCCTTTAAAATGTTTAACAGGGATAAACAATAGTTTTTCTTTTATTAGATTGCATTATGAAGTTGTAATTGATTGTATATTTCTGCCATTGACGTTTGTTCATATTGCCATTCTATTCTTTTTTTATTATTTTATTTTTATTTTTACAGAAGTGCAGACTTATTAAGTATAGTTTATTTTTTTAAATTTTTATGATAAGTACTTTTTAAAAAAAAAGAGCCGGTTTTAATGTGTTAAAATTTTAATCAAATGATTATCATTCGGTTTTGAAAACATTTTGCTGTAATATAATTTTATATCCAATAAGATGCTGGCACAAAATTAGATTTGTTCTACATGGATTGGGTTTGAAATATGTTTTTTGCCCTCTCAATTTTACCGAAAATGCTTACAAAGTGATATAAGCTCTTCTAAATATCTGGTTCAATTATTTTTATGCAGAATGTGTAATATTTAAACATAAAAGTTGAACAGTTAATCAAGAGTAGCACATTTTCATAATTAATATTCACATTAAAAACTACCTAAGCTGGACTCCTCCCAAAGTTAGTGTGCATGTACGAACATTGGATTTAGCCAATCTAAGGTATAAATGACGTGAAATTACGAGCCACATAATCATATATTATTAGTAATAAAAGCGTAGCAACAATCCTTCCCTAGTATGAGATTACAGTGATGGACAGTGATGTAAGAAACTGTATAACGAAGATATTCGTCCTTTAGTTGTTTTCGAATGAGACCATGTCTCTTTGACAAATACGCAAAACTGCAGATACTAGATTTTCGACAAAGCATGAACTTCTGCATTATATTCTAATGCACTTAGAAAGATAGGCAATCATTCCCATCGCCAAGGATATTGGTAACGCCTGCATTAGTTTTCCACGTATTTTTGACATCAGAACGAATGTTATTCTTTCAAAACCTTCCAACTGGGAAGGGGGCAGGGGTGGGCACAGGGAAAATAAGCAGGCGGGAATGTAAATGTAGGGAAAAGGACCTTGATGATGAAAGGCCGAGTGGACTCAAAGGAGCGCACTGGGAAAGGACCTTAAGATAATACCAGGTGGCGCAGGAAAAACCGGGATTCAGACGTGTGAAGTAAACATCTCAGCGAAATGTATTCTCTTCAAGAAAGAATCGCAATAGTGGAAGCGGTAGATTTTTGCAAACAAGTTTCCTGGCGTTTCCATACCAGCAAAGTATGCAGGGTTTGGTGGAAAAGTAGCGTACTACAGGGTCAGTTGCAAACGCAAAAAAGAATCGAGCCCCGTCCGTTCGTACACCTGCTGTGATCGCGGATATTCACGCACGAATGATCCAGAGTCCTAAGTAGTCGACACGTAAATTGTCGCAACAAGTGAACGTTTCGCGTAGGACTTATCAACGTGCTTTACACCATATAGGGATGAAGCCCTACAAAATGACATGTGTCCAAGAAATAAAGTAGGAAGACAGGGCAAAACGTGTGAATTACTGCACATGGCTATGCCAAACATTTGAGAGTGGAATGTTGGATCCGTTGCTGTATTTCATGAGCGATGAAGCCTGGTTCCATTTGACAAGACATGTAAACTCCCAGAACACCAGATACTGGTCAACAAACAAGCCCTATACAATTCATAAGGAACGTCTTCATGAGCCAAAAAAAAAATCGGAGTGTTGTGTACTGTGTCAGTTGTGGGCCCCATAGTTTTTTTAAACAACAGTAAACCATGATGTGTATATGCGAATCTTTGAGGAATTTTACGCACAGTTGACGCCCATGAACGCTCGTACGCTTCTTTCAATAGAGGATAGGGCGAATTGTCACACTTCACGCGAGTGAATCTCACGAATTCATGAAAGATTTACAGAAGAAAGGATTGTCAGCAAAAGAGAGTGGCAGCCGCGTTCGCCGGACCTAGCCACTTTTAACTTTTATCTATGGGGCAGTCTAAAGGGAACAGTGTACGCAAATAATCCAAGACATTAGAAGACTTGAAGGGTAATATTCGTAATGAAATTTTGAGAATTGATGCAGCAGAGATGCACGAAGTATATAATAGCATGTTAGGGCCCGCGCAAAGTGCATTGAAGGCACAAGGAGGTAATT